>JBBWSL010000006.1:0-726206 GCA_038088545.1 Diaporthe humulicola | reverse complement strand
ATTAAATAGGTTTTTATACTTACTTATATTATAATATTATTATTATTTTATAAGTAATAACCTTAATAATAAAGAAATTATTAATTTAAATATTTTAATTAAATTACTTTTAAAAGTAATAAGAATATAGTTATATTAAATTTATTATTAAAATAATAGTAATTTAGTATAATAATAATAACTTAATTAGAAATTTATATTATACTATTATAATAGTAAGGGGTTAATAATTTAGCTTACCCTTATAGCTAATTTAAAGTAATAAAAAGGGCTTATTTTATATTCTTTATTATTTTATAAAAATTTATTTTTAAAGGATATTATAATATTTATTATTATAATTTTTAATTAATTTAAGAACTATTTACTTATAAGTAATAGTTATAATAAATAAAAATAATTACTATATAATCTAATAAGTAAAGTTATTCTTATAATAGGGGTAGTATAATATTTTTTTTAATACTAAAAAGTTATATTTATTATAAAGTAAAGTATTTTAATAATTTATTTAGCTAAATTTAAGGTTAGTAGTAATACTTATTAAAATTATATAAGGAAAGCTATAATAAGGAGTTTATTATTAAAAATTAGTAAATAAAGTAATAAGGGTTATTTTTTAATATTAGTAATTAGTTAATTAGTTAATTAATTAAATTAGGAGAAGAACTTATAAAAGGTAGATTATTATAATATAGGCTATTTTTTATTAAAAAAAAATATTAAAGGGATATTTCGATAATAATAAATATATTTATTATATTAAATAATATTAATTTAATATAATTATAGTAATAGTAATAGTAGTAGTAATAGTATTTATAAGTATAAGTAATTAATTATAATAATTAAACTATTAAAAGGTTTTTTTAATAATAATATAGCCCCTAATCCTAAAAATATTAAAGGGGGGGAAAGGGGGGTACTGGGGGGGACTTAGGGGGTTAATACTAAAATACTAACCTTACTAAATAAATACTAAATTGTACTTTTAGGGAGGGTATTATTATAAATTTAATTAAATAAGGGTATTTTAAGCACTCTAATTAGTTAGAATAGTGTCATATTGGCTGTAGAGGAAGTATTGAGGTTATAAAGATTAAGGGTTCCTACTATAGTTAACGTGGTTAGTTAAGTACCAGCAAGTTAGGTACACAGTACCTGGGTACCCAACGCGGCGTCACCTTGCCTGGGGGGCCGCACGTCACCGCTGACAAGCTGTCCTTATGGCCCGTGCAGCCCCGCCGTCGAAGGTGCTTCCCGGCAGGGCAGTGCAGTACAGTGCGACAGGGGCGGGTCGAGTTGAACAGGGGGCGAGAGACCACCTAAAGTGCTATAGGAGGTACGGACAACCACATATTCCAACGCGGCGACAGCACTCCACAATCCTCGCACGCAGCTCGTCGACCACCTGCTTCTCCAGCTGCACTGGGAACACCGGCAAGGCTCAACCTTTCATCAAGCCATGACCTGATGCTCGAACCCAGCAAGAGATAGGCTCCCTCAAACTCGTCATCGGACATTCCGGACGACCCCGCCACCACCTCCCGTGGTCCACGAGACCCCCGATTCCGAGATGGACTTTGAGCCTTCGACTGGCGGGCCTCGCAGTCCTTTCGAGGACGACGTCGGCGGCGGCGGTGGAAAAGAGCGCCCAAAGCCCCTGCCGTCAGACCTGCCCACATCCCTCGATGACAGACGCATGCCCAGGGAGCCCGTCCCTGAGACAGAGATGTACGATGGTTGGCAAGGTCCGCGGCACTTCCCTTCCTCGCCCTGACTGAAACTAGAGGCTTTGAATAGCTGATACGTAGCGCTTTCAAGGACAATCCCAATTTCTGACTTCTCCGGTCGTTGCCAAGCCCCTCAAATTTAGCGACCTCTCCCTAGACGACAAAAACTACGACGAAGATCTCACAAGAGGCATCTCTGACAGTGACACGCGGCTGATGGAGATGCTGGCAGCGCAGGCGGCGCACTCCTCTGGCCCCGGTTTCGAGGACGAGGCCGCCATAGCGGCCAACGAGGAGCTCTCGGAGGACGAGAAGAAGAAGATGCTGCAGAAGGCCTTAAACATGGCGGCGAGCAATGGCAATGTGACCCAGGTCAACCGGATATTGTCAGGCAAGGCCAAGAACTACGTGGATATCAACGCCCCAGACGAGGACGGCACACCTCCGCTGATATACGCCAGTTGTTTTGTACGTCTTCTCAAACCAGAAATCTAACATGACTCACGGGCTGATGCGGTTTCAGGGCCACGAAGCTGTCGTGGAAGCTTTAATCGGAGCTGGAGCCGACATTGACAAACAGGACCGCAACCGTTGGAGCGCTCTCATGTGGGCCATGACCAACCGCCACAAGCAGATTGCAAAAGTTCTACTAGACAATGGCGCATCTTCGGACGCGAAGACTACCTCTGGCCGTACCGCTGCCGATTTTGTTGCCCCTGATAGCGATATGTCCTTCTACCTACATAGTAATGGGTACAACATTGGCAGTGCCGGTATCGGCGACGACGACTTCTACAAGCCCGGCTTCTCGCAGGACAAGTTCGAGGAGGAGTTGATGGAGAGCGAATTGCGGAGGCGCATGATGATGGAAAGCGCGCGAGACTTGGAAGTCGATCTAGGCAATGTTGGAATAGACGATCAACCAGAGGTGCGACCCGCCGCTGTCTGCTTTTGCCGCGAACGCCACATGCTAACTCGTCTAGGCCGACGATGAATTCGAGGAGGAGCAACAGGAGTTTGACTGGTCAAGATGCCTTCACGACCAGATGTTTGTGTTTCAAGAGGGCGATCTGGACCGTATCCTGGACATCATCGTCACCAACATGACGCCGCAGAGATCAGCAGCGCAAAAGCCTGTCCCGGCCAACATGATCTTCCTGAGCGCGAGATATGCCCATTACCACGCAAGTTCTGATCTCTTGGCAAAGTTACTCATCAAGTCCATGGACAGGATAAATGAGGTTGTTGAGGATCACCAGTGGGACATGACTATTCTGGCATTCTGGATCTCGAATGCCACGTTACTGCTTCACTATTTGAAGAAAGATGCTGGTCTTGTTGAGGCCACTGTCAACTTCCAGGCCCAGCTTGCCGAACTAATCAACGAGATTTTTATTCTCATCGTCCGGGACGCGGAGAGGCGGCTGGACAAGGTTCTTGACGCCGCAATGCTGGACCACGAGACAATACCAGGTTTTGAGGATATAACCTTCCAGAACGAGTGGAAGATTTTCAAGAGCAAAAAGAAGGTCAAGGAAGAACCGGCGGAGCGGAAATATCGGCCTCCCTCGCCTAAGCAGAGGGCAAAGCCTGCACCAAGAAACGTCACCTCCCTCCTCTCTTCGACACTTTTCGTCCTCGACCTCTACGACGTGCATTCGGTCATCACCGCACAAATTATTGCACAGCTTTTATATTGGCTGGGAGCCGAACTATTCAACCGGGTCATGTCCAACAGGAAATACCTGGCCCGTACGAAAGCAATGCAGATACGCATGAATGTCTCGGTGCTGGAGGACTGGGCGCGCACCAACAACAGGCAACCTGAGCACTACGAGCACGGCGACATGCAGGCTCACGGTGAGAACACCATCGAGTCAGCCAGGAGGCATATGAGCCCCGTCATCCAGCTTCTGCAGTGGCTGCAGTGCTTCTCGTCGCTGGGGGCCGATGACTTGGAGGCGCTGGTTGATACTTTGCAGCAGCTCAAGTCTCTCACCCCACAGCAGCTTATCCATGCTGCGGACCACTACCGGGCCGAAGTTGGCGAGAAGGGCCTCCCCAAGAGCGCAATGAAGTATCTCGCGGCGATACAGAAAGAGACGGAGGTGCGAAGGGAGAAGGAGAAGAGCAATCGTCGCAGCGTGGCGGCCTCGCTCTCGTCCCCTACACGCAGCGTGGCCAGCGAGAGCGCGCCCGCGACGCCTCAGCGGAACGCCAAGAAACCTGCCAACGGCGGTGCGGATCCACAGACGCCCGGGGACGAGGACGAGGAGTATGATGCGCCGGAGAACCTCCTGATGGACCCGGCATTCATGCTCCCATTCACACTGCCGTCGGTCACGGACATGCTGGTGTGCTTCGGGGCCGGCTTCGGCGGCGTCAACCGCGAGCGCGAGAGGAAATACATACCTACGGTGCCGCCCGAGTTTTTAGCAAAGCTGGAGGTTGTCGGGGGCGGGGGCAACAACACCAGGCGGCCCATGTACGGCGAGCAAGACTGGGACTCGAACGAGGAAGGCTAGGCGACACTCTACCGGAAACTGTGCTGATAGCGAGACTCGTGGGCCGCCTGTGGCTGGCGCTACTGGAGACTGGGAAGATAACTTTGAAGGGGGGCATTAGCGTCACTCTCATTGGTGAGCGTAGTACAGCAATTAATATCATCTTCAATGCCTTGCGTCGGTCACCGTGCAATTGCCGGCATGTATGAGCACGTAGCGAATAGAGATGGACCCCCTGCATGGTCTGGTGAGGGTTCAAGATGCCCGCAGCTGCTAGGTGACACCCGGCTGTATACTTGCGTCACTGGGCGAGCGAGCGACGCGGTGAGACCTGACTCCTTTTGAGAAACGCAGACACAGTCTTTAATTCCTTCGTTTCCCTTCTGGCTGGCCTCTTTGCCAGCATGCGGTCACAAATCGTGTCCGGTAAGTATGGTCCTCGGTACTTCAAGCAACCTGTGGTCTCTTGCTGCGTGGCCGGCTGATTCTAACTCATACCGGGCGACCTTCCGGACGCTAGCGGAGGAGCACTTCCGCGGGCGGATGGCGCGCGGCGGGCGGTGATAGGGCCAGTCGGTGTCATACTAACAGCCTTATTGCCGGAGGTGTGGAGCCGGCCACTCTTCAACTCTGGCTGTCCCAGTAGATGGGCAGTCTTGCTGGTCTTCGGACGGATTCGCGAATGATCTCTGACGGTTCGAGTTGGGCGACGCTGGAGAAGTCGGGACTGTCGTATCTGTTTTCGTTGACTGCGTATGTGATCATGACCGCACCCGGCCGTCTCGTCCTTGTGCCATCTTACTGCTGCTTTTTGGAGAGATTTACTCGTGACTTCATCACCCTGCTGGAACATGTTGTGTTTTCGACTTTATGCAGTACACAGTACCGAGCGACTAAGCAACTCGCCCTAATGGCGAAGGGAGGGAGAGACAGAACTCGTTCTAGAAGCTCCTGTATGTGGAAATTTAGGCGACTCTGGCACAGCAGGCTTGTCCTGTGACACAAGATTGATAGGCCGTCAAAGAGTCGGGTAAACTCAATCAAAAATCCGAGGGGGGAAAAAGTAAAGCTAGCTACAAAAGGGTCTATCCGAAAGCGTGCAATGGGCCTACGGGGGTCTCGAACGGGTCAAGAGAATCGAGGGAAGGGCGTTCCACAATGGAGTCAAGAAAACGAAAACGCACAGATTGGCGACGAATTCAGAGCACATCCTTGCCCCGACAGTGACAGGTGGGTGGGGGTGGGCGTCGATCAGGGAAGACCCTTTGAGGCCGTCTTCTTGGTCCTTGCCCGAAGCGGGAGGCGGAGGATGTCGCATCCAGCGCACCAAGCCCCGGCCCTTCGGTTCACAGGCGAGCGGAATGGTAGCCAAGAGATCTTGATGGGCACGACTGCCACAGACGAGACCCTCCAATCGGGACGCTCCGACAGAGCCCAGATTCGGGAACACATCCTCCGCGCACCAAAGGTCACGCACCCACGACCAGCGGCGCTGATCGCGGCGCGGCCCACGTCTGGGAGCATGAAGTGGCAGCTGTAGGTGCCGCCCAGGGTGGTGTTTTGACGTCCCGGGTGGGAGGCGATGGGAGGACGGACCGGGCTCGAGTCACGCTGGGGTTGAGGGCGAGGTGAAGGTGTCATGCACCCAGGCACCGTGGGAAATGGTCCGGCTGTTGGCAGCGCTCGCGGTGTGTATGACAAGCCAGAGACGCCCGTCTGCAGGAGATGCTGGCCGGCAAGGCTGGCAGCATGAGGCCACGTAAGTGCGCCAGTGTGAATTTTCCCTGGTGGCCCAGGCAATGTCCGTTGTGCGCCGCGTTGTGTTGCGTCGTGTTGCTTCTTCTGGCCGGTGCTGAGCGAGTGAGCGAGTGGTGTGTCTCGGAGGACGACGGTTACAATGTCGGGCCACTCACGACGGCACACCTGCCATCAAGCTTAAGACCATGTCTCTGTGGCCTCGGATGCGGTGTAGAGGACACACCAACTGTTTACATGTGTCCTTGGTGGCAAGAGGGGTGCGTGACGGGGACGTGGGCCATGGGCCCGGGGCCCGGGAGGAGGTGGTGGAGGTGGAGGCGATGTACCTACCTACCTAGGTAGAGGGGGTGTGCAGAAGGTTCTAAAGTTCTACATAGGAAGGTAGTCGTGTCGGAAGCAGAACTCAAGCTTGCCAAATGCCGGCACGCTGAATCGTAGCCAACCTCTTGTGTCATATGTATTGTGTAGTACCGAGTTTCTCTACATGGAGGGCGGTCTCCGCCCCGCGCCGGGGGAAAGAGGTGTTTATTTATCTAGATGAGTGGGCAGACGGGACAAGTGCTCGGGATATGTAATGAGGGCCACTTCCTCGCTTCCATTCTTCTCTTTTTCTTCTCCTTCCTCCCCGGTCTCTTGGTTTCCCTTTTTCGAACTGGTTACAAACAAATTGGGCTCGTCACCGAGGGTGTGCTACCACCCTGTCGCGGACTGAAGTCATCCATCTCCTGAAGTCGCCCCATCACCAACTGAACTGAACCGTCTGACTGATGGTCCAATCGGTGCCGGGCAGATCCAGCAAGAGGCATTGTAGGACAGGGCGAGAATGGCACCACAGCGATTTCCCAGCCTGCGGTCTGGGATTACTAGGAAGCCCAGGACCGAGACGGCGACCATAACTGGCCCGCGCTACATTCCACACACTCCTGTCACTATCACCCTGGACGTTGAGCCCGCATCTGCACCCGCACCTGCACCTGCCCTGATTGCCCTGCCTTACGAGCAGACTGCCCAGGCCCAGCCCCCGATTCTCCTTCCTCCGCCTCGCAACCCCCTTCGAACCAGCCGACGCCCAATTGCCTCATCCGCCCGGCTCCCTTCCTCACCCGCGCCGCCAGAAACCACCACCGCGACAACCACATCCACATCCACATCCACAACCACCCCAGACCTGCACGCTGTGCCCCCGCCTGTCCCTGCTCGGGAGTGGCATCAGGAACAGGCTGGCATTGAGCATCCGCGTCTGCACCTACGTCTTCATTTGCCTCTGCATCCCGCTGTCCGACGCCAATGCAACAGCAATCACTCACCTGCATCCTCAACCTCAACCACCGCCTCAACAGCAGCATCCTCGATCTGCGCCGACTGGAGACGGGACTCGCTCTTGGGTGCACTGTCATCTGCCTCGGAGACCCTGCACGAGGAGGATGAAGAGGACGACGACGAAGACGCTTTCCGTTACGACTACCACGTCAAGCTTGATGTAGTTGACACCCCATCTATCTACTCCACCGACGAGCCCACCCCGGCCCCGTCCACTGATGAGCCCTGCACCCCCCAGCACACATCTCGCCCCTCATTCCAGAGCCGCTGGTCCGTCACCGACTCCGACATATCGGAAATCGCCTCGGTCAACTATCAGAGGGACCCTGCACCAAAGAGGCTCGTCAAGGGCCTCAGTCTCAAGTTGCCCCCGCCGCCCATGAGGCGACTGAGAAAGAAGAGCCTGAGCGAGGGCGCGGTCGCACCCGCTCCTCCGCACTCTCCCCAGTCTCACCACTCAGGCCTGTCCCAGCCATCTCCAGCGCCCCATTTATCCTTCTCGCCTAAAGCGCCCGATTCGGTACGTGACAGTCGCCAAGAGATCCATCAATTTGACAGCCACATGCAATCTCCAAATCCGAGCGGCCCCAGACCCCTATCTGAGCGCCCCCAGCCGCCGCAAAATGATTTCCACCCCATCAACACAAGCATCCCCGAGGGCCGCTTCCTCGATGACATCGACAGCCTCAACTTCTCCAAGAGGGGAAGCATCTTGTTCGGAGGCAAGCGCGCCGTAAGCTCCTCGAACCCTGCACTTGGCCCCTCCCCGATGCAGATGTCTCCGACGCGCGCGGCCCCGGCCCCCGTGCCGGCCGCCTCCTCGGCCGACGGAGCCCCAGACTCCAAGCCCACCCTCGTCATCCCACAGCCGACACCAAGGGACTCCGCGAGGAAGCTGTCATTGCCCAACATACGAGTCATGTCGGTAGATACAGAGAGGGAGTCACAAAAGGTGAGATCGCTCTATGAATCTGGCGACTTCGTCAATTGGCAAGATGGGGCTCCTGGGTCACCCTCTGGTGAGCCCGCCGAGTCTGGGGATCAGCTCCCGTCCGACGGGGAGGATATTGTCGCGTATGGTTTTCCTTCGGTGCTCCTATGAATGATCAATTGTGACCGCTAACATCCAACCTCTCACCCCCCGCAGAAAAAGAAGAAGGCGGCAAAGCGTCCGAGCTTTGTACCTCTGTCCCAGTTCGCCGCTGTCGGCCACTTCGCTGCCGTCGCCACAAGGTAACACACGCCGGAGCGAGTATGAGCTTGCGGGCGGCATCGAGGACTGGGAAAACGTCCAAGTGGACGACGTCGATCGCTACGGTTTCATACACTTGCAAAGGCCAAAATCGCGACGGAGCATTCCGGCGGAAACACACTCGCTACATTCCACAGTTGGGAGGCGCAACGGCCGAAACGTCTTGACTAAGAGGACCGATGCCCCGTCGTCGCCGCCCGGGCTGAGCCGGATACCCAGCCGGAAGGTGTCAGCCCGGTCGCTAAACACGCAGACCTCGGGGGTTTCGACGTCGTCTAAATTCACCGTCAGATCGGGGATCCGAACCGCAGCGAACCTGCTTCCGCACAACCGAGACAGGAAGATTATTGACGAGGCGGGTGAGATGCTTGGGCTCCCGCCCGGCTTGGTGGACATCGAAGAGGAACAAAAGAGTGAGCAGGCGATAAAAGACGCCCATGAGAGGGAGATCAAAAGAACCGAGAAGTGGAGGAAGATGGCCAAGACTGTCACCAAGGGCAGGGATAGCAAGGGCGTCGTGTTTGCCGTGGAGGACATAGCTAAGGTCAAAAGGAGCAAAGACAGCGAGCAACATTTCGAAATTCAAGGCACGGTGATCGAGTTCGATGTCAAGAGCCCGAAACTGATTGAAAGGACATGGAAAGGCATACCGGACTGCTGGCGTGGAGCAGCCTGGTACTCTTTCCTCTCGGCCAGCGCCAAGAATGCGAAATCAGACACCACCGAAGAGCAGCTCTTCGCCGAATACCACCGCCTCCAGGACGTGAGCTCCCCGGACGACACACAGATCGACCTCGACGTTCCCAGGACCATCAACAAGCACATCATGTTCCGCAAGAGGTATCGCGGTGGCCAGCGACTGCTCTTCCGCGTGCTGCACGCCATGTCACTCTATTTCCCCGACACCGGCTACGTTCAAGGGATGGCCGGTCTTGCAGCGACGATGCTGTGCTATTACGACGAGGAGAGATGTTTTGTGATGCTTGCCCGGCTGTGGCAGTTCCGGGGCCTGGAGAGGCTTTACCAGCCCGGCTTCGCTGGCCTGATGCTGGCATTGAAGGACCTCGAGGACCACTGGCTGCATGGAAAAGAAGCAGCCCAGAAGCTGGTAAGTCCGAAACAGTCCGGCCCTGCCTCGCATCCCTTGGCTAACACTACCTGTCAAGAACGAGATGGGCATTGATCCCACGGCTTATGGAACACGGTGGTACCTGACACTCTTCAACCTATCGATACCGTTCGCGGCACAGCTACGAGTATGGGACGTCTTCATGCTGCTAGGAGGCTCGTCGCCATCCTCGGACCATAGCGTGGCCAAGGAGAAAGAAGCAGAGGCACCGTTCAACGGGCTGGAAATACTGCACGCGACCAGCGCTGCGCTCATTGACGGGCAAAAGGAGCTCATCGTAGACGCGGATTTCGAGAACGTGATGAAAGCATTGACATCGGCCCAGCCGGTGAAGGACGAGGACAGGTTTATGAATGTGGTGCGAGCGGAGTGGAACACCCACCGGAAGAAAAGGAGAAGCTAGGAGCAGTCCTTAACACTGGGTGGCCTCTGGCAGGGGGGATACGACACCGCGTCGTCGGTGGAAACTGGCTCTACAGCCATTGGGAGCGGCGCGTCACGGAGCTGGACGGGGCAGCGTTAGGGGCAACGTTGGGGGCAGGCTCGAAGTGGCGACAGGGCTGCTCATCGCTGCCTGCCGGTGCCCCACCAGCTACGTGTGGTGCCGCCAGGTCTCTTTTGTCGTCAGCAATCGTGGCTCCGTTTGGGGCGAGGCAGCAGGAAGAGCGTTGGCTATTCGGGGTGCATTTGATCAGGACTGTTCGTTATATACCCGCGTTGGCGACCCGGAGCAACACTCACCACCTGACTGACTTTCATTTTGTCCGGCGGTGGGACGGACATTGGTTTTTTTCTCCTTTTTCGATACTCAGCACGGCATGATACGCAGTGTCGGGTGCACAAAATAGTAATAGAAACCCTAATGACAACAGAGGCATTTTCTCAGACGAGAAGCCGAACACGATGCTCGATGTGGGTTTATTCATCCTTGTCATAAGCGTCTGTCATGCGAGCTTAATTTATTTGGAATTGGCCACGAGTCTGAAGATGGGATGGGATGTTGAGGGATCATGGGACGAAACATGTCGACTGGGGCCGACGCCCTTGCACCTCGGGCCGTCGAAAGTGTTCCGGCCGTCCAACTGCCAGTGTGGCTGAGGGAGGCCCCGAACCCATGCACGCACATGGCTAGCTGGCTGGTTTCAAGTCGCGGCTGATGGTTGTTCTCTGGTTGGTGCTAGACTCCTTTCAGGGCCCATGTGGTGGTTTCCGTTGCCCTTCATGGATGGCGCCTGCGTGATCCTGCCCCCGGCCCGGAGGTGGCGTGCCAATCAGGGAAGAGACGCCAACCCCGGCTCGGCTCGGCGCGGACCGGCCCGCTGCCCAGGACTCGGTCGCGCTGTGTGCCCCGGGCCCAACTCGACCGACGACCCCCCGGCCGTTTTAGGTCACCATTCGCCGTGTCGGGTTGAGTCCGGGCTGCTCTGGATCCGGTTCGAGCCTGGTTCGCCAAGCTGAGATATGCTTGATGCCGCCGTTTCTGGGTCTCAGGACGCGAGGGCTGGCAGTCGGTTGGCCTTGCCTGGTCGGGCCCATTGAGTGAGGGCGTGCGCACGGTCTCGGCCACCCATCTGACCAGAGTCTCCCCGCCCCGCAAACCGAGGGCCGGGTGGAAGGGGAGGAGCCAGAGGGGAGGAGCCAGATCGCGGCCGGGTTACAGCCGTGCGGATGTGGTTACGTCCTCCCTCCCTCTCTCGTTCCCCCCATCGCGCTCAGACGATGGGTCAAGTTCTTATTCCCCAGCGTCTTGGCCCCCAAAAGGCCAAACTCAGAAGCCGAGCCGCGTCCCGAGATTGAACGGGCCGGCTCAGTAATCACCCATGCTTCACCACGGCCTCTTCTCCGCGGAGGGGTGCGCGGGCCCTGTCCATTTGGTGGATCCTTGGGGTGCGGAGCCGCTCGACGGTATGTTCTTTTTTAGCTTTCGTTAGCCCTGGGGGGTGTATTTCGACGAGTACACAGTATCATCGCGGCACATCATCAGGGAAAAGCATAACCAAACGAGCCGGGCCCCCCGGACTTGCCATCCCGTCTTTTTGGGGTGCTGCCAACCACGATCGGAAGGATCATGGCGCACGATGGAGCCTGATGCGGACATGTTTGTGAGCATCCAGTCAGCTAGTCCTCAACCCCATGTTCAATATTACAAGGTTATTAGAGTACCTGCCGTCGTTGAAACGGGCACAGACGTCCCCGCACGGGGCAACGGGTTGATTCCATGCAGGCATTTCCCACCCGGGGGGCCCCTCCCTCCTTCGGGGTGTTCTTCTGTGTAACAATGGAGGGGGGGGAGGGGACCGGGCTCAAAGTCGCCGAATGACTTGCGGATTATCCACCCATAATAAATCGAAAACAGTTCGTGCTGAGCAGGCACTCGGCGAGGTGCAAAGTACGAGGTGGGCTGCAAGGATGCCTTTGCGGCCTTGGTTTCTAATCGCCCAGACAAGTTGCGTGTGTCCTGCATTGGGCACTGACACTCTTCGCCTGAGCGAGGTTGTTGATGCCGTCTTACAAATCAGCAAGTTCAATTGGACAAGATGCGTTGGGGGCCGGGAGATCTGACATTTTTGAGTTTGGGTGGCCGCGCGACTAAAATTCTTGTTCACGTCCACGCCCATACTAAACCCACAGGACGCGACGGTCCCTCCCCAAAAGGGTGGTAGCAGCAGCGCACCACACAGCAAAGCTTGTCAAGCTTTCGCGGCGCACGGGGCCGACGAGGAACAAGAAGAACTTGGACGGCTCCGAAAAAGAAACCGAGAGCGCGGCGAGGCCAGCGCATCCCAGGCGCAGGGGGCGTGATTGGCCCTGCGCGAGACAAAGCTTCTTCCTGCCCAGCAACGGGCGGCATGAGCTGGTTGCCGGATCCGGAATCCCAACCAGACCAAGGGTGCATGTTGCCTTCAATCAGCTGATTTCCAATGCTCTGACCTTTGGCTACGGGAGTCATCACGGGAAGCTTACATCAGCGGGAAAAGTTTGGCGCCAGAGGTCTTGACACAATGTCACGGTTTACGTGGGTCACGAAAAGACTATGTGGCCTCGAGTGCGTCTCGTTATTTCCGCGGGCCCAGCCGAGGGACATGGAAGGGAACGATCACAACCCGAATTTTCTGGTCGGTTTGATAGTATATTGTGCAAGAAAAGCTTGAGCCTCGTGGTTGTGGTAGCCACTGTGTGGTGATGTACAATTCAGCCCACGCCGGGGGTATCTTAGGTACATGAGTACAGAAGAAGTGCTCCTCGGCAACAAGAGCGGCCTTGCTCGACGTTGCCAGCCCATGATAACCGGGATGCCCGAGTTCATCCAGAGCCAGAGAGAGGACCGCCTTCCCAGCCTTCTTCTCGTCCGCGCCAAGACAGTCTGGCTCAGCTCGCTGTTTCCCATTGTTTTCGTCCTTTTTTCGTTTTCATTTTGCCTCTGTGTGCAATTCTTTCGTAGCATCCTTGCTGTCCCCATGTATGCCTCCGCACTCTGTATATACAAGTAGAAGAGAAATTGGCCCCAAAACAAACATGCTCGGTCCGGTGCAGTACCCAAAATGTCGCTGAGTGAGAAGAAAGCGGGGAATCAAACCAAAGTTTACCATCCCTATGCCTCGCCGTTCATGGCCCGAAGTGAAGTTCCCTAAGAATGAAGTGTGAAGGGTAAAGAAGAATGGATCAAGGTTGAAGGTTGAAGATGAAGAATGGCGAAGAAGTGTAAAACTGTCCTTTCCCTAGGGTGTGCGACGCTCAAGTGGCGCGCAAAAGAATCGAAATATGAAGGATAACGGAGTGGCCGAAGGGAGAGTTCGCATAAGCCAGCTGTAATGTTGGCTTCTCCGCAGAGTATCGCTCAGCTGGCGGGCAGGGGTTCGATGAAGATCGTCGGTCGCGCATCCTCAAATAGTCCACGAGAAATGAAGCCCCAGTCCCTTTGGCCTGAAGAAGACTTGACAAAAAAACATCCACCTTTGCCTGCTCGAAAATTCGCGCGGAAAATGCCAGAGACTGGGTCTCCTCTGAATGACAGCGTTGCTGCACTGCTCGAGTCACACGTCCAAATCCAGCCGTGCACGCTCTTTCTCGAGCCCCCCCTCCTAAAAAAAGATGATCAAATTTCGTTCATTGTCTCGTTCCCGCGGAGTCGTGGATCCTGCGCCTCCGACTTTGTGCGTCCCTCGGACGAGTGCGGGGAGTTCTGTCGTGAGCCCTCTCTGCGTTGCTGACCTCTCATTTCTGCCACTGGGGCAGACGGATAGTGGGCCGCTTGCGGCGGATGGTCATCTGAAGAGAGTAGGGATGAAACTGAATGCGCTGCGATACGCGTCTGCGTCGCTTGCGGTTGCGAATGTGAAGATGGCTCTGCCGATCCACCACCTCTCTCTGTTGCTGTACCAGGGCCCGAGGCAGTCATCGGCGACATGCCACGGGTCGATCCGATGGTCTCAGCCCGGCCACGTCCTCTGTATGTCGACGCGTCGCTCCTCTGGCGCGAGTGGCCTCTTCTACGCCCTGGCGGAGGGTTCGAGATCGTCGAGCCCATGCTGTGGGAGAACGGGGGAGACCTGAATCTCTGTTGCGTGTTCGGTGGAGGAGCAGCTGGCTGTGGCCCCGTCGCTTTCCGCTTACGTGGCGATTCCCCTACTGCTTGTTGCAAGCCACGTTAGTCCCCCGACTTTCTCTTTCCCCTGGTTAAGACCGATGTTTGGATTTGGACGCACCGGAAGGTGTTCCCGGCTGGTTGGAGCCGGACTGGCTGGCCTGGCTCGTCGGGGGTTGCCACATATGGAAGTATATCGACGGGGACTGCTGCGTTTCCTGCTGCTGCTGCTGCTGCTGCTGCTGCTGCTGCGCCGAAGCGACGCCTGGGTGTGTCTGCGCTGCAGACGCGCCACCTGAGCTTGGGAGCACGGTCGTGTTCAGGCTGGACAGCCCGGGGCCCCCTCCAAGCGGACGGCTGCCAGAGCTAGGCATGCTGTAGCCCCGAGCACGTGGTGAAGAGTTTGGATGCGTCCCAACAAAGCTGCTATGAGCACCCTGCGCAGATCCGGGAGTGGACGGGACGCCACCGGAGCCGGAATAGTGCCCGTAGGCCTGCGCTTGGGAGTCACGGCGGTACTCTGGAGAAGCCGGGCCAGGCAGAAGATGCTGCGGAGGCCCACCTTGCGCCTGGGAGTACATGAATTGCTGGGCCCATTCCAGCGCTGCTGGCGGTAGGTTGCCGCCTCCCATACCAGCGAAAACGACCGGCACCAAGGGCGGTGGGACGCCGCCCTGTAACGACGTTCGCAGAATGTCGTACTCGGTTCGTCGCTGCTCGAGGCGAAGCCGTTCCTGGCTGGTCCTCTCCTCTTCTTGCTTCCTCTTGTCCTCTTCCGCTTTCGCATGCAGCCACGCTCGCATGGAGTCTTCCGAGCCCTGCCACCCTGGTGGCGGCGGGGGTAGTTGACCCAGATGCTGGCCTTGCTGCTGACCCTGGGATGGCGGAGGCGGGGGCGGAGGTGGGCCCTGCCCCAGAGAAGACGCATGAGTTGGAGGAGGATGAGATGCAACTCCGGAAGGCAACGGCTGGCCGAGTCCCATCGCCGATGGAGGGGGCAAGCCGCGATGAGAGCCAGACATGAGTCGATCCGGCGGACTGTGGCTTCGAGGGACAGCGGGCGTTGCTCTGTGTGAGGAATCCTGGTACATCAATGGAGGCGAGGGTCTGGATGTGCTGGGCGGCGTGGGTAAATCATGGATCGACCTGTAGCCGTAATGAACTGGCTGCTTGATGGTGAGCATCGTCGTCTACATGCGAGCGACTGAGCTAGTTACAGTGTGGACGCGGGACAGGGTCAATGCCCGGGGACGAGAAGGAAACGATGGAATGGAAAACCTCACGAGGAGGAAAGAGGGCTGAGAAGAGAACAAAAAGAATGGGACACCCGAGGCCAATGGCGAGGTGAGGATGTGTGGACAGGTGGAAGGAGAAGAAGGAAGTAGAATTAACCTTTTTGCAAGGAAGCTGGGAGTGGCGGCCAGCCTGGTAAAGAATGGTGAGGACGCAGGCGGGGCGTGTGGTGATGAAACGTCGAAATGAGCCAGCCCAGCCTCATTTGGACATTGCAACCGGGTGAGATATACTGCGTAGTAAGTACTGCCCAAAGAAGGGAAATGGTCGACCCAGTCGTCTGTTATTTTTCTCCCACAAGCCCAACGGGCCCAGACCCGTGCAAGGTGGAGTGAAGCCGCGTGTGGAGGACGGGGGAGGGGGGCCGACCCTTGTAGAGATCTGCTGCCTTGCTCGCTCCAGATGAGGAGATTTGATGAGTCTCGAAGTCACTGGGCTGACAGGGTAGGCTACGGGAGGTAATGGCAGCGGATACTATTAGCCAAGGGTAAGGTGAGGAAATTAGACGTGGACCCGATGAACGAAGGACGACTTAGATTCGTTCCTGGCCAGTTTAGGCAAGTAACGGAGGGGAAGAGCACAGCCGGTGGAGCAGACGGGACCTTTTGTTATTTCTTGTGGAAACAGTCTGTATCAGAAGAGATTGACGCCAGGGTTGGATGAAGATCAAGCCTTGGAAGGCGATATCAACCTTGGAAGTATCAGGGTTCTTGCGAATGAGACGAATTTAGCCTTGACCCGCAGTGCAGGACAGCATAGCACTGGACCACGCGACATTGGATGACCCAAGCAGCGATAGACGGGCCTCAGACGGGCCTCAGACGACAAGTGACAAGGCCGATACCACGGCAGAGGAAGTGTACATAGAGATGGATGCGGCTTGCGTGCGAGTCTTGACTAGATCGGGTGGTATGCCCTGCCAGACTGACCATGACAGCCACACAAAAGTAGGGTACATTTGTGCCCCCAGCCATGCTTGAGCGGCAGGGGGGTGGTGGATGTGGGACGGGGAAATGTGAGGAGACGCGTGCTGACACCCAGCAGGCCCAGCAGGGAGAAAACAAGCAAGCTGTTTAGCACAGGATGATGACCGACCTACGGGCAGAGGATAGGGGAGGGAACCTTAGTGCGAGCTTGGGGAGCCGAGTAGAGCAGGAGTAGGAGCAGGGTCACAGCTGCTGTGGCGCGTGAGTTGCCTAAACGAGTTAAGGTTTCCCTTCCGACAGCTCGCAGAGAAACATCAATCTGTGCGAGATGGGTTCTCCCTGGTCCAGAACGCCTGCGCGTTGTGCTAGCTGTCGAGGCGGACTTAACAGTGCTTTGCCATGCCGAAATTGTCCAGAAGCCCTGGCGTTCTCGGGGTCCCCTGCGAGACATTTCCTGATTCTGGTGCTGTTTCCATTATCGCTTCCCCCTTCGTCCAATTCCCGGCAGGGAGATGAGGGAGGGCGGGGCCACAAGCTGGGGTGGGTTCTCTAGACGCAGGGTAGATCCCTAGACAAGCGAACGGCGAGATGGACCAATGTCGGCGAATGAGTCCGCCGGAAGGCGTCTAGACAGTATCCATACGTGCATTCGTGCTGTCCATGATTGCGGCCAGTTCAAGAACCCCCCCGGCGCGCACCACGTGTACAGTGCAGCACAGCACGGTATAGTAGAGCACAATACATATCAGCGTGGTAATTGCAAAGCGGGGCCCTGACATCAAGTCCGTACGCCAAAGCCAAAGCTTAGCTGACAGATGCTGAGAGTTGATGATGCTGGGCGATATGCTGCCCGGAGGATATGGCCATGGAGGGACCGTAGATTCTCGAATCGGAAACAAGCAAAGAAGCCAGGCGACATCATCTCAAAAAGACGTCGATCGCCTGCGAGAAGCTCGGATCAAGAATGGCTGGCCCAGGCCGATGTCATCCTGGCAGGCTCGACGTGAGCCTGTGCTGTTGCTGTACATGCTTTGCCCGTGGGCGGGGTCCAGAGTTAGACTTTCCGCCAAGCGCAGCGAGCTCCGTGGCGTCACATCCGTCAAGGTGGAGTGGGTAAGGACAGCTCTAGATTTGTGTTTGATCTGGCTCATCGGTATCATTGTGAGCTGAAAGGGAGGGGGACACTGGGGGAGTGGTGCTGATGGAGCACGGCCGGCAAGCTGTTGTGTACACCTGCACGGAATACCTTCCCGGTAGAAATTGGAGCGGCGCAGGACGTATAATGCGGTAATGAGATGTGGGCCTGGGTCAGTGGCACTGGCACTGGCAGCACTCTGATTCCTGCATGTGATGAAGAGGGCCTGTAAGAAGGTACATTGTTTGGTATTGTCAGGGGAGGAGACGGCCTTGGGGTTGGCCGGCCGGCCGGCCGGCTGACTGGCTGACTTGACAATTGTCACAATAATCCCACCACCGAGCGATTTAGGGTGTGGCCCCTCCTGAGGGCTACACGGTCGGCAGAGGACTCTGAACCACTGGGCGCGTGGTGGGGCATCTGGCCAAGACGATCTTGCGATCAGTCCGAAGTCGAGATGAATGTTTCCTCCGCGCCCGAAGAAGGTGAGGTCCAGAGCCTGGGTCCAGGTCTGGAACTGGCGGCACGCGCTACGCAAGCTAGGCCAGCTAGAGGTAGTTAGCCTGGGTGCCTGGGTACTGCAGGTATTCTGGTACTGTGGTATTCTGGTATCCTGCTCATGTGCGGGAAGAGGGAGCATCGCAGCGCGGCTAGGCCAGGAAGGGCTGATTCTGAAACAGCGGATCGCGGTGGCAGGCCCAACCAGAGCCGATGCCCGCGTGGGCTGGGCACCCGGGGCCAGGCCTCAGAAAGTGCACCTCTTGTGGAGGTGGGTGTGGCTGAAGACCCGCGACATCTCCCGGATGCAGTATAGCACCGCGAGCCCCGTTGGCAGCTGTGCCCACTGTCGAGGTGGGAGTCGTGCTGAAATCAGGGTCGCTGCAACGGCATGCGACAGCCACAAGGGGACGACGGCCACCGAGGCGACATTACAGTACGTGACCATGACATGGTATGCGGTGGCCATGAGGTGCCACGCGGTGTGCCCTGCCCACGGGGGCGGCGTTTGCCGTCCTTGTCTGCTGGGTTGCTGGGCGAGGCACTGCTGCGGCCCCTTCGGGTGCGGTCGGCGATGGTGGCAGCAATGAGCAATGGGCGGCTGGCAGTTGGCATTTGGCACGCTGGGCAGGCAGGGTGGATGACAGAATGCCGATGCAGGCGAGATTGCACCCTTGGGGCATTTTAATTACATTTGATGCGCCCGGTGCAAGCAGGCCGTCGGTCGGCCTGGCGGGCTGGCAGGTCGGCCGTGAGAGCACAGCAGGACGCACCACGCAGACGCACACGCACACGCACACGCGATGGCAGGACACTGCGAGAGGCAGACGTCAACAGCTCGCACCAAGCCCGCCAACTCTGCAGGCCAGGGAACGAGGTGGTGGCTGCTGATCCGATTGATATCCACGGGCGCGACGAAGCTGCACAGGGCAGGAAGGTGCCGCCCAACAAGCCCAGGCCCAGGAATCAGCTCATGTCGCCTAGCCCAGCAGGGAGCTCGGTTACCTACCTGGCAGACCTGGCCGCCTGGGTTTGCGCTCCTGCCGTACCGTACCCACATACGTACCGACCTAGGCAAGCTAGGCATGCGCGGTAGTCATCGAGGAGGAGCTGTCGGGGTGGTATTGTGAGATGCACCACAGCACGCACAGCCAAAGCAGGGGGGACCCTTCTAGCAGCTCCTGCCATTTCAGTGCTACCTCGCGCTACTGTGTACGTACTCCGTACAGTGGCACTACGGGGGACGGGTACGTACCTTTTGTGGCAGGGCGGGGGGGGGGGGCATTTGGGGCTGGCTGTTGAGAGCTTGCCCCAGCGCGGGCCCGCTGCTCATGATAAGGACATCTCCGACCCTTTCGCCAATGACATGACATTCAGGTGCTATGCTCTGGATGTGCAGTACACTAATATGGCATGTTCCGCCCAGAAAGGAGAGCAACCAAAAGCAGCCTCCACACAGCACCACTGCCTGCCTGCCTGCCTGCCTGCCTGCCTGCCTGCCAGAGCCATTGTCAGTTTCGGTGCAGTTGTGTGCAGGCGCTGGCGCAGGCGCGAGTGGCCCCAGCCTCAGTGCCACTGCCCACGGGACTGCCTAGGGCTGAGGACACCTCGCACCGCACGGTCCAGCAGAACCGCAGCGTGGGTAACTCGGGTGGGTCCGCGTGTTGATGATCCAGGCTGACGACTGAAACCTTGTACAGCCTGGCCTGTACGGCCTGTACGGCCTGTACGGCCTGCACGGCTTGCACGGCTTGCACGGCTCATCGACGAGCACCAAGTCTACGGACCGTGTGCGGAGTATTCCAGGATCACTACCGTGGACGAGCGCCCACCCGGCCATAATTCATCAGACAGCCAGACAGCCAGACAGTCAGACAGCCATGCTTGTCACACTAGCTGCCTCGCTGCCCCAAGCAGCCTCCGGTCTCAACAGGACTTCTTGCGGGCAAACCTGCCTGCTACATGGCCCTTGCTCCTGGGGAATGACGCCTGCGACTCGACCGGGCCCGGGACCATGACTGCAGCTGTGACTGCGACTGTGATTCCAGGCTGCGGTCGCGCCGCTGCAAGGGGCGAGGCCGACGGCGACGAGGAAAACAAGGGCAATGTCGCAACCCCCACAGGCGCATTCATACACGTACCGGCAGTCCAAGTTTAGCAACACACGCATGCGTCGGACGTTGTTTCCTTGGCCTTGGACAGGTCCGCTGAGATTCGATCGTATTTCGTAACCAAATTACGCCACGCTTCCTCGTCTCGCCGTGACCAGATGGTTCAGATCAGAACACCGCTTCGGCCCCGCCACGAACGTGAAGTTGCCGGAGCGGCCTTCGGTGGCGAGACATCGGCCTGCAACGATGCATTCGTGGGCTAGATCGCCCGTTGCAGCTGGCCCTGGCTGCCTGGCCAGACGCCAGACATCAGACATCCAGCCAATCGTCGCTCCAGCATGGCGCGCGGGTCGTCCCTCGCGCGGCGTTTGCGCCATCGTCTGCCTTGGCTGACTGGTTTGCAACGAATCGATCAGCGACGAGTCCGAGGGTCTGTGTCGCTCGAGATGTGGCTTGTTCGCGGCCGCCCTCCCGTCCCCCCTCCTCCACCTCCCCATCCTTCCCAGGACCGCCTGGGCCTTGTTGATGACTGTGGCTTCGTTGCGCCTAGGCCACCCCTGTTCCCGGCTGACTAACCCGGCTTGAACTATATTTGAAACAAGATCCCATTTCTCTCGATGCTACCCTGCAGGGCGCACACGCATCCGTCCCTTATTTCGAAATCGAGTATCCAATCCCACAGCTAATAACAAGCAAAATGAGCCGGCCCCTTCTCAGCTGACCGGGGGGCACCCCCCACATCGTCCCCTCCCGGAACCTCCAGCCAACCGAGGCGTCGGCTTCACTGAGAGAAAGACAAGCAGAAAGACCTGCGTTTTCTCCGGGCATCACACCGCTGTCACCCGCGACCGACCCATCTCTCCACTGCTGGCTTTTTATCTCCGAACTCGAGTGACCCACAACCCTGGCAGCTATCTACAGAACATAACATCACTGTGTGGACGCGCGGACGCCCCGACCAGGGCCGCTGCGCTGGAGACACTGCACATAACCAAAGCTTATTTCCTTGTTTCCTTGATTCAGAGACAAAGCAGCTTACGGGGTATTTTTGTACACAGTAGCCAGCTTCTCAACCTGAGTAAGCCCTGCGCAGTTCAAACGTGGTAGCCGTGACCCTCTCATCAAAGCTCATGGCTGTCGATGTAGTGTTGCAGGCTGACCACTTACACCTACCAGTCGTTGGGCTCGCCGCTGGACCAGTTCAATTTCCGTTGAAACACACCAAAATTCCTGGGCGTACCCGACCCAAGAGGCCAAAAACTGCCACATGTGCGCTAATTTAGGCGGCGCTTCCAATTTCAGACGTCGTCACTCATCAAACCCACCGGAGCCGGTCAGCCCGGGAAGAGCCAGGCACTCAATGGGAAAGTGACCAAGGATAGACCCCCGACTAATAATAAAGTGAACAATAATAAGTGTATTGTGCTACAGCATCCGCGCCGCTACCTTCCACCTCCAGACCAGCCGGCCCAGGATGTCACCTGTCAGACAGTCCGTCTGGCTAAGCGCCCCGAACCGTTGATCAACGCGCCTCTCCTGCCGCAAGCGACTTGGCGGGTCCGTCGAGTATGTCTTGATGCCATGTGGATGGACATGGCTTTGGCGCTCGACTGGTGGCCTTCCCTGGCACGCAGGCTGCGACTGAAGGCAGGGAGGGTACTCCTCTTCAACCCCCGTCACAACACTTCCACTTCGTGCACCTCGTGGCAGGTTGGCCGGAACTCCGAGCATCCTGATGAATGACCCGACCCGCCTCACCTCGGCCGCCCGAACATTGCGGGCGAAGACGCCTGCTGTGGAAGACCAAGCAGAGATTAAACCTGGCTATCAAGCCACAGTAATGTCGCGCGCGAGGAGTTTGACGCCTCGAAAATGGTCAGACCGCATCGGCTTCGAGAATGCGGGCCCATTCGGTTTGGACCAAGTTGCCTGCGCCTCGATTGACACACGAGGAAACGGCTTCAACCGTGACTTGCCTGCAGGTTAATAGGCTCGGCGCTCCATTGACGGGCATGCATGTTGTGGATGACGCTTGTGCGTAGCTCGGCCGGACGTCCTGTAAGTATACTAAAGTTCCGGCTTACTTGCAGAAGTGCTGCAGTCGAGCCTGCAGAACCTGCACTTCTCAGTGGCTGTAATGAGAATGTTGGCTCCTGTTGATCCAGTGGCTGGTGTGTGACCACACCTTGGACGTAGGTTGAGACTCTGCATGGAGCACTGGGAGACTCGTTGACCCCGGTTTCGTCTGCTAAGCCTGTGATACCGTTGCACAGCGACGAGAAGCGAGCCCTATGGTTGGACACCTCGCAGCTTTCCTAATGGCATGGTTCCGTGGCCATTCTCGGGGGCGAACTCGCTGGGGAAGCCAAATCGAGCTTGTTTGGGTACCACAACAGCCCCGACCTCTGGTCCGGGTCTTTGGCTGCTTCCCCTTGAGAGACATTCTCACTAATTGGGTATTTTTGATCGTCGATGTTGGGCGAGATAGCGTCCAGTCATTCGTCCTGCCGTCTTAGATTGCTGTCAGAGGCTGACAGTCGGGATGCGCAGCGTCGACCGCGGCCCTCTTCAGCTCCTCACCTTTGCACGGAGTTGGTTCAGCATACATACAATTCCCGTCGAGGATTATTCCCAGCTGGCCATGGAGACCTGTCCCGGTTTCTCAAGCACAAAACTGTTGGAGAAGAACATACGAGACGGCACTCAATACGGGATGTGAGCCTCGATATCCCTGGTCCCAACAAGTCGGTGGAAGCGCGTTGCTTGTCCCAGCCACGTCGTCTCGATCACACGCGACACTCGTTAGATTATTTCGCCGGGCAACCGGATTGGTTCTCGGTCATCCGGTCCCGACGTATTGAGATTCTCTGTTGACCCAGCCTCCTTGTTATGGCGTCTGCCTCGTGGCCCGCGTGGCCCAGATGCAGCATATGGCTCGCCCGCGGACCAGAGCCATGTCTCAAACTTTTCCCGCCTGGGCGTCACTAGGGAATTCGCTCTAGGATTTCTTTTTACTTTGTTGTTTTGGAATCAACGCTCACCTCTAGGTACCAGTGGCAGGGACGCCTCCTTCTCCACCTTTCTGCTTTTCTTCGCTACGTGACTGTCAAGACGAGATCCCAAGTTCGCATGAGTGACCGGACTTGAAACAAGGCCCGCGTCGATGATATCCAGCCAAGAAGTTTTATTGCTTCTAGCCTTTCCAGAAAATGACCCCGATGATTACACAGGCCCTGATGAGGTCCCTTTGACTCATCCTGAGGGGCTGCGACCAAGTTCTCAACTGCCACCATGTCCTGTCATTCAACGTTGGGGGCCCATGGCTTGCCCGTATTCATCACGCGGCCTTGCACCTCGGCTCTTCCTTCCACGAGTGTGAGCTATGAAAAGCTCCGTCGACTTCGGGTGTGCTCTGAGTTGACGTGGCTAAGTGGCTCATCAGTCGGTTTCACGGGCTCGTGCGCATCCGAAGTCACTCGAACTGGGCACAAGCCTCCCTGCCTTGAACAATACATCGGGTAGCTGAGACGCCTGAGCCGGTCAGCAAAATGTTCCGCAGTTGCCGTCAGTGGGGCGAGGCCGCCACTGAGTTCATGAAGCCTGGCGTGCCGACCGGAAGAGGTCAGGCTGGGAAGTTGTGCTATCACAGTGTGGCGATGGGCTCAGTTCCATACCACCGATACACCAGGCCAGACCATCTGGACCCGTCTAATGACTTTATTGTCGCCGCAGTGGTGTCTCTTCACAACACAGCTTGGAAGCCATCAAACCTCAAGGTCCGGCGGATGGAGGAATGCTAGTTTTGGTTCACAAACGAATCGTAAGCTCTGGTGGAAAGTGTCTTAAGGGGTGGTCGTAAATCTAAGCTACACGAGATCTTTTCATGTTACTAGACAGCGCGCTTTGAGAACACGCGAATTCTCTTAACCCCTCCATCGGGTATCATTGTCAACTTAACATGTGTAAAAGGCTTGTCATGAATCTTGGAGGCATACTCGTGCTCCTGGTCCGGGCCGGTCTTGCTGGGCTCCACAACCTCCTGCCATGCCTCAGCAGTGGCCGGGGGCTCGCCGGCGTCCTTCCACTCGATGGCATCCACCTTGACCTTCTGGGGAAAGTTGCCCCTGAAGTAAGCCGTGTCGACGACAAGACGCTGAATGAGCGCCGGGGCACCGAGGCGGATGACAGCCCAGTCAACGTGGTCTTTGCCACGGGAGCGCTTCGTCTCCCAGCCATCTCCCATGTCCTTGCCCCGGCCCGGCAGGATGAGGTTGTCCTTGGTGCCGAAGTGCTGGTCGCTGCACGACACGGCGACGCCGCCATTCTGGGCGGCAGCAAGGTCGAGGATGGCGTCCTTGTCGTCGGGGAAGACGGGGACGGCGTGGCCGAAGAGGCGGAAGCGGGCGATGCCCCCGTCGGCGTACATGTTGAGGCGGACGTGGGTGTAGCGCTTCCCGGTGGGGCGGGCCAGCTTCCAGGCGAAGCGCTGCGAGGGCCCGCACTCGCGCACGCCGAGGATGGGCTCCCAGCCGCCGCGGGAGCCCTTCCAGGAGAGGACCTCGTCGTCGTCGAGGCTGAAGCACCCCTCGACGGAGATGAAAGGCGCGTGGTTGCCGGAGAAGAAGGCCGTGTCGACCTCGACGCCTTCGACGGTGCCCGAGGCGACGCCCAGACGGATGACGACCCAGTCGAAGGGCTCCGTGTTGTGCCGGCGTGTCTCCCAGCCGTCGTACCAGGCGCCCGTGTACACCATCTTGCCTGGCTGGCGGATGGGCGGCGTCGGCGTCAGGAGGTTCGCGGCCTCTGCGAACCACTCGTCTGAGAAGCCAACGACCTTACCTCCCAGGGCGGCGGAGACGAGATCTGCGTCACGGTCAGCCTTCTGTCAACGGTGGTCTTGGGTATTTACCGCGGAAGCCAAAAACCCGTCCTCTGGTTTGTTGACTTCTAGGCACTGGCTTTCGTACCTATGCTGGATGAGCGGAATGTCTGGTCGATGTCATCCGGGGCCACGGATGTGGCCTCGACGTCGTCAAGCTTATACTGGATTTCGTCTGCCATATTTGCGTTGAAGATATGTCGTTGTTGACCTGAAGGAGAAGAGATGGGCTCAAGGAACAAGAAGGGAAAGTATGGTCACCGGTGAGGGGGCACAGGGACTCGAGATGTGATGAGTATCTGAGCTGATGGCAGCAAGTGAGTGATAGGCGACGCCTAATGACAATAGCCTATCGAGTAATGGGCTCCGGCCCCGGCCCGGAGCGATTCGGCAGCGGCCGACGTCGCTTGTGTGGAGCCCGGGAATGGCCAGCCTCGGTCGGACATGCAGGCATCTTTGCCCTCCCACTGTTCTTTGTTTGCTTGGGACCAGCTGGTTTTTGTGCACCTGAGGAATGAACTGCCGCCGTAAGCAGCGGTGCGGTGCTTGTGCACCAATGCTCTCTCAATTCGGAGCCGAGTGCAAAGGGAACGTTGGTCCATCTACAATACAATACCTAGTGAGATATACCACAGTAGCATGTCTGCTCTTGGTGGGCTACTGTGTAGGCTAGCCATGATTATCTTGATAATCCGAGCTTCTCCCAGCGCTGGGGCTGCCTGGATCTGCCCCGCTCGCAGTGGTCCCATGCATTGCGTCCGGGGCTGGAGGGGGTGTGGGGGACAGTAATGCGGCAGCTCTCATAGGCCAATGGGTGCATCCCACAGAGTGCTCTCATCATTGACTTGTATGGCATCAACACAGTTGTTGCCTCGCCCGCAATGTTTGTTGTCATTCTCTTGCCTCCTTGGGACAAAGACGACGAGCCGGTGTGTCCATGGGATCCATGGCTGGGCTAGCCAAACCGTCCTAAAATGCATCAGGTGTCTGCTGGCAATGCGCGGTAGACATGTACGGATTGTCATTGATAGATGGGTACTTAAGTAGCAAGCTCGTCTGGGATCAGGCCCTCAGGCCCTCGCCCCGTCCTACCTTCCTAAGTAACCAAGCTCCAACGTCAGAGTTCGTGTCAGCCTCAGCTCCCCTCGGCATCTACATCTCCGGACTGCCCGACAACCTCTTGTCCAGAACAACAACACCGACAACAACAAATCGCCCGCGAAGAAGTCGCAGAGAAGAGCTGTAGAAATAGCCATCGCTCCCACAGACCCACGCCTCCAACATGGCTTCGGCAACAGGAATACCAGAGCACCCCCCGGGGAACAACCACGAGGCAGGAGAGTCCGAACCTCTACTCGGCCGGCCTGGAGATGTCCTCCAGAGGCCTGAAGAGTCAATATTCCACAATCTTTACCGAGGTGCGCATGCCTGGGCACTCCCACCCATCTTGTGGCTGCATTGCTTGACAGCTGCTGACTGCCAAACCTCGCATCTCCAGGAACCGGCTGGTTAGCCCAAGGCGGCGCCGTCCTGCTCGTCGCCCTCGTCTGGTCCTCCGTCTTTGAGCACCCACCGTTCATCCCGCTCTTCAGCCCCCACCCGCTCCTTCAGAGTGTCGGCGTGCTCGTCCTGGCGGAGGCAATCCTCATTCTCCAACCGACGTGGACCGCCGGCGAGAAGGTCATTGGCGCCCGCGCCCACGCTTCCCTCAACCTCCTCTCCTTCGTTATTTTCACGGCCGGGGTCTTGATTATCGAGGCGAACAAGAGTAAGTAGACTCAGAAGACTCAGAAGCGACGTGGTTCCTCTCTTGGACAATAAGAGTTCCGGTGGGGGGGGGGGGGTCGCTGGGAAGGGGTCGTTCCCGAGCGGAAGTGGCTCGTGGAACTATATCCTCATACCTTCCAGCACCTTGATGTTCGTCCGCCAAGTTAGTATGTTCATTCACTGACAAGCCCACAGTCAAGCAAGGCCCCGACAGCCACTTCCATTCCGTGCACGGCTACCTGGGCGTTCTCACAAGTGTGGTGCTGCTGGTGCAATATGTGTTCGGATTCCTGATGTGGGGAGTTCCGGGTGTGTTTGGTGGCATCGACAACGCGAAGGCGCTGTGGAAGTATCACCGCATTAGTGGATACCTCCTGTTCCTTCTGATACTGGCCACCGTCATCAGCGCCGTGTGGACCGATTTCAACGTCAACGTGCTCAAGATCAGGCTGTGGGCGGTCCTCGTCGCCATCGCCCTGATCGTCCTCGGCGTGTACCCTCGGCTCCATCCCAGAAAGCTTGGGTTCAATATTGGTCGTCATTGACACGTGCGACAAAGGTGACTGGACTCAAGGGTCTGGATGCTATTTGATGGGACAAGGTCGTCAGGTATTCGAGCGTTGTGGGCTTCGTCATGCGTTGCACTCTTCTAGTTGAACGCATTTCTGGTTTCGATGCTGGCGGGTATTAACACATCTCAGTGCAACCCCAACTGGAGTTGTGCTTCGGGGTGGGAGGCTGCTAGCATTTAATGGTTGAGTTTCTCGCATTGAATTGAACAGCGAGTTAGATACAGTCTTACACTAGTACACAGCAATGCTCGATTGATAGGATACTTGTGCATCTTTCGCTTCTTGCCTCGTGGCATCGAGGGGATGACTGGGGACTGGGTGACTACGGAGCCACCTTGTCGTCGTTTCAAATAATCTTCGAAGTTAGTTGAAAGCAGCGCCCCCCCCCCCCAACCACGTCTGACCCAATCTCTCCAGCGCAAGTGAAGGCGGGCCGGCAGCACCTCAAAACTTTCTAGACTATAGAATCCATTTGGCGAGAAATCGTGCGTACGGAGTAGGGTGGTGTGTTCACGGCGGATCGGGTGGAAGGCTGGTTGCCAAATAACGAAATAGGTGGCCGAGTCTCAAGGGATGGCAGTCAACAACGTTTCCGCAGGGGGGCGGTGATAGTGGCGCATCCCTCCAAGGCAGTATCTTTGTTACCACCAAGCAGGCACACGAGAACTTCCGGGCATTCGAGATGAGTTGGCCATAGATGCCGGCAGTGACATCAATTCTCTGACCCTCTCTTCCCATGTCTTCCTGAATTCACACACATCTTCAACAACAACGGCAGCAGGCGATGAGCAAGAGGCGAGGATCCCAGATTCGATCAGACGCCTTCAGGAAACTGATGCCGAGTAACCACAACTGGATGCGGAGGCACGCCGTTGCGCGGAACCCGCATCACATGCGCAAGGGCGAATATTATTCGTGCGAGCTACTCTGCAGCCAGAGGTCCCCGGTAGGAAGGCCAGTTCCTCATAATGAATCATGTCAATGATCGACGTTAGGTATTTGAATTTCTCTTTACCAGTCCACGCCTGAGCGATACCAAGGTTCACAATTCTCAGGTACTGGCTGCCCCGATCCCTCCGGAAAGAAACTTTATATATTGCCTGATGAATATCTTTACCCGAGATATCCACTCTTTGAACTTGACTTTGTATACACGCGTATTTTCTGGAACCCCGGGACCAATCCAACACCTCCCTAATATTGTCTTTATGACGGGGTCTTGCTCGGTGGATCACGAGGTGGTCTTCTCATACCTCATGGTTTCTTCGGGAGCCAGTCTGAGAGGTAGGACGTAAGCCATGCATTGAAGCTTCTGTGACTTCTCCGTCAGCATTGCCTTTCGGGTTGACAAGAATTTCGAGACTATATATTCATACATGGGACGGTTTTCACAAGGCTGATCTGAAGTACCGGAACCGGACTGACGAAACCATCAATATCATGGGGATGAGCGGTACCCAGAGGGTGGTGAACATACTCATTGCTCAGGTGAGTTTTGACAGGTTGATTGGGCAAGTGACCGCCCAGTGGATTCGGATCACAAGGGAAATCTGTCACTACCCATGGACAGGACTTGTTATGTTGATTTCACACGGGGGTTCGGATATCTCCAATCACCATCATCAAATGCCGTTTACTCGTCGCCAACCTTACCTGAGATGCTGATCATGGCACGCAAATGTAGGGCGCTCGGACGGCATTGTGGCATCTTAGGCAGCGGGGACCTTGTTGAGGCGAAGCTGTATCCCGTCATCCTTGGGAAGACCTTTCAACATTTTGGACACAGGAGTCTCCCTTGCTGCGAGGTTGTGCTCACCACACCCCCATCTGACCCCCCTGGGGCGGCCCCCAATCGAGGGTCTGTCCGTGGAACTCCCGACGGATGGTAGTGAAAGTTTGCTGGCACCCGGATGGTGTTGACCAGGGTTTCTTCCCACTTATTGTTGGATATACACAACTTTGTACCCTGTCGGAGGATGGGTATAGCGACTCCGGAGACAACGCCAGGCACATATAACCTCGGACATGAAACCTTCCCTGGCCTACTCCTCCAATGTTCGATAGCCGAGTGACTTCCTGTGGAGGACGTGGTCGGGGACGGAGCCTGAATGCCGAGGACGACCCGATAGTCGCAACGGCTTGAGTCTTCTGAGGTGCATGCCAGACTCTTTGGATGGTTTATGCGAATACTCACACCGCTCGAAGGAAGGTGGGTTATACCCAAGCAATCTTTCCGTCATGGTGATTGCCTGAGATGGAGCACTCGACCATGACCGATGGTTGTCAGACACCCTTTACAATTGGTTCTTGTATAACCCTCTCAACAAACATGAAAATCAGAAGAGCGGATATTACAGTTGGTCACTAGGGAAAGCGACGTCAAGGATATGGATTCCTCGGATTTGCGCAATATGTTGGTGGTCTCGTCAGGTTGAAGGCCGGGGCAGAAAGCCTGATACCCTCCACTTCCCACTTTGCGACCACTCACACCCTGCTCTAGAAGCAAATTTGTTGACATTGTCATATCAAACTGGCCAAAGAAGGCGTGAGCCCCATGCTGAGAGGCCGTGGGGTTTCCAAGCCGCGGTGGAGCTACCTGCCCTGACAGGCCCTGTTCATTGCCCTTTGCTGCTGCATCCCGGCCACAACGGCAGACAGAGAGGCCTGTCTCCGATTTGTGTGGCCGGGCACCACGAACAAAATCGGCACAGGTCACGGCAGGTGGGGGGTTTGGGGGTTTGGGCCAGGGCAAGATTTAGGGGTTCATTTCCGGCGTGATCTTGGGACATCAGAAATGTGCCCCTCCAGATCGCGTGGGATCACGACGATGTGCCGCGGACGGCGATCCGGAGCAGCATTGGTGTCCCCACCCCCGACGACCTGCTTACCCACCGCTTACCTCGCGCTGACCTCGTCCTGCAACGGTTCAAAGGATTGCAGCTGCATCCGTCTCCCAACAAGGCCGTGTAGACGGTGAGTGGAATGCAAGGCGGAGAAGTGCTCTGGGGCCGGGGTTATGACCGGAGCCGCAGCGGTTCCGTGTTGAAGACTTCTTCTGGCTAGACCCCCTGGTGGGGGCAGAAGTTGGCCGAAGGAGGAGGTGCAGTTCGGTGCGTGCGTGCGGCAGAGAGGGTTGCAAAGGCCGAGACGTCAGACCACGTTCATTTGCGCAAACAGGAAACTGTGTCGCAGTGGGGCCCGGGAGGATCGGTCTGTCGGGAAGGCTGTTCGAGCCTTTCGAAGCTCTCGCAGACGGCCGTGGAGAAACGAGGCTGTCACAGAAAGAACATGGCTCCTCCCCGCCGAGGGATTCCTGGCCGAGCCTTGGACTCTGGCGAGCGCCTGTCCAGTAAAAGGGACATTGGACAGGGTAGGGTGTTTCATGCGCGGTACCATCACCGCCTCTCGCTCGCCTCTTGCTCACGTCTGCTGCAGCAAAGGCGAAGCAAGAGCGCACAGTGACAGCGGCCGCCCGCAATTGAATGATGAGGCACGCGCACACATTGGGTTTTTTTGTCCTTCGAGCGGCCCTCCGTCCCGACGTCTGTTCAGCTGCGGCGATCTGACTCGGACCCACCTGGAGCTTCTCATCCGGCAGGTATGGGAGAATGGATGTAGTGTACACGCATGCCCAGCACGCCCAGGTACGGAGCACTGTACACCACGTCCATTCGTGGGGATGGGATATTGGTTCGCAGGCACTGTGAGGTGCAACACGTTTTTCGTGCGTGTGCAACATGTCATCTTGCACCAGCCGGTACATACAGGTTCCCCATGTAACCAGTACTGTGCCAAGGGTGCATCCCAGTGACGTCCACCCTACGTCATCCCTGAAGCTTCTCCATATCCGGCAGGGACTGCCGCCAGGGACCCCTTTTTAACATGGGCTAGTTGGGCTAGTCCGGTACGTATTTCCCAGTCTCCACTGCATGTACAATGCGGTGGTACAGCTTGACCGTGCAGTGCTCAGAGGGCACAGTACTTCGCGTCGACGCCCGTTGTGCAACCCACGGTTTCGGTCCCACAGCATTGGTGACAACAACCCACCCCTTGCTCCTTTTTTCTCTGTTTTTTTTTTTTCAACATAGCTGCTTGCCTGCTTGCCTGCGGTCCGTCCCCAGCGCACCCAGCGCACCCAGCGCACCCACCACCCTCGCGACGCGGCCTGGGGATCGACAGCTCGAGCTGCAAGCAGCAATATGGTTTGCTGGCGAAACGTTCAACGAACAGACCGAAAACCTACATTGGCCATCCACTTGTGTGGCATTGCCCATCATCAAGCCGTTGCGCGATCTTGTGTTGGTGGTTGTTTGCACAATCCTCCATGTCTTGGTCTTGATCTCGATGGGACGGCGAGTCAGTGTCATCCCGAGGCTCAATGCGCTTGAGAGGCTGCCTGTACGCCTGCCCTGCGCGGGAACCAACCTTCAGGCACACCCTACAAAGTTGGATTGCTCGTGGTCGCGAGGTTATGCTGTTATATCAGCGTTCGCAGAGCCGTTGGTCTGAACTAACTTTGTCGATCCCACGTGTGCTCCCCTTGACCTTGACATTGGCCTCGTCCTTGGCCCTGGCATCGTAAACAGTAATCACAACTGGACGAGGTGCGGGAGCTTGGTAAGACTTCCGCTTCTCAGCCGTGGGGAGGGTCTCGAGCTGCTCGGGCGACGAAGAGGCTCGTCGACAGTTGTTCTTGCCGTGAGCAGGTGACTGTCACGAGTCCAGACGGCTGGCGGTGACACCATGATGCTGATTGGAGCCGGGTTACCGGTACTAACGAATGCTGGAAGCAGGGTAGTCAGTCTACTTAGAACATGTGGTCGGGTTCCCCATGGTTCTTTGGATCGCCTTTGACGATCCTCCTGCGGGTGTCCTGAATACCGGCATCTGCTCTGTCCAGGAGCTGTCTGCAGGCTCCGAGACAGAAGCTCGGTCGGGACCAGAGCTGCCCACACCGGAGGCATGGCTGTCCTCGCTGTCAGTCTTGACTGCCAAAATGCCTACGTGCGTGGCAGTGGGTGAAGACGGCGAGAAGCCCCCAGGAAGAGTCGCTACTGTGTACCAGTTACTGGGGAGTAGGCAGTAGTGTGCATAGGCGAAACAGGGAAGGGAAGCCTCAGAAACCTTGGACAGGGCGGCAGGGACTCCACAGCCGCGAAAACGTCCAGCACCGGCGCCAGCACCTGGTGACCCTCGTCTCCTACTGTGGACTAGCTTGCCCGTCAGTGTCACGGTGGATTGGCTTGGGGATGTTGTCCCAAATCCAAACGGCATCCCGCCCGGACCAGGCATTGCATTACAGGACTCCGTTATGCTGTGCCAACCTCGCAAGCAAATAACAATAGGCGCCGTGGTGATTTCCTCAGAAGCCCTGGAGCGCGCCTGTCTCTGCCAACGGGTCCAGTGTATCCAAAGGCACAAGCCGCGTCGCCCAAGCGAGAGCAGCGCTCGGCACCTGGGCACTCACTCTGAACGCTGGTCCGCCGGACGAGGTTGAGTGGCGGCCTGCCTCCTCCAGCCGCCCGTGCTGCCCTTTCCCTCTTTTATTTTTAACAGAGCAGCCGCACACCTACGTCATACCGACCACACCCCAAACCACCCGCACTGGCTGTTGCCCGTCCCGTTCAGTCAGGTCGACCCTGGACGTACTTCCCGTCTCCCAGCTGCAATTGCTGTACTGTATTGCAGGCCCGGCATACCTGTCTACCTGCCTGCCTACCTCGTTTGGTCATCGTTCGTTCGTACCCTCGCCTGCCTCTAGGAAACCGACAAAGCCAGACTCAAATTCCACTTTTGCCGCCGCCGTCAGCTGCCTCTGTTTTGCCTTGCCTTGCCTTGCCTTGCCCTGCCTCGCCCCGCCCTGGCCTTGCCTCACCTTTGCCTTCTGTCCTTGACTTCTGTCCTTGACTGGCCTTGGCCTCTGGACCCGTCTTAAACTCCCACGGCATCCTCGCGACCTCTGTTGCCCAGTTTTGCCAGGTGCAAACCCGTCGTGCGCGCCATCGCCTCCTTTCCGCCTCGTCGCAACGACCTCTACGTGCATGCTGTAGAGCAACTACGATCACCCAATTTCGACGAGCAGACTGCCGCGCCCAGTACTCCAGACTGTCTCCAACGCTATCCCAATGGAACAGCACCTATGAGGCATGCCAAGGTTGATTCCAAGCGCTGAGGACCGGGACAGCCTGTTCGACACGCGCCGCTCACCCAAATCTCTGCCGGCACCTTCACTCGAGCCGCAGGAGAACCAGCCTGGACACTCAGATGCGTCGCCGACGTCGCAAGGAAATGAGCGAACCGTGATGTCAGATCGCCCCAAAGCCGCAGGAGAGGGCAAGCAGCCTCTGCAAGACCCAAGGATTCTGGCCTTCAGCAGGAGCTCCTCAGGCCATGCTGGTAGCAGCGGGAAGTCGGCCGAAGGGCTTGCGTCCCACGTCCTGGAGCAGCCGAGCAGCAACCCTGAGACTTCACGAAGCAGTGGTGATGATGGGGCGAACCCGCCCGACTCCAACTCCCCCAGGTCCTCCAAGGACTCTGCGAGCCAGCTCAGCCAGTATCGCGAGAAGTTGACCAAGGAGATTCAGCGGCAAGGTCTAGGCGCAAAGCCCAGCCAAGCTACGGCTCAGCTTCCAAACAGAGTCTCGCCTATTCTCGAGGACGCCGCCGCGGCCACCGCGACAAGCACACCCAGCCCGGTGGTGGCGCCTGGGCCATCTTCCACGTCAACTAATGCCTCGACAGAGTCTAACCAAACAATCAGGGGTGGTGTCACTCCCGGATTCGTTGCCAAGACACCGTCATACCCATTCCCCCGGATGGCCAGCAACCCTGGGTATGTCCCTTCGTTTTTGCATAGGCCTTTTACGACGCTATCACCGACCGGAGCGGCGTACGACTTGTCTTCCATGTCGGCCGTAGGAACCCCCAACCATGGCGCCTCTCGACCGCAGGATAAGATCTTGTCCAATCCTTCGACGCCTGCATCTACGATAACATTCCAGCCTTCTGGTGCAGTCCACCCAGGCGATGACCCGGACTTTCCCACCCCAAATCTTTACGAGTTGTCATTGATGTTGTCAGCCGAGCCGGGGCTGGAGGCCTGGTGGAAGACTGTTGTCTACATTATGACGGTTTGCTTCAAGGCCGAGAGGCTGACGTTGTCTGTACCCGCTGACTCGACTGATTTGGAAAACGTTCCGTGGGGTCAGAAAGCAACCTACAACGCACGGCCAGAAGATAGCTTGAGCATGGAGTATATGGCCAGGGGCAGTAGTCTCGTGCCTAGCAGCATGGGTGACGTATCTGAGGTTCTATCACCAGCAGACGACGACCCCTTGCGCTTACAGTCTCCATCACGTCCCCACATTCATACTCGCCACTCTTTCACGGCGTATGAAGAGGAAAAACAAAGGGACACAACATCTACGAAGCCCCGGCCCTTCTTCAAGAGACCAGGTGTATTGGGCCGAAGCAGGAGCACGTATCCTGAGACTCCAGCCCCGCACACGGGATTGAACCAACAAGCCTTGGAAGAACACAATGCAGAAGCACCCGAACTGGCTGGTGGGTGGAATGCGCCGGAGCCGGAGAAGGACATACAGGGGCGAGTTTTTGAACTGCTGCAAGCCTTGGACTACGAGGCGGATCCGCTGATCGACCACCACGGCGTGACAAAAGTGCTGGAGCGAGGGCGTGTGATTGCCCTGACGCGAAGCTACCCATACCTCGAAGATGTGTCCCAGACCAAAGCCACGGACAACAAAGCACCCGTCCGGACTCACTCGCCGGAAGGCCTCAGAAAGAAGGGCAGATGGATACGACACGACTCTTCCACGAAGCTGTCTAACATTCTGAGCTCGGCTCATCCCATGAGGAGTCACCCTAACGAAAGGAGGGCCACGCAAAATATTGACAAGATGATTTCTGAAGGAGAGCCCAGACGACCACCTACTCCGAAATATGAGGAGTATGAGCAAGCACCACCCTCTCCCTGGTCACAATCGCCGGCTCCCTCGCCTGCGATCCGAGCCGATCCAAAGGACAATCCTTTCTTTACCGAAGCTATTGTCGATGAATCATCTTTCGATCCAACTCAGACGACTCCGGACTACTCCTCAATGGGGCCACAGGAGGCCATAGGGGTAGACAATGCTTGGACTGTTCTTCATATCCCCTTGAGACACCCGCTCCTTTCGAAGCCATCTAGCGGGTTCAAACTGGATACCACAGCCATGGAGCAGAGGTCCTCGCGTCGCGGGAAGGAGAACGCTACAGACGCTGAGAAACATATCGACTCCGACGCGTTCCGGAAAGAAAAGCAAACCCCCGTGGCCATTCTGTCCATACTAAGCCCCACTATCCCCTATCCGTCCAATCTTCGCTACTCGTTAGAGCATCTTTCACCTCACCTCGCAACATCATTTGCGCTGTGCCGCCACTATAGCAATTTGGAGGCTGAGGTCAGTAGAATGCATCACCGGAGGCCAAGAGTTGCTGGATTCGGCGCCGTGGATCCCGAGGGCCGGCCAATCACGGATCCAGCGATCATTAACTACGCAGCCCCTGAGGAGGTTGCGGACAACTCGTTGGCTGGAAGCATGACGAGCCCGAGTGAGTACTCCACGCAGTCGCGAAGCGTGACTGGAACTCCTGGGGGCACACCAGGCTGGGAGTCTGCTGGCTTTGGAACCATGATGGACAAGCGGCCTCCGGTATCGAGTCCCGCCCCTGTGGGCGGTGACAGTTACTTCACGACCAAATCCAAAGCGAACAGCAAGGCCGAATTTTCGGCAGCAATACAACACCGGGTCAGACGCAATTCCAAGAGCAGCACAACATCGGAGAAACGCTCATCCCTGCGCTTGTCTGGTGCAATGTCAATAGAGCCTGGACATCTCAGCCCAGATGTGAACGAGGATGACACACCTGCAGAATCTGCAGCCAAGGCAGCAGAGGACTCCGCTCAGGTAGCCCCCACGAAGAAGGTGACGGGCAAGGAAGCATCATCAGAAAGTAAAGAGGACAAACAAGCCGAGACCAAGGGGACTAGGGCGTCATTCCAGACCCCTCACCGTCATGTCAAGCTCCATTCTTATGGGGGAGACTTTGCTACAACCTTCCAATCATTACCTCCAGGCTCGACCATTCCCACAAGGGGTGCTCCGTCTCGAGCTGATACCATGCCCACAAACACCGAAATGGCTTTACCTACGGACAAGCTGAAGGATCTCATCCTAGATTCCATACCAGCGCAACTATTTGTGACTCTGCCAAGGACTGGCGAGATTGTCTGGGTGAACAGTCGTTACCTTGCCTACCGTGGTCAGTCTCTGGCGGAGCTCCATGCAGATCCCCATGCAAGTTTTCATCCAGATGATCGTGAGACCTATCTCAAAGCATGGGGTCGTGCAGTAAAGACGAGCACGGACTTCCAGATGAATGTGCGGATTCGCCGCTTTGATGGGGCTTTTCGATGTTTCTCGGCAAGGGTTGTCGCGTGCAAGAATAAGCGCAACGAGATTGTGTATCATCTGGGCTCATACACGGACATCCATGAGCAGACCATGGCAGAGCTCAAGGTTGTCCGGCAGCAAGAGATTGAAGCCTCTGAAGCCAAATACAGATTCCTCGCGAACTTGATCCCGCAGATCATTTTCACTGCCACCGAGGATGAGGGAATAACTTTTGCAAATGAGCAGTGGCTCGCTTACACTGGGCAGAACGAAGACGATGCTCTGGGTTTGGGATTCATGGACTACGTGCACCCTGAAGATCTGGCCAAATGTCGGATACCTTCAGGCAGGCATTCCACAACCCCACCCCTCGGTCGGGCAAGGAAGGGCAAGAAAAGCCAAGAAGGGCACAACGCCAACAAAACGTCCGAGCATCAGACCCCCAAGAGCGCGACCCCTGCTGAGAGCAACATACGAGGTGTGCATCACCCGCTTTCTCGACAAAATAGCTCGAGTAGCGACTCGGTCTATGAACTCCCCTCTGCAAATCTGACCGAGTTGGCCAAGGACGGTGTCGTCAAGGTCGGAACGGATAGCAACGGCAGGCTATCATACTCTACCGAAATCCGACTGCGTACAAAGACCGGTGAATACCGCTGGCACCTGGTACGCTGTGTCGAGATTGACAACATTGGGAATGGTAGCAGTTCGTACTTTGGGTCGGCAACCGACATCAACGACCACAAGCTGCTCGAGGCGAAGCTCAAGGAGGCCATGGAATCGAAGAGCCGTTTCTTGAGCAACATGTCGCACGAAATCAGAACACCACTGATCGGGATCTCGGGCATGGTCAGCTTCCTCCAGGACACCACTTTGAACGAGGAGCAGCGAGATTACACAAACACGATTCAAACCAGCGCGAACAGTCTGCTAATGATCATCAACGACATTCTCGATCTCTCAAAGGTGGACGCCGGCATGATGAAACTCAACCACGAGTGGTTCCACACGCGTGCTCTGATCGAAGACGTGAATGAGTTGGTCTCGGCCATGGCTATTGCTAGGAGACTGGAGCTGAACTACATCGTCGAGGAGGACGTGCCCGTGTGGGTCAAAGGCGACAGAGTAAGAATCAGACAGGTGCTTCTGAATGTGATCGGCAACGCAATCAAGTTCACCGACACGGGTGAGGTTTTCAGCCGATGCAGAGTCAGAACCGATGCGTCAGGACTCGGTGAACAGCAGGTCATGCTCGAATTTGCAGTGATTGACACCGGAAGGGGCTTTACCGAAGAGGAGTCAAAACTCATCTTCAAACCATTCAGTCAGATTGATGGCAGCAGCACAAGAGCCCATGGCGGCAGCGGTCTTGGGCTCGTTATCTCACGGCAGCTTGTGGAACTGCACGGCGGGAAGATGGACGGTACAGCCGAGCCGGGACGGGGCGCGACCTTCACATTCACGGCCAAGTTCAGCCTCCCGACTGCGGATGACCACCCCGACGTACCCATCATCCCAGAGTTGCCACATACTCCTGCCGTTCTTGAGGAAATCCCCACCCAACCATTCCGCCAGTTCACCATCACAAAGCACCGCTCCTCCTCAGCTGCCAGCCCGAGTCATGCCGAGCAGGAGTCCTCCCCAGCGGTCGCATCCAGCGGAAGCTCGAATCCATCCGTGACATCGACCGGAACACGTGTCACGGGAAGATCGTCAATCTCGTCCGTGAATGTCGGCTTGGCCAGGTTCAGCGAGGCTGCCAGGGCCAGTGGGCAGGACCTCACCCAGATGAAGTTGGAGATGCCGTCAGGGCGAACTTCACCTGGACAAACGCCAACCCCTGATAACCCGGGCAACCTCGTGGCTGCGAATGAATTTCGGCCGCCGATGTTCTCGATTCTCGTGATCTGCCCTCAAAAGTACAGCCGCGAGGCTACCACGCAGCACATTGAGATGACCCTGCCGAAGGATGTGCCTCATCAGATCACCGCACTTGCGAGTGCTCAAGAAGCCAAGCAACTGATCAGCCGTGATGACCCGGTCATCTTCACACACATACTCATCAATCTTTCCTCTTCCGAAGAGGTCCTATCATTGATGAGTGAGATCAGCAGCTCGACTTTATTAACCAAGACGAAGGTTGTCCTGTTGTCTGATTCCCTCCAGCGCCAAGCCCTGACGAAGCTTGTTGACGACATGAATCTCGCGGATGTGATCTCGGACAGCAGGGTCACCTATGTATACAAGCCGGTGAAACCATCTCGCCTGGCTGTTGTTTTCGATCCAGCCAAGGAGGGGGTTATGAGTGTGGACCGTAACCGGTCTACTGCTCAGCAGATAGTCGAGACGCAGAAGAAGAGTTACCAGGAGGTTGAAAAGCGAATGGGAAACAAAGGCTACAAGGTGCTACTTGTTGAGGACAACCCTGTAAACCAAAAAGTCCTCAAGAAGTACCTGATCAAGGTTGGGTTGGAGGTCGAATTAGCCGCAGACGGCGAGGAGTGCACAAACAAGGTTTTCGGCCATGACCATGGCTTCTATTCCTTGATACTGGTTAGTACCAAACCCCGTGTCTCGTTGCTGTGGCTCTTCGGAGTACTAACAGCAAGCCAGTGCGATCTTCATATGCCCCGGAAGGATGGCTACCAGGCGTGTCGCGAGATCAGAGTCTGGGAAGCCGAGAATAAGCATGGACATATGCCCATCATTGCACTCTCTGCAAACGTCATGTCTGACGTGCAGGAGAAGTGTGTCGAGGCAGGCTTCAGTGACTATGTCACGAAACCAGTGGACTTCATCGACTTGTCAACAGCCTTGTCAAAGTTCTTTTGAGCCTGAAACTCAGCCGGGATGCCGGGCACCATCGAACGTGGCAGAAGCACCGACAACGAAGACACAGTTAACGAATAGATGTCGCTTGCATACTATTGGCGTTACCATTGAGGTAGTTCTATCTACCAGACAGCATCATACGCTTGTGGCCAAGGAGTTCACGCAGCGAGCCAGCATATTTGATTTCATCTTCTTTTTGTATAAACTCCCCTGATACCAATTCACACGAAATTCCATTTTCTCTTCTCCGATTTACCAACCCGGATACCAGGCGAACAGACATTGTTGAAGATGGGAGAGACATGTGATTCTTGGGGGCACACAAGCAGCATGGCGGAAGAAAGGAGGAACACGCATCGGCAGTCAGGCCAAATCTGCTCCCAAGCGTTTCAATTGGGCGTCTGTGGGGCTCGTGAAGTTGGTCAAGCATCGATCTGCATCCTGCTACTGGTACTGCTGGCGCTAGGCAGCAGGGACAACTGTCTCGTCACCAGCCACCGACTGCAGGCATAATTGATGGCCCTCGCTGAGTTCGGGCAGATGCTGGCGAGGCAAGCCATCCTACCTTCCCCAGCGCTTATCGGGTCTTGAAAGAATCCTCGTGGCAAGTCATTTTGGAGTTACAGGAGGTCGGGGTATCGGACAGAAGGGAGGCTTGGGAGCCTTCGGGCCCGGGGACGGTCTTGTTTCTTCGGCGATGTGAAAAACGTTAATGATATTTGGTTCTCTGTCCTACTGCCCTCCGCGTCCTTGATTCAGCGCACAGATTAATTACCCCCCGCATTTGTAGTCTGAGAATCAGAATATAACATTGTTCCCGTACATGCAAGGGGCGGGCGGCCTATCTACCCTGTAAGATGCATGTGGCGCGTGAAGATGCTCATGCCAGTCCGAGCCCAGCAATCAAAATCGCGATTCACCATAAAATATTCATGTGATGTTCATAACGTCATATTGTACTTGTGCCTCGTTCTACTCGTCATTCTTCCGGGCAATGCTCCCGTTATCTATGCATGTGTTGTGCCCAACGGGTGCTAATCAATCTGGCGGCGATGGTGGTATCTCCTCCGCGAATATGCAAACTTTCTGCAAACTTTCCATCCCAGCCCAAAACGCCGAGAGTCCAAAAGTAATTTCTTGCCGAAACGCACCGTTACCCAAGTGACAAGACGCTGTAGAAAAGACAGCCGAGGGGATGGGGGTCTGGATAGCATCACGTAAAAGCCTAGTAGACGCTCCCCTTGATCGAGCGATCCTCCCTCTCAGCTCTGTCGATCTCCGCGTCGGACATTTCGTCCACATCATCCTCATCATTTCCCTTCTCCCGCTCGTCGTCCGCGTGTTCGTTCTCATTGTTCTGCTCGCCCTGCTGATGACTATGCTCCTCGCAGCAGCCCGAGCTGCTGCTCACCGGCGAGTCGCCCAGCCTGTTAGCCATTGTCCCACGTCCCATGCCCGACTGGTCCCTCTTCCCACTGCCTGGCGCGCTGACCCCATCGGCGCTGAGGTTCATCTCGGCGACGCGTGACGTGACGACCTTCAGCCCTAGACTGCTCTGTTTGCGCTGCCTAGCCCTATCGTCCTCGGACGAGTCCAAGTCGCTGCCTGCACAGGACGTCTGCCCGCTATGTGTGCCGCCGAAATCCCGCCCTCTCGCGGACAGGAGCGGTAATATGGCCAGGGGGGTCTTGCCGTTGGCCGGTGGGCTCTTCATATCCTGGGCACGGAGTCGATCGTCCACGGAGATGAAGCTCGGTGTCCCGTCTGGGCTAGAGACGGTCTCGTCGCGGGCCTTGGCCACGTCTATTTGCGGTGTGCGGTTACGCTCACCCTCAACGTCGGAAGACGAGTCGTCGTCTTCGGATTGGAAGCGTCTTGCTGCTGGGCGTCGGGAACCGAGGTTGGAGGATGGCGTGGATGTACCGTTGGTGGTCGGGGGTGTGGCAAAACCAAGGGCCGCCAGGGAAGAACTGGCGCTGACAGTTGTCGTCACAGGTGACGGGACGGCAGAGAGGTTAGGATGTACAGAGGTTCCGTCGCGGTGCACCAGCTCGGCGAGGGCGGAGCGCAGCCGGAAGGACTTGTCGTGGGAGCAGCCGTTGGGGCAGCCGCCCCATCTCCGGGGTGGCTTCACAGGCGAGTCTGCAGAGAGGGCCTTATCGAGCTTGGACGTGTCCTTGCTGCCTGGGGTTCCCGTGTCGGATTTTTCCTTCTCCTTCTCCTTTCCTTTCTTTAGCGCCCTTTCCTTGCGCAGCTCCGACCATGTACGGAGGTTGTTTTCCAGCACGTATTTGCCACTGTCCTGCTTGTTCATGATGAGGAGCTCGCAGTGGTTGATATTCCGAAGGTCTTCGAAGTACTCGACGCTGAAGTGGTACCATTTCATGAGGAAGACACGCGACATCAAACCATGAGTCACTGTTAAGAGTGGTGGTCAGTCCCTTTCTTAGATATCCTGGGATAGTCTGTATGTCTGAGGACAGAGGTGGACATACCTAGAACACACACGCTGGCGAAGTCGTCCTCGCCGAACTGCCTCCAGAGACTCTCGTTGAAGCCACTGATACGGTCGTAAGCATCCGCGGCGCTCTCACCGTTGGGTATCCTATAGAAGAAGTGGCCATAGTCGGCGCGCTCCTGCCACATCCTCTCCATCTCGGCGGAGCAGGGCTGGAAGTTTCCGAAGTCCTGCTCGCGGAGCCGAGGCTCTTCGTAGACCTTGATATTGTTCCGCTTGAAAGGCGAGGGATCGGCCTCGTCCGAGGTCAGAGTGGCCAGAATCCCCTCGGTGGTCTCCCGTGTGCGGCGGTAAGGCGACGTGAAGAAATGCAGGGTGTCGTCGGCGCGGAGCATCTTGCGCAGGCGCCTGCCGGCATCGTAGGCCTGTTGCCAGCCATCCTGGGTCAACTTGACGCGGTGGTCAGGTATGGTCTGGTGGATCTCGCGGTTCTCTGCAGGGGGCGCGAGCTACGTCAGCGGCCTGTGGTGGTGGGCCAGGGCAGGCAGGTAGGGGCATATATGTCCGACTTACTATTTCCTTCGGACTGGGCGTGCCTGATAAGGATGATGAGCCGAGGCTTCGCCATGGTCAGCTTGCTTGCCTAGCCAGGAAAATTTTGGCCAAGTAGAGTGTAGGCGAGGCGAGGCGAGGCGAGACAAGGCGAAGGCGGAGATATATATGTGTGTATATATATGTATGTATATATATATGAAGCGAGGATACAAGGCGCAGAAGAAAAGCAGACTGGTAGCAGATAGATGGGTGGGTGCGAGGTGGAGCACGGGAGGGAGGTATATATTGCTCAGGGGTCAGAGGCGATGATCTGTGCAGTTGTTTTGAGACAAAGGCAGCAAGTGCGATGGCAAGCAGGCAAGGCAGGCAAGGAAGGCGAGGCCAAGGTAGTGTAGTGTGGGGGAGAGAAGGTTGTGGACAAAGGGTCTAGTTGGCAAATATCATATGTGTGGCAGTGTGCAGAGGGCGGAGAGGCGGAGAGATAGTTGGGCTAGCGGGTTAGAGGAGGTGGTATGAGGTTCAACGGTTGGCTTGATGTGGAATGTGTACCCCTTTGCGCTGCGGACGGACAGGAGCCATCCGGCCGAGTCTATATAAGCCCAAGGTCGGTTCTGTTTGGGCAGAGGAAAGTGTTGGGACGGATGAGACGTGATGGTGGCAGGTCCGTCTGTGGGGGGGACGAAGTCTATTGATGGGATGACAGAGACGAGTGAGCTGGTCTGTTGGACGGACAGATGGCGTGGTCTGAGACGGGATCGTCCTGGTGCTAGCGGTGGTTGATGGCCTGAGGGGGAGAATGTAGAGAGACACAGCAGCGAGGATCGAGACAAGTGACAGTGACAGTGACAGCGACAGCGACAGAGAACAGAGCCGACACGAGGAGGAGGAAAGCGTTGGCAGATGCAGATGTGCGGAGTGTGGAGTGCAGAATTGCTGCGTGCAGAAATGCAGAATGCAGGTTGGTGGTCGCAGAAGGGACCAGGAGGGGCGAATAATGTGCGACAGGGCAGCACGGCATTAGCAAGCATCAGCAAGCACCAGCCAGCGGAGCAGCGAGCGTCTCTCCCACGGCATGGTTAATTCTGATCTGGTGCGACTCTGGGTTGCTTGTCATGCGGGAGTGGGTGAGTGGGTGAGTGGGTAGCGCGGGCTAGGGGCAAGAGGTAAGGGGGTGCTTGCCCGTTTGCCGCCGTCCGGAGTTGCCCCTGGCCAGTTTCGATTTCCAACTTTATTGTTGGCGGTGCAGAGTCCAGACTAGTATTTTGTCACTACACTACTGTGTAGTAGTCTGTCACGTCTGTCACCTTCACACTCTGGGCACTCATTCATTGGAGATGGGGGATGGGGGCAGTGCATACAAGTGCACAAGTACACAAGTACACAAGTACTCCGTACATTGCATCGTAAGGTTGTTGCGGACAGCCCCGTCGACGCGCCGAGGGCCAAGACGCACAGGGAAAGGATGCTCGCAGCCCCGTGGGCAACCGGCCCAAAGGCCGAACGAACTGATCATGTCATGGGCCCGATGCGTCCTGCCGTGATCGCCGAAGTCCGGAGCAGCGGATCGCATCATTTTGGGCGGGCATCATACTTGATAACCTCGCTAACATAAGGCTGAGGGCTGGAAGGAGCCGGCAAATCGGTTAGGCCATCGATCCACCCACCCTCACCCTGTTCTTTGTTTCAATCCTCGTTTCGTTTTCAGGCTGGGCAGTCATGACTGGGGCCCATGTCCATGACCATATCAGATGTTGTAAATAAATCACACAGCATCTACTGTGCAGGCTTCATTTCTACGATTCACTCCCTGCCCCCGGGAGGAAGAGAGGGGAGAGGGAGCAGAAAGAAAAAAAAAGGTACAGATAGGGTGAGCAAGCACATGGCGGCAGATGCAGTACCCAGGTAGGTACTGTGGTACTGTGGTACTGTAGATGCGGGGGAGGAGTGCGCGGCTATCTCTCGCCCTCTTCTCCCCCTCCCCCCCTCATAAGCGCCCACACACGCACTCCTGCATGCATGCATGCATGTGTACCGTGTAGGGCAGATACCACCAGATGCAGATCCAGACCAGATGGATGCGGCAGTTTTGTGGGCAGACGCGAACTTGTGGCATGTGGCTGGTTCATCCGCCGTTGGGGCCAGCATAACGTTGAGACAGTCAACGCACCTGGGTACCTTTAGCAGTGACAACCTTTCAGGCCATCCGCCTCGCTACTGTTGTACTGCATCTACCCAACTACTCGTGAATGGACCACATGTTTGGTAGGCTGACCAAGTCCCACGTCGAGCATGCATCCCCAGAGGTGCTGCTGACGCCTGGGTTGGGTATCTACAGAGGTACTTGTTATCGCCTGTTCTGTCAGCCTGCCCTGGTGCCAGCCCATATCAACGGGCAGTAAGCTTGCCAGGCGCGGGCCGAGGCGCTCGCTCGATTTCCGCCCCCCTGTAGCGGCTCCCAGATTCTCAGATTCTCGCCCACGGCCAGCCTGCTCATCCAACGTCCGCATCTGCTTTGCTTTTGTTGTCACCTGCCCACTCGATCGAGTCTACCACGACTCATCGCACCAACCGCGACTCAACACAGCGCAGCGCATGCCACTTGCATCGCACCGCATTGCATCCCAAGCCAGCTCTGCATGGACCAACACTCCGCAAACCGAGCCTGCTGACCACAACCGCATCCCCCCCATCTGCGACCTCAACCACAACCACCACAGCCAACAACCCGCCTCCCGCAACCATGTCAGGCACAGGCCCGGAATCCATGCCCACCTCCGCGGACCCCCGCTCGAAGCGGCCGGTCAAGAAGCGCGCCCTCAGCCCGGCCTCGGCCCAGGCCAGCCAGCTGGAGGCGCTCTTCGCCCGCCCCGACCAGGAGATCCGCGTCCCGCCCTCGGGGCCCCAGGACCCGGCCCGCCGCCTGCCCCTGCCCCCGGAGATCGTCACCAACGTCCAGGGGTCCTCGGCCGGCGCCGGCTCCGGCGAGTTCCACGTCTACAAGGCCGCCCGCAGGCGCGAGTACGAGCGCCTGCGCATCATGGACGAGGAGGTGCGCCGCGAGGGCGAGGCCCGCGACTTTGTCGAGAAGAAGACCGAGGCCGAGCGCAGGGACGACGAGAAGACCCGCCGCAACCGCGAGAAGAGGGACAAGATGAAGGCTAGGAAGGAGAAGGCCAAGGCCGCCGCCCAGAAGAAGGGCCCCGGCGCTGACGCCGGCGGCGGGGCCGCGGCGGGCGGCGGTGGCATCAAGCCAAGGCAGGACGGGGTCGTGGACAACCAGGGCCAGGACCAGGGCGGCAAGCCAGAGAAGAACGGCACCAGCAACACGGACTCCAAGAGCAGCGACGTCGCGACGAGCGCTCCGGGTCTGGTCATACACGATGACGATTGAGCGGCAGCGCCGAAAGAAAAGATGATGATGGCAACCACACATTTCACAGGCAGCAGCAACGTCACAATTCGCAATCTGTATAGGGGAGACAGGCATTCCAGCCCAGAGTGCTTGCAATTATGTCTTTTCCTCTACCTGGACCAATGTCTAATGGGGTGTAATACACAGGGTATGATTTTGCCAGTACATCATCTCCACTCACTATAATGTGCGCCCGGTCTAATCTCACAGTACCTCCTCAGCAAGCTCAGTCATCGCCCCCGCCGGTACCGACACCTTGTGGCGCCTTCTTGGCGGAGCAGATGTCGTCGACACGCAGCAGGAGGCAGGCGGCCTGTGGACAAAGGTTGTCAGCTTGGCAAGGACGTTTTGGTTGGGGGAGGGGTCAGGGGTTGGTGGAGGGGTAGTAGGTAGCTCTTCTCGGGTCGCCCCTTCAATACATACCTCAATCGCCGTCTTGAGACTCTGCAGCTTGATAGCCTGGGGCTCCCACACGCCGTACTCCTTCATGTCGGCCAGCGAACCCGTGTCGCCGTTAATGCCCCACGAGCTCTTGCCCTCGGCATGCTTGGCCCGGAGGTCCGTCAGCACGCGGACGGGGCTCGCGCCCGCGTTCTGAACCAGCGTCCGGGGGATGACCTCCAGCGCGTCGGCCACGGCCTTGTACGGCCACTGTTGAACGCCCTCGATGCTCTTTGCCTTCTGGCTCAGCCTGACAGAGACGGCCATCTCGGTCGCACCACCGCCCGGTGACAGGCGAGGGTGGAACATGACGTTGCGAGCCACGCCCATGGCATCCTGGAGGTTACGCTCGATCTCGTTGAGGACGTCCTTGGATGGGCCGCGGAGGAGGACGGTGCAGGCCTTGGGGTCCTTGCACTTGGTGAGGAAGGAGAAGTACTCGTCGCCAATCTTCTCAATCTCGAAGAGGCCACACTTGGTGCCGACATCAGACTCTTGCAGGTCTTCCACCCGGTTAACGATGGTGGCGCCCGTAGCCCGCGCGATCCTGTTGTTGTCTGTCTTGCGCACACGACGCAGGGCCGTGATGTTTGCCTTCACGAAGTAGTGCTGTGCCAGGTCTGGCAGCCGATTGTCAGTAGTAGCCCCTGCGTTAGAAATTGTCTAGATGGGCCGGCACTTACCAGATACACCCTTCTCGGTGATGACGAGATCGGGCTTGACGGCCAGGATCGCGTCACACATTGCCTTGACCTGCTCCTCTTCGATCCGCAGCACATGTTCCCAGTCCTCCTCCTTGGAGATCTCGATCTGTGTCTGCGACTCGCCCTTCTTGTACTCCAAGGGGCAGTCGAGCAGCACGATTCTCGGGTTCTCGATCTTCCTCCGCATCTTCGGGTGTGTGATGTCCTTGTTAAGCATAACACCGTCCAGAACCGTGCTGTCCTCGATCTCTCCGCCGGGCACCTTTTCAACACGAGCATATCTCTTGGTGTCAACCTCTGTCTTGCCGGTGCCAACCTCCCACGACACTGTCCGCACAGCCTTCAGGGCAAGGCCGCACATGAGGTCTGACCACCTCGAGACGAACTTGGTGCCGATGGATGAGGAGATGAGGCCGAACATGGCCTTGTCATCGTTGATATCAATCGGTAGGGAGATCTCTTCGATGATCTGGAGGGCGTCGGACAGGGCGCGCTTGAAGGCGGAGATGATGACGACCGGGTGGATGTTCCGTTCGAGTTGAGGCATTGCCTGTGCCAGAATCTCACCAGCTGTGCAGAGTGTCAGCGTCGGCCCTTATGCCCATCTGTGCCTATGAAGTGGGATGGCTCGAGCTCACCGAGAATGATGACTGTTGTAGTTCCGTCGCCAACCTCCTCGTCCTGGGTCCGGCTGAGCTCGATCATGCTCTTGGCCGCAGGGTGCGACACCTCGATCTCTCGTAGGATGGCATGGCCGTCGTTCGTAAGCACGATACCTCCCATGGGATCCAGGAGCATCTTCAGCATCGCCTTGGGACCGAGGCATGATCGAATAATGTCGGCGACACTGCACAGGAGGCGGTCAACAAGCTGTGTATACAGCGCTTGGTGCACGCGAAAGGGGCAGGATGGAAGGTGATGCTACTCACGTCTTGGCGGCATGGATGTTGGACAGCTGGGCCTTCCTTCCGGTCTGCCTCTCGCCGGCGGCGGTGTCTATAAAGCGCCATGGGCATCAGTTTCTGTGCGGTGTCCCGATCTGAGTAGCTCCCTATGAGCTCCGTGGCGGGGCCAACGTACTCATAACCACGACTGGGGCCTGCATCTTGGCTGTTCTCTGGGGATGGTCGGCCGGGATTCAAGTGTGCGACGCGGGGCCAGGGTTGTCGAGTGTCGCAGGAGTTCGAGATGCCGAATCCAAAGTAAAGACCGACTTTGGCACTGCTGTTTACTTCCAAGGCTTTGGACCCCTCGAAAAAAGCTCCTTTGGGGCAGCTGGCCGATAGGCGATAGCTGGCGCTAGGTTAGGTAAGCAGGCGGCGCGGGCGTCCCCTGTTGGGGTCGCTCATTACGGTAGGTAGTGGGCGTTCTGGAGTAAGACGCGACCGCAACGCGTTTCAATTCTTGGTCTTAGCAGCGTCATGTCATGGTGAGCAGGCATTTCTCACTTCCTATGAAGATACTGGCAATCACATGAGATACAGATATGGCGTCTATTGACCGTAAGCCACCTATCCGACCAGCGAAGCAGGGCCTACACTGTGTCGCAGGCTCGCCCGACGAAAAGGACCATGCGCCCTCAGACGTCTGTCTTCCCCAGGCCTAATGGCATCTATCTCTGTGACTCGCCATACTTCCTGGGCGACTGCGATGGTTCCTTGATTCTAGCAAGACATCAGACTAACTCGATCCCATAGGGAATTCTGACTCTGCCAGTGATATCAAACGGACACTGGCCTCAAACATTTACTGCTCTTGTCCTCCGTCGATTGTGGCACGAGCAGTCTCGTCTACTTTTGAATGGCCACACTTCACATTTGCGCTCCGTAGAGACCGTTTCCTTCTCTTCTCCAGGGCATCACGGGCAACATAGTCACAGATCGAATCTGTACATGGTAGCCTTGTGATTGACCAGGCTGTTCGGGTCATAGCTGAAAACTGATTCTTCAAGACTGCGAACTATAATTGGAAATAAATGTAAACTCCCGGTGGCACCATTCTTATCTTTCTATCCACCAAGTCTGACGAAGGGCCCTTCCCTTGAGACAGCGTGTGGATTTGTTAGAGCCGGGCAAGGGCATCTTGTCTCGACTCGCACCTTCCCCTCCCTCTCAATCACGTCGATCTGAGCACTAGACTCGGCTCTTTTGCTTCCTGACAGCTTCGTTGACGGCAACTGACATTCTGTACCCGTGTCGATCCCAAGGCATGAATCTCGGTGTCGAGCCTTCCACAGCAAGCATACGGCATCCTCGCGGTCGCCGGCCCGGAATCCAGGACCGGACCGGCGAATGGTGTGTGCTTGGCGCGGGTCCCAGCCGGGCAAAGGTCTTTTACTGATAGCAGAACCGCCGCTTAACCCTCTTCTTATACAGGTTTGGCGGCTCGTTCATAGCTTCCATCTACTTCAACATCGAATTCCACCAGCCCAGCAGAATTCTGTATTGAATAAAACAACCTTACCATCAGTGTCCCTCTGATCAATTGATCCTGTTAACAATCTCCTGGACAAAATGGCCCCGTCAGCGGTATCGGAACCCGCCCCAACGGCGACCGTCGCCGTCACCAAATCACAGCCTGCCGAGAAGGTCGAGAAGGAAGTAACCCCTCTTGAAGCCATATCGCACGGAGATGTTTTGCCCAGTAGGTCAAGACGTTTGGGAATCCTGCCAACGACAGGGTTCACAATGTGGAAGTCATTAACATCAGATAGATATCCCCACCTTCCCAAGCTACACAGCAGAGCGCAAACACATCCTTGTTCACATGGCCGCTGTCTTCAGAAATTGGTCTCGGATGGGCTACGCCGAGGGACAGTCAGGGCACATTTCCGTCCGCGACCCGGAATTTCCTCAGATCATGTGGATGAATCCTCTCTCACGCCACTACGGCACTCTGACGGCGGGCGACATGATCCCACTGGAGATTGACACAGGACGCATCGTTGGAGGAAACCCAAATCCCACTACCGGAAAGATTACTAGCAACAAGGCCGGCTATTACATCCACAGTGCCGTGCACAAGCGACGTCCCGATATACACGCCATTTGCCACGCGCACACACATGCCGGGCGGGCATGGTCCGTCTTTGCCAAGCCCCTTGAGATGATCACTCAGGACGTCTGCAGTCTGTACAACTGCCACGCTGTCTACTCAGATTACGGCGGGATCGTCTTCGCCTCGGACGAGGGCGAGCGAATCGCAGACGCGCTGGGCCAGCACAACAAGGGCGCCATCCTCATGAACCACGGCTTGTTGAGCGTTGGATACACCGTCGACGAGGCCGGCTTCATCTTCGGGCTGATGGAGCGCAGCTGCGCCATTCAGCTTCAGGTTGAAGCGGCCTGTGCAAACGGTCTGCAAAAGAGATACATCAGCGACGAGGAGGCTGCCTACAACTGCAAGATGGCGAGTGAGAACCATGCCATGTACCGGGAGATGCAGCCGGACGTTGAGCTGGAGTTCGAGGCTGCCGGAGGTCAGGAGGTGCTGGCAAGGGGCTTTGACAGCTTGAACGCGAGCATTGCATTATCATGATTATGATTCGGGAGCGCCACGCCGCGGAATACTTAGACCCTACAATTCCAGGCGAACAGCAGAGCAATTTCATTCTTATTCCAGAGCTCTCCAATCGGGGACTCCACTGCCAATCCACCGTCCGTGGTACCATGACAGAGGATTGTTATTGAGAGGTGAATATAAGGAGCCTCGTTTCGCGCGACTGTGCTGAGTGTTCTTGGCAAGCCTTGCCGTCGATGGCGGCACATGGTCTATGTGATTTCTAGATGCCTACTGCGACTTTCTATACCCCATCTATTATTCTGAGTCGAAGAGCTAACTAGCCGGCCGCTTTCCTGAATATCATACATTCGCTTTTCAAAACCACTCTCTGTCGGACTCCAGTACCTTTGACTTTCCGCTCTGGGCTCTCTGTCATTTCCATCCAATGATGAGGGACGCACTCTCCGACTATCTGAAATCACACTCCGTTTCTCAACATGTATTTTTGGTCAGTAAGGATGGCAGATAGGTGAGAGAACAGCAATGATCCATTTATATCCAACGTTAACAGCATTGAAGCCACGAAATAACTCGAGGTCTAGCAGGGTTCAACTACTAAACTCAGTCTTATATCAAGGTCTGTAATATGCAGCCATTACCACGACCTGGGAGCCTACCCAGGCATATGTCGCACCAGAAGTCACCTGACTCTGTTTCCAGCTCCCACTGTCGCAGGTGAGTGCACGTAGGTAACGATATACTTCCGTTTTGTGTGATCCCATGCGTGTTGGGACTGGTCTCGTCCCTATGGCGGCCGGCAGCTAATTTTCAGCAAACTTCAGGAGCAGTTGGGAAGACACATTTAGTTGATTTCTGCCGGCTATTCTTTGACAACCATTCAAGAGGAAACAGGAAACGATGACAAAAATTGATAGCATTCAATTGTGACGTCTCAGCTGACTGTGACAATGATCACGGTGATAAGTGAACATCGACGTTGAGATTATCATTCACAATAATGAAAAGCTCCAAGCTTCACAAACAATAACACTAATAACTAAATTTGTGTGTATAATGACGCTCTTGAGATTGGTCCATTCAACATCCATGCTAAGTATCGTGTAGCATACTCTTTTTCTCGTTATCTTTTCAAGGTGCTGTTGTTTGCGAAACCGGAGGGGCATAGATGAGAGGCTTAGACGGCATGAGCCAGGATCGTACAGTATTGAAGCCATATTAAAGTGCCACGCCTTTAATTCTAGAGCATATACCAGCTGAAGCTACACATGATGCAGTAGTCTTCCCAGAGCCCTAGGCTGAAAAGCAGACTTGTCACCGGCTCAGCTGGACATTGTACGACGATTCAATCAAGATAATGCGAGACAGGCATTTTGGATCCAGAAAAAGGCCGACACTGACCCGTCATGTTTCTTGAGCTCGTCATAGTGTCTCATACTGCCCGCTTTGAAATGTGACGTATCGCCGGTGCCCAGCCTCATCTAGACTCTGACGCCGAGGCTTCCGACAAGCGCTTGGCTATGGAAATAGAGGATCACACTTTTGATACTACATCGGTCTGTATGTAACATCTCGACTGCTCACGCAATACACAAGATCCACGTAACTTCCATCCTGCGCAAAATTGCCCTCTTGTCACTCCCTCCTGCGCATGGCCCCGTTTTACCACCTCTCGTTGTACCGCCGTACACCTCAGACTGGTGGACTGGCTACACTCCTGCCTGCATTGACTTCTGATATCCCGATTCACGCCTCAGGAACACACATGCTGAGTCAGAGCCAATGGTTCAACGCTTACTGCAGAACTAGACGCAGAGTGCAGCCCATTATTTCATGTCGATCGCTTGAGCATACTTACAAACGTTTGACAATAAGGCGCAGGGCGGGGTATTAATTGACATGCTTTGACGCCCCAGGACCAAAGGCTCCCTACCAGTAGGCTTTATAATTTATACTTCGCCAGACTAGGCTTTCCATCTGGGATTTGAGAATTCGAATATCCATCCGCTTAAGCGTTCACCACACAAAGGGCGAATGGTGGTAAACCCAGAGGACGCACACAATACAATACACGGTACAACGAAATCCACCAACGATGGCCACAATCACCGAGCACGATGTCTCCTACGCAGATGGAGCAAAGAATATCCACTACGTCGCCGCCGGTCCGACCTCCGGGCCCCTGATCGTATTTCTCCACGGCTGGCCGGCCATCGCTCTGACCTGGAGACACCAGCTGCTGACCTTTGGATCGCTCGGCTTCCGGGCTATTGCTCCTGACATGCCGGGCTGGGGCAAATCAACCGCCCGACATGTCACGACGGATTACACCCAGAAGGCCCTCGTCGAGGGCATGCTGGCCCTGCTCTCCGCCAGCGGCCGCTCCGCCGCGGTCTGGGTCGCACACGACTGGGGCGCGGGCGTGGCATCCTCACTGACGGCACACCATCCCGCGGCGGTCCAGGCGCTCATACTCCTCTGTATACCTTATAGGTCGATCGAGATGGGCCTTGACCACCTGGTCTCGTTTGTTGACCGCTCTATCTACCCAGAGGACGAGTATCCCTTTGGCCAGTGGGACTACATGGCGTACTACGAGGAGGCCTTCGAGGAGTGCGTTAAATCCTATGAGGCCAATGTGCCCGGCTTCTGCAAATGGGTGTATTCTCGCCCGCCAGAGCCCAACGGATACTCCGCCGCCGACGCTTTCAAGCCGGCGGTCTCCGCCAACGTCCGCAAGACCCGCGGGAAGTTCGGAGGGAGCTCCGCGCCGGTAGCCGATAAGCTCCCTGCGCCGCTGCTGGAGGGCGAGGTGTTTGACGCGTTCGTCAGGGCGACGGAAAAGACGGGCCTGTGGGGAGGGTCGGCGTACTACATGAACCACAAGGCAAACGCGGCGTATAACAGCCAGGCGCCGGGAGGGGCCAAGCTGGGGAGGGACAAGCCGGTGCTGTTCATCCACGCCAAGTTCGACTTTGTCTGTGCCACGCTGACGGCCGGGTTGGCGGACCCGATGCGGGAGGCGTGCGAGAACCTGACCGAGGTCACCATCGAGACGGGGCATAACGTGCACTTTGAGAAGCCCGAGGAGGTCAACGCCGCCGTGGCGAGGTTCCTCGTGGAGGAGGCCAAGGAGATCTGGCCTGGCTATCCGATAAGCTTTGTGAATAGGCAGGCCAAGTGTCGGTTGGCCTTCTTCTCGTATGTATGGCAGAGGGCTTCGTGGCTAATTCTGACGTTATTTATATGGTTATATGGTATAGGTTAGAGGGTTGCCTATAGGCACTAAAGTGCCTAGAAGTAGCCTACTAACCTGCTGACTAAGTAGAGGTCTACCCTCTGATTGGCTATTCCTATACTAGTAGTTTTTTACTTTATGCTTTTAAAGCTATTACTATTAAAAATATTAAAAATATGCTTTTCTCTATATTATATAAACTATAAAAATATTTCTCTATTTTATTTTAACTAATTAAAAAGCTTAGTTAGCTAAATTAACCTAGGTGCTTAAAGGGCTATAGTTACTTAAAGGGCTATAGTTACTTAGGGCTATAGTTATTTAAATTAACTATAATTATAGTTAGTAGTTATATAAGCTTATAAGTAAACTTTATAATAGACTAGCCTTATTAATATAGTTATTATAGTAATAGTAGCTACTATAGGCTAGCCTTTTTATTAGTATAGCTATTATAGTAGCTGCCTAGTAATAAGCCTATTAGCCTTTTTAGTATAATTTAGCTAGGCTAGTAGAGCTTAGTAATAAATTAGCCTTTTTAGTATAGCTTATAAGGGATTGTAAATCTGCCTTTTTAGCTAGTTATTATTAGTAGAGCTTAATAAATTATACCTCTAATATAATCCCCTAAGCCTTAGAGGAGGTAAATTATACCTCTAGTATAGTCTAGGTACCCTATTTTTTTTAAAAAAACTTTTTAATTCTTTATAGCTAGGCTAGTAGTAGTATTATAGCTAGGTTAGTATTAGTAGGAAGGGGGAAAAAAAAATATAGGGAGGATTATTATAATACTTACTACTATAGCTAATAACTAGCTTAAGGACTATTTACTTATAGGTAGTAGTCTTTAGTAAGTAAAAGTGATTACTATGTAGTCTAATAGGTAGAGTTAGTCCTTATAGTAGTGCTGGTAGTGGCTTAAGGGTGTGGTAGTTGTGATAGTTGGAGGGAGGTATGATGTTGTAGTGTGTGGAGGGAGGGTTAACCTTTAAGATGGGTTAGTTAAAGGGCTGATAAAGGGCTATTGGAGTTTAGGTATATAAGTATAAGTTACTAAAGGGTTATTTAGTTTACAAAAGATAATTTATATAAGGTACTGCTTATAATTATCTCTATATAAATATCTATACCCTTTTTATAGATAGCTTAGAAATTTATTAATTAGCTAGCTATTAGATAGTTGGCTGCTATATAATTGTAAATATGTAAATAAGTAAATATGTATTGTCAAGTAATTTGGCTAAATTGCTTGAAAATAGCTTAAATAGTTTAAAGGGTAGTGGTTTTAATAGTTTTCTAGTGGGCTTTAGGGGGTCCCTAGTAGCTCTAAGGGTAGTAAAGGTAGTAGAGGTAGTGGTTATTATTTTAATAGCTTAGTAATCTTTTCGGTAGTTTTAGGAGTATTTTAGAGGGGTCTTATAGGCTTAGTAGCTTATTATAAGAGGTTATCCCTCTAAAAAGTTTAAGATTTAGCTAGTAAAAATATCCTATTTATTTTAAAGGTTTTATAGGGAGGTTTTAAGATTATAAGAATTATACTAACTTAAAAGAAGTATATAATAATAGTTATATAGTAAAGTATATTATTAGAGTACTAATCTTTATTATATAAATATACCTACTTAAGGGGAATAAGCTAGAGGTAAATAATAGTATCTTTTTTAAAGATTATTATAATAAGTAGAATTAAAAAAAACAATTAGTAGTAATTTAATAGCTAGTTCTTAGCTTTAAGCCTTTATAATACTTAAGGTATTAAATTTCATATAAATATTACTTATTAGTAGAAGCGGTATAGCTATAGTAGGATAGCTTCTATAGGGATAGTAAGTAGTGAGGGTTATAGGTTACTATTAATAATAGTAATAAAGGTCTATTTTTTTAATATAGTTAATTTATAGCTATTTAGCTATTAATTAATATTAGTTAGCCTTCTTCTTATATATATAATAGAGGGCTTTGTAGCTAATTCTGATATTATTTATATAGTTATATAGTATAGGTTAGAGGGTTGCCTATAGGCGCTAAAGCGCCCAGAAGCAGCCTGCTAACCTGCTGACTAAGCAGAGGTCTGCCCTCTGATTGGCTATTCCCACACCAAGTTTACAGTCACTGTTGGCAGGATGGATACATAGTTCGGGCATGCAGGCTTCCTGGGATTAAACGCTTCAAAGCGCAGCCAAGTCAAATCATGAAATTATGCGAAAACATTCAAGTTGTGAGCCACACCAGAAGATACTGGGTGGTATGGCCTGGTGTGCATAGAATTGGGTGTGTACTGGGCTACCTAATAGTTAATCGACCCTAAGCCGGTCCAAGCGACCCCGTGGACGTTCCATAGTTGCACTGTCACCCAATGAATCAGGAACTCTGCAGAGAGTCGAGCAAGTCCTATGAAGATGAGACTTATAAGTCATCACTAAGATACAGGGTGGCCTGACCGTATTGATCTTTATGGCCAGGCTGTTGAGTTCTTTTCGAGTGGAAGGAATCACTTGATTAGCTTCGTGGGGACTATATATTGACTTTAGAGTATATACTACTGGAACGATTCAATCGAAGGCATCTAGGGAACCGTCACCACCAAAAAGTGAGATTTATCATCCTTGTGACGTATGCAGAGAGGTTCATGTTCTCGAATGTGAAAAGTAAACATGAACGCCTTGTTTCACCAGAATTTTAGCGCGCAAGAAGTGGCGCAGCTTCATTCATCGACTATAGCATATTAAATCTGACGCATCGTTAAAAAAACAATCCCAGTCGATGACAGAACGATGATCAGTAGTATACTGGTGCTCGAAGAGGCCAAGATGGGATAATGTGTAATTTTGGTCACAATGCTTTTCAACGAGCATGCCAACGACAGCCTCGTTTTACCAGGCCTCTCTTTGAATAGGCAGATAGATGAGCGACTTATTGACCATTTGCTCATGTATGACTAGCGTTCGTGACGCTGCTGTAGACAGGACCGGCCGTAATTTCGACGCCTTCCTATATACCTAAAAGACATATGACACTGACACTGTACCTCGAGCATGAACTGGCGTAACATAAGAGGCAAGTGCGACGCTTCCAAACACGGGGACAGGCCCGTCTGGCGACTGTACTCACCAGGGAGGAACGGCATAGGGAGCCCACAGCAGAGCACGCCAGGCCTGAGTTTCGACCTGATCGGTCCGTCCATGTCCATGTCCATGTCCATGTCCACGTCCGCGTCCACGAACCGACCCGCTCGGTCCCATGTCTTGAATACATAGCTGCTGTCTTGCCTTGCCCGCAGTCGGGCCAGACGCGGGCGGGACTTCGAGCATTGCTCCCTGGCGCCAGCCAAACGGAGACCGCCAGCAAAGACGATGGGCGCCGGCCGCTGCAGCCGTGCCCAGCGGGTATCCACTCCCGTGCAGCCCGCCCTTCTCCCCCCGGCGAGCCTCGCCAATCTCTCGACGGCTTCCCGAGACCGCTGCCCAAAGTGGACGCAACACGGGATGGGCATCCTACTACTCGCTGTAGGTACCGGAGGCCCGGCCCAGCCCTGTCCTGCCCTATGCTGCGCGTGCCTGAATGGCCTCTGGCGCTACCGGTTGTGCGCCTCCCTGGGCACCCCCGGCCTCGCTATTGTTATTGCTCTCAGACACTGTGTGCGCCGCCGTCGCACAGATCGAGATAGGGTTGCGCCTTGGTTGCCAGAGGTTCTAGATCGCGTCGCACCCGTGCCCAACGACGGCCGACATCCAACGAAAGCCGTCTGGCGCCGCACCCCAAAATCTGCTAGGGCCGATCATTGTCTTGCCTGCCGTGCGAGGCTGGTTTGAGACTTTCCGGGCCACGGTAGGTAAGAGAAGACCAGACCAGGGGCGGGGGGTCACGGGGGTCGGGAGGAGTGACCGTGAGCCAAGCAGTCCGTTGCGCGCAACGGCGTGTGTCTATTGGGAACAGGCGGGCGAGACTTCACCGACGCCAGCGATGCACAGACAACACATAGCGTAACTACACGCACCGAGTGAGAGAGAAAAAGAGGCTTCTTGGTATGGTGGAGAATGGAAAATGGCCCCCATGGAGCCCATGGCCCCCGTACGGCCCCCCGGTGAACGAGAAGCAAAAAACTCGGTAAACGGAAAGGAGAGAGGGCTTGAAGCTGCAAGGGGGAACCATCGGGAGCACCGAGGAGGCGGCGTTCATCAGCGCCCCATCGAGGAGGATAGGCGAGCGCTCGCCTGTTCCCGCGGCGGACCACCACACCGCATCTGTCCTGCCCATCGCGGCCCGGCGGTAGGGAGACGATGGTCTGAACTCTGAGCACATGGTGGCTGACAGCACGTTTCCGCGCCCAAGGGTGGACTGACAAGTGGCTTTACCCTTCCACCAAGGAACCACCCGTGGCGCTGACCTCACTTAATCAACCTCAAGCCCCGGTCTTGGGTTTCGTGCCCCGTCAGCGAGACCCATTGGGGGGGGGGGGCAGAGAGGCGGCCGCCAATTCTGTGCCCCTGTGTGTACTGTGTGTGTGTGTGTGTGTGTGTGTGTCTGTGTGCCCGTGTCTCCTGAATATGAGACCCAGCCACGTCAACTGGCAAAAAATCTGCCGACTTGACAGGTACCCACAACGCCCAGGGGGGAAACATGGGGAAGGTGGTCTCTGGCGCGTACACCCGCGGTGGAGCGGGAGGCAAAAGAGAGGAGGGTCCCACGACCCGGCGCGCAACAAACGAGAGCTTCCCTTGGCTCCCAGGGCTTCCCGGTCGGGGAGAAAACAAAAACAGTGGGAAACTGGGCTGACAATCCGGGAGCGGTCCCCACGGTACGGGGCGACGCTGGAGCCCGGCGACGTCCCCCCGATTGTCCAGGGGGGGGGGAGGGGTGTGGGCGTGGGTTTTGTTTTTAATGGTGCGAGACGGGCGCTGACCCACCCCGTCGCAGGAGGACTGACGACCCGGAAAGCCAGACTTGTCAAGCGAGGCCCTTTTTTCCCTCTTTTCAGGAATGTGGGAAGCAAGATTTCAGCCCGGGTGGATCTGGTTCCTGCGCATTTGTACACACCGGAAACGGGGCCGGAGCATGATGAATCGTGCCTGTCAAAGCTTCGATGTGGGTCCGTCGGGCTCGTTAAACTTATGGAACACTGCATGGTGCTGTACAGTACAGTACACTATATGCCGTCCACAGTGGGAGAAGCACAAGAGAAAAAAAAATTGGTTGAAACACGTCTTATTGCCGTGGGTTGTTCATTACTCTGGGTGTCGGCTTAGCAGCCGTGATGCATCCCCGATCTCGATGTGTTGCGGACCCAGTCGTCACGCTCCAGGAACATGGATCTTGTGTGCAGAGAACAGTGAGGTGTCAGGCCTGCAGGCTCAGAGGCCCAGACAAGCGAGCAATCCGTGTCATCAGAACGTCAAAGAGCATTCATTCTATATTATGTAATTGGGTTCTTCCCTCTGCATTGCCTGCTTGCGGGCACCCCCAGATCCCTTGCACAATAGCAAGATATTAATATCTTGGAAGGATTCTCGCCGAACCCAAATGACGGCCTCCTAGAGGGCGGATGGGACGTACAGACTTGGATTCTGATACACCGACAAATGCTGATGGAGACCTTGCCCAACACAAGTGCCGCGGGACTGGTGCGATCCCAGCCCTGCCAGGCATTCATTTGCCTTTTGCTGAAGAACTCATCCACCGGCGTCCAGACCGAGACTCCAGCCAGGGCCTGTGGGTACCACTCTACTGTGCACTCCCGGAGCTCCTGTGGGTTCGACACATGGTTCTGCAGGTGCGAGAACGATGCTCGGGCTGTCGGCTTGTTACTCACACACACACACACACACACACACACACACCCCTCGCCTCTGACAAACCGATACGTCAACACGGCTTTGGCTGCAGTACAGCCGTCAGAATTTTCGAAGCCTCCTGGCCCTGTTGCTAGCTGGCTCCGCCTCTCTCTTGCAGGCCGTGGGCTCGTCTGCCCCTGGCTGTCGTCCGGTCTAACACGGGACTATTGTTAGGTGGTGTCCGTGATGACTGGCTGGCCCTGCAGACGGCGACCGGCCAGCCGAGACCCCGAGATCTGGGCCCAGCGCCAGCAAAGGAGATGGTGTCGAGGGCCGATCCCACCCCGTCGTTACCAGACGCAACAGATCATCTTTTGCAACCCTCCCCCTCGCTCTCGGACTACAGGTCTGTGACTAACACCCCGCGCAAGCACAGCGTCCATGTTGCCGCTAGGGAGTGACTCGCCCTGCTCGCCCAAGAGGCCAACGCAGGGCCCGTCGAGGGCGCCTGCATGGCCCGGTTGGGGGGGTGAGCCCTGCAGGCGGCCCCGACCTGACCCAAGCCATGGATTTATGGGGACGGGATCGACCATGTTGACGGGAGTGGGCACCACTGCGTAGCTTGCAGGTGTGAAACGGGAGAGTCTGTTGAGGGTAGCTTCACAGTCCAGACTGTCCTGTCCGGTAAATAAGCTCTCGGCAGAGCTGGGAGCTTGGCCATGGGGGGGCTTTGTTGGCCACAGTATGGTATTTTCGCTTTCTTGCTCACCCTGTATGACGCCCAGAAGGGCTGAGGGCAGTAGTCGCGGCGCAGAGGCACACACGGCCCAGGGGACAGCCAGAAGCAGATCAGACTTCAACCCGACAAGGAGGATCGCGCGAGGGCGATCGGCCGGCGGCAATCATGTGACTGCATATGAGGAGAGAGGTATAGCAGGTGCTGTCGAGCGAGGGCGATGACTGGGCCTTGTTCGTTCTTCCAACTTCCAAAGTGTTGTCCGAGGGCCATGCGATGGAACCAAACCTTGCTCGGCCTGGGCCCAGCGCACACGGTGCGGTGCTGTTCCTGGTCAGCTTGTGTCTCAGACCCCAAATGGCGCAATGCATCACCGGGCCAGTGACGCTCGCAGCCTGTACGTAATGATGCACGGCAAAAAAAAAAGCTGGAAGTTCGGAGGGGAAGCTATGTCAGCCCAGGATCTCTGGAGAAACGGCTTTTGGAGACTTGGCCCAGAGGACGCCTGACTGTCACAAAGTGCTGCGCTGTGCTGTGCCGTGCTATACCTGGACTGTGTGTTGTTTGTTCCAAGAATGTGCTCGGGGGCTGAGCATCCTGCGCTCACGTAACAAGTACCTTTGCGGCTTATTCTGCTGCAAGTATACAGATACACTGCCCGGGTACGCTGCGTTTGGTACTGTACATTCGAGCTGTCCACTTTCCACAACCTTCGGCTGCTGTCCTGCCTAGCCGAACTAGCTCAGCAATTGTGTTGAGACAGAGCAAGCCGCTGGGGTACATGTTCGCATCCGGTGGGCAAGCGAGCCTTTGTGCGAGCATTGAGCTGTTGATTCAAGACGAAGTCAAATCCAACCCTGTGCTGGTCCCACATAGACAGGGCCTACAGCTTGCTTGTGTGACGAGGCTGCGAGAATGCAAGGGCAGGGGCGAGCAAGAAAAATGAAAGTAAGCTTGAGCCAGTTACCGAGTTGAAAATGATGTGTAATAAACTCGTCCAAACGGGACCCGTACCCGGGAAAGAAGCAGACACAGAAGAAAAAAAGGAAAAAGTAAATCACCTGGTTCGATGAATCACTTCCTCGCACGTGGGAACATCCGACAATGATGCTATCCGTGTGGTACGGTGAAGGCATCAGGGTGAATGAGACCTCAAGTAGGGGATCGGCTGCGGGAACGATGTTGAAGTCACAATTGGGACGCATTGGTATGCACTAAGCAGTGTGTAGCTGAAACTGATCTTATTGTAAGACAGTAGCTAAGCTGTTGCTGACCGTTCCTCACTCTCGTCTCGAGTGTTCAGTCATTCCATTCCCAGTCAGCCCTGTGGGCCAACTCCTGGGTGTCCCCTCATGATGTTCCTCAAGGCCCTCTCTCGTGGGGGGCCCTTCCATGCTCCGGCGCAAGTCCCTCAGGCGCCTGTGTGAATAGTCCGTTGTGACAACCTCGACGGTGTGTCTCTCCCGCCAGTTGCTCAAATAAATCCAAGTGTGTGCCTTGGTACAACAACAGAGTCAGAGCGCTCGCATCCCTGTGAAGACGCCCCATGTCCTGCCAGACCAGACAAATAAAAAGTAGTAAAAGAACCTGCCCAATACCCGTGTAAACCCATAACTTTTGTAGTAATGCTGTGCTCCGGATGATGCTTTTGTGGTACATAAGTGACAGAAAGGCCAGGCAACCCGCCGATAATCGGAGGGTGACGAAAAAGATGAGACCACGCTCGACCGCCATGTCATCGATGAAGTGGTGATGGGTATTCCCGAGAAATTCCAAGGTCCGAAAATGTTTAAGTGGGGTATCTAGGAAACGAAGTGGTGCCAAGGAATGGTATCATCCACAGTGGGAATCCACCGAAGACTCATCGAACGTTCAGTGAGACTGCCTCCGTGACGATCGTGCGTTCTCGAACGAGCTCGCGTATGCAAGCAGCTCTTTCCTGGCTGCGTCTGACAGTTGCATCGCGGCTTCCGTGTTGGCAGAAGAGTTGCTCTTCATAGAACACAGGCTGGCGTGGGAACTCGACGGTGACAGGACCCGCTGTGGAAGGGCGAGCGAGGAACGACGCTGCGAGGATTGTGTGGCCGCATGGCTGAAGTCACAAGCTGGTGACAGGTAGAGCTTGTTCACGCCCGTTGAGGGTTTCGCGTACGCCCATGGGTAGCTAGGACCACTGAACGCAGGAGAGCTGGGGCCGGTGCTGGGGTTCGATGACTGTTCGTACTCTGCCAGCCTGCAGGACTCGGAGCAGTATGTCGTGCTGTCTGTCTGCTTGTCGCAGGTGAGGCAGTAAGAGTGTGTCCAGTCGGAAGACATCTTGTGTGATGGTGGTTGGTGGTTGTTGATGGTTGGTTGTTGAAGGGGTGAAGCGCTGAACACCAGGTAGGCGAGGGCGATTCAACGGATCACAGACCACAGGATCTCGTGCGGAAGGTATTCGAGGTACAGTTGAGGCTGTTGGAGCGAATTCGACCTGTTGTCCTTCCTTTCCCAAGTCGAACCTGAGTTCTCACACACAAAGTTGGCCTCGATGGTCGTCAAATGCGGGTGTTGCAGAGGTAACGGTGACGAGAGCGGCGGAGCGAGTGCAGGGTACAGCGAGCCGTAGGTGCAAGTGGTTGAGTTGGTGGTGGTCTGGTAGAAGCCAAGGTGTTGTGAAAGGAGTCGAGACCAGAGGCGGGTATCCCAAGAGAAGGCGAAAATCAAATCGAAGTGAAGTTGTGGTGGTGTGAGTTGTGTGTACTTGATAGACGAAGCTCGGGAGGGGATGAGCAGCTTTTCTACTCTTGATCAAGACACAGCCAAAACGACGAGTGCCCTGCGCGGCCTTGGGACTTCCCCAAGGCACCACAGCCGGGGAGGCCTTGTCACGCAGGAGCGACCATCCCACATCGGACCTAGCGCTAGCGCAGCCTGGCATCCTGGCCAGGGTGCAGGGGGGGCAGGGTACGCATGTACATGCAGGCGTGCTGCACTGTGGGTGGTGGCCGCCGTGGTGGTGTGGTGTGGTGTGGTGCGGGTGGGCAGAGGGCGTGTGATGCGTACAGCAGAGACCAAAACAGACAGGGTGCCCGGGTGTCTCTGAAAATTTTTCAAGGCAGCCTAGACACCCACTGACACCACCCACTGGGCAGCACTGGGGGAGTGCAGGAGGGACAGGTGGGCTGCACATTCCTTGCCACCCTGCCCGACAGCTGAGCCTGCCCGACTGCCCTGCTGTCCTGCTGCCCCATGCCTGACTGAGTGACTGGCTGTGGTTCCGGGGGGTGGACCTAAGAGCCAGAGGTGCCCACCCAGGTTACGCTCGCACCCCACCACGCACACGCAAGCCCACGGCCCCCTGGTGCATCAAAGTGCAGCAGGCATGCGCTGCGCATGCTGTGCTGTAGATACACACCTGCCGTTGTCCTTGCTAATCATCAAGGTGCCGTGCAACGAGAACGAGGCAGTGGGGCGCCGGGGCGTGGACACAGCAAAAGTGGAGTTGGCCGTGGGTGCAGCCTGCTCAGTTCTGTTGCTGTTGCTGTTGCCGGTTGCTGGCCCTGGCCCTTGCCCCGGTCCTGCTGCATTGCGGGAGGTGGAGCCATCCGCACGCAACTGGGCAGTGACATTGGGACACAGCAGCCCGTGGACGGGCAGACTGACAGACAGACAGCCGTGAGTGTGCAGTGCGAAGGTGAGTGCCGCCGTCAGGACCGTCCCGTCATGCCCGTCCAGAGATGTGGGAGCGGCCGACTTCTGGCTGGTCTGATCAACTATAAACTTTGCCGCTCACGCAGCCGATGTGTGAGGGAGTAACTCTCGTTGCTCCGTTCGGGGTCTGGCCTGGCCTCTCTTGGCTCTCTCCACGCCTGGTTGCACAGTTGCACAGTTGCACAGGAGGACCGAATTGGGCACTCTGGCTTGCAGCAGCATGCTGCGGCCTGGGCGTTGAGTTTTCGATGCAAAAGTAAAAGATAGTGCGTGGTGGGGAATAAGCTCTCGCCAATTGTCTGCCGGCTCCTCGCCCTCTCCCGCCCTCCCGACTCAATCAACCTCGGTGGTCCAGCATTCTCTGCCCTGTAAATCGGGTCTCGCAGACTCGCAGACCCTGGGTCCTGGGTTGCTGATCTGACGGATGGGTGGATGTTTGGCGAGCTGTCTCGCATGCCCACAGGTCGCATTCATAGCCCAAGACATCATCATCCCTCGCTCATCTGTCAAGCTCGTCGTGCTTGTCTACCGCGCGGCACATGTGTAGACTATCGGGACTATCTGGTAGTTATCTGTTCCAGGGTCCGCTAAGAGATAAGATGAAGTGATCTGCAAAGCACCGTCGCCCTCTTCTGGAGGGTTGAGACCGATGGACAGAGGCTCAGAGGCCTAATCTTCACTGCACTCCGAACTGGGACGTGGGGGTCGAGATGCGCTTCCGTCTTCAGTAGGCAGCGCCCCCGGGCCAGCGTTACTTTGAGAGTGGGCTCAGTCGCCCTCAAGGCAAATCCCGTCCCCCCTATCTTTGCAAGGTTGAGATGATCTCGAGAAGCTTCACAGCACGAGCTCGACCCGCGGTTTCGGTAATAGCGCTCGTGCAATCCGTCGCCCGAATTAAGAGGAGAAAGAGAAATTGCGCACTACAAGGAAGGATGGCGAGACCAAGGCGTAAGCGCCGTCGAGGGCGCCAGGCCCAGGCCAGGCCAGCGAGAGCTCAAGAGGTCAAGCGCGAGAGAGGGCAGACAGGAATGCTCCTGCACCCGCACCCAGCGCAACAGACGGGACGAAGGCACAGCACTGTAGGCGCTCATGCCACGGCCTCCCCACGATGATTGATTGACTGCAGTCCGCAGGCACGGCAAGCACTGCAAGCACTGCATAGCATTGTACAGTAAACACGGCACTGGGAATGCCTGCAGAGCGATAGGCGCTCCATCAAGCCGCCATCCAGTTCTGCCAGTCCAAGCATCATGCAATTTTCGAGGCCTGCCGTGCAGCATTCCAGTGACGCGACCTCATCCCCCTTGGCTGCATGTGCTCTTTCATCATGGCCACGACCTCACATTTATCCCCGCGCCGTCGGCGGCAGCCACGTTGCACAGTGGCCATGTTGACACATCGCCGCCGCTGGCTATCAAACCTAATCGTTTTGCATTTCGCCTCCACGATGGCCGTCGTCTCAGAGCAGTGCAACCTGGCGTCCATTTCCGTCCGGCCTTGTCGTTCACGTTCTGGGATCGGCAGCGGCGTGCCCCATGCCTCTGCTGCCCTCCTGCTCGGTGTCTTGTGCGTCTCCCTCCCTCCCGCAACGCCCGGTGCAACCTGGTGCATCTAAGAGCGGAGCTACTTCGCTGCATAACCATGGTGGCTGCCCTCCCACGATGCCACCCCCCCTCCTTTCCCTCACACCACCAGACCAGACCAGCCATCAAGGCACATGCAGGACAAGCCACGGAGCTGCAGGCGGCATGGATCGTGGAGATCTTGCCCAGCTGACCCAATGGCCGATCACCACCCCGGAGAACGAGCAGGAGACGAGCACTGAGACTGCCAGACTGCCTGCCGCCCAGGCCCCATCCCCTCTTTTCGCTGCCAAGGACACGAAACCATCGCCATCAACGTGGGCATTTTCACTAGCCGCTATGCCTTGACTGGTCACGCATGCATGAGCCCTTGCGAGCCTGCAGCGACCTTGGTTACAAAGTGGCTTGGGGTTTGGGATCCTGCAGATGACGGCAACAGATGCTCCCAGAGTGTCCCCAGAGGGAAAAAAAAACAGGCCTTGGTTATCAAACCGGCCTGGCCAACTAATCATCTTGAAGCACCGTCGACCCGTTTCGTCCAGCAGCAGACCAGCTCCTGGGCCGGGCCCATTATCGCCTGCCCGTGGCCTGACGTTGGCCTCCATGGTGTCTACGCGCCTCTTTTGTGTGTGTGTTCTCATACATACCTAGGGAAAGTACTGGACCATACGAGCATGAATGATTGGCCCAGTCAGAGCCGCCAGCTTGATAAATGCTACTCTGTAGTCTTTAAACCACTCACCATAACTCGACCACGGCCTGGCGATGCTCGGCACATAAGCTGCTTCAAACCCAGCATGGGTTCGGCCTCGTGATAAGGTCTGCATCCTGGTACTGTGGTAGGTTTACCGCATGGCTAAGGAGACCAGTTGCAATATTGGGAGCGAGTATCGTTACTGGGGCCCCGGCCAATTTCTCGGCGAGGCTGAATGGCGGTTGTGCCTCTGGCGACTATCGTTATGGAGATGACGGGATCAGCGCCACGAGGCTGCAATATCATTGCCAACCCCTCAGTTCAGGACCAAGTCGAGCAGCAACTGAGTCGACAGCCGCGCTAGACGTGACCAATCGTTCGTCCCTACAACCTCGACGATGCTCTCACGCATGATGCACTGCGAGAACGACCTGGTCATTAGGGTGTGGGCAGCACACACCATCCGTCCACACAAAGGCGTCAAGGGTTCCACCTCCACACTTTTCTCTCGGGATGAGGTGCGGAGATTAGTGGATCTCCCGACGAGTGCCCCATCACGAAACCACCTCAGCGGGCCTATTGAACGACGACATCATCACCGGACTAGCCAAGCGATTCGTGCACGACGGGTGGGGTGTGACCTCGACCACCTCCAATTGGCCGACCGGCCTGATTCGCTCTGCGCAGCTCGGGTTGGCTATCTCGGCTCCAGGAACCAGGGTTCACAATATGCTGCAGTCCTGAGGTTTCAAGCTGGAACTCGCGTCGCTTTGGGGCTATCATCCTTTCATTGCCATACCTATCCCTCTCTGTCTCTGCCATACCACATCGTGATTTCAATTATGGCACATGACGGGGGGAGGATGCCTTCCCGTGCCCCACGATTGGCAGCCTGATCAGTTGCCAAGGAGAGCGATAGTGCTTCAATCTTTTGCTCTACCGCTCCTTGTCCCTCTCTCTCGCGGTCCCCCTTCCCAATCCAATGATCTATCTAACAGTGGTATTGTACTGCATAGTGGGAGTGTCCGTGGGATTTCATGCAGCCGCCCACACCTAGATACTGCCAGGAGGGGGTAAGCTGGACTGCCCACATACGTACTGGACTGACGACTGGGGCACCATTACTGCGTCATATCATGCACGATGCTGAAATGTCAGGCACAGTACCCAACAGCGTAGGTGATCATAACACATTCACTGCCAGAAAGCTCCGGACATCCACAGCCTCTGCACACCCGCATCCACACCTCAGGTACCGAGCAATGAACGCTTGGCCTCACACCCCCACGGGAGTTGGTGGGTCGGTTGTTTCGCACAAGAACTGGGTCACTCGACTGCTTCATGGCATCATTCTGGCCAAGCCCCCGTTTCAACCCCGCCATGGAAGGCGTCGTGAGCGTGTATCAGATCGTCACTATCGTATTCCAGCATCGTGACTTGCATTCAGCTCCATGCCGCTTGGCAGCCTTGCGGGGGAAGAGGTGACGCAGCGCGCTATACTTCACAATAGTCTGCTACTGCCGGACATCCACATCGGATTCTTCACACCGAGCTAATAAAGCAAGCAGGTGTCAGGCCAAGACTGCATATTCGCCTTCCCGGGCAAGGCATGCGTCGCTTCTACACAGGGGCATCTGACGAGGTTGCGAGTACGACGTGATCGCGATTCGCCCATCCAGAAGTCTTATCCGCGCGAACTTCTGCCGAACGGCACTGGGTGGCAGTCCACGTGATTCTCACCTTGGGATGCCATAGGCACACAAGGCAGGGCAGAGTTGCCTGCGACAGCTGCAGCAACCCACACTGCCCATGGGGCGTCTGTCTCGATGCTGTCGCTGAACCCGGGTCCGGTCAGCGGCAGTTCGCCGGCCGAAGCGACCACCCGACTCGGAGAATTTCCATCATGTGTGTTTGGCAGGCTGACAGGCGACCCGAGATCTAAAGCCTAGAATGGGCGCACACCGGGTTCAGGACTGTGTCTATTATTCCCGCCTGTCACCCTGCCCGTCACATCTCATGACCGCGTGAAATGGGATGACATACACAGAAGTATCGACTCATAGCATGCCAACCTGTTATTCATTTGCGTGGAGCAGCAGGAAACGGCCTTGCATATGTGCGCATAGACCCCCCCGTGTTCGTTTGCAAGCGCATTTCGCCCAGCCTGTGAGTCCTAATCATAGAAGATTAGAGCCATCTGTCGGGCCGCTCAGGGAGAGACGTCAAAATCTTCATGACGAACCACCGAAAAAGAATCAATTTGCCACCTCTGACCGGGACTCAAGAGAAAATGAACGTTAGGCCCACCTCTTGCCCCTTGCAGTCGTCTACAAGCATTCCTATTCCCGGGACCAGATTCACCAGCTGCCTGGTTCTGATGGAGGCGTGTTGCTTCCGTTTGAGTATGCCGTACCGGGGGCATGTCGTGTCACAAAACACGGAAAGGCCCGCCTCATACATGGCGCTCGGTGTGTTTCTGACCTGACATGAATGCAAGCGTCGACTGGCCCTACAATCTGGAGCTCGGCCCCGCTTAGGCTGCTTGTCGGCCGCCAGACCATCCTAATGATGACAAGACGCCCGCCCCTTGGCTGACCATGCCAAAAAGCCGAGTCGAGGAATTTTTACGGAGCTTTCATTTTGTCGGCCTGGGGTGGGAAGTTGAGTCAGCGGACGAGGGCGAAGGGAGCGGAGCTCTACCGTGTAAATCAGCTTTATTTTTGGCAAGGCTTGAGGGTGTTGATCCAGGCGATCCATCTCGGCAGGGCCCTGTCAACCGAGATTTGGTGGGGAGATGGCCTAGAAGGGAACAGGAAGTGATCAGATGGATGGGTTTCGATCGATGCGCCCTCCTACGAGTGCTTCCAGCACCGCATATTCTACCACGTGCAGCCGCTGTCAACAGTGAACAAGGGCAGCCACAGTGGCTTCACAATGGCAAAGCCCATCTCCAGCCCTGCACTGACACATCACGTTCTGTCAACAACGATGCATTCGGATCAACCAGCTTACTGTGTAGTTGATGAGCACGAATTTCGGTAGGATGAAGCGTCTTATGCATCGCAACAAAAAACAGGCTCACAAAGGTGTGGTTCCAGGCCGTCGGCGACCTTTGAGTTACAACGGAATCAACCTCTTGATCAAGGGGTAGTCCTTGAAGAGAATGGCTCGAAGCCATGTCACGCGCAGGGATCCAGCCGGGGTATTTGAGGGACTGATTGGTTCTTGCGCTAGATTCCGTCCTGTCAAAACTCCTAAGCGCGGGCGGGCGGGTGATCAACGCCATTTCGGACAGATTATTGATCGCCCACTGCTCCAGAGGACGGATATTAAGTCCTTTCCGAGCTCGACGGCGCCGGCACGGTATGCTTGCCTCGCGAATTGTGCGAATTCTGCGAGGAACAGACTGACTGACTCATCATCACTGGCGATCAGGGTAGAATCGGCATGTTGTACACTGCTCGTTCACCTATCCATGGCCCACTGTCGTCGACAATTTGACTCGGGCTCCTCGAGATTTCGTCATCGTGGTCTGTTCAGGACTGTGGATGCCCAGAGACAATCCAGCTTTTCTCTGTGCAACCCCCACGCGGATCGTCTTCGTCCGTGAAGAAGTCTCATCTTGTGCTTCTTCGCAGAAGACGTTTCAAAACACGGTCATGCTAGTGCTTACCGGGCGTGGGTGATGTTGAAGGTCGGGGCATCGAAAAATTCTGATGCCGAGCCACAGCCTTCCTCGAATACCGGCGGCCGGGGCGCGACCGTTCTCCCTTGCTTCACTATGTACAGGCCACCAGGCCGGGTACTTACGGCCCTCGAGGGATCAATTTCAGGGCTCGGCGGATGAAAATGGCTGAAGGAGTCAGCAATTGAGGCTGAACATGCCAGTGCGAGAAAACTCTTCAATTCCTCTCTGCCTTGGGGCCTGCGGTCGGGCGACAACACCAATGCCGAACATCCACGCCCCCCCCCCGGAATCCCGTGTCGATGGCGCAAAGGCGTCGTTGTTTTTTCTGCCCACCCCAGGAGGACGGGACTTCCTTGCCCCTCCAATTCCAGAGGGGCTGCAAGTGCAACCACCATCACCAACATATCCATGGCCCGTCATAGCTGCCGATATCGACATGTCGTTTTCCCCCCGCATTTCCAGAAGAGGGAAGAAGCAATGACGGGGAAGAGGCGCACCGGCTGCTTACTGCTGCTGATGGCGTGTACGGTGCAGCAGTGACCTCTCTGGCACACACACATCACACATCACACACATTCGTCAGCAAGCTGCTGGAATGTTGAATCGCCTGATCTGGTGGCGGCAGCCAACTGGTCATCCACAGCAGGGTGTCTCTATTGATGCCTGCCCGGCAGTGGAGCGGCCCTCGTTACGAGACAACATTCCCAGTACCACGCTCTTGGGACCATCGACAGGGGGCAAAAGGACATGACCTGCGCTCATCTGCACGGGCTGAGCTCCAGGCTAGCCGTCAAGGAAAAGTCTCCGGCGACTAAATAGCACATAGGATTCGTGCTGCGGGACCAACGACTGCATGTGTCCCCAGCCGTAGGCCCCACCAGTATCCACCACCGAAGGACTACGACATACACGAATAGACCGAGCATGTTGGAACAGCAACGAGAAGGCATCAAAAGCAGCCTAAGAATGCCGGGGCGCGGCTCAGTCTTGTGGGGGTTGGTTTTGTGATACGTCGTGACTGCAGTGTTCAGCGGGCAGATACCATATTACTGTTAGGCATCCTGCAAGTCACGCAAGGCTGTGCTTCGCTCACCAGACGGCACAGAAAGCGCACACCCCTACTTTGTACACTACAGAGCCGGTCCCATCTTTTAACAAGACGTCTTTTCATATACCACCTTTACCGCACTGCCTACGGCAGTGGGTGACTATAGCCCCCCTGAAAAAGCACTGGAGGGTATATCAATTTCCTGTTTGGGTCAAAAACCCGCTGCCGGGTCGCCTTGCCTGCCTTGTCGCCTGTCGCCTGCCTTGGATGGTCCCCTCTGGCGAACTATTCCTCTCCTTGCAGCGCCAACCATCGTTGGAGCTGAATTGAGGCCATTATGTCCTGGCCGGGTGATATTCCTGTTGTCAGGAACCACGGGCGGCTTGGCCAACGAGACGAATGGCCACGTCCCGATCGACTCGATTGGGCCTCGTGCATCCAGCAGGGGCTCCTATGCGAATCCGAGTCGACACCATCGGCCAACATCACAGAACAAGAGCCTTCTCCAGCTGGAACCTACTACAGAAAGGAGCAAACGCCGCTAGTACCTAACAGACTATGCCGGCAAACTCCATCCATCCTGATGGGGCCTGGCGCCGAGGACGCAGGCTTATTGGCACATCGTGCCCACCCTCCAGTCTGCCTGACTGCCCTCCAGCGTGCGACTGCAGCGTCCACCATGCGGGCTACGGCGTTCTCGTCACCAACCTTTAATAGTCTGCGCACGCCACTCCAGCCTCGCCCTGCCTAAGGGAGGCTTGGTATCCGTCCCAGCAGTCTGGAGCTGGCCGCGACCACCGACGCCGTGCATCGACTTGCCTGCCTGGAGCCGCGAGCTAGTCGTGTGTGATATATCGCAACGTGGTCTCCTCCTTGGCTCGCCGACACAAAGTGAAGCCGGCGCAAGCCAGTGGGGGCTAGCTCCTTGATGGTGGCCGCCCGAGGGTGTGCTCACGATGCGCCTCGTTGTGTTTTGCCACGAGCCTCTGCCTGCCCAGAAACTCGGTCCGCATAGTGAGTGGCCAGCCACGCCGGGCGAGCTCTCTGACCTCCCCTGCCCCTCTTCGGAAGTGCGAACAAGAATCGAAACCTCGTCAGACTACAATCTCAGCCTGAGTCTAGACCCTTTGCTTCTGCGGACCTGCAGCCCTCCAATGAGCCGCGGATTCGGCTATTCTTTCTGTGTCTACGGCTCGGCTGCCATCGGACACACTCGAGGTCGTTCGCGGCCTGCTGAGGCCAGGGACGAGGGCGAAATTTGCCCTTTGGCCTGGCTGCACAGCAGCTAATGCATCAGCATGTATGCATGTACGTGTGTATGTGCATGGGCACGATTTAATCCGCCGGCCGATCGCTCACCCTGGCGAGCCGTTGTCAACTCGCAGGCGCTTTGTTACTTACAGCAGGCTGCACGATGATGTGGCTCTTGCTATTCCTGCGTGTTGTCTTGAGTGCCTCCTGTCGGTTACTACGTGACAGGTCGAGGTGGATACTCGACGTCGTTATTATCATGCATGGTCAGCCAGGCCAGGTTTCACCCAAGCTGGTTCGCCCGTGGCAAACTGGGGAGGCAAACGAGAGACATTGAGATATTGACAGCTGCTGCCGTCTGACGGTAGCATCTTCAAACATCATGCTGTGCGACCCATCTCCGTCAAGTGTGGCGGGGATGCGAAACGCCCACTGAGGTAGTCCCTTCCGGACGGAGGGCATATTGATGGTTCAATATGCCGACAGGCTAGCCAGCTGGAGTGTTCCTCCCTGGGCTTGTGCAATAAAAGTGTTGTTAGGCGAGATGGGGAGAAGAGACGCTGCCTGCCTGCAATCTACTTGCCTCGCCAGGGCGAATCATGGACACCCCGACGGCTTGCCCTTTCCAGCGAGACCTGCATTTTGGAGTCTCTGGGTACACTATCCCGTGTAACACTGCTCGGTGAAGGTGCAATTCCCCTCTCGCCACAAGGTGATAGATCAGATCAACTGTCACAAAATGCTGGTTGGGGCGGACCCTGCGCCGGTGCACACGCGTGCTCGAGGGGTGCACGCAGCCGCAGTCTGGTCAGATGACCGCGACTGCTGTGTATTCACTCGTTGCTCAGGGATTCTCTGGGGGGTGTCACTTTTCCGCGTTGAACAATTGGTCTTCCCTGCCGTAGCGGGCGCTGGTCATGTGGCCGCGAATGTTGCTCGAACACCGAATCCCCGGCAGCGTCGTGCGAAACAGAAATGCTGCAACCTAAAAATCCCCCCAGACGAGATACAGGCACGCACAGGGCTTCTCGTCGTTCCACAGCATTAGTCCCGCCAATGCCTCCTCTTTGCACATCACTCGCCTTCCACAGCAAGGACGAGGACAATCACAGTAGCATGGCCCCGGTTGCCTCCGGGCAACGAGAAGAACCCGCAAGGAGGAGCCGCACGCCCGGCTTTGCTCGGACCACCACCATATTATCGACTCACTCCCATGTGGACAGCATTGGTCGCCCGCCTACTCACGCCTCCTGTGCGCGAAATAAGGGGCCCGATGTCATTTCAAGGATGGTTGGAACGCCCTGAAGACAAGTGTCTGGTGTCCAGGTTGAAACAGCTTCTGTCAACATACTAGTGCTGTCTATGGTTCAGACGACCGTCCTGCCGTCCTGAAGGAATAGTGTTAGAGTTGTTGTCACTCAGGCTGATGAAGAAGTCGTCTCCCCCAGGGTTCTCGAAGTTGACTGATGCTAGTACTATCGACTCCTGCTTCTTGTTCCAAGGGCAGTCTTCACATCTGGTATCCGTGCCCTGGAAGTTGCCGCTATAGAATTATTCCCGCATGCAACGGCGGATGTTGCAGGTGGCAAAAAAGACAAGCCCATGGGAAGCGTACGCATGAAGTTGGCAGTGCCTTTGTGGCACGTATGATCTTGAGGGATTTTCCACTTGCAAGCAGACCACTGTCCTGATCAGCCCTGCTGTGGGCGCCTGATTTGCCCAGCTCGCTCAACTCGCTGTTCACGCTGGTTTCCGGGAAGGAGTAGTACGCAGCTAGGTTGATTGCCATATCCAGGACGCCCTCGGCGCTTTGCGACCGCGCAGTCCTCGCAGTCGTACTCAGTGTCCTTGATATCCGTGGCGTTGGCGACGTTGAAGACGTCTATGAGTCGTCACACGGATGAGGCCTCGTTTTGGCCGTGGCTCAAGCCGCTGTCTCCCGCCAGGACTAGGAACTGGCTGTTGGGAAGCGCGTGCGTGTCGAACTGGTATGCAGCCTAGGGATCCTTTTGAGGCTCTGGCCAGGTAGTTGCAGTATAAGGGGAGAGGCACGGCCTGCTCGACCGAGACTCCGTAGGGGAAGCAACTTGTTTATCGTTCGCTTTGAGAGGAGAGACTCCGTGAGCGACTGTCAGCTCCCGAACTCAAAATATGGGTTTGGATCTTGTCAGGCCAGAAAGATTCCAAGTCCCTTAAAGCGAGATAGTTCTCTCTTCTTCCTGAGAGTCTGTTAGTGGATGTCTTATGGGCAATGAAAGTACGTACACCTTCAAGGATGGCCGCGGCCTACAACAACAGGCAGAGTATCTTTCCATCAGATGTGGACAGTATTCTGAAGCCTGTGTCCTGTTCTTGTCACGATGCCCATATTTTCATTCTCACATTATCTCTGAATTGGCTTGAGCAGGATAACACCTACCATAGAGCCATTTTCCTCATACGCTCGTGGTGAATCAGCCGAGAACGAACCAGGGCCGTACCTCGTTGGTATAATAGCCCCGGGGGGCCTGATAATCGAGGTTACTCCATTCGCGTCGGAAATCCAAAAGTACAAATCGAACTTATCGCTAATCCAGAAAGCGCCATCATCGTTGATGACCAACCAATTCCTCGCTATCTACTGACATACGCTCAGTGTTGGTTCTGTTGGTGGTCTCACGTCCGAAGCCGTCCCCTGTGGAAATTCCCGCGGTGGGATGTGGGAACTCGGCGTGTTCAAGACCACCTGACCCGTTTACATCTAGGTCAGGCTCTACTATCGTGTCGACAATGTCGAGATTTTCTTCTGGGCGACGCTGGGCTGCTGAGGGAGGCATTGGGTTGAACGACGGTTGTAACATGAAAATTTCGAACATGGTTTATGAAGTATTGCGCTGGCTAGTAATCTGTAGAGGTGATATGGAAGAATGGGGATTCGGTGTGGTTGCTCCATGGTGCTTCTATGATTCTATTGTGCCAACCGGTGCACACGCTCAGTGTTCCTCATCAATAATCACACGCCAATATCTTGACATTCGAATGCGCCAGGCGAGTGTTCTGAAGCCTTCGAAACAGCTCTGACCACGACGAGCAATACTCAGAGGCCTCATGGACTGGCACCACGACGGAATTATCGTTGTAGCCTGTGCAAGCGTTGGTTGTGTTGTCCAGGACAAGAGATACTCGGGTATCCCTCTGACACCTAAAAGGGCAGTCCAATCAAAACCAGCTCTCGCAGAGTCACTCTCAACGGGAAGGTCTCACTTTCCACGTCTTGATGCTCCCATAGTGTGACAAAAGACTGCCACAGAGAAGAAACTCACTCACCAGTCCCTATACAGCAACATCCCCAACAATCCCTCGAACCCCAGGCCATCATAAGTCTTGTTTTACATGCAAGCTCCGATCCGAGGTCAGTGTGAACAAGTGAATATGCTTATGCTCCGCATATATGCGAACAAAGCACGGTATGCTCTCGTGCCTATGAGCGACTATAGAGTCAGTCGCGCTGCCGGTGCCGCCAACGCCGCCAAGTTTTATCCCTAACATCGCCGGCGAAGAGGCTACAGCTATGAGTACGGCGTGCCGTTGCTCGTCGCGCTTGTCTATTGACGGCTGTCTTGTCGAGGCTCATGTGCCTCAGGTCGCCGCGGACTAGGACGGGGGAGACTACCGCGGCAGCCAGAATGGTGAGATGAGATGAGTTGTGATTACCATGGTTGATGCTGATGATCAGCCTCCTGACTAACCAGTAGGGAAGTGGTAAGAGTGCCACGGATTATTTATCCCACGCAGATGGCAGACAGCCGGATTGGTCGACGGTCTTCACACAGCACAAGCAGTGGATACACTTCAGGAAAGACAGGTCAATCACCTTTGGTGATGCGCACTCCCGACGGACCTCTGGCATCTGTCTACTCTGAATTAGCTAGCTAAGCCGAACAAACCCCATGATCCATCGACATCACCCCTCAGTGTCTGGCATGGCGGTTGTCGACGGACCAGCTGGACCGACTCCTCCCGGCCGACCACACTTCCTCCGTAATCTCCTGCCCAAGAGGAGGACCCCACTTATTTCTTCTCTCGCTCGAGGTTGCTGTTTTCTTCCGCGAATGCCATCTGTTGCTTCTAACTGAGCCAGCCGAGAAGGCTGTGTCTTCTCAATACTCTCTTGGCTGCCCCCGGTCCCTACCAGCCTCGTGCTGGTTCTTCCTCTATGTGGTATCATACAAAATGGGATAGGGAATGTGTGTTTTCGGATGTGCCCGCGGGCTGCGGATCACTCTCATCCCCTTGTCTCCGCCCGCGCCATCCCGTGCCATCCCTTGCCGTGCCCTCTCAAGGTCCTCCCGCAGTCACAGGCCGTACAGATCCCAGCCGTCAAGACCACCCGACGGACCCCCTTGGCTACTATCCTCTTCGGAGGCTCCGACATTTGACGGTGCGAACTCGTTGCGAAACTCCTGTCGGAGTCACAGCTCGTCGTCGTCGTTTTCCAGCTCCGAAGGCTTCATGAGCCCGCCAACCTTCGATCTCCGGTCGAGGTCTGCCTGCTGCTTGGCAGCATCCTCTTTCTCCTTCTCCACCTGGTACAACTCGGCATTGTCCCCAGCGTATTCCTTCATAGAAATAAGGAAGTCACGCAGGTGAAGCCGGAACTTGTCATACTGTGTGTTGAGCGCGAATAGCCCCTCGACAAAGGCGGTGATTTGTGGCCTGAATGACGTTAGCGCATATCATTAGCAAAAGTGTTGTAGTGGCACTTACGCCTGGAGGTTGCTGAAAGCGTTCGCCAACAGGGTTGCCACGAAGTTTCCGAGGAATTCGCGGTTCGAGGTACCAGTCTGGGCCATATCGGGCTGATAAATAGGGCCCTGGATCTTTGAAGCGGTTCCATCAGCTGGTAGCACGAAGTAGAACATGCGCATGAGGAGCATCGACTGTGTCTTGAATCCGGCCTTGTGATCCTGATCCGTGACCACGAAGAAGACGTCCTGCAGGATCGGCGTGAAGAACTGGTTGAAGAAGGCGTTGGACGTCTGAACGTCGGTCTTCTCAGCGATGTTGTTGATCAGCTCGAGGCACATGTTAAGGCCTGCCGCCTCGACATCGCGGTTGTCATGCTTGCTAGCCCACATGCACGAGTCGATCACAAACTTGAACTGTCGGTTGTCCAACTTCAACAGTGCTGGGAAGCAGTTGAGGTTGATCGCCCTCAGCAGGTTGAAGAACTCGACCCGGTGCTCTGGGAATTCCGAGAAGTCCTTGTTGATCATATCCAGTGTGCACTCAAACACATTCTCCATGATGGTCGGTACTTGATCCTCCATGAGGGCGGACAACTTTGAGATGACAGCAGTCATGGCCCTCAGAACCTCCGCGTCACGGGCACCAGGCACATTGCGGTTGTAATCGACGAGGACGCAGTCGAGCAGAGGCGGGACCATCTGGGTTCGCACGGCCGTGTGATCTTCGGCCTTGTCCACGTAGGTCTCGATCAACTTCAGGATTTCCTTCTTGATCGTGCGCAAGCCCCTGACCTTCGGCATCTTGGTGGCGATCTCTCCTTCCTTTGCAACAGATTCAGAGATCAGCTGGCTTGTTGCCCTGTACATCTGCAGCATGTCGTGGTAGATGCGGCCAATCTGGGGGAAGAAGTACGACCCGACCGAGGAACAAGCTGAAACATTTGTCTTCATGATGTTGCCAATGATCTTGATCGTGTCGGCGTCTTGGAGGATTGCCGGGTTGACCGTCGCCTGCTTGATGATTTCATCCCAGGCGGCATTGGGGTGCTGCATCAGCTCCGCCAACAGTCGCTCCTGCTGGTTGCGATTGCCCTGGGCCGCCACCATGTAGCCGCAGGCCTCGTAGAAGGTATGCACCTGCTGAGGGGTGAGGTCGCCCGTGATCTTGGGAAGATTTCTCACGATCTCCTCGATGAAGGGCTCGTGCTCACTAGGCTGTAGGGCAACGAAATGACGCTTACAAGACTTGGCAATCTTGATGAACGTATCACACGCCATATCCTGAACACCTATAATAATTGTCAGCTATGACTTGCAACAGTGGAAAGAAGCAACGCACCTTCATGAGACTCGTGCATGAACTCAAACAACTTGTTCACGACCGTCTTAAGGAATTTCCAATGAGCCTTCAAAAAGCGGGGATATTGGCCGACAATGTACATAATATTGGATGCGACCACGGCCTTGTTGTCCTTGCCGCGCTTCATCTCGGTGAGCCCAAGCAGGTCCTTAATCACGGTGACAAGGAAGCGCTTTTCAGTCTCCTCGTTCATGGCCAGGGAGATCGACCCGATGGCCCAGCACAGAACGTTGCAGTTGTGCCAGGACCATTCCGAGCCGTCTACCTGCTTGGCGAGCTTGTCCGTCATGATCTGCTCTGTATCAACGACGTCCAGGTGGGTCAGGTAGACAAGACACTCGCGGATGGTCTTGTATAGCTGCACTGTGTCACTCTCCTTCACGAACTCGCGCACGATCTCGCCTTCGTCGTTCTCAACGATCAAGACCTCCTCAGGGCGAACCATCTTCTCGATCATAACGACCCGAAGGTTGGACAAAACCTCTTGGTACTTGTGCTTCCGCAGGGGGTAGTTGTTTAGAAGCGCCGGGTTAGGTGCGCCACCTGACATGGCTCCCATGGCTACCAGCGGGTTGTCGCCTATGGGAAGGGACTGCATTTCCTCGTAAAGCTCCTGGACCACTTTGAGCCAGTAGTCCAGGCAAATCTTGAAAATCTCTCGGTCATCGATCTGAGAGATACGAATCAGGTAGTAGTGAGCATGAGAGAGGTAGTCGCGATTGGGCAGGTTCTCAATCAGGTTCAAGTGCATGGAGAAGAAATTGGTCAGGAAAAGAGCCAAATTCTGCACAAATTGCTGATCTCGGGAGTTGCTTTGTGGGTATGTCGTCTTGAGATCCATCTGGATGGGTATAATGGTCGATATAGTGGTTAGGACTTCAGTAAACATCTTCACAAGCTGCTCGTCGTAGTTGTTGCCCGCGGGTCCCCCGGTCTGGAGGCCGCCAATCTCCGTCAAGCACTGGAGCGTGATGTTGCGGAACTCGGGAACCTCCAGGAAGCGTGTCCGGAGCAGTGAGATCAGTGGCGTCTCGAAGATGTAGCCGAGAGGAATCCAGTTGCAGAACCGAAGCAGTGTCTCCAGTGTCGCCAGTACCAGGCTTGGTTGGGTTGCCGTGTTAAGGATCTCCTGGCAAAGCTGGAAAATCTGGGAGAACTCGTTGCACATGGTCGTCTTCAGACTTCGGGTCTTGGTGGATGTCATTTGTTCGGCCGAGTAGTCGAAGACCTCCTCAGACAGAAGTCGAAGGATGATCATGTTGTTCTCGCAGACCGACAGGCTCGAATGACAGGCTTGTATGATCTCGTTGATAAAGGTCGGCCAGTTGTGAGGCCACTCCTGCTTTAGGACGGAGATGAGGACGAGATTGAGCTTGTTGAGCAAGGTTCGTTGGGATCGCAAGGACTCCTCGGTGCTGGAGCACTGCAGGATAAAGGAGACGATGAAGTTGCGGATGCCTGCACCACGGTCAGCGGGCCAGAGAGCCAAGGTCTATCTATCTGCTCAGAGTTGCGTACCTTGGCATTGCTCCCGCGGGAGGACCCTCCATCTCGTTGAGATGACGTTGTCGAGAACCTGCAACGCCAGGTCTTTGCGACTTGTTAGCCCCAGCCCAGCATGTTTGGTTTTGCCCTCATGTACGTACACTTCGTCTGTGGGTAGGTAGCCTTGGACAGGATGTCGTCCACCATGAGCCATGCGTCAGGGTCCTCCTTGAACTGTATCCATGGGTGGTCAGTGAGTGTCGAACTCGGAATGCGGCGCGACGGGGTGGCTTACCTGGTTCAGAGCGGCCTGGGCGGCTTTTTGCTGTGGAGGAGAGCATGGTCAGCGGATACGCGCACAGAGGCCGTGAAGAGGAGATAGAGAGGCGTACCTGTTCGCCTCGTCCCTCGTAAAAACTACGGACGAGCACGTCGAGCTCCTCGATAGATATCGCCATGGCGACGGCTAGGCGGCAAGGCAAGGCAGTGAGAGGTTGAGGGTGTGTGCAGTCGGGTGGAGGTGGTGGTATTTGTCGGAGGGGTGGGACAAGAGGACAAGGGGCACAAGCACAAGAGATGCTCGCAGAAAAGGAAAAGGGACGTCTTTGCCCTGGGGTATGGGTGTTGTCTGGTGTGGTGGGAGGGACGTTGCGAGACCGCAAAAGAATGTCGGCTGAGGAGAGGCAGGTCAAGTCAAAAGAGGTGGTAAGCCTTGAGCTTTTGGACGGGAAGACAAGAGGCTGCAGCCAGGCCAACCCAGCCCACTTGCGCCCGCTCGCGCTACCCCGCCCGGAATTTTGCAGGGGCCAGGGACAGCTAACCACACGTCACTGACAGCCTGACAGCTCGCGTCCCTCTGCGCATCAGCACTCTAAAAAGCGCGTCGCTTCAGTTCCTCAACCTCGACTGGAGATGCTCGCATATGACTGGCTATGAGGCTGGTCACACACTGAGCAGCGGCGGCTTTCGGGGGCAGTCTGCTAGTGAGGCGGCTGCGCCCCCTGAAATCGAACGGAACTCGCGTCTTCACACTTGCAGAGCGGGAGTGAGTTCTCTGAAAGTGTTTACTAATAAATGGAAGAACGCAGAAGACTCTCCCGGGCTGCCGGGACTGTCCCAGGAGCGCCGACCGCTTCGCAACCAAGCTTTAACATCTACTGTTTCTATCCAAACGAGCCCCCGTGTTTTATTTTGTCTCGCAAGCCTTCAAATTTTGTCTACAAGCCGCCAGATTCCTGCGTCCCACCGCGACTGAGCTGTCATGCCGAGCTTGGGTCTCATGCCTTCTGATATCCACACTCGCTCAGGCCATCTTCCAACGCCTTGAGGGCACGGTCGATATCGCCTCGCTTCTCATCCGTCACAGAGACGCCCATGTGCCCGAAACGGATGTACTTGGGTGCAATCTCCTTGTGAATGCCTCCCGCAAACACGACGTTCCTCTTGGCCAGCGCGGGCAGGATCTCTGCAGCCTTGACGTTGTCTGGCAAGTAAATGGCCGTCATGCAGTGAGATCGGTCCTCGGGCTTGGACGCCACCTGCTTCAGACCAAGGGCCTCGACGGCCTTTTTGATCCTGTCGGAGACCTCGGCGTGCTTTGCAAAGCGCGCTGACACTGGTCCAGCAGACAGGATCTGTTTGAGTGCTGTGTTAAGGGCGTGGATCAACTGTGGGGAGGGTGTGGCGAAATAAGAGGGCTTCTTAGCCTCGTAATTCCTCATAACTGCAAGAGAGTCAGCCCCTACTCCACCATCTCGCGACTCCGAAATAAGTGTAAACGTACTAGGGGTCCAGTTCTTCATAGACGCAAAATAGGCGCCGATTGGCGCCTTGCGCTCTTCAAACACCTTGATAGCCCGCCCACTGAACATAGAAATGGACAATCCGGCAGGACAGCCGATGGCCTTTTGGCTAGCGGTAATGACTCCGTCGAGCTTCCACTTGTCAAAGTCGATCTCCTCGCCGGCGACGGAGCAGACGCCGTCGACGATCAACAAGGTCTCGGGTGAAACCCTCTGAACCAGCTCCGAGAGCTCGGGCAGCGTGCTCAGCACGCCGGTCGAGGTGTCTACATGGGTGACGGAGATGACCTTGTACTTCTTGGTCTTGAGGGCTGCCTCTATCTCGGGCAGCTGCGGCCTTGACCCGACGGCAGGCTTCAGCTGGTCGACATTCGCGCCGTACACCTTGAAGCAGTCCGCAAAGCTGTCGCCAAAGTAGCCGGTGGTCAAGACCAGCACGTTCTCGCCGGGCTCAACAAGGTTGGCGGCGACCAGGTCCCAGCCCAGGGTTCCGGAACCCGAGATGACAAAAGGCTGTGAGGAAGGATCCGATGTCTGGAAGAGCTTCCGCAGCATTGACAAGGTATCACCAAACGTAGAGACAAAGCCGGGACCGACGTGGCTCTCGCTAAGTGACGAAAGTGGTTAACACTCTGCTTCTTCTGTGTTTCTTGCACGGCCGGGGTGGAGTGACGGGAAACGGGGCACAGCAAACCCCCGAACGGGTGGGATGGGCACAAAGGCCAACAGCTCCGGCAACGCGGAGCTCGCTGCCATGTTAGGCCTCAGAGGCCCCTCCTGTGCAGCGCCTGGGTGCCGCTGCAGGGCGTTGCTGTAGCATCTTCTGACACGGCGCCGTGACAAAGCACAAATAGGGTATATCTCGTCTCACCTGTAGTGACTCATGGACTGTAGCACAGCATCGTCAAACTCGATGGGGCCCGGGATGAGCAGCGTCGAATGTTCTGGCTGGGAAGACATGGTGTCGGAGTCCTTTGCTGCTGCTGCTGCTGCTGTTGTTGTAGTAGTGGTTGAGATGAGGCGTGGTCCTTGCACTCGTCCTTGAGCAGGTGATGACGATGGGGAGGAAGTGGGTGAAGACGGTGCTTTTGAAAGCAAGTGATTCGCCGTGAGGGAGAGGCGTCGGCTTGCGGAGCTGCCGCGGGGTATCATGGCTATGAGTGAAAGGGGCCGAGACCGGTACATTTGGATGTTTTGGAGAATCTGCTGCCGATACCCCAATCGGTGGTCGGTGCCGCCTCAGCACGGAACAGACAGCAAGTGATTGAACGGAAACCACACGAGGAAGTGGTGGAGCACAAGCCTCGTCCTGTTCTCTGCTGGCCTATGTTGTTCCCGTCCTCCGCTATCTGTCTCTGTCCCAAGCAAGGGGAGTGTGCTGGCTGGCGGGGGCATCAACCGATTTCAACAGCTTTTGACTAATGACTTGGGCACTCGGTTTGTTTACGGAACTGCCCAGTGCTCTCTGTGCCCGAACTGCAACAGACTCCGACAAATGGCCTTAGTTTGATCACTCGGCTGCCAAGTCCGGGTTTCCTCCGTCGGCTCGGGCAGCCTTCCGAGGTACCTGTGTACCTGCACGTCTGCCGCTGCGGGCAGGCAGTCAGTCAGTCCCGGTCGGAGCTACCCCAGCAGCGGAGCGGGACAGACAGGGGTTCTTACGCCCAGGTACACCAGGCAGTGTATCTGGTGTGCTGGTGTAGATGATGCACCCTCGTCAGCCATGGGATGTGGCCTACGACAGCTCGAGCTCCTAAACAACCACAACCGACGTCACGAACCGCTCCCTGCCGCCCCCCGAAGCCAGCGATAGGAGGCCAACAGACGACGACCAAGCATGCAGAACATCTTCTGAAGCGAACCTTGGAAACTCGCGTGCCTACGATCCTAGGCGCAACGGCGCCCTGTCCTACCTTTTGCTGAAGCTCGACGCTCTTGGCCGAGTTGCCCTGAGACTCGGTACGAGCCATTGAGACACGACTCCTCGTCTCGATACCTTCTTAGTTCTATAATCGACCCGGGTGGCACAATGGCCTTCCTCATCCTAGTAATAGGGGACCTCCACATCCCCGATCGAGCTCTCGACATTCCCCCAAAGGTATCTCGCCAACGGTGTGTGTGTGTGCGCGCGCACACACACACATACACACACACCTCCAACACGACAGCACCTCTTCTCTGGCCCCTCCGAAGCGAATGAAACAAGATGCTAACAGCTACCGTGCAGTTCAAAAAGCTCCTCGCTCCGGGCAAGATTTCCCAGTCCATCTGCCTCGGCAACCTGACCGACAAGCCGACGTACGAGTACCTCCGCTCCATCTCGCCGGACCTCAAGATCGTCAAGGGCCGCTTCGACGTCGAGGCCACCTCCCTGCCCCTGACGCAGGTCGTCGCCCACGGCGGCCTGCGCATCGGCTTCCTCGAGGGCTTCACCCTCGTCTCCAGCGAGCCCGACCTGCTCCTGGCCGAGGCCAACAAGCTCGACGTCGACGTGCTCTGCTGGGGCGGCACCCACAAGTTTGAATGTTTCGAGTATATGGACAAGTTCTTCGTGAATCCCGGGTCCGCCACCGGCGCCTTCTCCACCGGCTGGGGCACCGGTGAGGGAGAGGAGGAGGAGGTCGTGCCGAGTTTCTGCCTGATGGATGTAGGTTGCGCGCCTCACCGCTCCTTTTCTGAAACCTGACGCCGGCCGCAGGCGGCACGTGGCCTCTCGGTGGGCGGCAAGCCCATGTTGGAACCAAGCTGACTTGATGCGATCTAGGTCCAAGGCATTTCGCTGACACTGTACGTGTACCAACTGAGAAAGGATGAGAATGGCGCCGAGAACGTTGCGGTGGAGAAGGTCACGTATACAAAGCCAGTGGAACCGACAGGAGCATCATGAGGGGAGTCACGGGCCTGTGCATAAAACTCCAAGCCGTTGTGACGGACAGGCCGCGCCAATGGCAAGGATCACACACCATCGAGAACCAATTCACTGAATGCGTAGGCTTGATAAACCTGTGTGGAAAGACAGAGAAGCAGACCGACAAGCGGGGGAGACTCATTTCTTCAAGTGTCACATTAGATACTCATAATGCCTCATTTCAAAACTCGGCATGAACTGCGCTTCCTTTGAGTGTAAAAGAATCCACGCTGGTATCCTGGTTCTATCCATCCATCCCAGAAGACCGCCCAACGCCACTTGGAACCAACCAGGTACGCCATGCTTGCAATCTCGCCACAAATAACGTCCAAGAATTCATTACATTACAACATCATGCTTCGACGTCTCGACGCCTTGTCCTGCAGTAACGATGAGTGAATGTCCCTCGCTGTTTCCAGGCTCGCGTCATACGAGGAATCATCGTCCGGTCCATCATCAAGCATAGACGACTTCTTGGGGGCAGCCATCGATACTCGTTTTCGGGAGGGCTTTGACGCCGATTGTTCGTCGGTGCCCACGTTTTTGCCCACAGTTGACCGCCTCGTTCCCTTGCTGCCTCTTCCCTTTGGCTGGATCTCCTTGGGGTGTTCGATTACACTGGACTCGTCTCGGAATTCGTACGGATCGACCGGGAGGCTCTCCTCGGCACCACCTTCTTCGTCTTGGTCGTCTTCTGCCTTCTCCAGCTTTTCAAAAAGTTGGCTTTGTCTAGATGATGGCCGCCTTCGTCGCTCAGTCACAGCCTGGTCTACCTGATCCGTTCGTGGTACTTCCCTCACCGAGTCTTTCTGTAATAATGGGCTCATGACTAGAGGCCGGCGAGCTGCTTCATTCTCCATGGCCGCTTCGGCTGCCGGAAGCTGAGTCGTCGACGCTGATCGCGTGAGTTCGCCTTCGGCCGTGGGCTTTGATGCGGATGCCGAGGTGACATGGTGAGCTGAGCTGGTGCGCTTGTATTTGCCTTCCCCAGACACTGCGTCCAACATCTCTTTGGTCGGCCGGCGCATCTTGTCCCTGAGGTTCGGCTCGGCATAGCTGACAGATGCTCTTACCCTCCTGCTGGGTCGGGAAATTTCCCCATGAGAGCTGATGTCTGCCGGTGGAGGCGTGTCTCTGGGCTTCTCGCTTGTGGATTTGGTCTCTGGGGTGTCGGGGAAGACGACAACACCGGGATCTGCTGATGGTGTCTCTGGTTCCGCTGGCTGTTTCGCCGTCGATGGTCCGGCTGGTTGCAGTGAAGGGAGCTTGATTGGAACCACTCTCTTCTTCTTCAACGGCGCAGCCTTGAGGGAGATCTCCTTGGGTGGGCCCGCCATGACCTTCATCAGATCTCCTGTTGTCGCAGATTTGAGAAGCTTCTTCGGTGAGGTTACGCCGTCGTTCCTGCTCTTGTCTGCTAGAGGTTGTCTGGGTTTTGGTTTGGTGGGATCTGTGGTTTCGGGCTTCTTCTCGTCAGGCCTGCTTGACAAGTCCTTTGCATTGCAGCGATCCTTCAAATCTCTCACAATCAGTGGCCTGTCGGTTATGATCTTATTACCGGATTTTTCCGCGCTCGGGAATGCCCTAGACATTTGGACCTCGTCGTTCTCGTCGCCGAACTTTCTCTTAGAGCCGGCCTTGACGGAGGAGTGAGTTTGTGTGCGGGATGGCTTGACTGGTTTCGAATCATCCTGCGAGCTTGCCTCAAAGGCCAGACTGGGCTGCTTCCTCGGTTCTATATCTGGCTTCGAAGGGGAACTGGACGGTAGGAGTGCTTCGATCTTGAGTTTGGGACTTGGTTGTAAGGCGCCAGTTGATCTGGTGGGGCTGTCGACTTTGACTGGCTCTTCGACGAAGCGCGAAGTAGGCGGTGGCCCGAGGTCTGGCGAACCTTTCGAGCCTTCGGCCTCGGAGCAGATTGCCAGTATTTCGTTGTGGCTAAGAGAATGTCAGCATACCGTGTACTCCAATGATGTCCAATGTTGATCCAGCATACTTCATTGTCCGTCGTGGATACGTTGTGTTTTCTTGGATGGCTGGTAGCCTCCCCTCATGTAGGGCGGCCATGTCGGTGCTGCTCCTCGAATCTCGTGGTCTCTGCTTCGCTGCTGGACTACGATCCATGCCTGTACGCCGTCTTGCGACCGCTGTGCCACCGGGAGAAGAACGAGCGTGCCTCTTGGCGGCGCGCTCCACACCCAGCCCCCCGAGCATTGCGCTCCACTCCACGAGCTGAGCCTCCATCTTGGCCTTGATCTCAAGAGCATGGTCTGCGATCCTCTGTGCTTCTCTGCGTTCCTCGAGGTCTCGTTCGAGCTCCAGTATGCGCCCATTCAGGGTAAGGTTGTCCGAGAGGAGTCGGCCGCATTCGCTCTCGAGCGACCGGATGCGCAGTGATTGTGCCGAATTGACTCTCGCGATATCTCGATTCTGCCGTAGGAATTTCTTCCTCACTGTTCGCGCACCAAGCACGGGTCAGTATGTCGGCGCGCCCGGGTAAGCTTGGGGGCCAGCGGGCACTTACGCGTTTCTATGCTATCTGTTGACATTGGTACTTCGTTGAGTCTTGCCATCTCGCATAGCTGCACCTAGGGCGAATGGCTGGAGGGCGTGATAAATGCGACAATAAGTAGCAACTGGAAGGTTAGAGCGAGTGGATAGGAATGTTCTGTTCAGCTGTCGGGGTGGTGTAAGAAGGTGGTTGGACTGGGTCCAGGAAGTAAATGCCTGTTCGCTGGTTACTATTGGGGGGCTGGCTTTTCTGCACCATTATGGCACCTGTCCGTTGGCCGAGCAACTGGAGTTAGATGGACCCTCCCACCCCACCATCCAACCAGACATGCCATCATCGCGCCGAAATCCAGGGTCAGGGTCACCGTGTTCAGGCACGCCTTTACCAGGGGACAATCCGATCTGTTGACATTTGGGTGTCCGTCCCCCATCTGCTGCCGGTACCAGTATCAAGGTGGTTCACAACGAGGCATAACAGTACAATCATCATGTCTTTTCCAGCCAGGTCGATCCAGCCGCACATCCGGCAACCCTCGATGGCGGGCCCGGCGTCGTCGGCAGGGCAGTCTCCTGCGTTGGTGGCGCGGGTCAATGAGAAGAAAGCCGAGCTCGAGAACCTCCGGGAACTACGCGACCTGAGTGCTGCAGTCGCGTCGCAGATGGAGGCGTTGGAGCAGAAGCTGGCCACATTATCTGACGGCACTGAAGGTATGGTTCTCTGCCAGTACTTTGCCTGTCATGTTTCGACGGGCAACAGATGGTCAAAGGTCTGACTGAAATTAACAGCGATCGCTCTTGTCATGGGCAACTGGCACAACGTCCTACGCGCGATCAACATGGCCTCCTGTTAGTCCTCGTCCTTCACCCACAAGTGGCAGCATATGAGTCAACTAATCATGACCCTTTCGCAGCCAAACTGCCGAAGCCGCAGAATGATGCAGAAGCAGCGGCGGCTCTGCCACAAACCCTGGTTCGCATTCCAACAGAGCATGCGCCCGCACTACAGGCCCAGGCCGAGGCAGCGGAGGAAGCAAACGAGTGAGCTCAACTCTCGAGTTGAGCGACAAAGTCCTCATTTTGACCCCCCAGCGGCCTGGCGCAGAAGTCTGTTTTAGCGTTCAGCTCATAGCCCCAGACTTGGTTCGTTTCAGCCCTCGCGGCCGCACCACACGGCAAGTCAGGTTCGTGCTGGAGTGCTTGGCTCCGGACCAGACAACCCTGGAAGAACCGCCCTCTACCAGTACGGCAGTCTGTCCTCTGGTGGTGGTGACAATGCCGTCGAATCCAAAGCTAGCACTTGCCGTCACTGGACGGGTCCACGGATCAGTGGTGGAAACATTTAAAATCTGTGGTGCAGCTGGCTGTGGGGCGGATAAGCCAGCCAGCGTCGATGCATCTTCATGCATCTTCTCATTCCACGCATTGGTGGATTGTCAGGACAACAGGCAGTCATTTATCTGAACCTGGGCCCGTACCTGCAGGCTGCACATCATTCGGCTCTTAAATCCAGTCGTGGTATGCACCACTGCCTAGACTGAGACCTGACTAGAGAAGGGGAGGTTGTTGTACATATGTATTTAAATATGACCATCCTTCCTGCTGCTACGAAGGATTTGCCGGCATGTTCCTGTCATTCCAAGCATTTGCACCTACCTGTAAGTGTGCAGACACAGTTGCAGTAAGCCTCTTGGTGATGGAAGGTCACACACACCAATGGCAATGCAAGAGCGGCCGACTTCACGCGTCGCCATCGCTCCTTTGCGCCTTCTAGTAGCTCTGTTTACTTTGACTACGCGTTCATCAGCTGCCCCTCACCAAGATCTAGTGCCAAGCCCCTCTTCGTCTCTGGATGAAGCTTCATCCACATTTACCGTGTAAACTTTGCATGTCAGCCTTTTTGGGAACAGCATCCATCATCAAGAATGCACTTCTGGACCAGCTCGTGTTGCCTCTGTTAACCCAATCATAACTTGCCAACCTGCCCTCGTCGCCGGCGCGGCCACGTTTCCATCCCAACCCTACCTACCCGCCGTGTTTTGTTCATGCACCGAGATTGCGCTGCTTTAGCTCGACCCTTGTCTGTGCTTGCGGCACGACTCTGTCTCGTTTCTGGGGCTTTCCAAATAGGGACAACCCCTGTCTCGCCTGTCTCGCCGAGAGATCCATCCGACCCTCCCCAGACGGCGATTTATTAGATGGCTCTCATGGCTGTCTCGCCCGCTGGTGGCACAGACCTCAACCTCTCTCCATCCTCGATTACTGCCAACTGCAACTGTGCCTCGAGCCCCGCCCACAGCGCTCTCAGCACAACCAAGTCGAGCAAACCAAAGCAATCAGCGCGGAACACTGTTCATTGGGACCAGGACGTCTTCGATCCCTCCTCCACCAAGGAGAACACTGACCCAGAGGCGCAACAAGACAAAGCATCGACCACCGTCTCCACCAAAGGCTTCCAGTGGACCCTCGAATCCCAAGATATTCTTCCTGATCTTGGTGACAAAAAGTTTCGCGGTCATCGACACCGTCCTCAACTCGCAGCAGAGACGTTCACTGCCCCGGAGGTACTCGCCGAGTCTATTGACAGCCTCTCGGCTCACAACGGTTCGTTATAGCAGGCTAATTGTTTCAATAAACCCCGGATAATTGGCTAATCCATGCTCTAACTTAGATTTCTTTGGTGAACACGACTTGGTCAAGGCAGCCAGAGGTCAGGATACTCAGGAGAACACCTTCGAGAAGCACAGAAAGAAGCAATTTCAATGGGTTCTGTCCCTGCCAGCTTCAGTCTGCTCAACTCCTGACCAGCCTCGCCAGCCATTGGATAGTCAACTAAATCTCGCTGCATCACGCATCACCGATCAAAGCGACAGGCGGTACTTCGGCTGTAACCTGCTCACTTGGACCAAGTCAATTGGAAAAGGGCAACATTTTCCTGGCGACCCTGACGACGAATATTTGCTTCTAGCGACGCCCATTGACTTGAAACCGGACCACACCCATACTACCGATCTTGAAACCACTTCGCACCGATTCCGGGTTCTTGGACAAGAAGACCGCGAGTTTGTCATGGCCACCCCTCGAATGATGAACAGCCCTGCCAGCGCCGCAACAAGCGGACGCGTTCACGTCAGTACCACGCCTCCGAGTGCGAAATGGTCCAATGCTGCAGAGGCATCAGAGGACAGCGACAACACTCTCACGATCGAACCACCCCGGCGCCTTATGACGGCTCCTATGAGCACGATAGAGGATTCTTTCGAAGAGATCGACCAGCTCGAGGATGAGTTCGAAGCTGTAGCAGCAGCCACGCGCTTGGCCCAAATCTCGAACGCTGGAGCAGACAAAGCCAAGGACCAGGTTGCGAAGTACTCACCTTCCCCCAAGCCTGCATCGAAGTCGACTACGCCCAACGGCAAGGCTACTTCCAAGACGGTCAGCTCTGCCCGGGGTATGCCAAGCCAGTCTTCCCCCCGAAGCTCGACGCGCAAACCTTCGCCTCCGAAGGCCGGATCGGAAGCTGAGAAGAAGCCAGACCTGACAGCTACCACCAGGAGGGTGGCTCGCCCAGCCAGTCTGGCCCCACCGAAGCCCCTACAGCGGGCCAGCAAGGCACCGACCATTTCCACCTTTGAGCTACCCGGCGAAAGGGTCGCAAGGGAGCTCAAGGAGAAGAAAGCCGCCCGACTTTCCATGCAGCTTGACTCGCCCAAGGTTGCAGATGTCAAGGCCACGTCTCAGCGGCCACCTTCATTCCGGTCTAGCAAGCCACCCACGATTCCCGAGTTTGAGCTTCCTGGTGAAAGGGTCGCCAGGGAGCTTAAGGAGAAGAAGGCAGCCCGGTTGTCCATGCAGTTCGATACTCAAAAGCTTGCCGAAATCAGCCCTCCGCCTCAACGCGTCCGCTCGGTGAGATCCAGCAAGCCGCCGACGGTCCCTAACTTTGAATTGCCGGGTGAGTCGGTCTCACGGATGAAGAAAGAGCGGCTTGCGGCGAAGCTCAGGGCCGAAGAGGAAGAGGTTCGCCAGCGACGCCAATTCAAAGCCCGGCCACCACCTAGCAGTGTGGGCGGCTCTGCGACTGTACGGTCGACTTTTACTAGCCGTCAGCGTGAGTCTCAGGGCGGGTCAGCGGACCAGCAGAGCACAATCTCCCCCTTGGGCTCATCGCCCAAGTCTGGCGCCGGCAAACGCCAATCTGTCACGATAACACCCTCGGCGGGACGGACCGTTAGCAATGCGTCCGCATCCACGGCGCAGACAAACCGCGGCCGCACCTCCAGCGTCGGGTCATCCCACTTCAGCGCTCGCGCAACTTCCTCGTCCAACGCTAGCATCGTGTCAGCAAGCAAGCGGAGCCAGGTATCCAACGAGGAGATCCAGGATCAAAAGGCCCGCGGCAGGGAGGTTTACACGCGGGACAACTCGTACGGCAAAGACAAGGAGCGAGAGAAGCTTGAGCGCCAGCAGGCGATCCAACAGGCGCGGCAGAAGTATGCCGAGCAGAGCCGCATGCTGGCCGCGAGCAGGCGGTTGAAGCAGCAGCAGTCGTCGACTACTTCCGGGGCGGGCGTCTACTAGGAGGGCGAGCCTGCAACGCCTGTCATGTCCGCAGATGACGAGCCACCCCGGGTGCCAGTGCACAGGGAGCTGCACGGCGTCGCGATGAGGAGTGGTATGGAGTGAGTGATTAACGAGCTGATGATTTGACGAGTTGGTGTTTGGTTGTCTTTACTGTCCCTGCGGGTGCTGTGCCACCTGTCGCGGAGGACTTGTTTTGTGTGTTGTTTTGCACATTTTGTACCAGGCGTTGATTGGGTGTTGAGCCAAGCAACGGATGCTCGCAATCACCTTTTATGAGGCTATGAGACTCGGGTCAGTCCAATCACTTGGCTGTCATGGATGGACTGCCACGGCGGATGCGAGCATTATGTATAGTTATATGTCTTTTTTTTTTGGCAAAATCGAGGGGAGATGACATGGGCATGAGAATAACGGCGGGCATGGCTGTGTATAGGCGCAGATGACGGCGTGCTGTAGGATAGATAGCTACGATGAGTACCTGACATGGTTTTCGAGGCTATCAGTGGGTAGTAGACGCATCCTTGAGCACACCCCTCAGATGCGTGAGATGTGGTGATACCGTAAGAAAGGAAGAACCATGTGCCCGTATTACTTGATGGCCGGCCAGGGTCTGGCTGTCCTAATTACCGAGGATGGAGATGGACAATAAAGGGCCAAGACGGCGCACGTCGCCCTCCTTTGTCGCGCAGTGCTCCAGCAGCAGCAACAGCAGCAGCATTAGAATTATTCAATTATTCAAAATCGCCAATGGCGCCCAGCTCGGTCATTGAAGCCTCGCTGCATGGGCAAATTGGGTTTGGGCACGGGGAGAAGGCGCATACTGTTAGCGACGGCGGGGAGACAGTAATCCATGCCAAGCTTCGGCAGCTACTTCTAGCAACGCACCAAGTGCATATACCGACTCTGGCCCTCATCTTTGGCCTATGTGTACTCGGCCTCATAGCATTTATTCGTCAGCAGCACATCTCATCCTCATCGAACTGGATACTGCCGGGTTTTGGGCGCCGACGATACTGGCCCCCGCGGAACAGCTCTCAAGGTAGCAGCAAAGAAGGCGCGGCTGGCCCGGACTGCCTCGGCACCTCAGCCAGTGGCATCCTCGGCGACCAGGCTCTGGATCTGGACATGGCCAGGCAGGACAAGGACAAGGAGAGGGAGGGTCGGAACCCGCTCCGGCCCAGGCCCCGCACGCCAACGCCGCACACGGGCCCGTCGGCGACGGCCTACCTCGCCCAGGGCCGCTACACGGGCGTGGTGCTGCCGGCCAGCTTCGCCGTGCCGCGCGCCGTCGAGGCCTGGCGCGGCATCCCCTTTGCGCAGACCACGGGCGGCCAGAACCGCTTCCGGCCGCCCGTGCCGCTGGCCCTGTCGGCCTCGTCGGCGGCGACGCCCTTCGACGCCAGCGCCTTCGGGCCCGTGTGCCCGGGCACCGCGGCGCGCATCCCGGGCATGCTCGACGGCGAGGACTGCCTCAACGTCAACGTGTACCGCCCGGCCTCGTCGTACGAGCCCGGCGGCGCCAGGATGCCCGTCGTCGTCTACGTCCACGGCGGCGCCTTCAACGGCGGCCTGGGCACCGAGCGCGACATGAGCAGCTTCGTGGGCTGGTCCCGCACCCCCGTCGTCGGCGTCAACTTCAACTACCGCGTCGGCGCCCTGGGCTTCCCGAGCTCCACCGTGGCCGAGCGCGAGGGCGCGCTGAACCTGGGGCTGAGGGACCAGAGGTTGTTGTTTGACTGGGTGAGGCAGAACATCAGCCAGTTTGGCGGCGACGAGTCCCGTGTCACACTCATGGGGATGAGTGCCGGCGCGCATTCGGTAAGTTCTGTCACATCTGTCACATCTATATTGCCAGTGTCTCGGTCACACGTGCTAACGTGGGGTTCAGATCGGCTATCACCTGCAGTCATATACATCCGAAGATGCCCCCTTCCACCGCGCAATAATGGAGTCCGGGGGTGCCACCGCGCGCGCGACACTGTCATCGTCTCACCCGCGGACCGAGGAGCAGTTCAGGGAATTTCTTGTCGCGGCAGGGATCGAGCCCACCCAGACGCGAGCGGACCACGTCTTCCCCCTGCTGCGCTCGCTGCCGCTCGAGACAATCCTCTACGCATCCAGCACCGTCTTCTCACGGTACCAAGACCCGATCCGATGGCCCTTCCAGCCCGTCATCGAGTCCCTCCCGTCGCACAACACCAAGGGCGAGAACGGCGGCGTGATGCCTGACCTCCCAATCAACCACTTCCGCCGCGGCAGCCACCTGAAGATCCCCGTGCTGGCGGGCTTCAACACCAACGAGGGCACCGTGTTCGCCTCGCCGCGCGTCGACACCGGCGACGACTTCCTCGGCAAGTTCGCCACCATGATCCCCGGCCTCAGCGCCGCCGACCTCTCCGCCCTGGCGAGGCTGTACCCGGACCCCGTCACCGACCCCACGAGCCCGTACGCGACCGTGCCGCCCGGCTTCGGCCGCCAGTGGTCGCGCTACGAGGCTGCCTACTCTCATTATGCCTATATATGTCCTGTCCTGCAGACTGGCCACTTTCACAGTGAGCACGACGAGAGCGGCGGCGGCGGCGGCGGCGGCGGCGAGGATGATTATCCCGTGTGGATTGTGAGTAGCAGTAGCCCCTATGTTACCCGGCCGTTCTTGTGTAGCCCCGGGCTGGACCTGTCACTCCTGATCAAATGATGAGTTGTCACATATCAGCCAGACGTTGCCTCGCATTCATGACCTTATTCCGGAGAGAACAGAGCGAGAAAGGGGGAAAGAGACTGACCTGATGAAACAGTACCACTTCGCAGCCCTATCCCGCCCAGACTTCGGCGGCAAGGCCAACCACGTCGACGAGGCCGCCCTGGTCGCGCACGACATGGGCGCCATCGGCGGCTTCCCGGGCCTGGTGAGGACGGCCGACGCCATGCACGGGGCGTGGACCCGCTTCATCGCGACGGGGGACCCGAACCCGGCGCACATCGACGCAGAGGGCAGCGAGAACAGCCCTTCATCCTTCTCCTCCCCCTCATCATCATCACCCCACCCGTCCTCGGCCTCGACGCCGTTCTGGCCGCGCTTCAACAGCCCCCTCGTGGGCGACACGGTCCTGGCGCCGGGCCGGCTGCGGCGCAAGGGGCGGCACGACGGCGGGGAGGACTGCGGGCGCATCATGATGTTTGGGCTGGGCAACGACGAGCGCATGGGCAGCGCCGGCAGGGGAACGCCGGGTGTGCCCGCCACGGTGGTCAGGATGACCGAGGGCGAGGTCGAGAGGTGCAGGTTCTGGTGGGAGCGGGTCGAGCTGAGCGAGGGCATGGGCCGCAGGCTGGGGAGGGCCGCCGGGAGGTCGAGGCTGTAATGCGAGTACCCGTGTCTTTCTCTCTGGCCCCTTGTGGCTGTGATGGCCACCTTCTGTCGGGTCGGGTCATTTTGCCACCCTCCAGGACAAAAAGGGCCAGCCAGTCCATCGTTGGATTTGTATATTGTTGTTATACCTAGACACCCAGATATTTATGCCACTATTGGCAATAGACATGACGAAAGCTGAAGAATACAGTTGCCTGTTGCCGCCGCCCTGTTTCAGATGACTTCTGGCAATATATTGAACGGGTGGTCATGAATCTTGCGAGCCATCAGACGGATCAATAGTAATATTCCTTCCTACAACCCTCGCCGATGTATCAATCCGGGAGCATGCCAAGTGGCACCAGCGTAAGACGCCATAGCGCAGGGAGTTCAACACCTCGGGCCCGCCCTCCCATAGAATTGTAAACCTGTATACTTCTCGTTCCGGAGTCAACAAAGGACGGCCGGCTGGCACCTGGCAATATTTGACGACGCAAATTGACACAAGAGCAATTCGGGAAAACTAATATATAAGTTACTAGCCTGTTGGCTAGCTGAGCCCCGACCACGCTTTGTGTGGATTCCAGGGCACTCAGACCGTCCCCCCTACCCTTCGTGTGTTCTAGTAGAGCATCAACAGCTACACACGTAGATATGTACAACCGTTTCCTTCCAAACACGACTCGTCGCCCATATTGTACAACATCTTGGCTGATTATCCTCCTCTTTGAGACCTACACAGCCACACTATACGAGCAAATCCTCCAGATCTCTCGAGACCCAACAAGAATCAACTCCACTTCTACCATGAGGCTGCTAGTAGCTTCTCGGTCTGAAGCGATTCGTCATCTCCGGAGTTACTTCGGTCGTATTTGCGAAAACCCGTCGTCAGGATCGTCGGGGCTATCCTCTCCAAGCGTGTAAAGAGACATATGTGCGTGCGTTGTCCGATCCAGATGCGTGTACTGTGCTTTGCGAGGTCGTGTCGAGCTCGAACATTATAATTGCAAAAAACCAGACGAGTAAAAGTGGAACAACAAAGGAAACGTTTTGCCATAGAACACCGTCGAACGCCGCCGAAAAGTGATGGTTGATGATATTTTGTCCGAACGCCGAAGGATGGTATTAAAGCCAGTATTGTGGGTAGACGTGTCCGGAAGTAGGGAGAAAGAAGGGTATCTATCGTCAGAGCGCATGCCTCGTGGTTTCGCAACCGCCTCCGGCACACGGCTCAGCGCGCAGTTTGTGACCAGTTCGGAAAACGCCGCCGCGAAAAAGCATTAGAAGTTTTGTGAGATGCCGGCGCTCTGGTTCTGCGGGAAGTGCGAGGGGTTCTCGATGCGCGTGTTTCGTCGTGCCGGGTTATCCTTAATAACAGGCTGACCACCAGGCGGGCTGTTGTATGCACCGTTTTCCGTGTAGGGATCGTACTGCGCGTAGTACTGGTCTCCACCGTAGGCCTGGCCGATTTCTCCGGACCCATCCGAGGGCGCGCCGGCACTGTAAGACGAGGACGCGTTTGACGGGCCTCGCCGCACATTGCCTCCCCGATTATTAGCTGTGGACGGGCCCATAGCACCGAGTATTTCGCCTTCAGGAGATTGGTGACCGTCTTGCATCAGTGGCTCGCCGGGGTGAGTGGCCCGAGTCGGTGAAGCACCGTCAGAGTAAGGCTGGTCCGAGTACGGGGTATCGGAGACCATGCCGCCGGACATGGTCGTGGAGGCCTTACGGCCTGTAGAGCCGCCTAGCGTCGTCGAGCCCCAACCACGGTATCCCGACGAGGAGTCCTCCTTCATCTCGTAGCCGGCGCCACCGCCGGAGCCAGGAATCGTAGGATCCGCGTTCGGGTTGTAGGTGTAGTCCTCGACCTCCTTCCGTCTCTCTTCTGCTGCCTCCTTGCGTGCCTTGCGCTTCCTCCACAGCCAAAGGCCCAGGGCGACGAGAATTGCCACGGCGGCGATAGGGACGACCACCGCAACGGCGATGGTCCCACCGGTGCCTATGCCATTGCTAGAGTTGGACTCGCTGCTCTGAATGGATCCAGCACTGGTCTCAGACGCCGAGCCCGCGTTGGTAGGGGTTGGTGTGTTGATGACAGTCCTTGTAATGACCTGAGTACTCGTAGTCCCGTCAGACACTATGACCGAAGAGGAGACCGAAGTTTCTGTCGTCGGCGTCGGGGTCGGGGTGACCGATGTTGAAGTTGACGAAGTAGTCTCAGACGTCTCCGACGTGGTTGGAGTAGTCTCAGCAGTTGTCAAGGTCGTAGGCTCTGCCGTTGTTGTCGGGGCTGTTGTTGTAGGTGCTGCGGTGGTTGTTTCTGAAGTGAGAGTAGTAGGTGCCGGTTGTGAAGTCGGTGTTGTTACCGTCTCCGCAGTGCTCGCGGTGGTCTCCGGAGCTAAGGAGGTGGAGGTAGTGTCAGCAGGAGTACTTGTCAGCGTATCGGCCGGCGTGCTGGTCGGCGTCGCGGACGGCTCCGACGTCGCCGACGCAGTAGCCGAGGAAACTGTCGCAGCAGTATCACCCGTACTTAGGGAGGTGGCATTGGTATTGCTCGCCGACATGATTAATAAGGGCTTGAACGTCAAGTGGGTAGACGCAGGCCTAGAAGTGGGAGCCATGTTAGCGATGCTCCGGGACGAAAGAATTCACGAGACATCTTGGGATTCAGCGCTCGAAAGCAGATTGAGAACAAGGCAAGGTGAGGCAAGCGAAGATAAGGTAACGAGACGTCGCAGATCGACAGACAAAACAGTACTAAACAGTAAACAGGCGCGGTCGATGATACAGATTGTTTGGACGACGCGCGAATGGTGCACATGGTGAAGCAGAGCCGCGAGTGACAACGCATTGCCAGGGTTGATGATTGAGCGTACCTGAGTGACTGGGTTTGTCAGGGAGTCGACTGCAGCGAGTCGACGGGACTGATGCAGGTCCCAGGTGAGACGTGGAGCCGGAGGAAGCTGGGGACTCGTCGCGGACGTGCGATAGTTTGCAGTGCGTCTCGCCGTTGTGGATGTGCAGCAGAAAGGGGGCGGATTGACGCCGCAAGAAAAGAAACTGCTGGATGTGGCGGGACGAGAGAGTTGGGCGTCAAACAATGGCCGGCCACGCAAGATGGTCGGAGAGCCAGTCGTTCTGGGCTGGGCGGCTGAAGAGACGAGATAGACGCCCCAACCCCAGAACCCCGAGGAGACAGCCTGCAGGGCGGAGATTGGCGGTCCAGAGCTTGTGCCTGTCCTGTTGACTCGGGGGTCGCGGGACGCGGGTCTCGACGGGCTGGAATGCTCTGATCGAAAGGCCCAAAGTTGACGCGAATCTCTCTGTCGACAGCAGTGTGAAATGTGCAACCCGGTGTGCAGTTTGAGCGGAGAGGAATGGAAGGAATTTCCAGGACCGGGGGAACACGAGGAATTGACGGGCTTATTAGAAATGCGTGGTAGTGCCGGGTGAGGGTGGCCGGCTAAGCTGGTCGGCGGGCTTGCCTGGGTTGGGTTGCTTGGTGGCTTGGTGGTGTGGTGTGCTGAGTGGTGTCCCGTCCTCCGTTCTGCAGTGGCAATCAATCCAATGCGCAACCTCTCCAATTGTGGGCGAGGCCTTTTTGGTCTCGGCTGCAGGGCAGGATCCTGATGGGTTGTTGGGGTCGGAGAAGGGTGTTGCTTGTTCACACCCGCGTCTCCTCACTCTTCCTTTTCTGGGCGGTCCGTCGACTGCCAGATGCCAGATGCCAGATGCAAGATGCCCGATGCCAAATCTCCCAAATTTGTCCGAAGTGATTGACGGGTGATGGTTGACGGTCAGTCAAGTCGGTTTTGGCGAGAGTGGAAAGTGGCTTGGTGCTCTTTTTTGGCAACCTCTGCAACGTTTTGGAACGTCTGGGAAGTTGGACCGGCGGAGCCAAGATGAGGTCAGGCCCAGAGGAGCATGGGCAAGGCAGGGCAGGGCAGGGGGAGGGCGATGCAGCTAGCAGGTAGCTGGTGGGCGCAGCCAGTCCCGCTTTGGCTCTGGGGACTCGAGGATGCCCAGCTGGGAGAGAGGGAAAGGGCCGGGTAGACCAGGAGAGGAAGGGTTGCTCTAGCGTGTGTCGTATCGGGAGTGCCAGTGAGCAGCTCTGAGTGGCGGAATGACCACAGCCCCTGGTCCTCGCTTCCTTCCCTCCTCACCTTTTCTTACAGTACTGCCGTGGCCCCGTCTCACTGTGAGGTCACTGAGCCAGAGTCCAGCCAACTGGGCCCGAGGCTGTCTCGGTCCTCGTCTCCGTCTTTCTTCGGATCGGCAGTGACGGCGGCCAAAAAACCCACGGACGGCGCCCCTTCCCCTCCTCGTGTCTGCGTCGCAGATCTCTTCGTTGTCGTTCTTGTCGCTGTGTCGGCGATGATGCGCTTCCTTCCCGCCCCTTCGCACCGACAGGCTCAGCGCGGAGCTGGAAAATAAAACACTAGCTCTTCGATCGAGGCCAGGACCGGGAGGGCAAGGGACACAAGATGCCCAGATTGCTGAGGGTCGGATTGCTGATTCATGTGTGTTCCTCAATTTCGCAGGTGGAGCTGAACATTTGCTTGTTGCTGGCCTTGGCTTTGCACACTGACAATCCTGCTCTTCCTGTCTGATCTGCTGCGTCCTTTTGCCTATCTGAGTACTGCTTCGGGCGTCGTGTTGGATTCTCGTCTTGTTCGCTCGTGTCCTGGTGTGGCCGTAGTCCGACCGTGCTGATGTCCTGCTAAACAAGACACAGTGGTGAGGCTGTCGGCTCGGCCGTCCAGCTGACACTAAGAGACGCCGGCTGCAAGCAAACTCTGCGGGAGGCGAAGCTCAAGTGCTTCCTTCTTTAAGCTCGCCAATTGGGTCTTCTGTTGCTATTTGCGTCCAGAGACCAATCTCGTGGTTGCAGGTTCTTCTGGCAGCTTTTCGGTGATCAACCAAGAGGCCCTCTTTTTGTTTGTTTGTCCCCACTTCTTGGAAGACGTCAGATGAGCCGGTGTGCTCATCTACCGTGTAACAAGGACGGTTCCTCCCAGAGTGCCGGATTGATACGGTCCGTGGGCGATTGGACAATCTCTGGTGGATTACTGTTGCTGTCGTGATCGGAAAACTCGGTGCAAGTGGTCGAGACCGTACTGTGATCTATCGCCTTCGCGTTTAGATAGGTAGGTAGAAAGATAACAGACCACAAGTCAGCAAGATCGACAAATGTGGCCCTGGCATAGTTCATACGATGTTGAGACTGGCCATGAACGCCATCGAGGGCCATGGGTACATATCAATCAATGCCTTGTTCGCCTATAGAGACTGCACCTAAGCTTCGGCCGAGACCCTCTCCTAATGCACTGCATGATGGCCCTCATGCGGTGCTACAGCAGGGCAGGGCAGGGCAGGGCAGGGCAGACAGTCTAAAAGGAGCAAGGCACTCGAGCATGAGCGATGCCACTTGATGACTGCACGGTGTTTCGGCGTCTCCATCACCCCTCAATGGCCAGGAGAGGGGCTGGCTCAATCGTCACCAAATGGTCGTTCGGCGTGGCATGGCGATTGAGAGCATATGCCACGCACGTCTCAGCCCACAGAGACGCAACAACCTGCCTGAGCACGCAGGCCGCCCCCTGGTCTCACATCTGACGGACCAGCCTCTCAGATGGCATTGCTGGACACCATCATCACAGCAAGCACGCATTTTCGGGGGCGAAGGTGGGATGAAAAGGCTAAACCCTCGTGCCCACCACGAACAGAACATGTGTTGCTCACGCTACTGCTCAAAGTATCACCGCAGCTTGGCCGGTTGTACCTGCAAAGGTGTTGAGCCCGTCGGACCGACCAAACCATCCCCGTGATTCTATCATCATATAATCGAGTATCCCACGACCGACGACTTTAGGGCTGATTACCCCAGAATCACCTATCCCGGAGTCCAAAGTCAATTGTTCAGAGCCGGCCATCTTACAGTCGGCCATCCCGTCCCACGTAAGAAGTCGAATTGTCGACATTGACATAGATGCCGGTGACGTGCCCTGGGAGCTTCATTCACTCCGGGCCCTCGAGGCCTCGGTCCTTCTCCGTGTTTTCTTGTCTTTGACTGGCCGACCGTCATCACATCCCAAAATTCTCCCAGGTGAGGAATCAGCAGGAAGATATGACGTTTCGCATTATCTCATCATCTATTTATTGTAAGGACAGAAAATCTGGGTCGGGTTTTTTTAATGCCAAGGACCTCACAACCATTAACGCCGAGTGTCTATAGCCCCCCCAGGCCCCTTCACGTCATAACCCCAGGGTCATGGCCAAAGTAGATCGTCGATGGGCAGGCTGGCGCCGGGGGGCCTGCCACCCTGGCAACCGGTCAAATTCCAGAGAGACCCAGGGTGATTATCCCATGTTTCTCAGGCGACATCATATTGTGACGGTAGACGGGTTCTAGGGCAGTACAGAAAATAGCACTCGATAGGGGCACAATTGGTGACGGCGGATCCCAACGCTTGTTCAAGCGCGCATGTGGCTAGTGTGCAAGCGGCCAGATGGGAACTTTGAATGGCTCATTGGCATTTGGCGGGCTGCCTCACTAAGCGAACAGAGTTTCGACGGCTGGGTGGGCAGTCAGACTGTGGTAACGTGTGATTCGGCGGTGGGGATGTCGAGCACAGTTTCGCCGTGGCTTGTTCGCCATCCAGTCACAAACGAATCGCGGCTGAGAGCCACAATCATTGACGTGTGACAATCGATGAAAACCTTATCGACGAACTGCACGTGGCCGGCGTCGTGGGTATTCCACGGGGGGCCATGGGATCAGGGGACCGGGAACCAGTGGATCAGTGGAAGAGACACGCGGATCTCTTTAGAAGTCTTTTCTACCATTGTTAAGAATTATATAAAACACAGGAATTTCCCTAGATACACTCCTCTATAGATGCAGTTCGTGCCAGGTGAGGCCAGCCAGGTCATGACAGGCTGCGGCCATCTCTGCCCGCGGGCAGCAGCAGACATTAACCACTATGTTGTTAGTAGGGTAATTGTCGCTTCGTAGGGCGGAAAACAGCCCTCGCAAGAAGATATCGAACAAAATGTCAATCCAAATCATCAACTCCGTTGAACCCGGGGCCAGTTTATGTGGTCTGGCCCCATGCTTCGATTCGCCAGTGCTGCCATTTCGCCGCGCCGTAAAACACCTAGTTCTGTTGTCAAGTAGTTTATATGAGCCCCTCAAGAGTTTAGGTTGTGCAATATGTACAATCAACCGTCCGCATGGGGTTGCCCGTTCAAGGCCCCTTCTTCGTGTCTACACCACCCATGTTCCACGACGGTTTCAGTGAATCCATTGCTGCGTCCTGGGTAAAGATGACGTCTCCGGGCAGACGGCTGACACGGCCGGCACCGCTGCGCATAGCATAGCTGGCTGCTTGTGACACACCACTGCGGTTGGACTTGATGGAGCCCGCGTCACTCATCGAGTCGGGGTCCTTGAACTTGCGTGGCGGGGCGAAGTCAAGGCCAGTGAACGTGCTGGACTTCCGCAGGTCGTGACTGTTTCCGGGCTGTTAGTGTATTGCACATGGGTGGAACCCGGGGAAGACTCGGTACTTACGGGCTAGGGAGAGCGGCCATCTCGTCGAACGTGCTCACAAGTGGTGAAGCAGCGGGGAGCTTGGGTGCGTACGGGCGACGCTCGCCGAGAGGGCTCTGGGACCTTCCGGCCGCGCGTTCGCTATGTGTCTCTGGGGGAGCGAAGTCGGCCGCGTTGATGAGGGAGAAGTGGTCGTCCGTGAGCTTGCCAGGGGTAGGCAAGGTGTTCAGGGCAGATGGGGGCGGCATGGGCTTCCGGGGCCTTGCGGACATGGCAGACCCGGAGCGAGGAGCGCGGGCGGATGCAGAGGAGTCAGGTCGCGGCCCGAAGGACATGGCCGAACCGGCACGTGGCATGCTCATGCCGCTGATAGAGCCTGCGTGGGGGCGGCCGCGGAATGGCCCTCTGGGTCCGGGCGATCCCGGACCCCTTGATCCAGGACCCCGAGGACCAGGCCCCCGCGGACCGGGGAAGCGGGATCCAGACGGAGGAGGCGTCATTGCACGACGGCCAACGGGCTGCGCATAGGGCATGATGAACTGGTTCGAATCAGGGTCGAAGTAGGCGCCGTCTCCCATTTGGTTTGCGCCAGCCGGGGGGGCGAACTGTGTTTGTCTGTTGGGGTCCTTGTCCTCGAAGTATTCCTTGTAGAAGGATCGAATGCGATTAGCCCGCGTCTCCGGGTCCTCGGACTCAATCACCTCATCTGGCGGCAGAGGGCGGAATCCAATTGACAAGCGGTTGCTGTTCTGCACTGGAACACCGAGAGCACTCTCACGAACACGTCCACGTCCACGCTCACCCTCATCATCTTCTTGCGGCACCTCGATCGCGGGGGGGAAGCTGTAGTCTGCGTAGTCGTCGGTGTACTCGATGGCAGCAGAAACACTTTGGTGACCAGGACCCGCATTGAGGGCAACCTCGGCGAACGGAGAGCTTTGCTTGGGGGCTTGGGGACCGTCCAACACGCCGAGACCGATGCTGCTGTTCGTGGTTGACCGAATCGCGAGCTCATCAACCGATTCCTTGCTGTTGTGGTTTGAGAAGTCGGGCATGTTCAACTGCTTCACTGGCTCAGGAGAACCCCTCTGTGCCACTGGAGCAGGTTGCTGGATTTCGGGGATGACAGGGGCGGGAGAAGAAGTATCGTGATGCGGCATGGGCTCATACTCAGGGACGGTCGGTTCCTTCCCGGGAGCCGATGGTACAAGGTCGGAGGCCGGAGACTCAACGGCAGTGACTGACGACGAAGCACTGGGCGTCAGAGGAGAGGGCGACTTGGGGTATGAGTTCTGTCGCAGGGGGGTGGGCTGTGGGTAGCCAGGGGACTTTGGGTAGGCGTAGGACTGGCGGGACATGCGCTTTGTCGAGGTTGTCGTCATCGAGGGCGTGTATCGGCTGGACTTTTCCATGGAGCGGATGGAGCCTGTCTCGCTCACATAGGTAGCGATCGGTCGGTATGGGTCGTCGGGCTGGTGCAGCGTCTTGGCGAGGGAGTTCATCGACTCTCGCGAGCCTTGGACGTTCTCAGGCAGCAGGTAGGGGCTCGACAGGTTCATGTCCAGTGATAGACCACGGGTCTTCTTTGACTTCTCACCACCGAGACCCAGAGCACTCTTGCGCTTCGACTTGGAACTGCCCGCATCTCCCACACCGAAATCCAATGATTTGTGAGCCTCGTTGGCATCCTCCATCGCTTGGCGCCTAATATTCCTACGGTGGAAGTAAATGATAACACATGCAAATGCTACCACAACCGGGACCCTGTATACCATCAGCATGCCATACAATCAAGTCACCGTGAATTTCTCAAGACTCACAAAACACCGACGGTGATTTGGGTCGACACGTTCATGTTGGTGGGCTTCTCGCAAGTGTTGGATGATGCGCTGGAGCTGCAGTCGTCTGAGCCTGACGACCGGCCAACCACACGACTAGGAACGACGTTCCAAGCTCTTCCCACGGTCTCATGCTCAGGCTGCATGGCGACACTCCTCCGCACGGGGACCCTGGGCCCCAGGTGGTGGGCGTAGTTCATTCCATCCATGTTTGCGCTTTAAGCCACCAGCTCTGCAGGCCAAGTAGTTTCGACAGGATGGGCAAGATTGCTGTTTGGTTGACGGCCGAGTGCACACGCGAAAGAGAACAGGTTCACGGTCCTAGCAGGAGACAATCGGTGCTACAGAAATTAAGGCTTTATCGTCGAGATCGTGAGCCCGGTAGAGCGGCTGGGGTATAACGAGGCGGAAAGAGGGACTGGCTGGCTGGCAGTATAGGGAACGAGGCAATCGACAAATTCCAGATGCCTTGGGTTCGAGAGAAGGAGCGGCTGTTCAAAAAAGATAGAACGACTATATAAAAATGAGTGACTTAAGGACTGAGGACCGCTCGTAACGAATGTGCGACCTGCTGGCAGGCTTGGGAGGGCGAGGACGACGACTATGAGGTTGTTGCGAGCATCGAAGTCGTCTCGGTGAAGCTTCACGCCAAGGCAGGGTCGAAGGTGAGAAGAGGAGTGGGATCCTGATGAGGAGCAGGAAGGAGAGACAAAACAGTGATCGACCCGGCGGCAGAAGAGGAAGCGGCTCAAAGAAGAGCGGCCCAGGCCCAGGACCAACGCCAGCAACCCACCGGCGACACCCAAGATAGAGCGGGTCGGGGAAATGAGCAGGAGACCGGGGGGACGGGGGCACTGAGGCATCGTCAAATGTTCATCCAATCTGTGCCGGGGGCCCCTGAGTGTTTGCGGGACGGGCAAATCAGAGGGCTGATGTGCCTTGCATCCCAGGGACAGGGGCGTGCGGAGCTGAGCCAAACATCTGCACAAGTGCTGCACAAGTCAATGAAACGCACAGTTGCGAGCGTTTAATCTCGCCTGTAGATTAGCGTCGGTGCTTTCCTTGCCCGCAGGGGACATCACCGAACCCATCCACTTCCAAATAAAATCCAAGTGGGCTGCCGAGATTATGTGGATCGGCACCTCTCAGGGGGTTGTCCCTGGGAGGCGACCGACGCTCTCTATTAATTATCGCAGCAGCTGAAGGAGGAGCTGCTACCACAATACTGTACCACAGCACCGCTGCTGCCGTCGAGGCTTGCAGCTCGGCCATCCCAGCAGATTGGGCCGTTGAAAGTCGGAACCAGAATGTGGTCCTTTGTCGCCTGCTGTCTTTGTCGAGCCCGACCATTGGGAGACTATGAGGTCTGCTGCTTGGCGACTGGCAATCAAGCCACCGCGAAGCATTTGCTTCTTCTCGATTAAGGGGCCACCAGCGCCGATCTCTGCAGCGCAAAGCTTCTTCGGCCGAGTCAGAAGCTCCTGCCAGCCTGTTTTTGCCCAGCGCTGCAGCTGGATGCACCTCGGCGCACTCCTGGCCCTGGCCCCGGTGCAACTGCACGTCCGGCAGTGTAAACAGGGCCGTCGTCAGGGGCAGTGTTGGAGAACCAGGCTTGCGGTGATTTCTGCGCAATGGCTGGATGGAGGGCCTGTGGAGAACGTGCTAGTCGAACCAAAAGCAACTTCGGACTGAGACCCGTATTCCCACCTGGCTCGTGTACTGTGTAACCTCATGGAAGGAAGACCCAGGTACCGTCCCGCCTACACGAATTAGCCTCACATTTGCTCCCAATCCAAGCCTGCGCGTCATTGGGCCCCGGATATTATTATATCTATGCTTCCTTCATATAGATATGTTCTTGCAGACGCGACACAATCTCGCTGGCAGAGCGCCCGGACTGCGTGGCAGGCTGGCAGGGCATGGGTGATCTGTGTATTCCCATCACGCAAGGGCACGGCCTGCTTGTCGCCGCTGCAGATTAAGAGTCTGTCGACCTCATTTGTTCGTGGGCCTGGCCAGGCTCGCAGGGTTCCCAAGCGTTCGCGAATGACCTGACCATTGCACTGTTTCCTGTGCGATCACGTCCTCCTGACAAATGTCCGAAAGAACTCGGTATCTTGTAAAAGAAGCTGCCAAGTGGTACCTCGATATGATCCGATCTCCTTATCACATACACTAGCACAACAACTATGCCACGTTTCGATAGTACCAAAATGTTATTGCAGAGCCCCTCGTTTACTTACCTTCTGATCGGTTATCCCACTGGAGGTTATCCCACTGGAGGTCTTCCTATACGAGGTCATTCTTTAGGAGGTCATTCCATAGGAACTTGATCTACAGGAGGTTATTTCACACGAGGTTAATCCCACAGGAGGTTGGGCAGTGAGCACTACCCAGAAAAGCTCGTTCGTGCTTTGAACTACTAACTAAGCCTTGGGGGTCTCTGCGGAATGGTAGGCCAGACCGATTCGTTCGTCGTTGATAAGCTGAATTACTTTTTGAGCTGGTAAAAGTTGGGCGCGTACTCAAGCAGCCAGCCCTTCTCAATCGTGCAGATATCTCGGATGAACGTTTTGTTGGCCGTCTCCATGACTTCATTGAAAATAACCCAATCAGCCTTTCGATTGAACATGATGCTGCTCGGATGGGCATGGAGGACTGTTCCGCCGTCAATGGTGCGAAACGTGCCATCCGGTACCATTCTCGCCGCCTGGGAAAAATACCCTGCGGTCAGGCAGCGTCTGATTTGCTCGGCCTTCCTTGCTACGTCGTCGGTCGGGGTGTGCTTGACGGCGAGCGACTCTTGCGTGTCGGTGCCGAATCTCTCAAGATATCGCTTCAACTGCGACCTGATACTGACTGCACGGGTCATGACCTTGAAGTTGAGGTTGTTGTCATGACAGAAACGGCCCTCCTTGCGCCCCGTGCTCACAAAGGCCTGGTATATGTTGAGAAGAGTGAGGTGGTCGCCTTCCTCCGCTGCGAACTTTCGCCTCGAGCTTTCTAGCTCCTTCTGTCCGTCAGTGTCATTTTGAACCCACACACTACCCCCAACGCTCGTCATCGCTGCGATGGTCAGGATTTCGCTGACGCATCCGAACAGATTAGCAGAGAGCAAGGTTTTGGCCATCATTGGCTCTACTGCCAGTTCTGCCATGCGCATTCCCAGCGGTCTCGTTAACTTGCAGTAGTCATCCAAGGCACCAAGCGAGTAAAGTAGTTCGAGTGCCCTGGACATCAACTCAGCCGGAGGTGATGTCAGGAAGTCAAAGCGCAGGAAGTTGGTGATCCCGAGAGCCCCAAGCTGCAGTACAAAAGGCGCGAGGTTTGATCTCTGGATTTCTGGTACGTTGGCATCGGGCAGGTTCGTGTACGTTTCCTCCTTGTAGAGTCGGAAGCACTTCCCAGGTCTTGTCCGCCCTGCTCGGCCTGCTCTTTGAGCAGCTGCTGCCTTGGAGATCGGAACTGCTGTCAAGGTTTCAATACCAGATGTTGGGTTGTAAGCACGCTCTTTGACAAAGCCACAGTCTACAACATAGGAAATGCCATCAATGGTGACCGAGGCTTCCGCGATGTTGGTCGAGAATATAACCTTTCTCGCGTTGTCTGGTGCCTGCTCAAAGACATACATTTGCTGATCTGTCGAGAGCCCAGCGTATAGTGGAAGTGGCAGCAAGACTTGCGATGTCGGGTCTGACTGGGCGGAACGCTCCGCGACTGCGTTGATTGCAAACTCGATCTCGTCTCTTCCTGTCAGAAAGACAAGGATGTCACCTTTTGGCTCTTTGGCGTGGATTTCGAGCACTGTATTGATGGCCTTTTCAACATAGTTCTCAGCAGGGGATTCCACGTAGAGTATGTCAATGGGATACGTCCGACCCTCAATGCTGATGATGGCACCTGTAACCTGGGGCTGATTCGGGGCGTGCACCTCGCCACGCCTAGTGAAGAATTCGAGGAACTCTTCAGCTTGGAGAGTGGCGCTGCTTATGATGATTCTCAATTCTGGGCGTCGTTTGAGGATCTTGTTAAGCAAGCCCAGAAGAAAATCAGTACTGATGGACCTCTCGTGAGCCTCGTCGACCATGATGACGGAGTAACGAGACAAAAGAGGATCAACGAGGGCCTCCCGGATGAGCATTCCATCCGTTAGGAACTTGATGCGTGTCGCTGGCGATGATACATCGTCGAATCGGATGGAATATCCCACCTCTTTGCCTAACTCGCTGCTCGTCTCCTCGGCTACCCTGACAGCCACAGTTGTTGCAGCTACGCGGCGAGGCTAGAGAGTCTGGTCAGCAAGAAGTGTATGGCAAAGAGAAAGATATCGGCTTACTTGTGTGACGGCAATGACTTTTCCATCGGTGCACCAGCCAGCCTTTTCGAGAAATTGAGGAATCTGCGTCGTCTTTCCACTTCCGGTTTGCCCAACAACGATTGTGACTTGGCGAGTCTCGACTAGGTAGAGTAGGCTCTGTCGATGCTTCGCTATGGGCAAGAGAGCAGATGGCTTGTGAAGCGCTGGGATAAAGGCTGAACCAAGCTCGGCCTCTGTCATGTTGGTTTCGGCCGGTTCTGCGTGTTCTTGCGGCCACAGACATCAGCGCGCCTATATGAAGTGTAGAGAGGCGAGGAGGGCATCCATGTAGTCAAGACATGCAGAGCGAGCACCTAGGGTTGAGCCCTGGGATAGCCTCTGCCATGGGGGGGGCAATGGCGGCCGGAAGGAGTGTGAGACGCTGACTAAGCCAGCGCAAGCTAAGATAGCGTTGAAGCCCGACCCGCCTGACCCGCTTGGCGTACGGCGGGCGCATCGCTCGTCACTCTCAGGCTTCTTTCTCCTACCTTGGAAGACGGTTCCTTTCTCCTCCAACACTTCACCAGGCTCCGCCTACGACAGCCGTGATTGTTGCCCGGACTTCAGTGACTGTACTGTACACTCCTGTGTTCTTGCGCGTACTTCTCTGCCTGCCTCGTCTGCCACTTCTCGCACCTCCTTGGGGTTGTGGTCTACGAGGCTCTCCCGCCTGCAGACTGGGCAGCCCATCTTCATTGCCTTTCTTTCTCTTGACTTCCGTCCTGCTCTTGGGCTTCTCTGGTTCAGCAAGCCGCGCTTGTTGGACCTATGCGCGTAAGGAGAGCAACGAAGCGACTGGTTGACGCTCTGAGTTTGGCCTAGAGCACTCCTCGAACACTTTTCGCACACTCGTGATCTCCTTGGTCGCTCTGAGTCGATTTCCCTCCTTCTGTTTCCGTTATCAGTACATTGTTTCCACACCGTATACCGTCATGGTAAGCTCATGAGGATCCGTCCACCATGGGGAGGGAGAAGAAAACAACGCTGGCGGCTGCGACCGCCGGCAAGACCGCGAAAGAAAGGCATCAGAAAACGGGGAGGGACAACAGCGCCTGGACGGCACCCGTCCGAACAGACCTGATTGCCCTCCCGGAGAAGAACATCACATCCAAGCACAAGTCTTATTTCCAGGTCTTCGAGAACCATGACAAGAAGGAGAAAAAGCTCGAGTTCCAGGTATAACGACACCATCGCCGTCCCCTCATCTTGAACGCGCAACTCATTCTACGCAGATCACAACTGAGAAAATACCCCCTCCCGGATTCGAATTCGTGCCTATTGGAAATCCAGAGCTCACCAAAGCATGCAAGGAGCTCTCAAGAGATCGCGATGCAATGATCTTTATCGTTTGTGTATGTCAAGCCCCGCAGTCTTACTTACCACTTGCAGGACCTGTCTTTTAACGGCCGAACGCTTTCTCAGACGGCAAAGGATGCCAACGCAAATAAGCTCGCACTTCAGATGAGCCGCACTGGCCATCATATCAGGCGTACCATTGTTGAGGAGGCGCGTGCTCAGATCGGCGAGGAAGATGCCTCGACTGCCTCGAACTCAGGGGAGCCAGAGCCGATTCCTGACACACAGGAAGAATACAATGCGCAAGCCGACGCTGCGCTGAGGGACCTTTTCCCACGAATACCAAATACCGACAGGCAGATGATCATCGAGCATGCCTTCAAGCTGGTCAGTACATGATGCTCCGACGGGCAAGAATCGATTCTAAACATATCTTGGTGTGTAGGGCGGAACCTTCCAAGGACAGCCAGTTGTGGGCATGGTGAAGACGTTGCCCCTTTCTCGACGCGTGCAACTCGCCGTCCTAGCCCACATTCGACACAATCATACCCGATATGACCAGCTTCTGAGAGAGGCCGGGTACGCGACCGCCAGAAGAGTCGTCGAGCAGCATTGTTTAGATTTCCTCGTCAAGTGGCGAGGCGATGAAGAGACTGGGCGGGATCAGTTCGACGAGATTTTGCGCGAGGTAGTCGTTTTGTCGGACGATTCAGACGAAGACTCGGAGGACGATGAGTCCAGCGATGAGGACTTTGTGCGCATCAACACGGTTCCAGACTCCCAGCCCCTTTTCGCAGAGTCTTCGAGAGCTGGTTACTCTCCACATAGCCACGGATACTCGACACGATCGGGACCGAGCATGGCGCTCTCACATAAACATCCGATGTCGTCAGCTGCTGCAAACGGTTCTACTCAGCGTAACAAGCCTCAAAGATCTAAGAAGACTAACCGTGGCTTCAAGCGTTACGAGGCCGTGGCCAAGCGTTGGGAAGAAGCCGTGAATCGCAACCGCTACGCGCAAAATGCTGGTCCCGCCGGACATGCTGCCCCTATGGACAGGATACCGAGCCAAGGCTCCCGGCGGCTCCCTTCGCTTGAGATCATCTCGCCTGAGCCCAGAGCTGACTCCCTCCGGAACTCATACATGACTATGACTCCGTCGCATATCCAACGTGGTGGACACAATCAAGGCCATCCGCCCCACCCAGATGGCCGCTTCCCGGTTGCTAACCTCGAACCTCGGCGACCCATGCCCATGGCCAGCTATACTGGTCCTCAGTCTGTACCCCAGACAGGTTCTCAGTCTGTCCCTCTGGAAGCAATGATTGTCGGCAGGCGTGTCACCCGTGTTCCGGTTGGTTCCCATCTGCAATCTGGCGCAGCTCCACAGAGACCTTATCACGAAGAGCTGAAGGATTATCTTGTCCCGTCTATTGAGCCCGTATCTCCCCACTCGGGACCAGATGTGCCTCAATTCGTGCGTCAGGTAATCCGTGGAGAACCCAGAGGTCCAGAGCAAGTGCCTCCTGGACGAACCATCCCTTTTTCACACCCACCACCTTTGCAAAGCCACAGAGGAGACTTCAGGTATGACCAGTCGGATTCGGGCAGCAATGACCGACCGAGACCAACAGTGCCCTTGCGAGTTGCTGAGCAGGTTGCGACGCAACGCGACTATTACCATGGACCACAAGCAAACTCGGCAGGCGCAGCTCCTGAGCATGCAAGAAGGGTCTATCGAGTACGAGAACCTATAGAGGACAATCGCCGCTCGCGCGAGGCTCCCGTTGTAACCTCAAAACGGGTCTTTCGGGTACACAGAGAGGCTCCTCCTCCAGTATCCTGGGAAACAGATCCGGTCCGGGCGCGGGACCTTAGCCCACCTAGGATGGATCAGTATGGGCGCCCCTTGCCCCTGAGACATGAGAACACTGAACCTCGTCGCATTGTGTATGAAGAAGCCAGCGCTTCCAGGTTTAAGGGGTACGACCAAGGCCTCGTACCGAGCTCGGCGCAGCTGCACCAACGCGAAGCCCACCGTGTACCATCTCCAGGCTTCCGGCAAGCAAATGCTTTCACCCGGCCAGATTTGTTTGTTCCTATTCGTCCAACAGCAATTGCGGTACAACAGGGTCCTCCAGCTCGTCCGTCTTTCCACGAAGCAAACTCAACTCATCAAGACGTTGCGGGCTATCACCACAGAGGGCGAGTCAATACTTCGTATGAATGGTACCATTGTCACTAACAAAATTGTGCAGCCATGCTTATCGCGAGACACCACCACGAACTCAACATGTCCGGACTGGTTCCTCTGACGTTAAGTACTTGTATGAGCAGCCAGCTCCGAATCGAGACGTTGTTATTATTCGCCAATAACATGGACTACAAAAATTTGGTGAGAGTGTGTGTACGCGTGTCAACAACTACAGTGTGAGAGATGATTGAGCGGTGCAGGGAGGGCGACAGCTCGCAACCATCTCTGGGGAAGGGGTCAAAGTGAAATCAAGTGTCAATGGTGATATTGTGTGGTCGAGTCGACCAATGAGTCGGCTATCTGTCTTACGTGCATAGCATGGCGTTCTGATGCAGCATTGGCACCAGCCATTCGGGGGGCATAAATGTTCTGGAAGAGGTTTCGTGAGGTTATCATGCATCAGTCAGCATCAGGGGAATCGAATGCGAAGTCGAGGTGACTTAAAATTGAAAAGGCAAATCAGCCACGGCCAACGTGATATGAATAATTGTGCATGGCATGGCTTTGTTTTAAATCTCCATGTAACCGTACAGAAACATGGTCTGCAGTGAGGTCCAACGTAGACTCCAATACTCCCATGAAACAACAAATGCGTGCACCTAGCTAGCCATCACCAAAGCTGCTGGATGGGTTCAATGACATCCATCCACTCAACGCCAGATCGCACAATGTACTCGAGGACCACTGTGCTTTCCGCACAAGCGCACCTCAGAAAGCGCAGTCAACGCCTGATACCGCTGACCCTCAGGTCTCATGATGCAAGCATGGCTTGTTGTTCCGGTTGCTTCTGTTTGACCCTCGCAGGCTGTGGGTCTTCTACAATCTCGGGGGGTTCGGTATCTGGGACGTTGGGCAGCGGCGCCAGTTCGGCTTCCATGGCCGCAAGCTCCTCCTCGACATCGTCCTCGTCCTGGTTCGAAATCTTACCCCCGAGCATCTCGCTGACCTCCTGCGGTTTTGTATCCCCTGATCAGCGCCTGAAACTGTCACGTCGGAAGGGGAGGGGCCCCAGAGGGCCAGAGGCCCCTGGGCAGCCCCTCGGACATCTGCGGGCAAACTCACATTCTGATATGCGATCGCGTCGGCCGTCTCACCCATCAGCTTCTCGACGTGCTCTATGCCGCCCATCTCGGCGTGTATCTCCTTGAGCACCTTGGTGCCCTGCTGCAGGCCGAACACGACGTCCTTCTGTATCTGGGCGAACTCGACGTTGGCCGTCAGCTTCTCGAGCTGCTCCAGCTGGCCGTCCGTCTGCGCGAGCAGCGACTGCTGGTACTTCTTGCGGCGCAGGGCGAGCAGGGCGCGCTTCTTGTCGCCCTTGGCCAGCATCTGCTTTGCGATCTCGGTCTCGCGGTCGGTGAGGACGGTTATGCGCCGCTGGTACTGGTGCAGCTTGTCGCGCTGGATTTTGAGGTCAAGGATGGCCCTTTGCGAGAGGGGGGCATTTCGATTAGCTATGTACTTGTGCGACTGTGGCGCATGCATCTGGGGAGGGAGAGTGTCGTGGGATCTATGGATTCTCGGGGTGTTGAGGCTGCCTCACTTGTCCTGGGCCGTAACCCGACTGGAGCTGTTGCCCATGATCTTGCTTGCAACATGTACAGGTGCGAACCAGCAGTATGGATGGCTTGCCGCTTCTTCCTTATCGACCTGCCGTGTCAAGTCATGTTGAAGAGTTCTTGGAACGGACCAAAAGGTCGTGAGGGTTTCAACTCCGATAACGTTCCAGACGTTCCCAGGCTGATATCATATGGCAGGTCACAGGCGTGCCCAGGGTTGCAGCCAAGCGATCTGCCTGCCTGTTCCTTGACGACCCAGGCCCAGAACTGCACTGGGCACCTGCATTAAGTACCCAAGTACCTAGGTACCTCTGAAAACGTCACATGCAAGACACCACCTCTCATGGCCAACCCACCCGAGTGAAGTAGAACAGAGGAAAAAGAATTCAAGATTCTCTGCAGATCAAAAGATTTACACACGAAAATCATTGCGGGAGAACCACAGGTGCCATACACAGATCTCTGAGCACGGGCTTCGAACCTGGCGATCGTGCGCCGAGTTCCTGGAACCCTGATGCTAAAACCACACGCCAACATGCACTGTCGCCGCCGTGGCCTTTATAGTCGCTGTTTAGACAAGGAGTTAGGTAGCTGAGCGCTGCTTCAGCCTCAGTGATTTCTCAGCGTCGTTGGTTACGGCGTCAGCTACTTATACTCATGGCTCACATCTCCATCTCACTTCCATGACCGTGTCTCCTCTCCTTTTCAAAAGTTGAGTCATGTTATGGTTTATAGTGGCACCAGTGTAGTAAAACCCACCCCAGACCGCGCGGCTTTCACGAAGACGGAGCGGAGACCAAGGCCTGCTCACAAAGGGGAACCCAATTCAGCCAATTTCTTGGCCGTCCTGGCATTTGACAGAAACAAAGGTGTCGGAGGCAATCAGTCATGACGATTTCATCGCATCGGCGGTGTCTTCTACTGGGTAAGAGAACGTGGACGAAATTCTCAAAAAAGCTCGAGACCAGAAGTGCGTGAAACAGCACTGTCACAACCTGTCCATATTCGTCTTCCATTAAATCGACTTCTGCACGGAGCAGGTTGATAAACAGTTTTATTCTCTGCTTCATCTGGTGAGGTATTCTAGCTATACTAGGTACCTCGGGAACGCTTTATCTCACAACGCTCCTATCTTCATGCACTTGTCCAAGACATACACCTTTCAAGACTACATCATCATCTTCGGCCATGGCAGCTGCTCTGTCCGATATATCTGCTGACGCTGGCCTTGAAACCTGCCGGCGCTTGCCAGTTAACCCTTTTCCCAAGCCCACAAAACGTTCCAGAACCGAGATATTGTACCGCAATGCCCTCAGAGAAACCCATCGCAGTATTATGTGAAAAAAAGGGCCGCTGTCTTACCATGCTTGGCCAACAAAAGGCACGTCGGTATGCTTTTCAACGGGGTTTTCACTGATGACGATGTCCTCTCCGTCACTTCTTTGATCAGACACAGCTTTTGCGTACATCATCATCGATGCTGCTATTGTAAGTAGGTGGCGGCGGCCTGCTGTTGGGATATAGACTATCAATGCAATGCCAGTGAAACTCCCGGCGGCTACCTATGATGGGGAATAAGTGTGATACTAGTTGTATACATGTAGAAGGAGGGAATGACATCACTGCATTTTCCATATTCCGGCTGGAAGTAAGTTCTTGTCATCTGCTTTTGGCAGACGGGCGAGCATCAGCAGTCCAGGGCTGCTGATCGCTGAACTCAGTGCATAGAATGACCCATCAGACATTGCGGTCCCATAGAGTAGTAAATAGGACGCTTCGCAGCTGATGATGTCCCTAAACTTCGGCATTTCATTCCTCACCCTGGTGGTCTGAGCGAAGGCGTTCATCCCACAGGAGTAGGTAGACTTGTCATGCGTTGCGCAGTCAAGTACTAAAGTCCGACCTGCTTCATGCTCAACATGATCCCTCTTCATATCATCCACAACTCCACTTGCGCATTCACTGTCACCTAGAATATGCAATAATGTACACCAGCGATCGATGATGCCACATCAAAACACAATCAGGAACGATTTACGAAACGATGATCTCTTAGCTTTTAGTGGCTACCCTAGGTCACGCACAACTTCCAAATACACCTAAGAGCCTGAGATGTTTCACGCCAAAGTAAAGCTGAACAAGAGTAACTGAGGACAAGGCAAAAGGGAACAGAAACTCACAGATCCAAAATTAGAAAAACCAGACACCACCACATTTTACTCAGGAGCCCTCCCAAGACATTCTCATCGACATCCAAGATCGATACCCTGTATTACGGCGTCAGCCAGCAGATCTAACAGGACAGATAACAACATTGTTCAGCAACAGGTGATAATCCATGTGGGCGTGCGCGTTCTTGCGCCTGGACAGCCACGTCGTCGTCCGGCATCTTGTGAATAATGTGAGTCATGGACCATCTAGCATGACCGTGAGGCCACTAGCAAAGTGAGAAGTATGGATCTGCTGGGGATTTAGCTTTTGAAGCGACGGCGATGTGCGAGTTCTCGTGTGATCTCGACCTGGCGGGGGTCGTGCTTCAGCGCCGAGGAGCTGGAATGGATCCACCAATTGACATATACAAAACACGCCCTCAAATTCCCCAGATTAAAGGTGGGGAGGCAGCCTCGCGCGTGTGGTGTGGGCAATATGCACGCCGAGCGTTCCGACAGCTGTGAGGAGGCTATGGCCGACAGCCGACTCATTGCTGCTCCGCCGCCGGGCTTGTGGGGGTGGTTTTGAACGGGGAATTCCATTGTTGAGCCCCAGTGATGCTATCATCAAGAAGCTTGGCGTGGCGGTGTAGCCCGCCAGCGCATAGTCGAGTTGTTGTTGATTGTTCGGGCACAATACTGAGCCTTGCATATTGATTTGCTATATGTACACTCAAGTAACAAACACAAAATAGTAAGTAACAGTATACCTAACATTTAGGCAAGCCTTGCTATGAATTAATGTACACATCTTGCCTTAGCAGTGGACAAGTACTTGAACTAGATCATGGGTCCAGTTTTCCTATTTAAAAAGAATCCCCATTGTTTCGCAGTTCATCGAAGATAGGGCTGGATTTAAGGTTCATGTTACAGTTCTGCGTGGTGTACAGAGATGGTGAAGACAGTGTTGATCACAATACAACTTGACTCAAATGCTTGGCACCTCTCATACAACACCAAACCCGAAGACCTCAGTACATCAAAAATGACTGAGATATTCGAGTCAAGCGCATCGCGCCCAGCCGTCGTCAGCATCACCAGCGAGTGTCGGGCTCACCGTGTCTCCCGAGTGATCGACGACATTCAGGACCGTCACCAAGGCCAGTATTCAAGAGCAACGGCGACGGAAATGTATATAAGCAACACGACGAGTGCTGTTGATGGTTGTATTTTTTTTGATCATCACCATCATCATCATCATCACACTCCAACAACTCCAACACTTCACACAATCGTTTCATACAAACACCAAAAACCAACACTCTTTCAAGATGCAGTTCCTCGCTATCGTCTCCCTTGCCCTTGCCGGCCTCGCCTCCGCCGCTTCCATCCCCGAGAAGCGCGCTTCCACCCCTCCTGGCTGCGCCCAAGCCTACTACAACGATGGCTCTGACGGTTCTACCGGTGGCTGGGGATGCACTGGCAGCAACGAGTGGGGCCACTGCGAGGGTTACTTCTGGAAGGAGACTGCTCCTTACTGGTCTGTAAGTAAAAGACTTATATCCCAATCTGCGAGAGACAGAGATACTAACAAATCTTCTTCCAATTAGTGCATTGTCTAAATGCCCTCTATTACTAGCAGTGGACAGCTGGTCTTTGAAGATGCGCATCATCATCACTCATCTCCTGCGCTATCACTATTCTTCAAGCAGACCTTGGTCTTTTTGAGTATAATGGACAACTTGGCTACAATCTGTGTGGAGATGGGCAGTTTTGGGCATATTCTTTGATTACTCAGAGGGATCACTTTCTTTGTATTTATAAAACGGAGTCTCTTCGTTGGTTGTCAATAGTGGTGGTGCCACTGGTGCAGAAAATCCTTTGTGTATCCTTCTCAACTAGAATCAAATTTCATTATACACAAAAACCAGGACCCATTAATACCTTGCTACTTGTGAATTTGTCACTGCACCAATTCACAACCCTGACAACATAGCTGCACATATGACTGTATACATAGAGCAAGAGCTAGCGAAAATATTGTGTTTATCACTAAACCAAGCCGTATCTCCTTTCCCCGAATGCCTATGTTAACTGCATGTGACAAATTGTCTGTATGCACTATATATTCTTTAAATCCTGTATTGACTTGGTCCCGCTGTCTCTGCTGTAATGCTTTGCCCAGATCCAGCCACAGTCATGGAGTACTTGACCCTGGCTGTGTTTTATACGTCTGGAAACACCTTGTCCAGAACAATAATACAGTATATTTGTGCTGTGGCACACCGTGCAATTTGCAAATGCTGGTTGCAAACCACTGCAATTTCACCAGACACTGCTTCTCAACCCTGGAAGAGTACGTTAGAGCTGTCCATGTATTGTATGCATCTTCTCATATTGCATAAGCATTTGTGTATGCAAATCGAGTTCTCTGGCACCTGTTGAGTTGCCTGTCTGTTAATGTAGTGTAACTACCTACGAGGTCTGTGTGCATATATAGAAGCATGTGCCCCACTTCGATGCATGGAACCGCTTGCCATGCTGCAAGGTACCTAGGTACCGACTACCCCTAAGCGGCTGGAGGTCTGACGCAGCCAGGCAGCTCCTCCAAAAGGTTACGCCACCTCCATCTGTTGGATTCGCAAGCATACAGTCTCGCAAACCACCTCTCCATATCACCCTCACCTAACAACTTGACGGACCAAGTTGCCCCCATAGCACCGGTTTCATTTCATTACGCCATCTCGGTTCAAGATGTCGGTAAGCATCGTCCCCTGGCTCATCTCCGAAGCATGAGCAGAAGCCAGGACTCAAACACCAGACGAAGCTCGGTTCATGCGCCTCCCCACTCTCAATCAAAGCCATCCCAACTGACAACTTCTCCAACTTCAGGACAAGATACCAGAATCACCCACCACAGTCAAGCCACTGGACTACTCCGACGACGAAGACGTTCAGGAATCAGGCATCATCAACATGGACGACGGCACCACCAAACCGACCCCCGCAACAGGGGCTGCCACTGGCGCATCCGCGGAGGCCTCAACCGGTACCCCGGCCCCCCCAAACCCATCAACAACCACTTCTCAGGAGGCGCCTCCTCCGAAACCCCCTCGACCAGTCACCGAGCAGCAGAAGAACGAGGCCATCCTGAAGGAGGCCTTCCCCAGCATCGACGCCGCTGTCATCAAGGCGGTGCTGAGCGCAAGCCGAGGACAAGTCGACCCAGCGTTTAATGCGCTGCTGGGCATGAGCGATCCGGATGCTCTTCAGCATGACGCAGAAGAGCAGCCCCCGCCGCAGCCTCCGCGACCCCAAAATGCCCAGTCCCAGCTCGAGGCAGACGAGGCCTATGCCCGCCAGTTGGCACAGCATTACGAGAGCCAAAGTGCGGCATATGAAGCTCGGACCGCCAACACAGGCCCAGGGAACCCGCCCCGCCGACGCCAGCAGACCGGCCTGAAGCCAAACGAGATGTACGACGACAGGGAGCACAGTTTCATGGACGATGACCTCCCAGTCATACAGGAGCAGCTCAAGAAGGGCTTCCAGGAGACGCAGACCAAGGTGAACTCGTGGTTCAAGGATATCAAGAAGAAGTTTGACGAGCAGTTTGACGAGAACGAAGGCTCGTCGTCCCAGCAGCATGGCGGCCGTGCCCCATTTGCGGGGCGGGGCAGTGGGGAGTCGTCGAGGAGAAGCAGGGACTACGAGCGATATGATGCTGACCCAGAGCTGCTCAGCGACGACTTTGCCGGGATGAAGTTCCGCAGTGATGGCAGTAAGTACAGAATTGAAGTCGATCAGCATGCCAATGCCAGATGCTAAGACGTAACTCAGCACCTGCTGGTCGCCAGCAGGCACAGAACCCCAACCTGTTCAAGCCGCCGCCACCCTCATTGTCCCCAAAGCCACACGACGGCCGAAAGGTGTCGTTCAAGGATGGCGTCGAGGACATCGACCTCTACAGCACCTCGCCCAAGAACGCAGCCAAGGACTCGACTTCCGCAGCGGCTGGCGGGAAATCCAGCAAGTGGCAGCCGCTGTCCTCGGTTGAGCCGAGCCCCATCGCGGAGAACGACCCTTTCAGTCTTGGTGACAGTGACGATGACAAAGACGCGAAGGACAAGCCAGACAAGGCGAGCATTAAACTGGAGGATACGGAGGACTCTGAGGAAAGGCTTAGGAAAGCTGCAGCGGAGGCGATGGCGGACAGTCTGGTCGACGACAAGGCCAAAAAGGAAGACGCGAAGAAGTAATTAAGCTCCCGGGTCAACCACACCCCTGAGCAGTCCATCGTTGACACTGGACCATGGATTGAAATTGTGGCCAGGATGAGATTCCTCGTGGCACACGAAAGAGAGCTAGCACTTGGTTCCCCTTGGTTTGGAGCGCTGTTGTGAAGCCACGAATTCTGGGTGGAGGTGAAGCACCAAGACTACACGTCTTGCTATTCGATATCCCTAGAAATATAAGCCTTGATTCCCCCAAGAAGAGCTCTCCAGTTGACATTGCTGGGTAGAGACACAGACATGTTGCCGTTCTGCACACCCAGCGTGAATGCGACCGATTGAGAGAAACTTTTTGCGGTGATACCGTGGGCGTCGATAAAACGAGTCCATGCCAGTTAATACGTTAGCATCCGTGTGATTACATCTCGCATCAGTGAATTTCCAGTATTTAACAAGGGGCCTTGGGGTGATGACCTGAGACGTGCAGGACACGTTGGCCTCCGCGGTCGTCATGATGACATGTCAAGAAGCCCTATTCAGCCATCGAAATTCCGGTTTGAAGAGCGCGTCAGGCGCATCACAGTTTGGTTCGTCGAGCGGTCCGAAGCAGTCGTCTGACGAGAAGCAGCTCAAATTGGGCTATGAATCTTAACTCAGAGTGCACAGACGACCTTTCTTCGCTTACATGATAACCTTTTGTGGGATCACCTCCTACCGGACAACCACCTCCTACGATTTCCTAGAGGCTGATTTCCCGTGGGAGGTCCTCTTGTCGAAGCACCTCGCCTGGTCCAATCTCCTATAGGAAAATCTCCTGCCCACTGGTTCCTAACCGTGGCAGCGTTGTCTTGCTGTGAGCATGTCTAGGCTCTCCGAGATAAAGTGGCCGTGGCTCCGTAGTGGATCCCCCACTTTGGCCGCCCATTTTTACCGGGGGTAGACCGGAAACAGCTTGGAGTGCACGTTCCTAGAGGGCCGAGCGTGATTGGACGGCCCGGTCGAGGAAAGAGCCTCAAGGAAGGCAGGATACTGGGAATGGGTGCGTCTGGCGGGACAGAATCAAGTAGACGCGGAGTTGTCGCCGCTTCGCATTGGGCCTTGCAGCATCGCAGTACCTGTCAGACGTGCCTCGTGCCTCGGGACGCGCCCACTCTTAGGCACAACGCATCAGGTTGTCCCGTGCTCTCCTCCCTCTCTCTGACTCGGGCTTCCGTACCTTCACACAGCAGTTACACTGCCGATATTGGGATACCTCGACCACACCACGTCTCAAGGAAGAACAAGCCTCTGTGAACGCACCCCTTACACCCCGTCACTCCCACGGTTCTGCACGAGAGAACAAGCTCGGTGGCAGTACTCTGAACGCAACTCGTGATCGACCGGTCGGGCTCTTCCGAGGTACATGAAAATTAACCCGCCGTCGTCTTCAAGTTTTGATATTTGGTTTAATTCGTATGAGCTGGGTTGTCAACTCGACCAAGACTGATCAGCCCCGGGTTTTCACTATCAGACAGGTCTCTGGAACGAAAACGCCGTCAAATCTACTGGACGATCTGCATAGCGTCCAGCCCAATCGCCTGCAAGGCGGCTCGTCTAAGCTGCCCTACCTTCTGGGGACTCATAGCTTACCTGCCCGCATACAACTACTCATTTTCTTCACCTGGCTCGCCAACACCATCACACCGGCCAGTAAAGCTCGGCACAGGCCCGTCGAGGGTTCCAATCCGCGCCTCTTCCGTCTCCTGCAACCCCCCCTCCCCATACTCTCCGACAGGGGTCCTTCCTCAACAAGCAAGGGCAGTTACATCCAACTGGCCCCGTCACACATCACTCACTCACTCGCCTAGTTACTGTCCAGCCGAGTAAGTCTATTTCCTTTCCTGCCGTCTTGTCTGCGTGGCCGTCTGTAAGTCTTGTAGACTTCTGCGGCCCAGTGCGTGTTGGGCACTCTTTTCCTTACATCATTCCGATACCTTCTTGCTTCTCGTGGGCCTGAGTCAACTGGGCTCTTACATTTGTATTTATACGTGCGGCGGCCAAGACTGCTTTATTTGTTCTGTAAAAGCTCGCCCCCTCTACTTCCTGGAGGTACTTTCGACCAGCAAAGCGGTGCAGCGGTCACACATGGCATGGTCCTCCTGTGGGTTGTCCTCCTGCGGGATACCGCCTAACGTTTCCGCTGCGGACCCTCGCCCTAGCCTTGACGGCCGCTCCACTGTCTTTAATTTTCAGGATATTCGAGACGGGAATGCTCCCGCTCTGTGAGGCAATAAAAGAAGAGAAAGCCTGCGAGTCTGGCCTGATTTGCAACTCAGGAAGTCTGGGAACTCGTCTCTGATATCCTTCTTGCCAGGTTCCACAGAAACTACGTTACTTCTCCCCACTAGGAGGAGACTCCGCGCCACGGTTGAAGCCATACTTCGTGTTGCGCCCTATTGGTACTGCAGTTCCGATTGGCAAGGAGGAAGTCCAGCGCCGGACGAAGGATCTCCACCTGCTTGTTGGGGGGTCTCGGGTCTACATCCACACGGGGACAAGTCCAAGTCGCACTGTCGGAGAACGGCTTGTCCATTCCCAGAGAGAGCCACTGCTCAGATTCGACGTCACACCTGCATGGGCTGTTCAAGAAGAGCCCGTGGCTGATACGTCCTTGATCTTTTCCGGCCCAGCGTTGTCTGAGACTGCCCGAGTCAAAAAAAAAAACAACGGCCAGTTTCTATTCTTGAGTGAATCTTTGCGTCACAGCCTGTGGCCTCCTCAGGTCGGCGGCTCCAAATTCGCACTATGTAAGTCAGCCCTGACTCCACGGCCGTGACCACAGTCTTTGCGCTCTACTCAGTCTGTGGCTTGCGCTGCTGCTGCGCGCCCATCTCAGCTTTTGCTGATCCTCCAGCAGGAAGTTTGGCAAGCAGATCCAGAAGCGCCAGCTCGAAGTCCCTGAGTATGCTGCCAATTTTGTCAACTACAAAGCACTAAAAAAGGTGTGTCTTGCCTCCAGGCCCTCCCCTACGACCGCCCACTCCCCGCTCTGGGACACCGTACGCTCTGAGATAGAAAGGGTACCACAAGAATTCTCTAGAACAATAAAGCGAGGAGTACATTGGGACTGGAGAAGCCATGTTTCCCGCGGTCCACGGTGCTGCGCGAGCAGGAAGGATGGACGAGAGACTTATCGCTAACAGCATTTCCTTATAGCTCATAAAAAAGCTTTCCGCAACTCCGACACTCCAAGCCCAGAATGACCACCTTCAACCCGCCGTTTCAATAGATTCACAGGCCGCTTTGCAGGCGAACAAGGCAACATTCTTCTTCCAGCTGGTATGATGGCCTCTTGAAACCCATCAAAATGAGTCCGAACGCACCAATGCTAAATGTGGATCAGGAAAGGGAGCTCGAGAAGGTGAATGCCTTTTATCTCCAAAAAGAAGCAGAGGTATAGCCCCGATCCAGCCCGCCACTGAATCACTGATTCATGATCTGACATCCGATCTGTAGCTCAAAATCCGGCTCAAGACCCTTCTGGACAAGAAAAAGGTACTCCAATCACGCCATGGCATATCAAGACGGTCAGCGAAGTTTACAACCCTTCAAGAGGGCTTCCAACAATTTGCGAACGACCTCAACAAATTACAGCAATTCGTCGACATAAATGGGACGGCCTTTTCCAAGATCCTGAAGAAATGGGACAAGACTTCCAAGTCCAAGACGAAGGAGCTCTACCTTTCCAGGGCTGTGGAGGTTCAGCCATTCTTCAACCCGACAGTCATCAGCGAGCTCTCTGACCAGGTCACAACGAGTCTGCAGGAGCTCGGTGCTTGGGCAGACGGTGACCACGTCAGCTTTGAGGGGCAAGGACGACCGGACCACATTGTGAGCAGCCATCATCTGCTGGGTACCGAAGAGGGAGATGCAGACACCGTCCTCCTCGAGACGGTCCTTTCGGGGAACCTCGACTCTCTGAGAGACCTCCTAGGGCGTATGCGAGAAGCAGTGGAGCCCAACTCAACATTGGACCTGTCTTTGATGGAGAGAATCACCAGAACCTTTCTTGCGTCCATCAATGAGGCCCCACACGAATCTCTCCAGCTCCTGCTTGATACAGGTCTGGTGGACATTCAGTCCGAAGACGACATCAACGAGCGGAATTGCCTGCACCAAGCAACCATCTATGGCAACTACTTTGTCTTGAACCTCGCATTGGAAAAAGGTGTTGCCGTCAACCGAACCGACGTCTACGGCCGGGTCCCGTTGCATTATGCCAGTTTGCATGGCCGGTTGGACATGATCGATGCGCTGTTAGCTGGTTAGAAGACCCCCGCTCTCGCCCATATCATCAGTTACTGACCTAGACTTAGTTGACGCCGACACTATCAATCTCATCGACCACGACAATTTCCGGCCGCTGGTACATGCCATCATACACAACAACTTGGACTGCGTACGGATGCTTGTGGAGAAAGGGGCACGGCTGAATTCGATCTCAGAGACCGACCATGCCCCCCTGAACCTAGCATGCAAACATGGTTCGTATGCTATCGTCGAGCTGCTCCTCACCAAAGGCGCACAGATTCTACCCGATGCCGAGGGTCTGTATCCCCAGCACCTTGTGGCCAGGTCTGTCAGGAACCCCGAGCTCCTGAGTCTACTAAAGCATTTCGGAGCCGACCTGAATCAAATCGACAAGCTGTATGGGTGGACGCCACTCGTACATGCTGCCAGCGAGGGAAACGTTCCTTGCTTGCGAGCACTCCTGGACGAAGGCGTTGACGCTAATATTCTTGACGAGAAAGACCTCTCAGCGCTTTACTATGCAGCGTGGGAGGGTCATCTCGAGTGCATGAATTTGCTGATATCCCTCCAAAGCACATCGACCAAGGGACCGAGCCCCAGGGAAACACAAGTGTTGCCGCCGTCATTGGGACCAATGGCCCAGACGCAGGACGCCGAAATCATGTCACTGGACCCAGACGGAATCCCAGACCTTGAATTGCCGCCACCCATCATCCCGCTGCGCAGATATGGACACAATTTCCTAGACACCAAGACGGTAGTACAGATCAACTTCGGTGCGGATGCTGAACAACCTCTCGTCTTCTTCCACGATGGCAAATATCCCGCCGCGCGGTTGACAATTTCATCCAAGGCCGCAGACTTTATCCCCAAGAACATCATCCTACCCTTCACAGAAGACACCCGTCTTGTTTCTTTCCAGGTCGACAACCTAGACACTTTCACGCTGGACTTTGATGTGTTCCCGACATACGGAGCCAAGGTCATTGCGAAGACGGTGGCTTTGCCCAACACATTCCGGGCCTCATTGAGTAGCTCGGGCAGCTGCTGTCTTCCTCTGTTTGATCCTCGACTCCGTGCGATCGGTCAGATTAGCTTCAATACGCAAGTCATCAAGCCTTTCCAAGGAAAGCCCCTGGAAATCACCGATTTCGAGACTTATTGGAAGGCGACCAGGCAGTTTGATCGCCATATCAGCAGTTTTGTCACCGGGTCGAGCCTTGTTGGTAACTTCGTAAGACTCTATGTGCAGCAGACAAAGGACGGTTTTCCGGTCCTCTGGCCCACAAGGACAGTGGACATGGGTACAGAAGGCATGGCCGTCCCTCTGTCATGGGTAACTCATGCGCAGTTCGACCAGATGGCCCGGGTCTCGTCTTCGAGGAAGGCTCTTGCAGCGGGTATCCTCAACCAACCGACTGAGCTTCAGGAAGTCCATCGCCTTCTCGCATCAGCAGGTCTCACTCTCGCTGAGGCCCTCGACATACTACCTTCCAACATCAACGTCAATCTCCACTTCATCTACCAAATAGCAGAGGACCACGCCCACCCACAGCCTCAAGAGTCGAACAGCCGCGGCTTGAACAGCTTTGTTGACTCGGTGCTGGGGATTGTGTTCGACCACGCGCGCGTGCAGCGTGCACAGTCACAGCAGAGTGGAGGCAGCACGGCGGTCCGCTCCGTCGTATTCAGCTCGTACAGCCCTAGCGTCTGCACTGCTCTCAACTGGAAGCAGCCGAACTTCCCCGTGTTCATGTGTAACGACCTCGGCCGCGAGGAGGTCTCGATGGCGCCCCCGCAGATGATCGCCGCGGCCGTGAACCACGGCCGTAGGTCCAGCTCGATCAAGGAGGTGGTCAGGACAGCTCAAGGCAACAACTTCATGGGGTTGGTGGTTGCTTCAAGGCTCTTGGTATGTGATATCGATGCCCCCTTCCTCACACCTGCGACCCCTGATGTGATTCCGTACTAACTCAAGGACAGAAAATGGTACCGTCGCTCGTGGACGCTATCAAGGCTCAAGGACTCGCCCTCGTAGTCGACAAGTCCTCCGAAGGTGGACCGCTCTCCGACCCTCCGCCTGAAAAACTGCTACCCGGAGTCGATGGCGTCTTCAAATACACTGGTGTGCTGAGATTCACAGATTCGATAGACATGTAATAATTTGAAACGAAAGTTTGCGTTTCTGAACGAAAAGATAGCACTAGATCACTGCCGAAAATAAGACCTTGCAGGAAGCTATGGAGCTTACAAGAGCTCAGACCATAATGATGTTGAAGACCGTGGCAGTCAAAGAAAGGATAGGATGGTCAGGCCAGGTGTGGCCCAAAATCAGGCAAAGCTGCACGCCTTGGATGCGAGATTCGAGCTGGATATATTTGACTTACACCGACAAGCCCACATGCGGAAATGATGTCCGTAGGCAGACATGTTTGACAACATACCCAATAAGACACAGTTGTCGTCCGTAGATATCTGCTATTCTTACCGTGCATTCCAATCCGCGTCCAGTTGCCATGGCACGACGAAACTTTGAATGTCACGTACATGTTGGCCACACGGTGGCCCGCTCAGCAGAGATAGTATGGCACATAAGATCTCGCCAAGCGGCTACGCTCATGTCTTTGATGGGCTGAGAGATTTCTGATAATATTCTGAGTAGGGGTATCTAACATCAAAAGACTCATACTTGTCGCGTGTCTCATTCTCCGACATGTGCAAAATTGACAACAACGCCTATACACACGGCCATCTTTCCTCCTCGAACGGCAGGACACACGGCCCGGACTCCTCAAGCGCCCTTGTAGCCGTACTTCAGGGCCGTCAGCTCCCTCTCCGGGTCGACGTTGGCCATCAGCAGCTTTGCCACGATGACAACGGCGTACACGATGGCGGGCAGGTTGCCCAGTCCGAGCCAGCCGAAGTGTTGGCGGTGGTCCTCTTCGCCGTCGAAGTGCTCGCTGGTCCCGCGCCGCTGCACCAGCAGGCCGTACAGGACCAGCACGGCGCAGAGCCCGACGTTCAGCAGGGGCAGGTGCTTCTCCAGCGGGCTCTTCTGCGGCGCCAGGCTGAAGCTGCTCGCACGCCTCCGCCGCCGCCTCCGCTGGCTCAGGGTGCTCATTCCGCTGAGGCCGCCCTCATCCTCGCCCTCGCTCCCGCCGCCGTCCTGCTGACCATGCCCGTGGGCCCCGGACCGGGAGCTGATCCAGCCGTCCAGCGCGTGGATGCCCGTCTCGGTCGGCGGGAGGCTGAAGAGGAGGAAGGTGGTGCTCGCCAGGGATGTCAGGCCCAGCACGGCGATGAGGGTTGTCGAGGGGCGGAAGAGTGCGAGGAGGTAGGGTATGCACGAGAGGATGGGCAGCGCGAGGAGGATGATCTGGTACTGCTGATTGTGGGTTGCGTTCTGCTCGGCGAGGGTGTGGATGAGCTGCTCCTGTTCTGTTCGTGGGTGGGTCAGCCGTGCGTCTGAATGGGAGAACTGTGTCTGATGATGTTCCCCAACAGGACACCAGAAATCATACCCTCTTCATCGAGGACCTCGGGGGTGGTCCCGGTGGAACTTTCGTCGGTGGGGTAGTGGAATGTGCGACGAAGCCGCGTCCTTGCGTTGCTGATGTCCATATTACTTTGCCTGCTGCACAAGCCCGCGTTGGAACAGCCCCGGTGCTGTGCTGACGATGGAATCTTTAAGTAAGGGCGGCCAGCAGAGTGAGGCGGCCAGCAGTGCGCTGGCGAGGTTACATGGGATGAAGTAAAGCAAGAGGCGGATCGTAAATAAGGTTTAGGAGCTGAGGTCCTGCCGAGCTATGTACCGCGGTCTGGCAGCCTGGGTGACGTCGATCTCCCCCAAGAGCCGCTGCCGGCCGCGTGAGAAACAGGGGTCTCTGGCCCACACCGAGGTGGGATGATCGACTTCAGCCTTGAATTATTTCAACGTCTCTCTCTCTCCGACGACCAATTCGCACACACACGGTCGCAGACATGTTACCACGGCCGATATGTAGGACGCCGGCCCTCCGGGCCCTGAGGCTTCCCGCCTCAAGGAGAGCCCTTCTGCAAAGACGGTCGCTCATCGCCGCCCCGAAGCCTGGAGATGGACCTCTGATGGAGAGACGGGCCGACAGGGAGCTGCCAGGTGAGCTTAGCCGTCCTTGTTTGCCCGCATGGCCCTCCCAGCCATGTCCGCGAATGCTACTTGCTACTCGCTTGATGGACTGGCTTGCTGACTGACATGGTCGCTCGCAGATGTCGAAGCAAACCGCTTCCGCTGGTCGCGCACGCTGCCCATCTTCTTCACCCTTGTCGCCGCCGCCAGCGTCGCCATCTTCAACTACCAGAAGAGCTCGTCGCCCGTCGTATCGTCCACGCTGTACGCGCTGCGCCACAACGCCAGGGCACGCGACTACCTAGGCGACGAGATCTACTTCCAACAGCAGATCCCCTGGATTAGCGGGGAGATGAACCAGCTGCACGGCCGCATCGACATTTCCTTCTCGGTCAAGGGCACCAAGAACTCGGGCGTCATGCACTTCGCAAGCTTCAGGCCCACCCCTAAGGGCGTCTTCGAGACCACCGAGTGGAGCCTCGAGACGAGCGACGGGAAGAGGATCGACCTCCTGGATGACGGGGATCCGTTCCGTGCTATGAGGACCCCCGCAGGGCTGGACGATGACGATGACGAGACTACGAGGGGCTTCAGGCACTAGATGGAGTTCGAGGGCACGCGAGGCGGGACTTTCCCATGACCATGGAAGATTTGCAAATGTTTTCAACAGAACAACATTCGTGGTCGGCAGCGTCGAGCCAACAACGATATACCCGTAACGCACAAGCATGGAGTACGGACCTCTGGCAATAGAAGTGTGCGATATAGAGTGGCACTTCTCGAGGCTTTTCAGGTCGATCCCACAAGCTCTTGGCCTAGCATCGCAGAAGAGGCCTCATGAGGTACCACCAAAGCCCTGACCGATGTAAAGGCCAGGACAGCATTTATTACTTGATTGCAGCAAAGAAACCTATGTATGATTTGGTAGATACGCTGTAAAATAGTCCCAGAATCTCAATCCAATGGTTCGGTACCATTGTCCGTTTTATCCATTTACGCTCTCGAGTCCGTTACACCATGCGCATCCGCATCCGTCGCAGCACGCAACTCGCTGCACGGGCACGCGGAGTAGCTGTGGGCGGAAAGTGTAGCTGGGGCAAGTGTCCTTCCAGGAACCTCATTAGCTATTCAAGGATGTCAGGCTTCGGAGAGCCAAGAACTCAGCGCGCAGCTGGCCAGCGCAGCGTCTGGGACCAGGCAAACATTATGATAATTCGTCATATACCCACGTCAAGCTTTGTGGTTCGTAAGAGCTGTCTTGTTTGTCGTGACTGGGGTATAGGTCCTGTCAATATACTTGAGGAACATCTCATTAGGACAGTGTGTGTGTTTCAAAGTGTCCCATGTACATTTATTTCGTTCGCCTGACTACTTATCTTACACAGTGATCGGCGTCGCAGCCTCCTCGGCGGTCTCACGCAGGCCCATTTGAACAGCCTCCGCTATCCTGCCCTCCTTCCTCATCTGCTTGAGCTCCAGGTGCATCCTCCGTGCCTCAGTGAGGTCTTGTTCGGCATTGGGGAACCTCTCGTTCAGAGCCTGGTTCATCCTGTCGATGAACTCCTGCGGGGGTGGGGCCTGCTTGACGGCGTCCGAGACCCTGACCAGCGCACCCTTTGGCCCTGGCACACACCCCTTGACCACGATGATACCCAGGTCGATGTCCACCCGCAGGACCGCCAGGTTTTGCATCGTCACCCTCTCGTTGCCCATGCGCCCTGGCATCTTCTTGCCGGGCAGGATTCTCGAACCACTTCCTTGTGAAGGGCCAACGCTACCCATCGTCCTGTGATTCTTGGAGTTACCGTGACTCGCTTCTTGTCCGCTGAACCCATGCCTCTTCATGCCACCTGCGAACCCCTGGCCCCTCGAGTTCGCCCTGACGTCCACCCACTGTCCCTTGTGGAACCAGTCCGGCAGCAGCTGCGCGCCCACCGGCGGCGCCAGCCCCGCCTCGTTGAGCACCTGGAACTCCACGAGGCGCTCCTTGGGTGGGATCCCCTTGGCCTCGTAGTACCCCAGCTGCGGCGCGGTGACGTTGGCAGGCCGCTTCGACCCGCAGCCCAGCTGCACGGCGCAGTAGCCGTGCTTCTCGCGCGTCTTGTGGGCCACGACCTGGCACTCCTCGACCTGGAGCACTGTGCAGGCCATACGCTTGCCGTTGTGGGTGTAGTAGGCCGTCATGCCCTTCTTGGTGGCCAGGATTCCGGTCCGGAGGGGCGTGTTGCGCTCCTTGCGCTTCTGCGCGGCGGCGGGGGACGTTGTCGGTTCCGGCAGGCCGTTGCCCGAGTTGTACTTGATCTGGAAGCTCGACCGCTTCGGGAGCGTGCTCCAGCCATACTTGACGCCGCGCGACTGAGTGGTCTGGGCTGGGACGGCGACGGAGAGGGCGGGTCGGAAGGCTAGCGACGTCGGTTGGGGGTGTTGGATGCCGGCGATGAGGGCCGACGGTGCCCTTGACGGTCGGGGTATTGATGCCCAGCACCTCACTGGTATGTTGGGCGCCATTGTCGCTACGCTGCGTCTGAAGCGAACGAACGGCGATGTGAGGTCGTGGTGCGAGGGCGAGGTACCAATCCACCCGAAATTTGAGGTTCGGGGCGTTGCTGTACCTGCTGCACGCGAATAAGGTTTGCCTGCCCCGGTCGTGGAGGAAAAGTCGTGGGGATAAAATACAGGCATAGCGTAACTTACGGGCGCTTACAACACCCCAACACCACCAAACTCAGGCGGCCTGCGCGACAAGCCTGAGAACTGCAGAAAGACACACTTAATTCTCTTTTTTTGTTTTTGTTTTCACAGTCTCATTGACTTCAAGATCCATAATGGTCTACTACTTCACCTCCACCGTGGTCGACCCGCCCGCCTACGTCTACGTGGGCAAGGACAAGTTTGAGAGTGCGTGAGATTCAAGCCCAGAGTCCACAGCCGTAGCAAGAGGCGAGTGACAACTCACACAGATCGGAATAGATGAGGACCTCATCAAGCACGGGTGGGAAGAGGATGTTTGGTCAGTCCTTCTGGGCACTGTCGTGGTCTCCTCTTTCTAGAACAGCATAACTCACAAGCCTGCAGGGTATGAGCGAGACCCGTGCTTATGAAAGCGTCCATCACCAGCCTGACTTGTTTGTGTGGTATTCTAGTTCCATGTCGACAAGCTTTCTAGTGCACATATCTACCTGCGGTTGAGAGAAGGCGAGACGTGGGAGAACATCCCCGAGCCTCTCGTTACGGATCTGGCACAGCTTACCAAGGCCAACTCAATCGAAGGTATGCCATACTGCCGTCAATTAAACGGGGACCTGTGTGCTCAGAGAGTTATGACCAGGCAACAAGAAGGACAACATCACCATCATCTACACACCATGGTCAAACCTCAAGAAAGACGGCAGCATGGCAGTCGGCCAGGTTTCCTTCCACAGCGACAAAAAGGTTTGCTATCCCTACCACCGTGAGGCGTGGGGACTCCTGTTCTGACTCTTCTTCCAGGTCAAGAGGGTCCTTGTACGTGAGAGGGAAAACGCAATCATCAACAGACTCAACAAGACCAAAGTTGAGAAGCACCCCGACCTGAAGCAAGAGAAGGATGACCGGCAGCGGGAGCTGCGGAAAAAGGACCAGAACGCCCAGCTGGCACGGGTACGTGCCGTGTGCTGCCCCTCTCCGCAACTATCGATTGAAACTGACTCATCCCCCCAGAAGAAGGAAGAAGCCCGGGTAAAGAAGGAGAGAGAGCAGCTGAAGTATCAGAAGGATCACGCGTATGATGACATCTTCAACGAGGAGAACATGGCGGGATCAAGCAACCAGGACCGAGATGAGAACTGGGAGGACGACTTCATGTAGCTACCACGTTATCATTTTGAAAAGCCAAATGGAGATACATTCATCAAAGCTGTATATGTGGCTCGGACAAGTATGGAGATACTGCCAGCCTGTTGCAAGCTGAAATCTGCGACTTCACTACTCATTGCGACCTCTCTCATGCGAGCCATCGGTCATCCCAAAACAGGTTTTCTACGGGGATGTATCCCACAGCAGACCAGAGATTTCCCACAACAGGGTATTGCACAAGAGGTTAACCTGTATGAGAAGGAATATTCTCCCACAGAGGTTCACTAGCAGGAGGCTATCTCCTGGGAGGTTGTCCCCCAGGAGGTTGCCCTCAAACGCGCCACCTATTGACCGACTCCACTGCCCATCTGATTGATGTCCGTTCCCTTCACCTTGTGGTCGTTTGGATTGGCAGCGGCCTCGTACTATTAAGCGTGTCAGTCATCTCTATGTCTCTAAACGGACAGAAATCAAGAACGCCGCGCTGTAGCACTGAAGCCGGGGTTCTGCATGAAGGACGATGCAGACAGCTTCACGGAAAGGAGTGCCATGCACGCATTGATAAAGGGAATAGTTGTGCTCACGAGAATGTTCGCAGGAGCGCGCCCAATTTGCATCCACTCGCCCTTGAAGCCGAGGTACGAGATCCTCGTGACGTCCTCCTCACCGTCGCCAAAGTTGTCCGGGAAGAACAGGGCCAGGCGCTGGACCTTTCCGAACTTGGCGCGCTTCACGGGGAGGTCCTGGATCTCGGACGTCTGCGAGAGCTCAAACTCCTGCTCGGCGGGCGCGTCCTCGGCCGCCTCGAAGTCGACGTCCTCCCTGTTCTGGAAGACCTTGAGCGTCTTGGGCGCGCTGGCCGACTGCGACGTGCGGATGAGGATCGAGTGCAGCTTCACCTGCCCGGCGAAGCTGGACGGCCGCCCCTTCGGTGTTAGTCGATCTGCGTTTGCACCTGCCAGGGTAGTGGGATGTGGGGGTTGGGTGAGGCTCACGGGATGTTGATGATCAACTGCTCATCGGCATCGCTGGCAACCTCGGGCTGGTCGCTCAGCCTGTCTGTCCATTCCTTTTTGGTTATGGCCTTGCCAGACTCGTGGACGCTCTCGTTGAGGGTTGTGATGTTGTCGAAGTCGATGTGTTGGTACAGCGAGAACTGCAGCGCGGGGGTAATATCGTCTGAATGGTCGTGTTCATGATGATGACCTCCTCCTCCATGCTCATCGTGGCAATGAGACATCCTGAGAGCACTGACTGTAGATTTGGAAGGTTTGGGAAACTGGTGGGTTGAGTGTGAGAGTGAGCGGGTGAGGTTTACTTAAGTTGATAGCTTTTGTAAGTCCCAGGCTGCAGATCGGTCCACTCAGCTAGTGACTCCGACATCTCAACAGTACCACTCAATGAATTATCCAACTACGAACAAGCACACCAACTAAGATATTGCGTGAAGAAGTTACGCTTGAGAGAGTATCTATGTCACTAAGCCAACAACATCACTGGAAACGAAAAGCATTCATTTGGGTCTTCACTTGGTCAGGGCTCAAGTCAGTATCTGCAATCAAAACCAACTTTATTGTGACGAGGACACTGGTGCTGCATAGATATATCCAGCATTATCAAATTTCTTCTCAAGAGCATATGCAAAGTGTTACTTGAAAAACGAAGGTGCCTTCTGCTTTCCCTTGCTCTTCTTCCTGAGAACGGAAGTCCTAGTCCCGAACTCGCCCCGGAGAGGCTGCGACATTGTCTGAAAGGGACCGAAGGTTTGGCTCTGGCTCTGAGCCTGACTCTGGCTCCCAAATCCGAATCCGAATCCCTGAGACTGTCCCTGGCTCTTCGCAAACAGTTGAGGCGGCGGGCTGGATCGGATTTCATCCGGCGCACATGCCTGACTGAACGAATCGCCAAAACCCTCCAGCTTAATCCCCAGCTGTGCTCTCCTCTCGGCTCTCCGGCGCTGGCGTTCCTCTTCTTTCTCCCTCCGGCGCCTCGCCCTCTCTGAAAGTCCATCTTCACCCTTCCCACTGCGCGAGTAGTTATAATTCTCAGGGTCGCTCCCCCTCTGTTCAGGCCACAGGGACAAAAGGCGGCTTTGACCCTGCCTTGCTGGGGGAGTGAACTTGATAGATGGAACATACATACGCAGTCGGGTCGTTGTTGGGTCTTCACGCCCGGATTCTTCATCTTCTTCTTGCGTTTCGAAAGAGTCGGCAACTTGTGAGGTTGCTCGAGAGGATGAAGGTGTTGCTGAAGGCGTTGGTAATGTTATCTCTGATCCAGCGCGTGAGAATGCCGGATCTTCGTACAAGTCGTCAACTGTGGATTGACTACTTCCCACCCTCGGCTGAGTCCTCAAGGCGAGGTCCAGAGTTGGTTGGGGCACCATGTATACGCCTCTCTCCGACAGGTACACCTCGGCAGCCATCCTCTCTAACGCAAGCTGCATGTATCTCCACTGGGTAGCTGCCAGCGATTCAGCTGCTAGCCGGCTGGACCAGCTGATGGAAAACCGTTCGAATAAATCAGTAACACCGAGTGTCGGGCCAAGTGTACCGCAACGAAAGAATTGAATGTCGCCCGATTTCTGAAGTCGCTCGAGGTCTCGAGTCCACGGATCTTCCAATCCTGTGAGATCTAAAGCGTGCCATGAGTCCGTGAATCTCAGCAAAGGCTGCAACGCGACGGACTCGTGCAATTCTCGTTTCTCCGATATGTCTTTAATAGTCCCAAAGAGTCCGGCGCTGTTGCCACCATCGGACACGAAACTGCATTTTCCAAAGAAGCCGGTGTTGATCTCGTTCATGAGTCCGATGAAGTAGGAACTCGATTCACCGGCTTTATGGGTTGGGAGATTTTGTATCGGACGCTGGCGACTGAGCTGTCTGTCTTCTTGAACCGCGTCAGGAACGACAAGGGCATCCGCGACATCTCGCAATATCCTCTTCCTCAGTGACGTCTTCCATTTGGTCTCATCCCACTCAGTCTTCGCTGACCTTTCGGGGCATCCCGGCCACTGAGCATTTCCAGATATAATTGCGACAACTGACGAGCTCAAACTTAGGTCATTCCTCAATCCAAAAAGTTGGAATGCTTGGGGTTCGTAGCCGTCGACGCGAGCACCGGCATACTCGCTTCCTGAGCGACGGCGGCCCTTTGGTGCGGAGCGTCGGAGAGGCACTGCATGTATGGATGTGATTCCTGCAAGCTCACCTAGGCTGGTGTGTAAGCCTGGGAATTGCACGACCTGATGATGAAAGCTTGCGCTCCCATCTTGAGAGGAAATCCTGAGGTAGAATAGCTGCACAAGAGAATTCCGACTGGAATAAACCAGCACAAGGGAGCTTGCCCATTCAGCTGAAGATTGCAACCTCGCCACAAACATTTTAAGAGTTTGTTTGTCCTTGCCTCTGAAGTGTGGGCATGAGACCAGTACACTCGGTTTCCCTGCTTCCTGGTCTCCGACACTGCTTATGTCTAGCACGTAGAGCTGTTCTGTGGTGAGGACCAAGATATTGTTTGGACTGGCTTCGATGGATTGCGCCTCAAGCAGCGTGCCGCTGGTGTGACGCCTGGAGAAGTCGAGATGTGAATGGATTTTGAATGTCTCAGTGTCCAAAATCTGGACCCGATTGCTATCGCAAATGAGCAGCCCATCGTACTTCTGGCCTGATTCAACATGGCCAGTGAGATAGTCAGTCTGAAGTGAACGGGATGCTGAGCCAACGGTCTCCGATTGGCTGCTGTCACGCTCCCAGTCAACATCTCTCGCCGACTTGCAGACCCAGGAAATCCGGTAATGATCCTCAGAGGGCCGCTGTTGGTTGGAAGGCCAAGACGATGGGGAGACCTCACAAGCTCCTCTGGTCTTCGGGACGGCTGTATAGACTCCGGGTCCCCCATGTTGAGTATGCTGGCTATCAACGAACCAGACCGACCAGTGCCCAGACATGTCTACAATCGCGATCTGTGGGGCATCTGTTTCTGAACCAACGTTGACCGAGAAGTCAGACTGAGCATCCCCTCCGGTGTCATCCTTGGTCAGCGTAACAAGAGGGACCAGTGCAATATGCTGCACATCAGCATCGTTCGATATCGCGGTCTGTGCCACGCTAGCTGTAGGCTTCGCGCGAATTTCTGGTTGGAAGATGGTTGTTGATGTTGACTTCTGAGCGATGAGCCATCGAATCGGGTCGTACTGCCTTGGCTTGTTGGCGAACTGGATCTTAGAAATGGGGGCTCCGTCGCCGCTCCATGTCCCATGGAAGTGTGACTGATGTGCTCCTATCGGTAGCGATGACTGGGCCCAGGTCCAATTTTCCAAAGCGATCATGGAAACTCGAAGAACATGGCCAGCCTCGCCAGCCGCCGTCGCCACGGCTGGTCGTGATAAAGGGTGGGATGGTCTCCTGAGGTCCGAGATCTCACCAACTGCGAGGACTGAGCCCAACTGACTTTCCACACCATCATCATGCGAACGAAACGTACGGAGCTGCTCCGATATGGTCTCTTTCAGGTTGACGTTTCCGAGGAAAGCCTCTGGGTGTGTCTTAAGCAGCCAGTACTTTTGAGACTTGGTGTGCTTGAAGGTGCCTCCATGGGTTACATCAGACCTTGTCCTCGTTGGGGGAAACCATTGCTCGGAGGGCAACAATTGTTGAAATGAAGGCGCTGCGGGTCTGGTCAGAATTATGTATATCTAGGAGACAACAAGGAGCCCAAATGCCGGAGACTGGCCACTCACGGTTCTCGACTACCCGACTAAAGCCCAAATCCCCAATTTCTGCATCCTCATCACGCACAGAGTGGTACGAAACTTGGCCCACATGGCCTAGTAAGACGTCGTTCACACGATGCGTCTCAATCTTGCTGGATAATTTTGTTTGAGCCACACGGTGATGCTCACCACGATTCGACTCGGGGCTGCTTTCAGCCATAAGCTTTGTCGGTATTGAAACTGGTTACTAAGATTTTTGAGGTTGAAGTATGCATAGCGAAGTCCAAGCCAGCACAAATTTCCCAGAAAAGCGTTGTAAGCAAAATCGTGGTCGAAGAATGTCCTGGGTTGTATCGAAAGCAAGCAAAGTTCATAGCGAAGAAAAGTAGAGGCGAGGGATGGGCCAGATCCACTGCGAGTCAAGGTTAGCAGCCAACGGCTGACACCCTAGTCAACCCCGGCAGCCCAAGTGGTACCTCTCCAGCGGGTACGTACAGACTACCTTAGCGTGGCCGATTATTGCTCGGGCAACCGAGATCTACAGTACAGAGACAGGAATGGCTTTCGCATTCGACTTGGTCCCTCACCCACGCTCCGTGTGGCATTGCGACATTCTTCCGCCCAAATCAGTCACATCATCTCGAAACGACGCCATTAAATTCCACAAGAACCACCAATAAAATAGAACCCGACAAAATGTCTACCGTGTTCGAGCCCAGGAGCTCCCAGAGCCGACAGACAATGGCCGCGCCGTCCGTGGCGGACAGCCTGCCCAGCATCAACTTCGGATTCGACGAGCTGCGCGATCGCATGGCCAGGTTCACAGCAAAGTTCGATGCATTTATAGAGCAGGGGCGAAAGAGAGTGCTGGAGGAGAAGAATCAATTCGTGATGCAGGTCACGGAGTTGCAAGGTACGCGCCTCCCTTCTGCTCCGACGGTACGTCGCGGTACCGGGACTGACTTGAGCGCTATCTAGAGGACCAAAGGATGAAGAGAAAAGACATCGACATACTCCAGATGAAGACGAACACACACCAAAACAGCATCGCCAAAGAGGCAGCCGAGACCCGCGAGATGCAAGCCGCCATCGCCTCGCTGAGCGCCGAGCGCGACAAGCAGCTCGCGCTGCGGGACTCGCTCCAGAAACAAATCGCGGAGACGCAGAAGGAGATCGACGCGCGGCTGGCGGCGCAGCGCGCACACCAGGCCCAACAAGATGCGCAGGCACGCTTTAACGTGCCCGAGCTGGACTTCTGGATCACGAACCTGTGCCTAAAGATCGAGGGGGCGGGGCAGGACGACAGGCTCAAGTTCGTGTTCTCGCACATCGACGAGAAGGACTGGGAGCGCGAGGCGTGGTTCGAGCTGAGCACCACCTCGAGGGACTATGAAGTAAAGCACTGCAGGCCGAAGCTGGATAGGGAGAGCATCGAGAGGGTGCTTGAGAGGACGAACGAGACGAGGGAGCTGGCGGTGTTGTTGAAGGGGATGAGGGAGCTGTTCGTGGAGGCTCTCAAGAGCTGAGGTGGCGCGCGCGGAAACGACAGGATGGTTCGAAGCCGAGCAGCGTAATTACGACCGGCGCAACTGTATGATTCCGGCTGCCTTGTAGTCTATTTGATTACTTATATGCGGTCCGCCTTTGGGTTGTCTGACCTCACCATAGCGAATGTGCTGGCAACCTCCAGGCTGCAGTAGGTCACTGTGGTGGACGAGTAATGATGCGAATGAGACATGGCAAACAATTTGATCCATGCTATTGAAATGGAACGTAGTGGGATATAAGACATCATATTAAAATGTTGTCAAAACGCGAATGGCGTTCGTTGTTTCCGCAAAGCATGCAGGGTCCATGAAGCAGCGCCCCGCCAGGAGTCCCGTGGATTCAGGTTGGCTTCTAAGTCCAGTACCTCATCCGCGCTCATTCAGAACCTCACCCTTACCACATCAACACACAACCCAGAGACAGCACACAATATGCCGCCTCCACCAGAAGAAAACAAGCAAGCATCGGCCCAAGTCGCCGTGGACCTCCTCTGGGAGATATCACAGATCCTCGTGAGCAAGCCGCCGGTCCACAACCGTCATGCGCGACCAACACGCTCAACCATTTGCTGACCGCGTTTCCCGCTCTCTCAGAACTGCCATCTCGACCGGCGAGAGATATCAATATGCACCTCCCTCATCGAGAGGGGTGTCAATCCGGAGGCGCTTGCGGTGAGTCTTTCTTGCGTGCTTCCTCGTTTTCCCTTACTTTCCCTGGCTGTGTTTCTCATCGCTCACTGTGACCCGGTGCAGACCACCATCAAGGAGCTGCGCAAGGGCGCCCAGGAGACCAAGATTGAGCTCGAGTCGCGCAAGCAGCAGCAACAACAACAGCAGCAGCAATGATTCAACATGAGTTCAGAGGGATCGTGGAGTTTGGCGTCTTTATCACCAGGCCATGTGTCACTTTTGGTCATTACTTGCTTGGGAATGCGCGCACGGCCATGAAATTTTCTGGAAGCACCAGAGGTTTGCGAATCAATTACTTGCTATATTTATACCTCTGCACGGCAGTGCAATTAAGTCAATATAGGCCCCGTGCAGTTACCACCCATCCATTGAAACAGCCGCCCTTCAACCAGAGACGCCGAATGCCCTACGCCGAGTCCAAAGTTTTCCAAACCCTTCGAATGCATGTATGCTGACCCAAACTGATCGCCCACCCCAGCTGAGCCCAGTGATTGCCTCCGATGTCAAGTATTCCGAACGCCGTCGCCTTTCAAATCACCAAGGGCAATGCAATCTCCCGAAGTTTCCCGTAGACGAGCTCCACGGCCCCTCACCTGTGGCCGAACAACATGATATCTTCGTCGTCGTTGTCATCATCCTCATCGTTCTCCGAGTCCTCGGCGTCTGTGTCGTCTTCGTAGTCATCGTCGTCCTCGCTTTCAGGCCCGCTCCGGGCCTCGCCTCCCCAGAAGTCGAGTTCCTCGTCATCGTCCTCGTCGATCACGGCATATGACTCCGGAACTGCTTGCGTATGTAGGCCAGCCGGGCTTGCGGCATCTTGGCTCAGACTATATTGTAGGTGAGAAGGATTCGTATGCGGTCCGGATGCAGAGCTTGACCCATTGGTGAGGTCTTGTAATGAGCGCTGGAGGTGCCCAGGTGTTGCTGGTGTCGCTGGGGCTGAATGCCCAGGCGCAGGTGCTTGCCCGCTCTCGGCCCTCTCCCCGGGCATCTCAGACCGCTCCAGTTCGACCGTGTTGTATGAGCGGCAGATCTGGCAACGCAATCCCAAGAAATGGTACTGTGTGGTGCATTTTGCTGAACAGTCGTTGCAGAGGATGGTCGATTTGACGTTCTCGAATTCTTCCGGCATCGGCTGCTCGCGGATGATATTCGCCAGGTTCGTGAACAGCGCCTCCATGTTCACGATGCTCTTGCTGCAGATCGGACACTTGTAGGAGGAGGCCATATACTCATTGAAGCAGGTCCGGTGGATCGAGTGGCCACAGTCCATAAAAATGACGGTCTTGTGCGAGGCGAACATGTTCTCGCCGCAGATAGGACAGTCGGCGTCTGTTGCACGTTCTATGCATTTGTGATTGTTAGTCTGCGTGATGGATATACATGCACGGCACGTCTGAGTGTGTAAGAAGGGTTAGCACTGCTCATGAAATGGCGAGGGCATCGGTGAGATGCACATACCTTGCAGTGGAAGAAGTCCTTGTCCAGCCCGTGCCCAACCCGGCAAATACCACAGTCGTCACAGTGATATATGGGCTTATTCACGTCGTCACTCCACAATTTGCAGATGTTGCAATAGTACTGAGCCGCACACTCGCCACAGTTCACACAGGTATCGGATGCCTTCTGCGCATAACCACACAGCATGCACAGCATGTGTTTGGTCATCTTCCGTGGCAAGATGTGCTCCTCGGCCTCGTCATGGCACAGCCTGCAAGTGTACCATTTCTCGCAGGCCGCACACTGGAGCTTGACGTTGCGTCTGTAGTGCAAACAGCCCAACAATCGATCGTCGGCACCGTCGGGATCCTCCGCCTTCCCAGCGTCATCTTCCAAGTCATCCTCGTCATGGAGAATGGCGGTGGCGGGCACATATGTAGGTCGGCGGTCTTCCTCTGAGACGTAGAGTCTGGCCCTCTCCTCGAGTCCAGTCCAGGATTTGAGCGTCTCCAGCGCTGAGACCCCAAAGCCGATATCTCGAGACGTCGAGGCCGAGGCATTTGCAGTGGAGGGCACGGGAATTACCGGCTTCCCCTCAGCGACTGTCTTGGCGAGCCTGGCGCAGGTATAGTTTTCGGTAAGGAGCTGCTGCGTAAGATATCTCTTCTGGTCGAAGGTGATACTACTAGACTGGATGCTGAGGATGCGTCGCCGCATGGCCCGCATGCCGTCGTCTGCAGGTAGCTTACGGGACTCCCTCTCGGCCTGTGCGCTGGCGTCGACGGCACCGTCGGGCTCGGCGGCGGTCTCCGTGTCGGACAGCTCATGGCGCTCCATTTCGAGTCGTAGGGGAGCAATTGAGGGGACGGTCAATGGTCGGGGCAGTTCGTCGGCGACGGGAGCAGTCACTCCCCTTCGCATTTGGGGGATGAGAAGAGGTGGGGACCTGGCACCCAGGGCTATGTCGGGGGTTCTTGTGAACCTTCCGAGGCTGGGGAAAGGAGATGAAGGACCGTCGCACTCGGCGATGGCGTCGCCATTTTCCTCTGGGTAGTCGCCCCGTGAGAAGGGATGACGGGGCTCGGGCGAAGGTCCTGCTGTGAAAGGACTCGAGAAACGACGGACGACGGTCCGAGTGACGGGGTTGATGATGTAGTCGGATACTAGGGATGACATTTGGAACCTGGTCGAGCAGGGCGATGGGGAACTGAGCGGCGGCCCATATGAGGAGCCTCACAGAGACCCTAGGAGGATATGCGGCGGGGCCACAGCGACAGGCTAGGTTCGGCAGTTCGGACGGGGATTATGGCAAATGGGCACCCAAAAGTCAATCTGCTATCTGGGAAATGGAGGTATGTAAGTCAGTCTACTGCGCAGGTGTGCAGGCTGGGCAGTTGGCAGGGTATGTTCAGATCTTTAATGTCGCAGCCCATCCTAGCTCCCAGCTCCAGGTGGTCTCGGCCCAGCGCCGCTACGGTGGTAGTGCTGGGGTATGAGCCCAAGAAGGTGGGAACCTCAAGTCAAGACCCCAGTTCGTCACATGCTGCCAGAATGCCATTCAAACGTCTCTCCCGGGTACTCCGTCCCCATTGTCAGAGAACCCCTTCCGAATGCAGCTGGGCGGGCTCCCTTGGCTCTTGACGTTTTGGCCCTCACAGAACGAGCAAGCAGGGCTAGAATAATCCCGAAGAACAATAAGGTCTCGCATAGACTGGGCTGCCCGGGCTTTCTGCCCACTTTTAGCCTCCTGTGCAAACTCTTGGGATGTCGTCTTGAGTTATATGACATGCCAGACTGCTTGGCGGAGACAGTACATGCCATGGTACATAGTACATATGCCATGTGGGGCATCTAAGCACTTTACCGTGTCCTTCTCTATGACCTCCTGTAAGGGGCATTTGATCATGGGCAGACTACTATGGACCACTGCTCAGTCAATAGTCGTCCGATCGGTGAGCACCCCAGCTGTTTGGTGGACAGATCGTATACGACCTCTCATTTTGCTCCCTTGGGCGGATGCGTTCTCCCCGCCCGTGCACAGAGAGAAAGCTTACGTTTTCCAACAACAACGACCCCCTCTTCTCATTCAGGTAATATCACAACGCCCCGAAACTACCGAGATACACACGAAGAACGAGCCGCATCATTGGACAGGAATCAGCCGTATGAGTAGGCATCGTACATGACAAGTTTCCTGTACTACGCCGCCCCGACAACAGGGAGATTCTGTACAACATGTGACATGTGCCGAACCTGGCCAATCCTCCGCTGCCAGTCCTGCCTCAGTGTTGACACAGGACTGATCGACTCTGACAGAGCCTAGGGATCTACCGGCCCGTGTCCGCAGGTCTCCAGAAACCTTGGGGCAGGAAAGGGTAACTTGGGATGAAGGAAATGGCTGAGTCAATTGGGAGCCGCGGTGAATGCAAAACAATGAAACGAGCAGGTAGATTGGTAGACTGATATAAATCAAACAGAATGCAAGTGTACACGTAGCTGTGTTGGCCCGCAGCATACCACAGGGCTGTGGGGCACCCAGGCCTAGGCCGCACATCCTTGCGCTGTCACTCATTACTGCAAGGGAGGAGAGAGGATGTGCGGATCCACTCGCCTTGGGCGATCATTTGGAGCTCTCAGTGCCTCCATACCGGGCGGTACCACCGCCGCGGGCAGCTCGGCCAAGGGTCTTGCTGACACCCTGAGGCTAGCCTTGTTAGCAAGCTACACGGCAAGGACCCAGGTACGTAGCCTACGCGCTACCGTGTACCCAGGTCAATCTTGTCCCTGATCCAGAGCTGACGGCTTCTCCTGGTCGCACCGAGCTGCGTAAAGGCCACGATTATTTTCAGCACTTGTCCACTCCATCCCTTTCCCCTTCAGCCAAGCTCTGTCTTGGGCACAAGTCTCTCCACTCCCACAAGAGGTTGCGACATCCTCTGTCGCCAATTGTCCTTTCCACCGGGCAACTCATGTTTGCGCGATAGCCTTTTGCATCCGCATCGCAGGATCCCCGGACCTTGGGATCCTTCTTCATCCCCCTCCCCCTTTTTTCGACACTGTCTTTCACCACATTTAATATCTCCACTTCCTTTCCACTCTCCTGGGACCATTCTTGTCAGGGCGTGACCTTTGACTTAGAGCTCAACTCTGACCGCTGCCAACATGGCCGCGACCGAACGGGCCGTTGCCTCCGGCGCAGACGTCGGCGATGCCCTGCGGAGGCGCAACGTCCCTTCTGCCCAGCCCGATGCCCTGCAGGGCCAGCCTCAGGCCAACGACAAGGCGAAGCTCAAGAAGGTCGGTTAAACTGGTCATGAGTCGTATGCTGTGTAGAGCACGCACTGACATGGGGGACTCTAGCAACCATCGATTCTCCAAGCCCTCGACGAGTGGGAGTTCCTCATTGCTCCCATCATCTTTACCGCCCTTGCCTTCTTCACCCGCCTCTACAACATCGGACTGTCCAACATTGTGACCTGGGACGAAGCACAGTACGTTAAGAACCCCCGCCCCCCACAATAATGTTACACATCGACAGCATTCGCTAATCTTGACTTCGTGGCAGCTTTGGAAAGTTCGGATCTCACTACCTCAAGCATGAATACTACTTCGATGTCCACGTACGTTAAGCCACGCGAGAATCCTACACCAGAGAATATTCTAACACTCCAGCAGCCACCTCTGGGAAAGCTCCTTGTCGGCCTGTCCGGCTATCTCGCTGGATACAACGGGTCCTTCGAGTTCAAGTCTGGGGAGACGTACCCAGCCGAGGTCAACTACACCTTTATGCGCCAGTTCAATGCCTTCTTCGGTGCCATCTGCGTCCCAATGGCCTACTGGACCGCCAAGGAGCTCAACTTCAAGCGACCGGCAGTCTGGCTAGTTACGCTCATGGTTCTTTGCGAAAACTCGTACACCACCATAAGCAGATTTATTCTCCTCGATTCGATGCTCCTATGCGGCACAGTCGCCACGACCCTCTGCTGGGCCAAGTTCCACCGATTGCAGGACAAGAGTTTTGAACCCGAATGGTTCTTCTGGCTGTTCATGACGGGTGTCAGTATCGGCTGCGTAACTAGTGTTAAACTGGTCGGGCTCTTCGTCACTGCGCTGGTAGGCCTGTACACGGCTGAGGACCTTTGGAACAAGTTCGGCAACGTCCGAATGCCTTACGCGGAGCTCGGAGCTCATCTTGCCGCGAGAGTGGTTGGCCTGATCGTCCTTCCGTTCCTGATCTACATGCTCAGCTTCGCCATCCACTTTGCCGTCCTCACCGACAGCGGACCAGGTGACGCCCAGATGAGCTCTCTCTTCCAGGCCAACCTACGCGGCACTGAAGTCGGCCAGAACAGCCCTCTCGAGGTGGCCTATGGTTCTCGAGCAACGATCAAGAACATGGGCTACGGTGGCGGACTCTTGCACTCCCACGTACAGACCTATCCAGACGGTTCTGGCCAACAACAGATTACCTGCTACCACCACAAGGATGCCAACAACGACTGGTTCTTCTACCCGAACCGTCGTGACCAGGATTATGACGAGAATGCGGAGCCTCGCTTTATTGGAGACGGCGATTTCATCCGTTTGATCCATGCTCAGACCGGCCGCAACCTGCACTCACACGATATTCCCGCGCCTGTTACCAAGGCCGACAAGGAGGTATCCTGTTACGGTAACTTGACGATAGGCGACGACAAAGACCACTGGAAGGTAGAGGTTGTGCGAGATGTTGCATCCAGGGATCGCAGTAGGGTCCGAACCCTGACGACCGCGTTCCGACTTCGACATGAAGTCCTTGGCTGCTATCTGCGAGCTGGTAACGTCAACTTGCCACAGTGGGGTTTCCGACAGATCGAAGTTACTTGCGCCAAGGAGAACAACCCCAGGGACACATATACTCACTGGAATGTGGAGGCCCATTGGAACGAAAAGCTGCCTCCTGCGGAACCTGGCCAGTACAAGTCGCCTTTCATCCACGACTTCATTCATCTAAACGTTGCGATGATGACATCCAACAATGCCCTGGTTCCTGACCCAGACAAGCAGGACGACCTGGCCTCCCAGTGGTGGCAATGGCCTATTCTTGTAAGTTCAACCTCGTCTCATTATGAGGCTTTCTCTATTTGCTTTGAGACCTCTGTGCTGATGTGAGATTTAGAACGTTGGCTTGCGTATGTGTGGCTGGGACGACCACATTGTCAAATACTTCCTTTTGGGCAACCCCTTCGTCTACTGGGGCTCGACACTTTCCATGGGCCTTATTGGCGCCGTCGTTCTCTGGTACCTTGTCCGATGGCAGCGCGGTATCAAGGAGCTGTCCCAGTCCGACATCGATCAGATACACTACGCCGGTCTCTACCCACTCGCTGGTTGGTTCTTGCACTACCTGCCTTTCGTCATCATGGCTCGTGTCACCTACGTCCACCATTATTACCCTGCCCTCTACTTCGCCATCCTGACGACGGGTTTTTTGGTGGACTGGTGCTTGCGGAACCGTAACCAGATCCTCCAGGCTGTCGCGTATGGCGGTCTCTACGCTGTCACCATTGGTCTCTACGTCTACTTCATGCCAATATGCTGGGGCATGACTGGTCCTAACAAGGACTACTCGTACATGAAGTGGTTTGACGCCTGGAGGGTGACGGATTAAACAACCGGCCGCAGCCAAAGATCTGATTGGGCGGCCGTCTTGGCCACACCAACGCAGCGGGCACTCCAATCTGAAGCTACGAGTCACTTCGGACTATCTCGAGAGTGTGCCGACATGTGATGGCTGGGTCATGTTGCTATAGATGGCCTACGTGTCGGGACGGAGTTTTCCATGTTTGGTCATTTGGCAAGGATGCCTAATAAATTAGGAAATATGGAAGAGAAGGGACTCGCCCCGCTCCTAGAAGTAATAACCACATCTTGTTACTGCTTGCCATGTTATGCGATGCTCAATTTGTCTATGCCTGATGCTGCGGTCAGCCCAGCTTGCTGATTATGCATTACGTGCTGTACATTGAAGTCGTAATACTTCCATAATATGTGTTGCGGCCGGGGTTTATCAACCTGACGACACCTCGTGAACTTTTATCTTGTTCCGTGTGAGGCGCCCGCGAAACCATTTGTTTGGGCGCCCGCTTTTCCCTTGCTCAAATCCCTTGATTTACCGTATCAACAACACATGCCACCATTCGAAGCCTTCCTCGCGTCTACCTTGACGCCGGAGCCCCCACCCCAACCGGCGCCCTGTCCCTTGACACCGGACCGCCTGTCGTTCAAGTCGTACTTGCCGGCCTGGATGTTCTGGTATATCCTCTCGGCGACGCCGAGGAAGGCCTCCTCGACGTACTCGCCGGTCTTGGCGCTCGTCTCGACGTAGCGCAGCACGCCGTTCTGGCGGGCCCAGTCGGCGGCCTCCTCGGAGCTGACCTCGCGCCGCTCGCCGGCGAGGTCGGCCTTGTTCCCGACGAGGATGACGACGATGTCGGGCTCGGCGATCTGGCGCAGGTCGTTGAGCCAGTCGGTGACGTGCGAGAAGGTCGACTTGCGCGAGATGTCGAAGACGAGGAGGGCGCCGCTCGCGCCGCGGAAGTAGGAGCGCGTCACGGACTTGTACGTCTCCTGCCCGGCCGTGTCCCAGAGGGACAGCTTCATGTGCTTCTGGGGCTGCTGCTGGTCCTTTGGGGCGGCGCGGGGCGGGTCTGGCAGGCCATTTGGCTTATCTGGTTTCGAGGAGGCATCGTGGCCGGATGGTGACGACGGGGAGGCGTCTGTGTGCGAGGCGGCTATCGCCTTGTTGGCGGGAGCGCCGACTGGTACTATCCTAGAGCCGAACTCTACTCCGATGGTGACATCGTGGTGTTGCACGAAGCGGCCCTCGCAGAGGCGGATGGTCAGGGACGACTTGCCGCAGCCGCTGTCTCCTATGCAGACCAGCTTGGCGATATAATCCCAGGGCGGTGAGGACATGTGGACGTCGTCGGGTGTATGATCTGTGGCTGTAATGCACGGGACGACGGTCAAGGAGGTGGGGGTTGAAAGTTTTGTTGTCTCGAGACCGGAGTCGTCCAAGGTTCCGAGCGAGCGGGCCGTTGGATCTGATAGGGCAAGGTGGCGATCTTTTGGTGAGTAAAGGTGGCTAGATAGGCGGGTTTTGTTGGGCGAGATTCGACTAGACAGAAAGAAGGCACAGATCGCACGAGAGCACAGCGTGGGACAGGATGGTGTATCACGGGTTTAGCGGGTTGAGGAGGAGGGACGGCGCAGAATGAGTAGCAAAAGTGTGAGGAGGGAACATATGGCCGGAATCTGAGCATCACGAGTGACGTTGGACCGCTGATCAAGCCGGGTACTTAGTCCATTCAATGAGCACTGGGATCCATGTCACGCATGAGTGGAGCAGACACCTGATGACTGCACCGCAGTAGGAGTTGGGGTACCTGGGTACAAGGTGGAAGTCCCGGGGAGGAGACAGGGGCGGGCGCTATCGCCATCTACCGCTTATCTGCAGGCCGTGGGGGAAGGCCCAGGGGGATGAGGGACACCACCAAGGAGCTTGGTCAGGAGAGTGACTGCTTTCCCATGGGGAGGCTGACTGGTAGTGGCTGGGTGTAGGAGGCATGACGAGCACGTACTGCAGACAGTGTAATGACAGAAACGACTGCCTGTGACTTCTCACCGGTGACTGCCTGCCCGGCCGACCAGGTCAAAGCAGAGGAGCGGGACGCCCATGAATCCCTGCATTAGGCATTAGACCCTCAAGTGTTCGTGCTTGCTCACACCTAGTGATCCCGCCTCGGCTCCAGGCCTTCTCCCAACCCGTCACGTAGTACAATGCCTTGACCTTTTACCTCTTCATCTGCCTTGTCAAGTCGGACCGCATCTCTTCTCCTGCATCTCATCTACGCTCCCGCCCAAAAGGCGTTTCGGCCGTTCTTATCCATTCCAGTTGTATCCTCACACGTCATATCCCGCCAACCGCTCGCCAGGCACCACCGCTTTCGCTCGCTCGCCTCGCCCGCCCCGGCCAGACTGACCGCCCCTCTTTGATCCGAGTGAGGCTCGCCCAGCAGCCCGAAAGCTGAGGAACCTCAGCCATGTTCTCAGAATGTAAGATTTTCTCCATGCTGACATGCGCCTCGTGCGTGCACGCGCTGTGTTCTGTGCTCTGCGTCTTGTCCCTGGTGATCGCTAACTCGGCCCAGACGCTTCGAGGTTCCTGGCTCAGTCACAGTCCCGCCTTTCCAACTTTCAAGGACAGCCCGACAACAACGACACTCCACCAAGCAGCCAGCCAGGCGAATGGCAAAATAGGACATCAAGGAATGGGCATGGAAACAGGTCTTTTCTTGGCCGTGGCACAAACCCTTATCAGCCCGCCGCCTCCCGTTTCGGTCACCTGAGCTTCGCATCCAGACTCGCGACCCCTCAGGATGCACCCCTTTTTCTTAGCACCAGAGACGAACTGAGGGAAGAGGAGGACGAGGATGAAAGGGACAGAGAGGCTGCGGACCTATATGCGCTTCAGAGGTCTCGTAGGGTCTTCCAGGCAAGCCGGCTGGAAGAAAGCACAGAGCCCGAGGACGAGGGAGGCCAGGCATCACTCGAGCATAGCGAGGAGCAGCAAGACAGCCGGGCCTTTTTTGAACGTGGACAAAACAGGGGCATAAAGAGCAGTTGGAATGGGCCCAGAAGCAGTTTTGCCCGCGCCGCCAAGGGTCGAGGTGGTCACGAGGGCAATCTCGAGAGAGTGGTGTCCAACAACAGCAGCAACTCGTCCGCTAAGGGGAGGATGGAGGATGTTGGTCTCGAGTCAACAATAGCAGACAGCGAGCCACCAGCCGACCTGACCATGGAGCACTCTGGTGACGATGCCCCTGCTTTTCAAAGGCTGAAGGGCTTCAGCGCGACGGCTCGCGCGCCGATACGGCGAGATTCCACACTGGAATCTGAACTGGGGACCTCTCCTTACGATGACCGACCGGACGTTGCACCTGCAGCACCAGAGGGCGAGCTCTTCAAGCACGACGCATTCTTCGCCTGGGCCTATCTCATCGCCCTCGCCTCTATGCTGGCCACCTTCATTTTGGTGTGGCTGCATACTTCCGCGCCTAGTGGGAAGAAGCCTCTAGGCGATACGATATACACCGTTCTGCGATCATCTTTCCACCTGCTAGCCGTGGACACCTTGGTGGCAATGGTTGTCTCGTTCATGTGGCTTGCCGCTCTGCGGTACTTCGTCAGACCCCTGGTTGCCCTGATTCTGGTTGCCGTGCCGGTTGTCATGCTCTCCTTCTCGATATACCCGTTCGTGTCAAGCTTCCAGGGCGAAAAACACGGCTCGACTTTCCAGGATGTTGTCATGCGATGGGCGTCAACTGTGCCCGGCATCTTTGCGATTGTGTGGGTCTATATGGTATGGAAGGGACGTCATGCACTAACCTCGGCCATCGCGATCCTCGAATTCTCCAGCCGGATACTGGCCGCAAACAGCGCTCTGGTGCTAGTTGGGATGGGCACCCTCGTCTTGATCGTATGCTGGACATGGGTCTGGCTGGCCATGTTCACCAGGGTTTTCCTCGGAGGCTCCTACTCGGGCGCATTGTCCAAGTTCGTCCTCCAAGCATCAAGCTGGTGGTTAGGTATCTACTTCCTCTTGATGTACCTGTGGACGCTCTCCATGATCTCGGGCGTCCAGCGAGGGACAACTGCCGCGACAGTCTCACAGTGGTACTTCCATCGCAATGCGGTGCCAGCCGTGGCTTCTCGTGAGATCGTGGCGGCTGCCCTGAACCATGCTGTGACCACCATCTTCGGGACCATCTCGCTGTCCACACTTTTGGCCCTGGTGGTCCGGATGCCCCTGCTTGTCCTCCATCGGCGTGTCGCGAGCATCATCGCCGCTTTCTTCTACACCTTTATCCCCACCTCAATCGTCGCAATGACGAACCCTCTCACGCTCACCTACGCAGCCATCCACTCCCAGCCTCTCGTGGACTCGGCCCGCGGCCTAAGCCAAATGGACTTCCTCGGCCCACAAGCTCCAACGACGACCCTGACCCCACGCGCATTCAGGCAACGAGGCAGCGCTCCGCTACTCCCTTACCGGCTGGCGAAACTCCTACTGCAGGCTACCAAGTTCATCATGGCCACGGCTCTCGGCTTCGCGGGGTGGGTGATGACAGCGAGGCAGGTGTCGGTCTCTATGCCCGACGGTAATCCCGGATTCAAGGGCAGCGCATATGCCTACGTGGTTGGTCTTGTGGCCAGCTTCATTGGCTGGGGTATACTCGGTGCTATGGAGGGTATCCTGAGCTCCATTGTAGACGCGGTGGTAATATGCTACGGCAGCGAGACGAAGATGGCCAGTGGAGGTGGCGGGTATTGTATGGAGGCTGCGCAGCTATTTGGCGGGCGTGGAAGAAGACAAAACTGGGACGAGGCCTCAGAATATTGACGAAACCGGTGTTGAGCGTCATCAGCGGCGGTGATGGCAGAGTGCAAATTATGCTACAGGTATGGAAGTATTAGGGAGGGCAGCCCCAACAAGCAATATTGTTTTGAATCTGGAGGAAGCGCGGAGTTTTTTTGTGTACTCTTTCTTATGGGACTACGGCCTTCTGGTTTCTTCAATGGTCGACTTGGCTGACGGCGCATACCCCGGTACGGCATGACTCCAGGATAGATGTCTAGACTGACATAGAAGGGTTGCAATTGCAAGGTACATATGAATCTCTAAGTGCCCGTTGAGGTGCTGTTTCTTAAGGGTAAGGCTCACGTTTTCACCGGGCCAGATCCGGCACAATACAAGACTCAAATTTGAACTTACGCTCACCTTATCTCAAAAATTTGGCGATTTACCAAACCAGTGAGTGGTGACTGTCGAAATGCCCATTTATTGATATTGGCCAAGTTAGGACGTCGTGACTTGGCTGGCTTATCACTCCGTACTTGCACATGCCATGTCGATCTAAAAATTTTGGGCCCCACCATAAACTTTCAACTCACTCCCGACTTTGAACATCCACCACACAAGTATGCGCCGGTGACAAGCACCACCCCCAAACATGCCGATAAGCTTACGGCAGGGCCTGGACCGTGATGTCTATCAAATCGTACGAAAGTACGAAGACGATTTCAACGGCTCCAAATTAACCATCAGTGGTGTTTATGAGTTTATCCAGAAATCCAACTCCAGCCTGAAGAGGCAAAAGAAACGTATCCTAGAGGACTCTATTGAGAGGGTCATCGATGTGCGGCGGGAGGAATCCAAGCCCGAGAAGGACTCAGACGAGGAGCTCGAGCGGGAGATCCAGGCCCAGGAGAGCCGCGCCAAACGGTCGAGGGAGGAGAGAGATGCAAGCCTCGTGAACAGGCAGCTGACGAAGCATTGGAACTTCAAGAGCTCGGAGGCCAAGGCAACGGGCTCGGCCGCCTCGTCCACGGGGAGGCGGACGCCGGGCGGAGCGGACGCCATGGACGTGGACACGCCCACCGTCGACCGACAGGCAAACGGCGAGGCCAAGCCGAAGCGGAGGCGGAAGGACGCGAAGGAGGTCGACCGCTCGCCGCCCCAGGACATCAGCCTCGACGACCTGGCGGGCGTTGAGGGCGTCATCGACAGGCTCAAGGGCCCCGTGTGGATCCCGCTCCTGCGCGGCGACGACCTCGCAGAGCTGGGGTACCGGCCCAGCGACGGCGTGCTGCTCCACGGCCCGTCGGGCTGCGGCAAGACGACGCTCGCCCACGCGCTCGCCGCCGATCTCGAGGTCGCCTTCATCCCCGTGTCTGCGCCGAGCCTCGTCGGCGGAACCAGCGGCGAGAGCGAGAAGAACATCCGCGACATATTCGACGAGGCGATGCGGCTCGCGCCGTGCCTCGTCTTCTTTGACGAGCTTGACTCGATCGCTGGCAAGAGGGACAATGCGCAGAAGGCGATGGAGGGCAGGATCGTGGCCGAGATCTGCAACGGCATGGACAAGATCGGTCGCCCCGGCAGGTCGGACGACGGCGGCGACAGGGCCGGCAACGTCGTCGTGCTAGCCGCCACCAACCGGCCCGAGAGCATCGACCCCGTGGTGCGAAGGCGCTTCGGCGTCGAGGTCGACATCGGGATGCCCAACGAGCCGGCGAGGGAGAAGATCCTGCGGACCATGACGCGGGAGCTGGCATTGGGAGACGACGTGGACTTCTCGGCGCTCGCACGGCTGACGCCCGGCTATGTCGGTGCGGATCTGAAGCATGTCGTATCCGCCGCGGTGTTCAAGAGCATCCAGGCGCGGACGGACCTGCAGTCAGAGATATTCGTCGAGCAGATCCCCACAACAGACAGCGAGACGATCGAGCTCCTGAAGACCTGGAAGGCACAGTCCGAGGCAGGCAGCCGGTCGGCCAAGTCGGAGATCCGAATCATGAAAGCGTCCCACGAGATGTACAGCGGGCCATTGGGCATCACGCAGGCAGACTTCAAGGCGGCCGTCTCGACCGTGCAGCCGGCCGCCAAGCGAGAGGGCTTCAGCGCCATCCCCGACACGACCTGGCAACACGTCGGAGCGCTGGGCGAGGTGCGCAAGAAGCTCGAGATGACCATCATCGGGCCCATCAAGTACCCGGAGCGCTTTGCCCGCGTGGGAATCAAGTCCGGGGCTGGGATCCTCCTCTGGGGCCCGCCGGGCTGCGGCAAGACGCTCGTGGCCAAGGCGGTGGCGAACGAGTCCAAGGCCAACTTCATCTCGATCAAGGGCCCGGAGCTGCTCAACAAGTACGTGGGCGAGTCGGAGCGGGCGGTGCGACAGCTGTTCGCGCGGGCCAAGAGCAGCGCCCCCTGCATCCTGTTCTTCGACGAGATGGACGCCCTGGTACCGAAGCGCGACGACTCGCTCTCGGACGCGAGCTCGCGCGTCGTCAACGCGCTGCTGACGGAGCTGGACGGCGTCGGCGACCGCAGCGGCATCTACGTCGTCGGCGCGACCAACCGGCCGGACTGCATCGACCCGGCCATCCGGCGGCCCGGGCGCCTCGGCACCAGCGTCTTCGTGGGCCTGCCGACCGCCGACGAGAGGGTTGACATCCTGCGCACCATCTACTGGAACACCATCGTCTCTACCAAGGAGGGCAGGCAGGCCGCCGACGAGCGCCTGGGCGCCATCGCCCTGGACGAGCGCTGCAAGGGCTTCTCGGGCGCCGACCTGGGCAACCTGATGCAGGCCGCCGCCCAGGCCAGCCTGGAGAGGACGTACTACCGCGGCGGCGGCGACATCAGCGAGGACACGGGCGCGGACTCGGAGATCACGCCCGGTGACTGGGAAAAGGCGCTCAACGAGGTCAAGCCCAGCGTCAAGGACGATGGGAGGTATGATCCTAGACAGTTCGATAGGGTATTGTAGACGGTATCAGGTAGAATTTGGACACTACATCATTGCTACATGTGATCGGCACGCCACGGCCAACAAGCCATGGATAGATCTACGGATACAATAGTTGCAGCAGCATGGAGTCGAGGGCTATACGGGTCATTCACAAAACCACAGAGCATCAAGGGCGTCGTAATTGGTTCTCTTGGATTTCATCGTCTAAATTTGAAGAGGAGAGTCATTATAGAAAGTCGAAAGACACACAGACGCCGCGCAGCCAGGGTGCAAGGCCTCTAAGGTCTATAATAATACAGGTATCTCCCGTCTGTCTTTCTTCTGTCTAATGCCGTAATGGGAATAACAAGCTGCCGTATCATAACACCGCCTCGGTCGTCGCCATCTATTTCGTGCTGTTGCGCAGGTAGCTGTCCAAGGTCTGTTAGCATGATCTCGAGGAGGAATTGGGGGTGAGGCGAGCGCGGGGGGGCTGCCAAAAACGTACGTGATCAGGTCGTTCCTGTCCTTCTCCTTCTTCAGGCCACCGAAGGCCATCTTGGTACCGGGGATGTACTTCTTGGGGTTCTCGAGGTACTCGAACTGTAGCGCGGGAGGTCCAGGTCAGCCGTGCCCGTCTCAAAATGAGGGCCCTAGTGGGTGTCGCGTGAGTCTCAACATACCAGAGTGTCCTCCTTCCACTCGATACCCTTCTGCTTGTTGGCATCCGTGTAGGAGTAACCGTCGACGGAGCCGGTGTGGCGGCCGAACAGGCCGTGCAGAGCGGGTCCGATCTTGTTGCCGCCGCCAGCCTCAACGGTGTGGCACTGGGCACAACGGGTCTTGAAAAGACCAGCACCCTTCTTAGCATCACCTGTGTGACTGTCAGCGTGAGTTCATGTATACTGGCTGGTGTTCCTTGGTGTGAAAAGCCGGTTTGAGCCTCGAGTATGACGACCCGATGATGAGATCTTCCGAGCCGCTAGCTTTTCCCCCACGCGAGCCTTCGGCTTCTGGATCTCTGGAGAAGTCCCAGAAAAGCTCCCAGGAGCGACCCGCGGCCTCACGTGAGGCGTGATTACCGCTGCGCAGGGAATGCGACTCGGCAAAATGCCTCAGCCGTGACAGCTGTTCGGGTATGGGCGACAGCGTAAGCACCGGCTGGGTAGACGGTGCTCGGGCCATTCTCGAATGCTCTGAATTCCCGAGCTCCTCCATGTACACCGGGCAGGAACGTGGTCTCGAGGCTCAATGGCGGAGGGCAGTGTGTGCGGTCAGTGGTCAGCGGTGTAGACGTACCGTCCTTGAAAGGCATCTTGTCGAGTGCGTGAAGTCTGAAAGACTGGAGTCAAGTAGTGGTGGGTTGGTAGAGTGTGCGTTGGAAGAGATCTAATGAAAGACTCCTGAGTGGTTCTGCAGTGTAGGATCTAGCAAAAGGTGGCTTTGTTGTAGGGACGGAAGGAGAAGGAGGAAAATTTAACAGGGAGCGCGAAATCAAGTTGCTGGGCGACTTTCTTAGTACTAAAAATGTCGATGAGCTCAGCGATTCTGGGCTTGTGAACCTGGAAGTCGGTCACTACGAGCTAGCACCGGGAAGGCTACCGCTCGGGCCATGTGGGCCACCCAGGGGCTGAGGCAGCCAATAATGTGGCAAGCAATAGTCAGGAGGCCCAAGAGTTTTCGAGGCTGCGAGAATTTGGCGGAAGGGAAAATCCGGAGCAAAGGGTGACGGAGTGAGCGAGTGAGAAATTGATTGACGCACTGGCTGTTTGATGCGCCTCGGCCCAGCATTCGCTGCGATTCATACCGCCCAGCTGGATGCAGCCCATGATTCACTCAACCGAGCTCATTTCAGGCGAAGAACAACCTATCAACTATCGTTGGGAAAACCGGCTACGTCAGCCAGCCTCGTCAAGGTTCTTTGTTCTCAACCCCCCTACCCGGCCTCTTGACCCCGTCTCAGTCTCACCCGGCTTAACCTGTCGCCCCCCTTCTCTCCGGTGACTGACCACACTACCTCCCCACACCCGCCCGGCCTTTGCAATGGCGGCCTCTTCATCCGCCATACCCAGGTTCCTGCTGCCCCAGTCCGGGCGCATCTGGCGGCGGGCAAACCTCGGCATCCACAACCACCGCCAATTTTCAGACCCTGGCCTGCGCATAGTGCGATACGCGTCCGCGTCCAGCAAAGGCCCAAAGCAGGCAACAGGCAAGCCTATCGTCCTAGAACAGCCCACCAAGTTCAACCCGCCATCCCACGGCGCTCGTCTGCCCAGGAAGAATCGCCCCCAGCAACAACACTATGGCGGTTCTTTGTCCGGCGACGAGGTCGCCACGCAGAGGCGGAGAGAATACCCCGGCCTGATGGCCCCCCAGGGCTCCTGGTCGCACTGGTTCTGGAACAGCCAGGCCCTTCATCTGACCATCACTCTGGTTAGTATCCACGCGCCTGTGGATGTGGATCAGCAGAAGAAGCACTTGTCACTGACACAAACCCCCAATCTCAGGGCACCTTGGCCAGCCTGGCCGTCTATGTGGGCACCGAGAACTTCAAGAGCAACACGCCCTTCGCCGACATGCTCCCCGAACGCTCCGACTACTGGGAGCACCCCCTGGTGTCACTACACACACTCTACGACGTCTGGCGGCTGACTCAGCTCCACGACTCGGCCGTCGTCGCAGAGAGGCGCAGGAAGGCCGTCGACGATGTGGTCAAGCGCGCCGAGTACCGCAAGGCCCACGGGCTGGAGGAAAAGGGCGGTTTCGGGAACTGGACGGCCAGGGGCGACCCGCAGCCGCCGCAGGCCGAGCCGGGGAAGAGGGAGAAGTGGCTTGGAATCTTCTAGGAATATATATGGTCAGGAATTACTACATTCATGGCCTATCCGGATGGGCAGCCCATCTTTGGGCGGTACATGTGCCGCCGGCCGATGCGGAAGAGCCAAGGCACGGCTTGCCTCTTGAGCGCTCAGAGTCCCGCCCCATGGCAGGACTCTGGCCCTCGGGCGTCCATCTTGTCTGATGGAGAATGGATCGACATGTGCCCTGTAGATCAGACTAGGCTAAAAGAAAATCTGGTCTCTCCCCTCCAAGAGGCATCTCATCCCAGCTCCACAGCCTTCAGGCCGTCGAGGACCTCGGCCGCCGCGCCTCCCTGCTCTAATGATCTCGCAACCATGGCACTCAGGACTCCCCACTTCGCCCCTCCCCTCGGCGCCTTCCAGACCCCGTCCGTCGGCTCCGTCTCCTGGATCTGCTGCTCGGGCCGCTGCTTCGCCGCGCCGTCCGTGCCTTCGGCGGCAGGATCGTTTGCCCTCGGGACGCCAGGCGGCGTCAGCCGCGAGGGGGGGTCTATCGTGCGTATCGACAACAGCCGCAGGCTGCGCTTGTTGGAACCGTCGACGTCCATCTCGTCCGCGCCGCTGGGCGTGGTTGCATCTGCTATCGAGATCGCCAGCGCGGAGTCGGCGACGGCGAGCTCCTCCTTTGCGGGGTCGAAGATGATGTTGTCGCCGACCGCCATGACGAGCAGCGTCACTGGTGGCCGCGCGCCGGACGCCCCCTTCTCGTGGGGGTACAGGTATTTCGACGCGTCCCAGTCGTCGTCGAAGAGCGGGTCCTCGTCGCCTTCCGAGATGAGGCGCGGTAGCCGTGTTGCCAGCAGCGCGAGGTGGGTTGTTAGGGAGAGGAGGGGCAGAGGATAGGATAGCGGCGGCGATATCAGGAGGATCTGCGGCGCGCATCGTTGTTAGCAAGCTTATTTGTGTCGTGAGGGAGTCCCGCAAGTAGTCTGGCGACTGACATCAAGGTATAGTTTCCAGTGGAAGCGTCTGTTAAGATATAGCCTCCTGGCGAATTGTCCGTCTGCCAGAAGCGCCTCGCTCAACATTTCTGCCAAGTAGATTGTGCTCGCGTCGTCGTCCCTGGCACCGGGTATCTCCACGGCAATCTCGATCCAGCTGCTCTGGCCCTCGACGCTGGCCTTGCCCACGGTCTCCTCGTCGTCGTCGTCACCGCCGGCGTGGATGAGGTCGGTCTCCAGTAGCGTGTTGCCGGCGCCGTACCGGGCCTCTGTCTTGCCAATCTCTGCCTTCACGCCGACGATGGCCTCGGTGCCGTCTGCGAAGCATATGCGGGCACTTCCGTTTGTGCCAGGGAGGATGCCCGTCTCGGCGCTGAGGGGGCGGAACTGGGTTGCTGAGCGCCCGTCTGGTCGCAGGGGCGGGGTCAGCGAGAGGGAGGCATGGAGGTAGGCCAGCTCGGCGGGCGAGAGGTTGACGTGCTGCGTCGAGGCCATGATGCCTGCATATGCGAGGGCAAGTAACAATCTGCTTGGCCTGTGACGCGAAGAAAGAGACAATGTTGAAGGGGGCTTGGGGGTGAGCAGGGCCCTTCACAAGCCAAGATGTTGGTTGATCTTTCGGATTGAAATTTTGGCGGCAGGCAACGATGCGGTAGGCCTAGACAGGCCCGCCTGCCATGGCGACAGGGAGAGCATGCAAGCAAGAGGGACCCAAGCAGTCGGGCAGCTCCCCCAAACCTTAAAACGTCACCTTGGTACCTCGCCACGCTCGCTACCTGCAGCACACCCAATTAGGGTGGTGCGCAGTAAAGCTTAGCACTCGCCAAATGCGGATGACAAAGCCCGGATGAATAACTGCACCCTTCTCCCATCTTCTCAGAATGCTGTATAATAAAGTATCCGGATCCCGCTCCCCTCACACCGGCAGCTCCGACTAGCCGTCGGGATTGGGCAACGAGTTGGTCCAACGCCGATACTTGTTTATGAGGATGTTCTGGTTGTGTAAAGCTAAAACAGCCCGACGGCGATGTCATTCGCCCTTTGCATCGGTTTTCATGTGACGCTGAGATGGATACTCGGATGGTAGCCCTCGCGTTTCGGATTCTCATGTGTTTGGTTTCAACGCCCAGGCCATAGTCACGTCTCTTCCTCACAATGGCCTATATTGTATATACACCAGCAAGGTCAACTGATCCCTCCTATATATAAACCATCATCATGTCTTCCTCAAATGAACCCACGCCTGCATCTCGCATCTCATCTCATCCCCCGCCCAGTCCTGAGAAGCATACCACTCAGAAAAGGACCAAGAGCAAGCACGGCCCCTGGAAATCAGAAGTCTACGCCTCCCTGCTTTTCCTGAGGACAATGTCCCTGAAAACCTTCACCGGGAAATTCTTCCCCTCCCAACTGCCACCGCCTAATGCCTTCGCCGGGCAGAAGGTCCTGGTCACAGGCGGTACAGGCGGCCTGGGCCTTGCAGCCGCCGTTCATTTTCTCAATCTCGGCGCCGACGAGGTCATCATCACGGCCAGGAGCGCCTCGTCTGCGCGAGCTGAGGGCGCGAAGCAGAAGATACTCGCCGCCGGGCAGGGCGGGCCTGGCAAGGTCAGCGTAATGGACCTGGACATGAACAGCTATTCCTCGTGTGTCGCCTTTGTCGAGGCCGTAAAGGGCCGGTTTGGCGCCGCCGGTGGGCCCGATGTGGTCGTCTTCAACGCTGGCGTCACCAACTCGCAGTTTAGAAGGAGTGCCGAGGGCATGTGAGTTGTATCCGATGACGCTCTCCCTCAGCCCACCCTTCGCTCCTGTTTCTGGTGACTAATTCATCATGCGCAGGGAGGAGATCATCCAGGTCAACACACTAAGCACAACCCTCCTCGCCATGCTTTTAGTCCCTTGGATGAAGCAGCAACGAGGCCAGAGGAGCACGCCTGCGCACACAGTCTTTGTCAGCTCAGGACTCCACATGTCCGTCGATATCAGCCGTTGGTCCACCTACGCCGAGGAGGAAGGTGGTGTGCTGGCTCACTATTCCAAGGAGGAGAACTTCGAAGCCGGGTTGACAAGTCCGATGTACAACTATTCCAAGCTTTTGCTGATGTACGCGCTCGAGGAGGTCTCCAAGATGGCCTTGAATGAGGACGGCGAGTATGTGTGGCCTCTGACTGCCGCTGGCGTAAAAAGTCGCCCTTGCTGACTTTCACTTTTCAGGCCCCAGGTCATCGTGACGAGCGTCTGCCCCGGCCCCGTCAAGACCGAGCTCTCTCGGTCGATGCAGGAGAACTCGGTTCTCGCGAGGATAGCTGCGCCGATCTTCATGAGCATGATTGGGAAATCGCCCGATTACGGCGCCCGCATCTACCTCGCTGGCGCACTCGCCGAGCCAGCAGACCACGTAAGCCGCCCATCCATCTGAGGAGTTGCCGGTCCCAGGTCTTCTAGTTTCTGACACTCGAACGCCGCTGCGAACCCGCGTGCTGACATCCCTCGCAGGGCAAGTTCCTCCGTGATTATCTCACAGACGCGCAGTACGCCAGCCGGTCCGCCCCTGTGCTGGCGAGCAAAGAGGCCAGGCTGATGCAGGCCCAGGTCTGGAAGGATATCCGTGAAGCGCTTTCGACCAAAGTACCTGCCGTGCGGGAGACCGTCTGAGCGCCGCTTCTGTGATGCGGAATGAGAGGAAATGAAGTCGATCTCTAGACGAAGGAAACGTTGGGCTCTCAATGACTGACGCTAGACCACTCACAACGGCCCCGAGGCCGGCCTAATATGTAATATGATGTTCTTTATGCAGTCCGTGCAGGGAACAATCGTTTATGACCAAGTCATTGTCTTGACGGTGGGCTGCGCTTTCCCTGGTGGTTGCCTGTCCGTTCGTTTTCAGTCCCTCGATTCGATCCAGCAACTAACCTGAAAACCGCAACTGCTCGCGTGATAAATTGTCCTATTCAGTCACTTAGCGAACGATCAGCCGGCCCGAAGCGAGTCGGATACAGCCGCTGCCTTGCTCATCGTTACCCACCACGTTATTAGTACATACTCCTCACGTGCTCCTGGCCAGGAGGTCCGGGGGCGGCAATCCTTGAATCATGTCGATATTCTTCGGCGTCTTGCGGACGACCCTATAAACTTGAAATGCTTCGCTAGAAAAATTCTCTGATATTGGCATGCCATAGTGAATTGGCCCTCGGATATCAACGATCGCTTATTGTGCCAGAAGTGTCCCCTTGCCATGTCTTATCTATTGGTGTGCGGATCGTCAGTGGATTTCCAATAACAGCCCTAAGCTCTAGGCCGCCCACACGGGGGCACGCGGCTGTGGCTAATCAGCTAGTAGCATCGTATCCTTTGAGCGGCCTCTTTTTCCTTTCCCGTGTAAGACCTCCCTTCCGAACACTGTGAAGCATGCCTTATATCTATGTTCTATTGCCGTTTCCGCCGAAAATCGAGACAGATTTGTGATAGGAGATCAGGTCCTATGGCAGCGGCTAATTCCGCTATTCGCGACTTGAGGGACCCGACGTCACGTATGCTGCTGCGGCCCCAGATGCTGGCCTCGGCAGTGAAGAAGGACCCATCTGTGTTGTCCGACATGACGCGTATGTGATCCAGGTCAGACTTGTCTTCTAGATCTGACATTGACACAATGCCAGGCATGTCGCTGTGGAAGAGCGAGATGTCTTCACCGTCGTCCTCGTCGCTGAAGTCCGTCTCGCTGTCCCCGTCCGCGTTGGTGCCTTCGGTAGAGCCCTTGCTCGTGCTGTTGTTGACATCATCTTCTGTGCCCTTCGTTCCAAGTTTTCGGTCCCTAGAAAGGCTGACGTAGTGCTTGTTGTCGAATATTTCTAGGGCTTCTTGGTCCAAGAGGTCCCAAGTTAACGTCTCCGGATCCAGTACGTACTGCGGGTGATAGTCGATTTTGTAGCGCATCTTGGGGCAGCTGTGAATGTAATAGCCAGCCCACCAGTACCGATAACCGCCCTCCATCGCCAGGGAAATCTCCCTCAACGCACCAAGCTTACCGGGCTGGTGCTTGTGTATGGACTCGTGGTACATGAAGTAGACAGCACTGACAGCCTCAGGAAGTAGGTCAAGGACCCCAACCGCCACCAATTTGCCGTCTAGACGATAGCACTGATGGAACGAGCCGACTTGTCGGCTCTTCCCGTCGGCATCAGTATGCACGCCTCTCCTGACAGGCGAGTTGCAGAGGAACTTCTTGAATCCTCTCTGGGTGATGCTCGAAGGGGCCTCCCCGTGCACGACTCTCTGGTAGTTATCAAACACGGCGAACTTCTCATCAGTGAACGTGTCTGGCTCCAATGTCACCTTGAGTTCATGCGCTGGCTGGGGTGGAGTTCTCAAGTGCTCTGCCTCTGCCTCATGAATCCTCTCAACGAGGTCGAAACAAGTATCGCGCTTGCGGGCCTCTTCTCGCGAGAGTGGGTAACGCCGGGCGGCCTCCTTCGCATAGTCCTCTCCAACGACGAAGCGGTTGAAGCGGTTCACTGCTTGACGCTGGTCCCGGGATGGTTTGAACTGAGACGAGTCCAGGCGGAGAGTGTAGTGCGGACAGCATGCGCTCTTCTGGTTTGGACGGTACAGGAGAGTTCCCGAGCGTCTCCAACATCGGTTTATGAGTGCTTCGTAGAATTCAGGGGTCAAGGAGTATCCCGATGCGTAGTACGAATATCCTACGCGTCAGATAGTTGTCAGAACTGAGTGCACCGTTGACACGATGTAGCATGGGTGTGAATTGGCATATTGGGGCGAGCCAGCAACACGGCCTGGCTGAGAGTGATAACTGGAGTGCGTGATGCTTTATTGCATCATGCGAGTCGCACAGGGCCTGCGAGGCTCTTTCGCTCATGTGGATGGGGTCAAGGAGATATTCACGTTTGACGTCTGACTGACCGCTGCGAGTCTTTCGGCAGTATCCGCAGTCTGAGGAATTACTGTACCCTGTATCACAAGAGCTCGTTAGTGGAAAGGAGCACAAGTAGCCGCCATCGGGCCGCTTTGTAGCAGTCCCATCGCAATTTAACGTGCGGGTAGATGAGCGAAGGGTGTTTGCAGAGTACGTCGCCGAACAGAAATGCTACCACTGGTCCTACCGTTGACGGCTGTAACCACGACGTGCAAGGTAGAGGTACCTGGGTACTGTGGAAGGGGGATGTTTCCCAGAGGTCCACCTCAGAGCAGACCATCCTGGAATGTGTTACATTAGGGAACTGTTGAGGCTGGCGTTGGTATTTTGCTTTTGGGAGCAACTCGCCAGTCGACTCAGCAACCAAATGGGCACAGCAAGTGGGAAACTCTCACTCGAAAGCAGTATCACAACTTGGGTTGGCTTTCCCTGCGCGGCTGCACAGGAAGCCAAGAGCATGGGCAAGAGTCTGTGCAGGCATATTTGGGGGTCAAGTCGGCGGTGTGACTCGACCGCAGGGCCGACGAGGGATGTTTCAAGCCGCCCGTGGGCCAAGAGTCAGATGCGATGAGAGGGCTGGCCGTACTCTGTACCAGCTTTGGCATCTCGCAGTTGGGGTGGTGAGAGGTGAGGTGAAGTGAGACGACACGAGGGCAGCACGAAAACAGTAGTAAGGTTTGCCCTATTTCTGACAAGTAAAGCAGCAGCCAACGACGTTGCAAAGATCTGACACGGGTCCGAATGGTTGGGTGAGATGCGGTGACATGGCACGTATAGGGTACGAACTCACCTATTGGGGCAATGTAGGACAATGCATCGTCAGGGGTCTGCAGGTTTGTGCTTTCCATGGCCGCCCTTAACTTTTAACGGGACACCTGCGACAAGCGACGCTGTCTCGGCGGCTCCAACGGTACGGAACGGTACGGTGTGGGATTGGAATAGGAGGTGGGGGAGCTACCCGTTGACAGCAGCCAGCGTTTTCCGCGGGGGGGTTGATGGGAGGGGGATCTCCGCCTGGTCTGGGGAACCTTGGGCGTCCTTTCTTTTGTCGAGTACTGTGAGGCTTGGAGCACGCGACGATACGACAAAGGGCCCTTAAAGGCCTCGCCGGTCGACTCGGAGCGAGTGCTCAAACCTGGGCTCTTCGGACGCGGGGAGCTTCGCGGGACTTGACCACCCTCGTCCTCGTCTGTCTGTCTGCCTGGCTGAGGGCGAGACCAGAACTGGGCTGGCGGCGGGCGCGAGTCTTTCCGAGGCAACTGGGGTCGTTCAAAAGAAGTTGATGGAACAGTGGACTGACGCAACTAAGAGGTTGTGGCTGGCCCGAGGGGATACACTTGTGCTGCGATGGGTGATGTTGACGGCAAGTGCGGGCGATAGACGCTCGCTTGGGCAGAGAGTTGGATCAGGATCCAGGACAGGTCGGATGCAGTGTCAATCGCTGGGCCTGCAGTGATCGTGGTCTGCGGCCAATGCTGCTTGAGTGCTGAAGGGGCCTTTGGAGTCTTCGGGACAGGCTCTGATAGGCCGCACAGTAGCCGGCTGCGGTTGACGTTTGGCCTGACGGTGGGATATTGTAGGCAGGCACAAGTACATAGTCCAGGACGGTACAGCAGGTACATAAAGTCACGAACCAAGCAGGCAACAGCAACCTTGAGATTGGCGGGATATGCCTTTCACTTTTCGGACCACGAGAAGTATCAGACCAGGGCCTGGGTTGGTTTCACACACTGGCTTTGCTCTCGTGCTGGCCAGGGACAAAGACGGTCGAAGGGGGGAAGGCTCGTTGTTCGTCGTCCCCCGTTCACGGCTCGCAGTCCCACACATGTAGCCTACTGTATGCCACTTGTTCCCGTGTGCAGTGCCATGAACGCTTGGTCCCCCTCTATTGACCTGCAGCATATCGAGATACATAACTTTAGGTGCCAAGTTGACTGCTAGGTACGTACTAGTGGTACTGTAGAGACTATGTGCTCCATGCCACGGCAGACCTCGACCAGCAGCACGATCTAGGCTCCCCGACGACACACATGCAATAGCTCCCGCCCTCGGGGGGGGACACGTCCAACAGCAGCATCTCGCGTGGACATGAGTCGGAGCGGGGACCCATTGGGTGCAGGATCGGGTTACAAAAACCAGCCGCGGAAGGGACGCGGAAACTGCCTCGCTTCCGGCCCAGTGCCATGCCATACCTAGGTAGTGTGCCCAGCCAGCAGCTACCCATCCATCGGTGCCATCTACAGTAGGACTACCCACTAGGAGGCAGGAACTTGTCGATACCCAAGTGACGCTGCCATCTGCGCTGGACCCGGTGACCAGACCACGCGTGGCCATGAAGCCATTCTCGGGACGTGGGGATGGGCAGCCGGTTCAGGGACTTGAACGGGGTTGACAACAACACGGTAGACTTGTCAGACGGGCGACAGGCAGTTCCTGCCATGAGACGGAGGGAGTTCGCAGGTGGATGGACGGCGCCAGCTGCTGTTAGGGCCGCGGGGTGTAGTTACAACGAGTCAGCAGATCTTCTGCAGCCTTGAAAAGTAGCGGGTACAAAGGAGCCCATTTCTCGGGGCTGCACCATTCCAAACCCAAGGGATTCCTTGCATTGCATTGGATTGGCGACTTGAGGCGGCTCCACGCTCAGACAGACAGAGACAGACAGTTGCGCCTGCTCCTGGGGACGGCCAGCAAATTTCTCTGCCCGAGTACGGTACCTCTAGTCTGCCAGCCTCTGCCGCACAGAATCCCCAGGCCGACTGGCCCCTTCCCGAACCGTCCAGGACTCGAGCCAGACGGAGAGGAAGGCACTAGGAAAGGTGCAATGACCGACCCTGCCGGCTCGCCTTGTGTTCTGCTCGCGTCGCAGTAACAACCGCTACAAAGACAGGAGGGCGTGATCATGTACCGCTCAGGTACCGTCGGACGGCCTTCGTCCTGCCCGGTAGCTTTGTAGCCCAGTGTGCGTGCTCGTACCTCCGTGCCTGTTCCTCGCGCAGCATCATGTCAAACCTCAGTCTCGGGCCTCAGGAGGGCTTTCGTTGGAACCTTGGCAGCGCACTTCTCTTCTCTTCTCCTCTCATCCTCCCACCCGGGCGACCTGCTAGCCCGCGCAGTAGCTGACTCCCGCTCCATTGTCCATGCCCCTTGCCTCATGCCCTTCCTGTCTGTCCATGTGTTGTCTGTCTTCCCCCTCTCTCTTCCTCTCTGGGGGCGGATCAAGCTCTGAGCCCTGAGCTCTGAGCTTTGAGCTCCTCCTGCTCCCACAGTCGCATAGTCTCCTGGTCTAATGAGCTGGACGTCAGGAAAGGTGGTCCGATCTGCGCGAGTGACATGAGTGGACATAGGTGACATGCCAGGGGCCCCGGTACCTCAGGTTTGGGTGCAGGCCAGATGGACTACTCCGTATATAAAGCGAAGCCGACTTATTTTTTTCTCGTCCGCCCCTCCATCCCTCCTGCTATGGCACACGACAAGTTGGTGCTCTCCCGGCGGCCCACGCCAGTAGAGCTCTACTCCTTGTTCAATTCTCTGTCAGACTCCCTGGCTCACTCTCCCATGATCCTGCCTCGTCACATTTTCTGCCAGCACCTCACCAAACCTCGCCCTCCACTGCCTCCCTGACCCTCACCCGCCCCCATCCAGATCCAGCCTTACTTCAACCTTAAGCGACCACGCCGCCCCGGCGCAGGGCTAACCTTCCGGTCCGCCTCAATCTCCCGCTGCCGCTGCTGCTGCCGCTGCCGCTGCTGCCTGCTTCCTAGCCACTTCAGGTCTTCTGTGCATCTTTGACAGTCTCGGGCCAGTCACGCGCTTGGCCGACATCAAGGCCTGCGCGTAACCTGCTGTTGAGAGGCGCTCCTACCACACCCCCCCGGGCAATGTAGCACGACCGCTGCATTCTCTCTGCACCTCACAGCACATCATCTTCCCCTGTGATTCACGGAGGAGATCGATCGCCAACACTTGGGCTCAGTGCGCCGACCGACAGCATCCCCTGGCGGCCCCCTCAATTCATCTCACTGTCTGTCGCCCGCTGTCGACTCATCACACCACCCGAGCGCGCCTGCCTCTTCACCACGGGGCGCATTGGAAGGTCTGGCTTCCCCTCGAGGAACTAGACTTACCTCTGGTGCAGAGCTCTTGACGCGACTTGAGAACTGTCTGATTAACCAGCGTCCCAATCTAACGTCCTCCACCATGTCGCTCAGAAACAATTGAAAGACGCCAGGTCTTTTTGAGATCTTACTCGGATCGCGACCCCGTACAAGCCTGGGTTCTCCGAGTCCTGAGAATCACCCTCCTCCTCTCCTCTCTATCTGGGCTGTTCCGTTCACTCTCATCAACCTCCAACAAACAAAAGTTTTGATTTGCACCTGGATTTCCTCGTCACATAAACCCTGCACACACGCACGACACCGGATCACGCCAAAATGTCAGGAGGTGGCTCGAGTAGTCGGTCCATGGAGTCCCGGACCGGTCGGGCCAAGCAACGTGAGTACTTGATTTTGATCTGCCCCTGATATGCCGAAGCCTCTCCGCTTCCCTGCTGGCGGACTGACCAACTCATAACGCTCTAGGATACAATTCTAAGGGCGAACGTCTCGTCGCTGGCGTTGTCCCGCTGACTGCGGACAAGAGATATGTCATGATGATACAGTCGACCAAGCGGAAGGGGTGGGTCTTGCCCAAGGGCGGCTGGGAAACAGACGAGGAATGCACCCAAGCCGCAGAGCGAGAGGCCTGGGAAGAGGCTGGGATCTTGGTGCGGATTGACTATGACTTGGGCGACATCGTTGAGACGAGATCCCTAAAGAGCACCAAGCACAAGTCCCTCTACCGCTTCTACGAGGTTACGGTCGTCAAGGAGGAGCGGGACTGGCCCGAGGCGGAGAAGCGCGAGCGCAAGTGGATGACATACATTGAGGCGAAGGAGGCTCTCAAGGACCGGCCGGAGTTACGGGAGGCCCTTGACCGTTCGACAATGAAGCGGTAGCCATGCCGACTCGGGATCCATGAGACCCGTCATCAGGAACCCAAGCATTTCCCATCCGTACCCGACCATTTGGTTTTGACATTTCACCTACCAGCACTATGCCGCCTGCAAAAGAAGCTTTTGCATTCCACAGCCATTCTCACGATGTTGATGGCCTCTAGGGGGGAGCTACGCGCTTGGCTCGCCCCGCCTCCGTTTCGTCCTAGACCGTCAAGGCACTGGCCGTGCCTGTGGACACTCTCAGCTCTTCTAATTTCTTTTCACAGTTTTACTAGATCGTTCATGGTCGCCATCTTCTTGTCTTCTTGTCCACCAACCTCGGGCTGCTACACCTCCACAGTTGGATGATCCAGGTCTGTCTCCGAGGACAGTTTACCTGAGTGTATCTGGAAGCTCAAGGTTGGGATACCTAATTCTGACACCTGGTTTCAGCCACGGGAAACAACAGTCTTTCTGCATGCGATCAACGCGAATTGGAGTTCAGGTCAGGGCGCGTAGAAGGGACGAAAAGCCGAAAAGCGAGTTTTGCGCGGCAACACAACAAAAAAGCCTGGGGCTGAAACATATTGGGGAGCAGATAATACTGCTTCCTAGGCGCGCCTGCATCTCATCCGATGCTCACCTTGGGAGCGTGAATGGATGTTCGGATGTTCACATGACATTATGTGTCCGCGGGCATGAGCCCGAACCGCAGATGTGCTTTGAGAAGCAGACCACAGAGCGGCATAGAATACTAACTCAGGGAAGCCCGTAGTCCGAAGACGACATAGATGAATAAAAAGTCTTTTCTGAATCCATGCTTAACGAATTGCTAGGTCATATCTCGCAGGTGAGAATTTAAGAGACACTCGTACAACCCTATAATATATACAAACACACATATATACTGGCATGCGCATATCCGCATGTCACATCCCCGATGCTCTCCGAGCAAAGTTTCCTGACTGGGATGCACTGCCCAATCAGCTACACCAAGACCAACTATTGGCCCAGCTCTGATGGAAGACGTCTCTGGTGTTCGTCCTAACTAGCACAGCTCGCGTGACGAGGCTGCTGAGCCCAATAAGGCGGGGCTGAGCAGGTGCAGGACCCCTAGCATCCTATTCGATCATTTCTGGGGCCGCGATTACACCGTAGCAGCCGCGATCGTATCCGAGGTCGAGAACAAATGATAGAACAAGGCGTCAGGGCCTGATAAGTGTCCCGGGCCCGGCTCAGAAAGCCGATTCCCAGTTTCTGTGTCTCCCTGGGGTACTTCGCATGCTTGTCACGTGTCGGGGACACAAATCCCACGTTCCTATCGCCGTTGCGCTCACTCGTTTTCACAAGGTAACAAGCGCATGCTCCTTGCAGAGGACAGCCTATGTATGGGAGCAAGAAGAGGGCTGCTGTGATCTCGAGCAAGATCTTGACAGGCAGAAGTGGGACCGAAGAGCCGCCAAGTGGAAGATGATGATATATACTGATGCAACGCCCGGTCCGCTAAAAAAAATAGAAGAAGCACATATCACTACTACCTACCGCACTATTAATGCGCCTTTGCCAATTATACATGGTTTTGGACTCCACAATTGTGCCCGCATACGCCCCGACACAGCCACAACGACATGCAACCGCATCGTAGGATAAAGATCAGTCCTATAGTTGCCCATGTATAGCACAAGCCCCCGGCCCCGAGGCGCTGCTTATCGCAGGAGCTCATCCACGACCGGTAACGAGGCCACGGTCGTATTGGCGCCTTCAAGTGATGCGGCTGATTCAAACCGATGAATAGCAGCGCGATACTAGGACGCGGTCATGAGTTAGCGACGGTGATACTACGCAGAGGAATAGACCTAGGGCAAGGAACGCTCTCACCTGGAACACAAAATTCAGCACCAGTGCAGTCGCTAGCGCGAAGCTGACCACCATGGGGCCGACGAGGTTGTCAAAGTCCCGTCCGCTGCGGTCCATGATCATCTGCCTGCGCTGGCGGTGCATGAGCCAGCCCCAGCCGCCGGCGAAGGCGGCGATGCCGAGGTAGACGATGCCGAAGGCCAGGGCCAGCATGTTCTTGCCCGCGGCCGTGTACAGCGCGACGGCCAGGCCGCCCAGCAGGACGCAGATGTGCTGCCACTTCATGAAGGTCCGCTCGTTGGCCAGCCACACCTTGGGCTCGACCTTGAGCGGGCCCTCGTTCTTGATCCACGTCTCGGGCTCGGTGACGCCCTCGGGCAGCTGGACGTTGTCGCGCCTGCGTTGCCGCGACTTGGCGTAGCGCGTGATGATCGAGAAGGAGGGCATGATGGTACCATAGCCCCTTTGCTGTGGCTGTCCGCCCTGGTCCTCCCGCTGCCCGCCCTGTGCGGACTCGCCGTTCTCGCGCGGGGCTCGGCCGGCCACTGCGGTGGAGGCGGATGACCCGGCCGGACCGGCCCCGCTCTCGCTGGCGATCCTCTCGGCAAGGTATGACCTGCTGACGGGCGAGCTCTTTGACGGCTGGAACGAGCCCATCTTGTTGCCGAGCAGGCTGCCTACGACCTGCTCGTCGGCGGCACGCCTGGCCTTCTTCTGCTCCTCCTCCTCAAATGCCGCCTGGGGGTCCTTGCGGATCTCCTTGTCCAGGTCGCTCAGCCAGAAGGGCAGGGTGTTGACGTAGTCATCGAAAAGGACGGCAACACCATGCGCAAACTTTGAGAAGCGAGCTGCAGGGTGGACCATGTGGGATGAGATCAGGTCCTCGATCCACTCCGGTCGCTTGCGGCCGTCTTCCTTCAGCTTGATTTCCAACAAGGCGTGGGGGAACCTCGACACCTCGCTCTGATTGATATCCTTGAAAGGATACCCGATATTCCTGTTGTCGATATCAAGCCGGTGCCACTCGTTAGGGTCGCGACAGGGCCTCCTGGAGTCCAAAGTGTCCTCGCGGACGAATGCTAGATCAGTATCGATCGAGATACGGATGCGGTCGTCTGTCGGCTTCTGGAACGCCGTGCGCTTATAGTTTGCCCGCACCACCGGCTGTAGCTTGCGTTCCTTGATGAAGTCTTGGATACCGTTCACTGTCGACTTGAACTTGGCGACCTCATCCTCGCTCTGGCCCTGCCGCTCCATCTTGGCGATGGTCTTTTCCATCTTGTATTCGCCATCTATGAAAGCCTTTACATACTTTGCCTTGATCGTGAACTTGCGCTCTTCACTGGTGCCGCCCTCGTGGACGATCTTCTGTTCCAAAAAGATCTCGGGTGAGGCGCCCAACTGTCCATACCATCGTAGCCGTAAGGAAGACGCCTCAGTCTCGCGCTGAACCTTGCGCTTATAGAGGTCAAACTTGGAGTTGTCAAAGTAGAGAGAGGTCAAGCTGGGATCGTCGTTGCCGTCGACCTCCTTTGCCGAGACCTCGCTGTACACGAGATTGGGCAGTCGGCGCATGATGAAGGTCTTGACCTCGAGCAGGTTATCGGGATGTACCCAGACTGTTCAAAAACACTGGTCAGCGGTCAAGATACGACGCGTGTCTGGGTGTTACAGGTCCAACTCACACTTGTGTGCCGAATAAGTCTCGCCGTTGCGTGTCTCCTGCACGCCATCTTGCAGCTCTGCCATGACCCCCTCGCTGACGCCCTCCTCCAGCTGCTGCTTAACCGTGAAGTACGCCAGCGACAGCCTGTGGATCAAGGGGCCGTATGCCTGCTCCGAGTTGAAGGGCCGGTCCGACAGCTGCTGCATCATCAACGGCCGGATCTTGTAGCGCAGCCCCCTCTTGCGGTCGTGCTTCTTGACTATCTTTAGGAACCCGGTATAGTTTAAGTTGCTGTATCTCTTGAGCTCGTTGACCTCGTTTGTGATGGCGTCCAGCTCAGCCTCGAGCTCCTTGAGCCGCTGGGTGGCGAGTTCGCTCCGCGGCTGGCCATCCTCGGAAGTGGGCAGGTCCTTGAGCTTCTCGAAGGCAGAGTCGACGCGGTCCTTGAGCTCCTTGAACTTTTCCTCGTGGAAGCTGGTCACCTTCTCGAGCTGCACGTTGAATATCTCGTCGCTGAACCTGTTCTCGTCATTTTCCGTCCAAGACTCGTCCTCCTCGTATTCGTCCTCGCGGAGCATGCTCTTCAGCTTCGGGTAGTCGAGGTACTTGTCCTGCCATGGCTCGTAAAAGGTAGACTGGAGCGTCTTGCCGAAGCGCATTTTGGCGAATGTCCTTTCGACAGATTGATTATATCCCAAAGTGATGTGGTCTGACTGGTAATGGCGTCGATGGAGAGTGCGAGAGTCAGAAATCCTGGGATTGCAGGCGATCGATAACAGTTGCGGTTTAACAGTTAGTTTGTTGTCGCCGCTACTCGATTGCTGACGGCCCCGGTCGAGAGTTTGCGCAATGTATATCAGGACTCAGGCCAGCCACGTACAGAATACAACCAAGTCAGGGCATAAGAATTCTTGTGATGTCGGGGTGATGCGGTCACATTGCAATCGGGGACGTTGGCTGAGAAGCTCCTCTCCGCCGCGTTGCCGAGGGCCCCCACGTCCATGATGCTTGTCTCTTGCCTGTGCCTCTGCAGCGCTAGCCGGCGGGCAATTGACCTATCAAGTGGCCAGGCGCTCCCACATGTTGCTACTGTTACCAGGGTAGCATTGCAGCCTCTTCTTATTGTGTCGCGTGCGCTCATTCCCGTGGTATTGCCATCACGGGTGCTGGAGCCGCGGAATTGGTGGACCATTGTGCTGGTCAAGTTGGGACAACAGGGGAGGACGACCGGAAATACATTTCTCTTGGTTATTTTCTCTAGGTGATATGGTATCGGATTTATTTATTTTTGTTCAAAATCGGTGTCAATCCAAAGTCACATACAAATAGACGCCAAGAAGCAGATATCAACAGAGAAGGCAAGAAAAGACAAGGACAAAAAACAAAAACAGGTCATATTGTAAATCCAGTCCAACATCAACAGCAGCCGCCCGTCCAAAATGATGATTTCATTCCGCACCACGTGGTATCAAATAGCAAGACGAAGGGGAAACACTCGCTCGTATCCCTTCCGATAATGAAAGCTTGCTCCTGTCCGGTCCGGTGCTCTTTTCCCCGCTGTGCTTGCTGCCTGCTTTTTCCCTGCCCAGCCATAACCTCATTCGTGTGCGTACATGGTCGTGATTACTAGTACATTAGAGGTCTTTCGTACAATCGTGAGAGTGTGTGGTGGTCAGAATCGTCTAAGCGGCGACAGGAGGAGTGACCTTGACCGAGCCAAGTATCTCGTGCGCTGAGTGCTTCACGATACCACCCGTGACCGGCAGGTTGGTGGATTGCTCCAGGTACAGATCAACCTCGCGAGCTGTCTGGCGACCCTCGTTGATACCCCTGGGTGGATGTTAGTATGACGGTGTGGATAAGTATTGTCACGGTTCCGAGGACTTACCAGACAATGAGGGACTGCCCACGTCGGCAATCACCAGCAGCGAACACGCCCTCGATGTTTGTCGAATACTTGCCCGCTGGCGTCTTGACGTTGGTCCGGCCGTCCTTCTCGATGTCGTCTCCAATCGCACGTTGCTCGGGGCCCAGGAAGCCCATCGCCAGGAGTACAAGGTCGGCAGGGAAGAACTCCTCGCTGCCCTCGACGTCCTTGAGGACCCACTTCCCGGCGTCGTCCTTGCTCCACTCAACACGCGCCGTCTCGATGCCCTTGACGTTTCCGTTGCCATCGCTGACAAACTTGGTAGACTTGATGCAGTACTCACGAGGGTCCTTGCCGGTGTGCTGTCGCACCTCGCTATGACCGTAGTCGACGCGGTAGATGCGAGGCCACTGTGGCCAAGGGTTGTCACGCCCACGAGCCTCGGGTGGCTGAGGCAGGAGCTCAAAGTTGACGACAGACTTGGCGCCGTGACGGACCGATGTGCCGATACAGTCATTGCCTGTGTCACCACCGCCAATGACGACAACGTGCTTGCCCTTGGCCGAGAGGTAACTGCCGTCAGCTAGCTCGGAGTCGAGCAGGGACTTGGTGTTCTTGTGCAAGAACTCCATAGCGAAGTGGATGCCGTTGAGGTTGCGTCCTTCGATAGGTAGGTCTCGTCCCACTGTCGCGCCGGTGGCGAGGATAACGGCATTGTTCTCGGCGCGGAGATCCTTCACCGTCAGCTCCTCGCCAATGGTGACGCCCGTCTTGAACTGGACGCCCTCAGCAGCCATGAAGTCGGTCCTTCGCTTGACGATGCGCTTGTCAAGCTTCATGTTGGGGATACCGTACATCAGCAGGCCACCAAGCCTGTCAGCACGCTCGTAGACGGTGACCAGGTGACCAGCCCTGTTGAGCTGATCGGCAGCGGCAAGACCGGCGGGGCCAGAGCCGATGATGGCAATCTTCTTGCCAGTGCGGACCTGGGGCGGGCGAGGTACCATCCAGCCCATGTCAAAACCACGGTCGATGATGGCACATTCAATAGACTTGATGCCAACGGGGTCCTCATTGATGCCGAGGACACATGCACCTTCGCAAGGAGCCGGGCAGACACGACCTGTGAACTCAGGGAAGTTGTTGGTCATGAGGAGGCGGTTGAGAGCATCTTGCCACTGGTTCCTACAGCAATCAGAGTTAGCTATCAAAGCACTAAAGCAGTAGTTTCATAGATAGGGGAGAGGAAGGGGGGTTGGAAGGGCCACAGTGTGGCCATAGCCTGTCTCAAATCAAGCAGCCTAACGAAACCTTTGACTCGGAGGAGGCTGTAGATGGGAGAGGTTTCTTCTCAGGGGTTAAATGTTATCCAAAAGCTACTTACTGGAATACCAGTTCATTCCACTTAGGAATGATGTTCGAGATGGGACAACCGCTGTCGGACTGGCAGAAGGGCACACCACAGTCCATGCAACGAGCAGACTGATACTTGAGCTCGTCCTCGTCAAGTCGCGAGGAAAGCTCAGCCCAGTCCTTGGTGCGGGTCTTGACGTCGCGATACTTCTCCGCACGGCGGTGGTACTTCATGAAGCCCTTGGTCTTGTCGAGGACAAGCGCGCGCCTGGACTCGGCCTTGCTGTCACCCATGGCCTCCTCCATGTCCTGGAGAGGAGCAGCCTTGGACTTCTCTTCCTTCTTGCCCGGGATGACGGGAAGGTTGAGCTCAGCCTTCTTGGCCTCTGCAGCTTTGGCGGCATCTTCCATGAGAACTCGCTTGTAGTCGACTGGAAGAACCTTGATGAACCGAGGCAGAACTCGGTTGAAGTCAACCAGGACACGAGCAGCAAGCTCGGAACCGGTGTAGTGGTGGTGGTCCTCGATCATACCCCGGAGGAAGGCGATCTCAGTGGGATCGTCGACAGCAGAAGCCTCCACCATCTCCGTGTTGAGCTTGGAAAGGAAGTCGTGATCCTTGTCCAGCACGTAGGCAATACCACCTGACATACCAGCTGCGAAGTTGCGGCCTGTGCTGCCGAGAACAACAATGCGGCCACCGGTCATGTACTCGCAACCGTGGTCACCAACACCCTCAACGACAGCATGGGCACCGGAGTTTCGCACGGCGAATCGCTCAGCAGCAACACCACGGAAGTAACAGTGACCAGCAGTGGCTCCGTACAGACACACGTTGCCAACCAGGACGTTCTCTTCCGCCTTGAACACGGCGGAGCGAGGTGGGTAAATAACAAGGCGACCACCCGAGAGACCCTTGCCAACATAGTCGTTGGAGTCACCCTCCAACTCGAGGGTCACACCAGGGGCCAAGAAAGCACCGAAGGACTGACCAGCGGATCCCTTGATGGAAACATGGACCGTATCGACCGGCAGACCAGCCTCTCCATAACGCTTGGAGATTTGGTAAGAGAGCGAAGTGCCCATGGCACGATCTGTGTTGACAATATCGCATTCGATACGACTCGGCAGGCCCTTGTCCAAGGTAAGTTCAGCCTCGGAGATGAGCTTGTTGTCCAGGCGGACATAGAGACGGTGGTCCTGCTTCCTGACATTGAACGTGGCGACACCGCTCCGCAACGAGTGCGCTGGGGTGAGCAGAAGGTCGAGGTCGAGGTTCTCAGTCTTGTGTGTTCGCAGGTCATCTCGGACCCTCAAGCACTCAACGTGGCCGACCATCTCGTTGATGGTCCTGAAGCCAAGCTGGGCCATGATAGCTCGCAGCTCGTTGGCCACGTAGTAGAAGAAGTTGATGACATGCTCAGGGGTTCCCTTGAACTTCTCACGCAGCTTCGGGTCCTGCGTAGCAATCCCTACTGGGCCTGCGCATTTTAGGTTAGCTATTAATGAAGCCGGGCGACGATCATCGCGAGAATATACTTACAGGTGTTGAGGTGACAATTGTGAACCACGGTGCGGTCAGCAAGCTGGTAGAGGCCGCCGGTCACCTCAATTGGACGATATTCGGTCTCAGAAGCGGCGGAGATCGCAAAAGGCCGGGCATCTTTGTTTCTCCAGGTGTGGGATCGTGCAACGTCAAGCTTCTTCCTAGTAAACAGAAGATGGTGTTGAAACTTTTGGCTGCCCTTTGACATGTTGAACGACCACGATGGCTCGCTTCTCTTTTCTCTCTGGCGGGTGAAAATGTTGGAGCACTGAATACCACACGATAGAGCCAGTTTCCGGGCGTCCTCGACGATCTTCTTGTGTTCATAAGTGCTCTGTTCGAACTCATAGATATCATAGTCTTTTCGAAGGACGCCGTCCGATTCAATGAGCCCAGCGAGAACAGCCAGGCGTGTGTCCTCGTCCGCATGCATGAAGCAATCAGGAATACCTGCAGCCTTGTCTTCACCGGTGAAGCCCAACTCCTTTAACGCCTTGCGAATAGGATTCCAGGTAGTTGCTCCAGTCTTGTGCGTCGAAGTGATGCCCCAATGGTAAACATTGACGTTGTGCTGGTAATCCTTATTGCGGTATGGATCGTGAAGAGCGTCGCCCGCTTTGGCAATAAGCTGTTCCGAAAGCCCCAGAGGATGAGCGTCAGCCGGCTTCTCCGCGTTCAGACGTGCGATATACGCCTCGAGGTAGACCTTAATCTCAAGATCAGAGCTGACAATCTGAGTAGTCCTCTTGACTCCATCACCAAGCCAGAAACCAAACCAGTAGGGGTCGAGTGGAACATCCACTGACGGCGTCTCTGATGGCACGAACCGCAACGGGGCTCGGTAAAGCTTCAAGTGATTCTGGGGGAGGGAGTCCATCTTGCAGCATGAGGCTTCAAAATGATCCAAGGTCATGGTGAAGCATTCGCCGTTTGAGACCGCACATGGATCAACCACACGATAGTGATCACTGTTGAGTAGTTTGTAGGCAAGATCGGCTTGTTCAGTTGATTTGAACGTCACGGTAACCCTCTTGAAGCCTTCACAGCCACCAGATTTGCACGACGTTCGCAAGGACTCCCGGACGGCAGCAAATTTCTCCATGTGATCCTCGTCAAACACCAACTGAGCAGTGTCCGCGAAAGACGAAGACGACGCAGTCTGTTGAGATTCTTGCTGAGAGGATAACTGAGCCTGAGCGCCTGCACGCCACGTTTGGTCCGAGGGATGCGTAGACGATGGCATCCGTGCCAGTTTCTTGAATTGTCGTGGCTTCGATGGTGAGGACTGGCCAAGATCAAACACAACACCATCGTCGTCGTCGGGAATTTCTTCTTGTTCAGGCATTAAAGCCTCAAGGTATTCGTCCATGTGCTCGTGCAAAGCCTGACGCACGGCTGGTTGGACGTCGTCCGACTCCAATCCCGGAAGCTGGTGCTTGAACTTCTCGAAAGCGGGTGAAACAGTAGTAGGTGGCGCATCTTCAGTTCCAGACATCTGAGAATCGGCCTCAGAATCAGCGATAACCAACATGCTGTTCATGATGTTGTCAACATGCTCGTGAGCCTCAGCATCAGTTGGTCGTCGTCCAAGATTGTCAGAGACTTCGAGGTACAGCTCATGCATTGCCTGGTCCCATTTGATCGCCTCAACATCGTCCATGAGCTCGGTTCTCGAGCAACGAGTGAACCACTGAACACCATAGCCTTTCTTGACGATAGAAGGCGAGACGCCGAATGCCCGCAACGACATGATGTGATCTGGCGTACAAGTGAAAGAGGACTTGTTGATAGAGTCATAGTCCGTGTAGGTAATAGTCTTCATGGAGTTTGAAGTCTGAATATCCAAGACACCAGTGCATAGGACAGGCATATCTTTATCATCGAATAGCTTGTCACCAGCCTTGATATCCCTGATGGCCTTGGGTCCCTTGGTGGTGCGGACCATAGTGTCAGGCGACAAACATTTGCGCATCTTAGAGAAGTCAGCATCGTGAAGGCTTTGCTAATTCACGTGGGATTGGAAGTTGACGGCTTACCATAATGCAACCCATCGCGATTAAAGGAGTGGTGGCGAAACCCCACTCTTCACTTCCCAGGAGACAGGCAATGGCGACTATGGATGTTCAATTAGCAAGAGAACGTCGAAGAACAGGAAGACTAGTAGGATAGTGGCGTTCTAGGTTGACGAGAGTCGCATACAAGTCTACGTCGAGTTGACGAGAGTCGTCGACAAAAGAAATAGGTGATTAGGACGAAGATTAGGACATACCGTCACGACCAGTTCTCAGCTGACCGTCAGTTTGAACAACAACGCGTCCACGAAGATCGTTGAGGACGAGTGTCTGGTGGGTTTCTGCAAGACCAAGCTCCCAAGGCAGGCCGGCGTGTTTGATTCCAGTCCAGCGCGACGCGCCAGTACCTCCGTCGTGACCAGAAATCAGGATGTGGTCAGCTTTCGCTTTTGCAACACCAGCGGCGACAATACCGACGCCAGTTTCTGAAACAAGTTTAACAGAGACGCGCGAGCGGGGGCTGGAGCATTTGAGATCGTAAATGAGCTGCTTCAAATCCTCAATTGAGTAGACTGAATCAAGTTGTGGTTAGAGAAAGTGCGTTGAAAAGAAGGTGGTTTGCAGGAGGGCAGTTGAAGGAAGGCAGCTTTGGTGGGGCCAAACTGCTGGTTTGGGAAGGTGGGGCAGCTCTTACTGTCGTGGTGGGGTGGGGGTGAGATCAAACCCACACCCGGTGTTGAATGGCGGGTCCTTGCAATGCTCTTGCTGACCTTGTGACCAGGCAATTCGCCGCCCTCTCCTGGTTTCGCACCTTGGGCCATCTTGATTTGGATCTCATCTGAGTCGGCCAGGTAGGCAGAAGTGACTCCAAACCTCCCGCTTGCCTAAGAATACGTCAGAAAACACCACAAGGTAAGTAAGAACGATCGTGTACTGACCACCTGCTTGATGGCGGATCGCCTGGTGTCGCCATACTCGTCGATGTGGGAACGCTCGGGATCCTCTCCACCCTCGCCAGTGTTGGACTTTCCTCCGAGACGGTTCACTAATGGTGGCGTTAGTCCTGCTACGGATCCTAAGGTGTTGCATTCTGGAACATTCAAAACATGGAAGTTGGGGAGGCGTTGCAAGAGAAAAGTGGTACTTACTAGCTACCGCGAGTGTGGCGTGGGACTCCATGGAGATGGATCCGTAAGACATGGCGCCAGTACAGAAGCGGCGCACGATCTCGGTCCAGGGCTCGACCTGGTCGATGGGGATGGACTTGGACTCATCGAACTCGAAGTCCAGCAAACCTCGCAGCGTGCAGGCCTTGATCTGTTCGTACTCGGACTTGGAGTACGCCTCGTAAGACTTGTCGTTCTTGTTGCGGACCGCATCTTGGATGTTGGCGATGGAGACGGGGTCGTTGATGTGAGGCTCGCCACCGTCTCGCCAGTGGTACTCGCCCGACTCGGTAAGACCGGGGACGCCGATCGTGTAGCGGGATGGGAAGCCTCGCTCATGGAACCTGAAAGCGTCCTCCGCGATGTGCTCGAGAGTAACACCTCCGATACGGGAGGCGGTTCCCCTGAAGGCCAGTTCCACAACAGCGTTATGGACTCCCAGAGCCTCGAAGATCTGGGCACCCTTGTAACTAGCCAGTGTGGAAATTCCCATCTTGCTCATAACCTTGAGGATTCCGCCATCGCAGGAGTGCTTGTAGTTCTTGATGAGGTCCTCGTCGGTCATGTTCTTCCGGATGAGCTTCTCCCGGTTCAGCTTCAGGATGCACTCCATGGCTAGGTACGGGTTGATGCCATCGGCGCCGTAGGCGAGCAGGACACACATGTGCTGGACCTCGCGGGCTTCGGCCGTCTCGACAACGATTGCAGCCATCGACCGCCACTTGTTGTTGACCAGATGATGGTGGACCATGCCGGACGCCAAGAGAGTTGAGACCGAAACGCGGTCCGCTGACGTGTTGCGGTCAGACAGGATAATGATACGGTTGCGTCGTTCGATGGCATCAGTGGCCTCGTTACGGATGTAGTCGAGGTGCTTGATATAGCCTTGGATTCCGTCCTTCTTGGGGAATGTGATGTCGATGACTTTGACAGTCCACTCAGGGTAAAGCTTTGACATGGACTTCAGCGTTTTGAGTTCCGGGATGGAAAGAATAGGGCTCCTGAGGAGTAGCCGACCGCATTGCTCGGGAGCTATTTCCAAAAGATTGCCCTGAGGTCCGACATAGCAGTCCAAAGACATGACAATCGACTCCCTGATAGGGTCAATGGGAGGATTGGTGACCTGGGCAAACAATTGTCTGAAGTAGTTCGCGAGCAGTTGCGGCTCTTTGGAAAGGCAGGCGAGAGGAGCATCATTGCCCATGGAACCAAGAGCCTCCTTCTCGTCGGCGGCCATCGGCGCCAGAATGAGGGTAACCTGCTCAAAGGTGTACCCAAAGGCATGCAGGAGGGGGTCTTCCTGGACAGCATGGGTATCAGGTTTCGCGGCCAAGTCAAGGGACTTGTCAGCCTCGGACTGCTTGAGGACGTTGTCCAGCTTCAGGAGCTCACTGTCCAGCCAAGAGCGGAAGTCTTGTCGCTGGGAGACTCGCTCCTTCAATTCGCGGTCATCAATGATGCGCCCTTCCTGGGTGTCAACCAGCAGCATACGGCCAGGCTGCAGACGGCCCTTTTGCACCACACGTTCAGGCTCTACGCTGATGGTACCAACCTCGGAGGCGCAGATGATACGGTCGTCGTCCATGACATAGAATCGGCAAGGTCGAAGTCCGTTTCGGTCTAGGTTAGCACCGCAGAAGCGACCATCGGCAAAGGTGAAAAGGGCAGGGCCATCCCATGGCTCCATTTGACACGCGGCCCACTCGTAGAAAGCGGCCTTCTTGGGATCCATGTGGCCATTATCCTGCCACGCCTCGGGGACCATCAGCATAACAGCCTCCGGCAAGGAAAGCACACCATTAATGGTGAGCAACTCGAGGACATTGTCAAAAGCAGCAGAATCAGAGCCACCATCTTCGACGATAGGATACAGCATCTCCAACTCTTCCGCAAACACGTCCGACTGCATCACACCTTCACGAGCCCTCATCCAGTTCTTGTTGCCACGCAAGGTGTTAATTTCGCCTGGGAGCAAGTTAGTATCTCAATGTGGCCGGCGAAGGAGTGATTTGACCTACCGTTGTGAGCAGCCCAGCGGAGAGGCTGCGCACGGTCCCATGAAGGGAATGTGTTGGTAGAGAACCGAGAGTGTACCAGGGCAAAATGCGCCTCGTAGTCGGCGTTCACCAGGTCGTGGTAGTACTGGTATACCTGAACAGGTGCAAGCTGGCCCTTGTAAACGATGTTCTTGTTGGAGAGCGAGCAGATGTAGAACCAGTTGTGGAGGCCAATGGTGTGCGTGGCACGCTTTCGCAGCACGAAGAGCTGGATTTCAAAGTGCCTGAAGTCGAACTTCTCGGGGTCGGTCATTTCTGGCGCGTTCCCAGAGCCGTAGTAAGACGCGAGGACTACGAAAGGCTGCAGAATGATGGGCTGGCGACTGAGAGCAGCAGGCCCGAGCAGACTGGAATCGGTGGGAGGCTCTCGCCATCCCAGGATTCGCAGGCCCAGAGACTCGGCAATATCTTCCAACTGCCGTTGCTGCTCCTGCAGCTTCTCGGGCTCGGGGTTGAAGAACAGGTTGCCAACGGCGTACTGTCCGGGAGGTGGGAGTTTGATGCCAACATCGCGCTCGAAGTTCTTGATGAAGAACTTGAAGGGGATCGAGGTCATAACACCAGCACCATCGCCGTCTCGAGCATCAGAGCCCACCGCACCACGGTGGGTCATGTTGCAGAGAAGGTTGCGGGCTAGGAATGGTTAGCCCAAGCTGAGACTCGATTCCAGACTGTTTCTTTTACTCACCATCGCTGACGATCTTGTGGCTTGCCTTGCCCTTGATGTGGCTACACGCCGTTAGCTAGAGCCCCGAGGCAGGTGGACAGGGTTACGCACCAGGCAAAACCGACACCGCACGCATCTTTCTCGAGATCAGGATCGTAAAGTCCCCTGGGTTACACCTGTTAGCAAGTGTGGATCTTCATGATAAGCAAGGGCGCTTACTGCTTCACCGGCAGGGCACCGGCCCAAGAGCCGTTGCCCTCTTCCTGATATTCATAGGGATGGTACGCTTCGGTTTCAGCCAGTAAATGTTGGTCTCTGTCGTCGAACTCAGTAACCACGCCCATGCTAGGCCACCACTCCTAAATTCCTGGGTGGGTTAAAAAGTCACTGGAGGACTCGAGACTCGTCTCTGACAATAGCCGAGATGAGCCTGCTGTTTAGTTTTGAGAGCAGCAGCGCTGCTCTTGTGGGCTAGTCTAGAAGGGGAAATATCGTTAGCAACTCCATATAGTTGACCCATTGTCAGTCACCAGCACTGAGAAGCCGGAAGAGATGTTCGCCACAACGTTAATAGCCATCCGCTAGAAGCCCTGCGTGGTGGTGAAAATTGAGATGAGCCCAGGCCACTGGTTTGGAATTCGACAAATATCCAGTGTCGACGTGAAAGGCTGGCGCGCTGATCGGACGAGCGAAGAGTACAGCCCGGCTTGAACTTGCCCGCGCAGCAATGGATGACACGAGAATATGCGCACTCGAGAAAGCAGGCCCGAGCTCTCCAGCGGGGTCGGCCATGCCCAGCTCCAAGAGCCTCACAGTAGGCCCCACTGCCAGTCTTGGAATAGCTCGGGGTACGCGATCCCACTGCATAGATCCCGAGCAGCTGCCTCTCTCTTTTTTGCTTTATCCGTTTCTTGTGGCTGCATTATGCAAGGCGCGCTCTCACTGGACCGTGTGACAAAGCAATGCCGACGCAAGACTGTTGTCCCGGTGGCCATACTCTAAGTTGATGACACGGGCGATCTGGCGGGATTGACAGCCTGAAAAGCCCCAGCTCTTGGAAGTCGCTGGGCTGCTGGGAAGGACGCATTTTCCGACGAGTGCGATTTCTCTGAGGCACTCGTTTGCTGATGGTCTTCGCATGCGGAGAAGCCATCAGGCGAGTCCCCCGAGCCGGGTTGGGAAGTTTGGCGCGTGTGATGCGAGATGTGACACCGACCAATGAGAGCTCATCGGCGTAGAGCTCCTCGTGCAGCTACAGCGCGGCCTCTGATAAGAGTGGCATATTTTGTTCTTTTTTGCCCGGCATCTCCGCATTGATTGTCGCGAAGGTGCCACGAGGGTCTACGCCGACGTGCGAGGGCGGCATCTGCTCACGCAACACAACAGATGTTTCGCTTAGGGTGTTCGGCGGACAGGTATTCGGGCACCGAACTGCCGCTGAGTGCTGTCGATCCGACCGAACGAAGCTGTTGAATACGGCATTGTGTTGCCGTGCCACGCGTGACACGAGATATCGAGCTCCTTGGAGGGTAGAGCGAGGCGGGCGGGCGGGCGGGCAAAAGGCGTGTGGTGGGCTAACTCTCCCATCTCTTCACGGCACAGGCTAACATGTGACTGGGACTTTCAACTACTACTTACTTGGAAAAGTTGTGTGTGTGTTTTTCAGCGAAGACGCGGAGGCTTGCGGAGGGAGCGAATGCTTGGGGTAAGCGCCAAAGTCTGTGAGAGAGCAGGTAGGCACTACGTGTGTGGTGGTGAAGAGAAGGGGGAGAGGCAGGAAAAAGTTTGGCCACAGAAGGGGGACTAGACTTTATGGATGGGAAGGCGTGGGAGGCGTGGGAGACCTAGGATGGGCTGGTAGGCTGGGGGGAAGCCAAGACTCCGTTCTAGGACAACCTCAGGCAAGCAGTGCCAGTCTCCCCAGTGCGCCTAATTGAGCTGGGACAGAGAGGGGCAAGGCGTCGTCTGCTATGAGAGTAGCCCAAGTATTGTACACTATCCACGCCAGCCATAGAGATTGCAAGGGTTTACAATACACAGGTGGGGCCCGCAGAGCAGAAACGTGGGCTGTGCAGGCGAGCGACGAGGTGGGACCGTGAGAAGCGCCATGAGCAGCAAACACCAGCAGACGGTATTATTTACACTATTGTCACACTGGCCGACCTCGCTTGGGTAGCCATGCTGTATGAGATGGTAATGTGAGCAACCAGGCTATGTGACCCTCTGGCGCTGCAGTTTTAACTCCTCCTCTCGACGTCTGGTCCCCCCGGGGTCTCCTCAGTCACACCAAAGCCCCGAGTCGCATCTCCATCACCACTTGCTTCTGCGCATCTCCCACTGACGCCGTCGCCGTCGCCGTCGCCATTACTGTAATGCCCACTACCTCCCTTTTGTAGAGAATCGGCCTTGCATATGTCATGCGCATTGCGTTGCCCTGCGGCACCATTATGCTGCAATGGTCCTAAGCGACCTTCCTAGACGAGTTGAAGGAGGGGGGGGGGAACGCGGGAAAGGCTAGCAAACAAGCTCCCATGTGCAGCGTTGTTAGTAGAACGGTCGGGGAATCGGTTGCGGTTGCGACCGCCTCGCCGCTGGGGCGTAGGCTGCACTCTGCTTTGACGCACACTTGATGCCTGGCAATTTGGGCATGACGGCTTGTCTGTCCCCTTGGGCTCTGCCCACAGATGTCTGATGAGGCTTGTGGGGGGCAGAAGATTCTGTCGTTTCCGGCCAGAACCAGAGCTGTGGTAAGTGATGTAGCCTCCTGGGTCTTGTCCCCACTGCAAGACCAATCACAGTTGGCGCATTCCACATGAGAGCTGCACGTTTCATGCACTTGGTCTGGGGTTGTGTGGTGGTGACGACTGGGACAAGGGCCTGGGACGTTTATTGACTTTTTCCCCGTGCAACACAATGAGTGCCCAGGCGTCCCGGGCAGATGAGGTCGGGCGGGCAAGACATTTCCTCGTCATCTTGATCGATCTCGGGCGAGCCTTGTGCATGGTCCAGTATGTAGGAGGCAAATCATTACGTTGCCTGGTCAGTTATATGTGTACATCTGCTCATGACAGCATTGTCTCAGCCGATCTGCCAGCGTGGCATGTGAATTGCGAAGCAAGCAACCGGCACTCCAAGGCTTGTGCCACCCAGCAATCGTAAGGCGGCAGGGCGGTTGACGGTTTCTTTGTCACCCCAAGCTCCCCCACACAGGCCAGCGAAGCTAGCAAGGGGGGGCCCAGCTAGCTCAGGGTCCCGCATGCAAGCCCGAGCAACCCCTGCAAGAAAAAAAAAAGGGCAGTCGCTCATCACCTATCAGGACGTCGGCTTTAGCAACACCGGGCGAACGCCGATCTCGCAGCGGCTTCCATGTGGGAGCTTTGCATTTGCAATTGTATTGCTCATCACAAATTCAAATATGTCCCGCCGAGCCTGGGGCCCACGGAACCAAGGGTCCTCGCCCGCTGGCAGCCAGCGTGCATTGCATCTGAAGGCTCGCAATTCATTCAGTTGAATGATCCAGACAAGTCAATCAATTTCTCTAGGCAAATAACCGAATGAGGGAGTCGTAGGGGTGTGCCAGAGCTGGTGGCGTGGGCACTGTGAGTCTCTCGCTCGCCCCGTTTCCGAGTACTGTGTATTGATGTTGACTTTTACCATAGCGGCAGGCTTGGCCTTGCCCACCAATGACCAGTGTCAATTGAGTCGTCACAAGGCCATAGCACCGAACCGAACGGAACACATCTGTAGGGGCTTGGGGGAAACGTCTCGGGCGAATCTTGGTGTTCCCAGAGCCCAGCCAGCTTTATTGATAGCTCACTGTCAAAGAATCATCATCAGGATTTGCCTCACACGCCACGCGGCCAATCAGATTGGATGCCGTCGAGGGCGAGTCTTATCTTGGGGGCCAACGACAGACGTCCGAGGCTCTAGCCTCGTCTCGTCCCTTGACTACCACACGGGCAAACAGGAGAGGTCGAGGGCCAACGGAGCGCCTTACCCCGCGCAGCCGTCAGATCAGCACGACGGGGATCGTGTGCGACACCGCGACCTTGGAGTCCCACCGATGATTTCAGGCTTTCCGTCCGTCTGTCCATCCCGATCAGCGCCTCGTCTTCCAGTCACGGAGCGATCGCTGGGCAGTCCTGGCACTCTGTGATGGATACTTGGTGCGACGGCGCAAATCCCAAGGCCTGCTAACACACGGCAGATACGTAGCCTGCTGCTTGCGGGGCCCAGTCCTGCGTGCACCAGCCAGCCCCGGCTGCAGCAACTTGGCTCCAACGTTGCGCCCCCAGGGGGCCGAGGTCGGCTGTTGGCATGGCTCGGAGATGCCTGGATGCACCGAATGCCCTGGTCCTTCCTGACGACCGTCGCACCACCGGCGAGGCGTCATGGGAGAGGTGTTCCGAGTTTTCCCGAGGAAGATCCATCAGGTTTTTGCTAGCAATTTCCGCGGGTCATCTCTGCGCGGTACACCCTAATAATCCAGGCCCAAACCAGTGAGTGACGAGTCGCCGAGCCTTGCATTCATTTGAATACCCATCTTCCGCGATTTGCGAAACAAGCTTCCGGTCCCTCTTAGGAATGGCCTGTCTACTTTGCGTAAACGAGGCAGCTCCACTATCTGCCCTGCGTTCCGACAGCCACCCATACAGAGCAATTGCAGTTACTTGATAAAAATTCAAGCCCTGGGCCGTTTCTTTCTTGTTCCTGCTGATCCGGACCGAAGGCCGTCTTCCGGCAGAAACAACCCACCGCGTCAGCGAGCAAATTCGCGTGGGAGAGAAAAAAAACAAGGAAGCCAGTTGTTTGCCTGGCGGTCTGGCTGGCTGACTACACAGTAGAAAATTGAAGGCCATGTGACCAGCCAACTCTTTGTTGTTCGTCCCAAGCGGTGTGAGCAACAGTTTCCTCGGCCACCACGCCAGGTCGCCATGTGCGAAGAGGCTTGCTGCAATCCGATTCTGCGACCAGGAAAGTTTACCCGGAATTTTTGCCCATGAATTTGCTGGTGAAACATCAACGCCAGATCTCGGGCAAGGATGAGCTCCACATAACCAGATCTGGCCGCAGCGGGGGGGCCGCTCAACCGCGCGGCTCACATCGTTAGCCGCGGGTACTTGAGTACATGTGCACGCTGAAGTCCTCATGAAGGTGGGGTAAGATTTCCATGGTCCTGGGGTAGGTAAGTAGTCAATGCACGCCTAGAGACAACCCGAGACATCTACAATCAGCCCACAGCATGTCAACAAGCGAAACGCGTGACCCGACGAGAATACCCAGGCTGTAAGCCCTTGCTCTTGGTTCCTCTCGAGACCCATCACATGCACTGCTCTCGACAGCAACACTCTACAATAATTGTATGAACGAGGTGCTGTGTCTCCGTCAATCCGCCGTCTAGGCGGGCGCACCTGGGGATTATGGACTATGCGCCGATGCTCCCTGATTTGACGCCTCGCGATGTGAGCCGCTTCGGAATTCCCATGCGTCATAGCACTGTGTACTGATAAAGCCCCCTCAGTCCCACAGCCTCTGGTATACCTCCCGCCACACACACTCGTCCCTGCTGCACCAGCTCAACAGTCACGATGCGTCATTGCCAGCCGACGACAATGGCAACCACAATAACAACCAACCGAATCGCCACGGCCAGCATCCCTCCGGCCACGGCCGCGACCAACGGCGAGCGCTGGTGGAGCGCACACCGCTCGCACGCCTCCGCCTGGACGAGCAGGTCATGGAGCGCCGCCGCCAAAACGTTACCAACTTTGGCAGCGCGTGGCTGAAGCCGCCGGGCGTGCCTAAAACGCTGTTCCAGATGCGGGAGGAGCGGCGCGAGGCAGAGGAGCACGCAGAGTCTATGCGGCGCGAGCAGGAGCTCGCCGCGCAGCTGGCCGAGGCCGAGGCGGACGCCGAGGGCGTGGACGACCTCGACGACGAGCACATGGCCGACGGGGCCGAGGAGCCGGACCTCGACGACGAGATCCCCGAGGCCGAGGGCTTCGGGTTCGACGGAGACGACAGTGAGGAGGAGAGCGCGGCAGAAGACGACGAGGAGGATGACGACGAGACGGACGAGGAGGCGGACGAGACTGAGAACAACGCCGGGCAGGTGCTGGTCAGCCCGGCCGAACGACGGGACATGCAGGCTACGGAGGACCGGGTGCGCGAGGTGATGGCCCAGGGCCAGGATGGCGGCGGCCTCACCATCATCGACGACGCCGTCGGCGCGGACGACAGCGCACAGATGCTCGAGGAGGACGATCTCATAAACGACTTCGACCAGGGCGGTGGCGGCGGCGGGGACGGCATGGACATGGACATGGACGCCGACCTCGATGACGACATCCCCGAGGCCGAGGGTCGGTACGAGCACACCGACTCCGAGGCCGAAATCAGCGACGAGGACGGCAGCACGAGAGACGTGTCCTTGGTCAGCGCCGGCCGCGCGCCACAAGCCTCTCGGTTCAGGAGGAGCCTGCCTAGAAGCAGCCTCAGGGGCAGTCAGAGAAACAGCCTGGCACAGAGCGACATAGATCTCAGTGGCTTCCTGTCGAGGGACGAGAGCAGCTACCTGGCAAGCAGCCCGCAGATGAGGCGGAGGGGCTAGGCGGAAGTTGAGTGGGGTGACGACAACTATGATACCCAGCACAGAAGCAGTAATTCGGCACGCACGCTTCGAGGGCGGCCGCGTGTTAGCCTACAGCATTCGGCCATGGCCTTCCTCAAAACTGCAGGTCAATGTATATATGTGTACAAAAAGGCGCGTAACGCATGCATTATTGGTAAACTTGGCTCTTGCCCGTGATAGATCACGGTCATGCGTATATGTATATGTGACCCAGTGTCTCTTCAAAGCATCATGTGCCCATCCCGTTCCATTCGTCGTGAAAAGGAGGCGCCCAAACGCCGGTTCATAAGCGATGCACATTTCTCAAACTCGCTCCCGTCATGGCCAGCCATAGCAGTTAGGCCACGCCCGGCCCTGGGGAACCGCCAACCCGACCTCGGAGGGCCCGCAGGCCAGCGCAGGAGGAGGGCAGCCCGCTCGGAAGTGCATAAATGGCACCTCTCAGATTATGTCTTTGGTAATGATGAACTGAGACGCCGAAACGTCGTTGTCGTGATCGCTCGCGCGTGCCCTCAAAACAACCACACGTACACGAAGAGGAGGATCACCGCGGCGAAGAAGCCCAGCCAGACCCTCCAGCCGACGCCCGTCCGCTCGGCCATCAGCAGCATCCTGTTCATGGTGCCGCGCACGCGCAGCCGCATGTTGTCGAACTGGTCGTTCATCTTCTCCGCGAAGGCCGAGGAGTCGCGGATCTCGTCGCCGATCGCTACCGTCATCTACAGTCCCAAAAAGCGGCTCTTGTCAGCTTTGCATTACTTCCATGTGTGTGATATGGACGCCGCGCGGCTATCCGCGGTCTGAGAGGGGGGGGGGGTTCGAACGTACGTCTTTCAGGACGCGCACCTTGCCCATGATGCCGTCGATCTGCGCATCGTTCTGGCTCTCGAGCTCGTTGAGCACCGCGTCGCTGTACTGGCCCCTCCTGTTGGGTGTCGCGGGCCGGAAGCCCGCCCGGCTGCTGCCGCCGCCGTCGACGCCCAGGTGCTGCGTCCCATTGCCGTTGGGCGCGCCGCCGCCACCGCCTGGGTAGCCGTAGCCATACCCCCGGCTCGGGCTCGGCGTGATGCCCCGCCTGCTGTCGGCGCCGGAGCCCGTGTAGCCCTCGAACAGTGCGGAGCGCGAGTCGCGCTGGTGGAGGGAGGAGTTGAACCTGATCCGAGACGGGGTGAGAGTCAGTAAGGAGGAGGCTCTTTAAAGGTGTCACGCCATGCAGCAAGTCCCGGCCGGCCGGGGGGCGACGGTGCTGGGTGATGAGTGCACCCTGTCCGTGTTGTCCTCTTGAGCCGGCCCGAGGAAATCGTGACTTGTTGCTTCTCCGGCCAGTAGGGATGCAACTCGAGGCGACGAAGTCCGGGCTGTCTTGGTGCTGGCAGGTTCGCAAAGAACAGGAGTTGGGCATTTGGACTCACCTAGATGCCATGTTGCCGGCACCCTCTTTCACATGCGAGGCGGCGTTGGAGTATGTTGAGGAAGAGGAAGTGGGTGCAGGAGGAATCGGGCTTGTTAGGTAACGAAATAGGGGTGCTCCTGCATGGTCCTGCAGAGCCAGGGATCTGGAAAATCAGGAAATGAAGAGATGCCCGAGTTGTTCACATTTGTCTGGATGCTAGTGGCCAGGCCATCTGGATGGTCACTTTGTCTGGTTTGCTTTCAGGAAGAGCCGGAGCCTTTTCCTATTGAATCATTGTGTCCATTTTCACAAGGGCCTTTCTTCCTGTACGGAGTATGTAAGGTACCACTAGGCATTCTACTACTGGCGGGGTACGCAGGTACCTACATGCAATGGGCCGCTGTATTCCCCACCGCCTATGACAACCAAGTTCAAGGCTCCCATAGCATGGCGCCTTGCTTTCTCGCAACAAATCGAGCTTTCTGCAAAAGTTTCCACGGTACACATGGTAGCAGCCCGAGTCAGCCAGAAGCAGCACCTCTTCTTATTCCAGGGCTCACAAGGGACAGGCGCATCACTGTAGACTGCAGGCACACCATTCTTTGTGCCGAGTGCCTTGACTGGCAATTGTTGGGCTGGTATCTTTGATTCCATTTGACCTCTCAGATTTTGACATGCTAACAGGCAACATCAAATGACACCTCAGTCGGGTCATTGCATCCAGATTTAATGCTTGAGCACCTGGCCATCCATCCTGAAGTCGTCTGGCTCAATCCATTATTCCAGTATTCCAGTGTTGACAAAGTCCACGATGACGCCATCGTGGTAGTTTTCTCTTTTTTTTTTCATAACTTTCGTAAATCCGTCGTAGCCAATCCTCCATTAGGTGAGCGTTGCTTGTTGACGTGAGCGCAAGGCCACTGAGGCTGGGCGTCAGTTTACAGCATCTAGTCTTCGTCCATCTTGTCGTCCTCCTCCTCAAAGTCCTCGTCGTCATCCTCATCCTCGTCCTCGTCGGCGGGGTTCTCCTCGGCAGCCTTGGCGAAGTCGATGACCTTGCCGCGCGTGCGACGGCCCACGACGTTGTCTAGGGAGATGGCCTCCTCGGGGTTGCCACTCTCGTCATCCTCCTCGGCTGTGTCATGTTAGTTGGGAAACGTGGGGCAATCGAAGGGAGGGGTCGCAGTGCGCGGGAAAACACACCATCCTCGGCAGCCTGGCAAGCAGTTCGTTAGTGGGAGTTCGTCACTGCCGCGCACGGGCGCACGGTGGGAATTGCGGACTCACCTCGTCCTCATCCTCGTCCTCGTCGTCATCATCCTCGTCCATGGCGACATCGGCAGGGACGTCCTCAGCGGTCGCGGTGGCCTTGCCCTTGCCCTTAGCATCGGCGGCGACGGTCTCCTGGGCGGCGGTGGTCGCAACCGCGGCGTTCTCAGTGACTTGGTCGTTCTCGGTGGCCATTGCGGCGGTTGCTTGCAGATGTGAAGTTGATTAAAGGACGAGGTCGATTGACAATTAAGATAACGTATGGGTGGGATCGGTTGCTCCTGTTTGCGATCACGAGGGCAGCGAAGGGAAAGATGGTGGAGGAGGGAGAAGAGAGAAGGCGAGGACTGCTAGACTGCCTGCAGGCGGTTTCAATGTTCCCTTGCGAAATTTTGTGGGTCCAATCAACACTGGTTGGCGGGGAGGAAGCTTCAGCTTAGGGAGCAGGGATGCGGTTAGGTCTCTCCCTTTCAGGCCTGCACCTGAAGCGAAGCAGCTACCGCCAAGGAGGAGACGGGCAGGAAGAGAAACGAGGAGATGCAGAATGAATGATCTGGGTCCGGGAGACGCGGGTACAAAGAGATTGGAAGAGAACGCAGCAACTTGCTGCGCGTAGAATCGAGACACCTCGCTGCGCAGCCTGATAGAGACCGACGGCCCAAGCTGATGACGAGGGGGGTTCGTTTATCTGGTGCTCCCATCAGCACCATCAGCGCCCAGATCACGTCGTCCACCATGCCAAAAGAGCAGTCGCGCATCGTGTCGTCGTAATTGTTGAGCCATTCTCATATCTATTTGCCGTCGCCGCCGCCGCCGCCCATAGCTAGTAACATGGCAATACCGATCATCCACCAGTATCTTGACCATAGAGTTAGCTTGACGGCTCGAATGCAGCGCCATCGCCACACGCGGGGCTTTCGGAGGGGGATAGGAAGCTGGTACGAACTTCTGCAGGAAGGTCTTCTCCTCCTTCTCGACCTTCTTTCCTTCAGGGCTCAGCACGATCGGCTTGTTCAGGTCCGGCTGCTTCCCCCTGCTCGTCAAGAGCAAGCTCGCCTGCGGTCCAAAATCCCGCGTCTGCCCAGCATCTATCCTCACGCCCCTCACACTTGCCCCCAGCACGACCTCCTCGCCCGACGTGCCGTCAACCGACAGGACAAAATGGGGCGAGTAGCCCTTCGCGAAGTTCTCAGCACTGGCCACGCTGGTCGAGCCCGCCCATTGTTTCTGGTTGGTGTCGTAGATGCCGATCCGGACAAGCTCGGTGGACTGTGGCAGGTCAGGGGCTTCGTAGGATGCCACAGACGCGCTGCTGGCTGTATCCGGTGCGCTGCTGTCGTAGGTGAGGCCGGCGAGGAGGACCGGGGAAGAGCTCGAGCCAAGGGGCTGGATGTAGATGTTGGCCGTTCTGGCCTCGGCGTAGGCGACGGATGCCGCGCCGAGCAGTGATGCGAGAGAGAAGATGCGCATCTTGCCTGGTGATTCGAGGTCGAGCCCCGGGGTTGTGCAGCAGCGCAGGCGTAAGAGGGTAGACAGACAGGTAGGTGGAGTGTGCTGCTCGCTGGAGGAATATGACTACTGGGTAGCTATGCAATAAGCGTACGCCGGGTGGGCGGGTCGAGCCTAAGAATGGTCTTCGGCGAGACGTTCGCACGGGCCACCGAAATCTGTAAAGTTACATTGAAACTGACGAAGTCGCAACACCGCACCTCACAGCCACCTGAGAGTTCCTGTCGCGAGCCGCAAGTAAAATGCGCATTACTATGTTTCGTAACACATCAATTCATCTTATATGCTTCTAACCAAGCCCGGGCCTTTCTCCAGAAATGCATCGATGCAGGATATCATATGAACTCCCTTGTAACTTTCACCGTTGTTTCCGACCTTGACATACGCCAACCCACTCAAAGGTTGCTATAAAACTTCTTACTCTCTGGCCAAATCTGCAGGCCACTTTCAAGGCTGCGCTTGGGCTGGAGCGTCTGACGGCTCAGTTTGCGGGGAGATCTCGCTCTCACTTGTGTTCTCTACCTCTTCAACATCGTCGTCCGCCTCGTCGGATATCTCAGTTGACCCGTCCTCATCCTCCTGGTCCACCTCGTCCTCGAGCACATAAGCTGGCGACCTCTGCACCAGTCCCCTGTAGTAGGCAACAAGGACCTCCGGGTCTGGCACGATCTTCCAGTCCACCCTGTGCAAGAACTCTAGCTCTAGCAGTTTCAGCTCGGCTACCCTCACGCCGCCCACCCTCGCGTACGTTGAATTATTCCAAAATGAGTCCGATAGCCCTTTCGCCGCGACCGTTGCCGCCGTGATGAGAAATCGGTGAACTGTTAATGTGTTGATCGTGAAATCCGGGTATAATGCACACAATCGATCGATATAGTAGACCATGGAGAGAAGTAATGGCGGAGGCAAGGTTGCGTGCTTAGCAAGACGGTGCAAATAGTCCAGAACAGATATCCCAGGCGCTGTCCTATTTCACGGGTTAGCAAGACCGTCCTGTGTAGCCCACTTAGAATCGCTCAGAGCTCTGGGCGCATACCGGCTGTGGAATCGTGTGAGGTGCCCCGATCTCATGGCCAGGGCGTCATTGGTCTCTATGAGTTCTGACAGCATGTTCGCTATAAGAACCACGATGTCCTCAATCGCACACAGCTCGTACCGCACGGGCAGAACCTTGGGTGGTGCCGTGTCGGGCTTGACGCGCTTGGGCAAGGCCCCCGAGCGCTGTCCAGCGGCCGATGGCTCCCCGACCGATGCGCCGGGCCCTTGGGAGTTGCGTCGCTTGACCGGCGACAGGGGGTGCGACGCCTTCAACATCGGCGGCTCTTCATCCAGGAGAGTATCGGCAGTGGCTTCAGACTGCGAGTCGACAATGGTCGTCGCCTGTTCGGTAGGCACCGTAGAGGTGGTATCGCCCTGAGACGCCTGCTCGGACTGGGCGTGTGACGGGTAGGCACCAGGCACGGAAGGAGTGTTCCTCAATGGCGAGAATCGTGCGGGGGCTTTGCGCGGTGCGAAGTAATCGTGTGGCTCTGTGGGAGAGTACTGTGTCGCGGCATCGACGCCGACGTACTTGACTGTGCGCTCAGGTGGCGCTTGCGACTTCGGCGGGGGCTTCGGCTGCGGCTTTGACGACAGTGAGGGTGAGGTCATGTTGGCGCCCAATGGCGATGTTGTCGATGGCCGCCGCGAAATAGCGGTCGGCACCTTTGGCGAGCGAGGTTGTGGGGAGGCGGGCGCATAGTGGAAACTGCTGTGGAAGGAGCTAGGTGAGGCACTGGGAGACCTTGCAGGCACGGGAGAGCGAGTCAACATGTTTGTCTCCGCAGCATCGTCTGGGACTCGTGTGCTCGAGAGACGCGAAAGAGTCGGGATGGGCAGGCCACCCAGGTTCCACGGGCGTGGAGAGAGCCGCCGAGTGTTGCGGAGCCGCGATCGAGGGACAGGAACCGAGGGTTGAGTGTTGGACAGGCGGATAACCGCCGCTAGTAGGGGCAGATCCGGGGCTTCGAGATGGGGTCCAAGCAGGCAGCTTGCAGGCGGCTTAACTCGATGGGCGGACGGGCAGGCGGACAGATCGATAGATAGGAAGTATCTATCGATTGTGACAGGGCGTCGGACTCGCTGGGGGATCTAGTCAAGGGCCCGAGTCGAAAGAGTGGCATGAGTGGGAAAACAGGCAGGTAGGCAGAGATTGTCACCCGAGTTGAATGGCCAGAACAGCCCACGTGTTGAGGCTCAGGCGGCCGGACTGGAGATCTCGTCAACCTTGGAAAACCAAAGATATGACAGCCCCACTTCTGCACAATGCCGGGGCAGAACTTGAGACGGCAGGCTCCCGGGTGGACTGGTGGACTGGTGGGTATCTGTCATTACCTAGGCCCCGATATCATACAAGTACAACATGGACGGCCGTATCGTCGTGGAGGAGGGGAAGTTGGACTGGTGTCGACCCTCGCCCGCAGATTCTGCTGCCTCTGGCCGCTCTGGTCATGAGCCTAGCAGTAGGTAGGAGACACCGCCCAGGCTGTTGGGGCCGACTAAAGCTCAGCCGAAGGTCTGGATCGGGCGCGGTGGCTTTGTGTGCAAAGGCTGAGAGGTGCGGTCCAGAGTCTAGCGCGGGTGGGAGGGCAAGCAGGCCAAGGAGGGCAATTTGCGCCGCGCGGGATCCTGTCGGACTAGCAGTCGCGGAGGGGTGTGAGGGCAGCGGGCGCAGAGACGCCGGTGACACGGCGATGACGAGAGTGTCAGTCTGGGGGGTTTGGGTCTAAACTGAGTTGCACACCGAGGCTCTGGGAAGCCTTGTCGGCGGGCAGCACCGAAGCTGGCTGGCAACCTTGGAAGGTAGCGAGGCACAACGGACCGCTCAGGCGGGTAGCCGCCTCTGCCTGGGCACACGCTGGCCCTCTGCGTGTGCCCATGCCTGTGCCTGTGCCTGTGCTTGTGTCCGTGCTCCGTGCCCGTGGCTGGATCTGGGCCGACAATGCATGCAATGGCGTCCCGGCGAGGTGGTTCCGGCATCGCAGGACGAACCCATTCCTTGGGTGTGGGTGCGTCCGACAGGCGAGCGAGGGGTCGCTGATTCAGTCACCCAGTCGCTTCCCGCGCAAGGTCTACCCAGCGAGCAACATGTGAAAATTTCATCTCGCACTCGAAAAGTCTCGAATGCTACACTACCTGGACCTAGACCACACCGGACAGTGACAAAAGTGGGCATATGCGGGTGCTGGCCAAGCAGCCCTGGGCCTGGGCAGACTGGCAGCTCAGCACTTCCCTATCCCATCGTGGCGGCAGGGTATGTGGAGTAAATACGGAGTATGTAGGGGGAAGTAGTCCAGAGACGCAGAGCCGACGGGAAGCACTCCAAGCAAATTGTACAGTAGCACCCCAATCACAGAAATGCAGATATTTGGGTAACATGCAACACACAGCCTATCACACTTCCTGCTCCCTGGTGGCCTGCACCGTCGGAGTCGGCGTTGCTTTGCTCGAGGATGCCATGCAGACGGCGGTGCATCAGGGTACTCCGTACTGTGTAGATTCTGACCTGCCATTTAATAAGTGACCGTTGTCTGTGGGCTGCGTAGACCTTCGAGAGGGATGCGAAGGAGTTAGTTACCCAGGGACACAGGAATAAAAGGACCTTCCACAACTTGTCGCTGGGGCAAGTAGCAATTCAATCGTCTACCAGTGTGCCTTCCCTTGGTAGTCTCTAGTGACCAGTATCTATTCGCAGATTGACAAAATAGACGACTGTGCCGAGTCCTGGCTGTCAGATTCGTTGTACATAGTCTACATATTGTAGGTCGCTCCTTCTGTGTTATGTAGGCAGATAGGCAGGACAGTTCTGACAGTCTGATTTTCACAGGCCGCTGATCCAACGCTCTGGCCCGTGCGCGCCGTGCTCGAGGACGCCTCCACAGGCGGGCAGAGTGCCGGCCGCGTTGGACTTAGCTGCCCGGGATTTGCTGCCAGACGGGCTAGAGACAAGGGCCCTTGCACCCGGAGGAGAAGACGCTCTTCGTTCTCCATCTCGCATCTCCATTTCATGACGCCATGCGCCGTGGCCCAGCTCCAGAACCCCGGTCCTGACGGTCTGTTTGAGTGAATCAACTCCGACCATCTTTCGCTCCCGCCGACGCCCCAAGCCCCCGCCAGATTGACAGCCGGACGGTTACCTCGGTCCTTGACAGCCTCGCCTCCCGTTCTTGGACGCTTCGTCACAGATTGGCAAAGCTTCGTCTGACTCTGTCTGCGCGCCGCGCCGGCCCGGCAAATCAGCCATCGTCCTGGAGTGCTTCCTGGAGTGAGCAGTCCAGTAGTCCACTCTAGCTCATTCAACCTTCCCACCAAGCACGACCCCGACCCGAGCAGAGCGACGCTCTCTCCGAGCCCCCAGCTGCCTTTCTTTTTCTTCTCGTCGTCTTCACTGTACAATATAATTCATCATCATCATCAGAAGCAAGGTTGTCTGCTCTCTCGGCCATCCTGCGCGACATCACATGCCATGGCGCGCCTTCACATCGCAGCTCTTTTATCACCCGACCAGGAAGAGCAACTATCCGCTCTACGGACCCTGAAGAATGAAATCGTCGGCCACGATCAGAAAAAGGAGAAGTGGGTCGAAAATGGAATAATCGAGCCTGTCGTCAAGATCTTGGAGTCCAGCAGATCTTCTCCCAGCATAAATGGCAAGGACAGCAGTCGAGGTCGCACGCCGCCGTCGAGACCTTTGACCGGCGAGGAGTCAGTGCGATTGCAGGCACTCCAGATTCTTGCCAGCCTTGCAAACGGTACAGCTACCGACCCCTGGCTCTGCACCGAGAACACTCTGTGTGGCCATAGCTAACAACCTTTCGCAGGTGGCTTTGCTTTTCTGGCTCCCATACTCGCAGCTGGCGCCTTGTCTGCCATATTATCCAACATACCTCCGGCCGACAACCCTCCTCGGGTCGTCGTCGCAGCCTTAAGGGCCACTGTCAATATTGCTGAGGCGTCGACTCTAGCTCCACCAACCTCGGCCACAGACATTGCTGATCTGGCAGGTGTCGCCTTTGTGCCGGTACTCCTAGATGCCTTCCGCGACATTTTAACGAATACCGCGACAAATCACACTGTACAAACTCAAAAGAATCTGGCGGCGAAGCTCATCGGTTTGCTATGCAGAGAAGAACGCTCCCGTGTCGATCTGACGAACCACGGGATCCTCGAAGCATTGGCGACGAACCTGGCAGCCGTCATCGTGGCCCGAGGATTCGTGGTGCCTGGCGCAGAGACGATAGCTCAAAGCGAAGGGGCGTTGGACCTGATCCCTGGCCCAGCTGCTCCGAGCACGGACGTACCCGCCATCTTGGAGGCATTATCTGCCATAATAGGGGATTCGCGTTGGAGGGCCTCCGTTCTTGTCTATGCCCCTGCCCTGGTCGCTGTCTTCCCTCATCCTGGCTCGCCGCGGCGGTCAAAGGGCATGAAAGCATGCGTCAACTCTTTCGAGGTGGCTGGGTTGAGCAACACAGCGTCCAAAGACCTCGGTGCCTTGGACTGCTTCCTTCCTGTGGTGCCGGAATACCAGGCTAAGGGCACAACGATATCTTCTTTCCCGCCGCTAGGCTCTCCTCCATCGAGAGATTATCTCGCTTCTTCAAAAGCGCCGTCTATTAAATGGATTGCTTCGTCTTTGAGTTGGGACACAGCCCAGGCTGACACAGTTGGAACAAATGCAGAGGGTGTCGTTGAAGAGACGGAGAGTCCGTTAATACCATGGTTGATATACACAGTCCGGTCGACCGAGGGCATGGAGAGGATCATGGCCGCGTCAGTGCTCACATCGCTTCACAGGGCCGGCCTTGCCAACAAGTCCAGGGAGGCCTACATGGGCCACTTAATCGTGCCGGTACTGCTTCAAACCCTGGAAAACATCGGTATCACATGTGGTGCTGCTTCCGAAGCAACCTTCGTCGATGCCAAGACTGCCACCAACTGGTACATTATCGAGCGCTGCCTGGCGATTCTGGCGAGATTGATTGTTGACAGCGAGTTCCTCCAGAAATGTGCTTTCGAGTGCGACGGTGTCAAGATTGTGAGCGCTTATCTGAAGAGCGCCTACGAACCTCTGGCAAGCAAGTCATCCAAGGCATGGAGCCCAAATGTTGGGCGCGAGACTACGCGAGAGCGTGAAATCGGGTTACCAACGAGCCGCCTCGGGCCTGGCGGCCAGCTGCCTCTTCAGGTCCATCGCACGCGCGTAAGGGAGAATGCTCTGAAAGCAGTTGCTGGGTTGGCAGCGAGCAAGGACGACTACCGCAAGGCTCTCGTGGAACAAGACCTGGTACCCTTTGTCGTGGAGTCGCTCTCGCCGAACCCATCCAATCCCAAGAACAAGGACCGTCCAAAATCGCCCAAGCGAGTTTCATTGGAGGGCGGTGCGTACGATGCAGCATATGGAGTGAACCCTATCACCGTCATCGTTGCAGCATGCCACGCCTTGCGCATGCTCGCAAGAAGCGTGAGCATCCTCCGGACCACCCTTGAAGATAACGCGGTCGCCATTCCGGCATTCCGCCTTCTACGTCATCCGGACATCGACATCCAAATTGCGGCGTCTGCCCTGATGTGTAATCTCGTCACCGACGTCGCACCAATGAGAGAAGTAAGTACCACCCAGTGACCGTTGCAGCTCGAGGAGGAGTACTAACACGACGAAGTATCTCAACGGCGTTGGTGTCATGAGGATTCTCTGTGAGCAGACGCGGTCTCAAAACCCGGCTCTGCGTCTGAACGCGCTTTGGGCTCTCAAGAACTGGATCAATGGCGTAGGCATGGACGCGAAGAAGGAGTGCGTCGAAGAGCTCTCTGCAGGCTGGCTGGTTCACTTAATCTGCGACGACACTGAAGACGACGCGCTGTACGAGCGAACGACAAAGTCCAAAAAGCAAGCCGCGAACGACATGGACGAGGACGTGGAGATGGCCCAAGCTGGCGAAGAAGGCTCAACTTCCGGCTCAGCACTACCCGACACGTCCACGTTACCACCAAGCGATGAACAGGGTCGGACGCCGAGACTGCGCCAGGCCGAGCGGAAAATTGCAGAGCTCCGCGAAACAGAGCTGAGTCTAACGCGCAAGGTCCGTGACGACGATCTTGCGGTGCAGGAGCAGGGACTTCAGTTCGTACGGAACCTCATCGGACCCGCATCATCAGCAACCGATTCAGCTAGAGACCACGCGGACATGATCGACTATCTCTTCAATATCCTCGGCCAGGATCGCTTTTTCGATCTCTTACACTCGAAGCTACAGCTCAAATACCTTCATCCGTTCGCCCGGCGGTACTCGACCGGCCAAGAACCACGTGTGCTCTACCCCCAGGCTCGCATAGTCTCGGCGGTCGTGTACATTCTGGTGCACATGGCAGCCAGCGTGCCCCGGCACAGGCAGGTGCTGATCTCCCAGAGCCAGCTGCTGAAAACCCTGGGCAAGCAGTTCCACAGCACGGACAAGGATGTCCGCGTGGCGCTCTGCCACCTCATGACCAACCTGACGTGGCGCGATGATCCAGATGACGAGGATAGCAGCCGTCAGCGGGCTGGGGAGTTGAAGAGGCTCGGGCTGCTCACCAAGCTGGAGACCCTCGAGAGCGACGACGGGGAGCTGGACGTGAGGGAGAGGGCAAAGGCGGCGATCTGGCAGATCAGCCAGCCGAGGGGGTTCTAGAAGTCTCCCCCGGCCAAAAAGCCGGAATCAGCTACGCAGTGAACTTTCCATCCTGGCCAGCCCAAAGCGAGGGGTGGTTCATGTTATTCGATGCATTTTGGAGGCGCCCTGAACATCGGTTACGAAGCATTGAATTGGGCGGGGTCATATTCTCATGAACATAGTGCCTGCGGAACCTCAACCTCAAGCAGTCTGGGGTACTCTTGACTGGTAATGATAGGTACTGCTTTAGGGCATCAGTACTTGCACACTTGTAGAGGTTGTTATAAGATGTTACAACAAAGTGGGGAGTGAATATACCCGCAAGGCACTCATTGTTAAGACATGCGCTCGCAATACTTCCACACAAGGCTTGAATTGTGGTTTGAACTATTTCCCGTGATATCAAGGTCTCATGGGGGCTTGTGACATCAATGTATGGGTGTATATCTTATATGTGCATATGCGTATATACCGGGTACGTGGACTGTGGCGGACATTTCCACCCAAGATTTTCCAGCCCACCTTCTCAAATTGATTCCATCATACAGTTGTACAGGCCTGCGGCAACTTGAGTCACAGACCATGGGTTTGGTTGCTATTCCTTCTGTGCGTGTCATTTAGAGGACTTTGCATGAAATCTGAAAGAAGGGAGGGGCCAGTCGAAGTAATTGTGGTCAAATTTGGTTTCAGATATTGCGAAACAATGCATTCACGCCTACGGACCCGTTGTATGGTGGTCCATCAACAACTTGGGCTGATACCACCATCGCATGGGGGCAAGCAAGTAGTAAATTTCCCCATCGACCTTGTTCCACGGGGATGTAGGTAATTGTAGACCAGGCAATATCATGGTCACTCTTGACAAAGAATGACATGAGCCAATTTTACTAGAAACCGTTGAGCCCTCTTGATCCGTATGCATGTTGAGGGCCGTCAACGAATGGGATGGCCTGTACGTAACGAGCCGACCTGCAGGTGATGGCTCATCTCAAGCCGCGGGCCGTACGCAGCTCGCCACCTGGGCACGGCATTCGCATGCAGGCATGCAGCGACCCAAGTCGGACGTCGCACAGCATCACTGAGGAAGCAGGGAGGGAGAGCAGCGCACAGGCCGAACGAGGTCGGCCGCTGAGATGGGGGGTCGGGGAGGGAGCATTATTACAGTTTCGACCTTTCTCTTGTCGTCGGAGGCGAGCAAATCCCCCCTCCCCGTCGCTCGTTCGAGCCAGGATCTCGATGTCCACGGCTGAAGCAGACGTCGTGGTCGAATGGGATCCAGAGGCGCTCACCCGGCCTTCTTGTTTCCGGACCGGCAGGGGTGGTCCGGAGCAACCGCGGGGGGGGGGGGTGTTTTACAGAGCAAGACAGATGCTCGCTCATCGATTTCAAACGGCACACGCGGGATCAAGTCATCACAACGTGACCCGTGCAGACTGATCATTCGAGTCACCTGCACGGGACCAGCAACCTGCCCAGCCCATGGTGGTATTTATCTTCTAATACGTCCCTGGTTTCCAAGTTTCGACACGGTCTTGGGATCCCGGGGCTTCCGCTCCGGATGACTGTTCGCCCTCCGGCGCCGGCCTCGCCAGCTTGCCGTCCAGATCAAGCGAGGACCGCCTCGAGGCTGCAGAGCGGTTGACCTGTCGATTCACAATTGGGTTGTTTTGTTTGGTCATTCGCGTCATGCTTGCGTGCCGTCTGCACATCCAGATCTGCATCGGCGATGAGCTGGGCAGGTCGCTGGGCCGACCATTGTCGTGTCTTCGCTGCGGGAGCGAGTGACGTGCGTGCTGAAGCAAGGGAAGCAGCCCAGCATGCATGATGATCGCCAGCCTAGCTGCACTCTTGCATGTGCAAAAGCACGGTTGGCCGCAGGGCGGGCTCGACGCGAGGCCAGAGCTCTGTGATGGGTCGCTACGCTCGAGCTGCGTCAAAACCGCGAGCTTCCGTTGGTCGACCTCAAAGTGAGGTTGTCTGGAAACTTCGGCTGGGCCCCATGTAATCTCACCACTCGGTCTGCTAGTCTTTTGGCTCGGCCTGCTCGGCATTAGCCAACGAGCACAACTGAGATGCGGTGCGATGCTGCCCTGGATGGTCTTGGCCTTGTCGCGAACTCACGCACGCGCTGGTACATAAGAGACGAGGAGCTTCCCTCGTCCCAGTCCGTCCTGCCCCCTCCATATTGCCTTTACCCAAAGACATATCTCCGTGAAGAGCTTATACAGCCCCGTCCCTAAGAACCCCTGTGGTACCTTCGCATCTGTACCGAACAACATCCCTCCAGCCCTCGTACATCCGACCCCAGCACAACGTCAACACAATGATCCTACCGAGAGCAAACAAGGCTTTGCAGATCAACCCACCTTCGGGTGATCAGGCTCTCTCAGTCGGGGGTTCTGACTGGCTATGGGCCGTCACGGCTGTCTTCGTCTTGGAATTCGTGGGTCTATACTGCTTGGGTCTCTGAGGAGTCTTGACGCTGACGTGCATCACAGCTGGCCTTCTTCGGCTTGACATTTGTGGCTCGCTCAAGGGAAAAGATATTCCATTATCTGTTTGCCATCACCCTCCTTGTCGGTTCCATTGCCTACTATGCCATGGCTTCAGACCTTGCTTGGGATGTCATCACCCAAGTGAATGAGACTCAGAATGGCAGCCGTCAAATCTTCTTCGCCAAATATGTCTACTGGGTTGTGTCTTTCCCCGTTGTGACCATCGCCCTTGGTCTTGTTAGCGGTGTCTCTTGTAAGTACATCCATACGAACCCCTTTATTTTCAGATAAGGATGAAGGCGCTTGATGTTGTGAAAGGGGCGACGGAGTCGTTATCTACAGTCCCCTCGCTTGCTTGATGAAACGTGGAAGCAGGTTCTGACAACTCACAGGGACGAGTATCCTTTACAACGTCACCCTCTCCTGGGTCTGGGTCCTGTCATACTTGTTTAGTGCCTACACCACATCGACATACAAATGGGGCTTCTATGCGTTCGGCACTGCTGCATACTTTCTTCTGGCCTACAGCACCCTGTTCGAGGGTCGGCAATCTCTGGCCACGCGTGAGTTCGGTCCAGCCCGCAACCACCACACACTACTTTCCGCCTGGACCAACCTTCTCTGGCTCAATTGTAAGTGAACTCGTTTGGTAATTTGCCATGCGCCCCTCCGCCCCTCCGCCCCGGCCCCATGGGGGCCCTGGAGCTTGAGATATAGGCTGGGGATAAGGATGCTCTCAAGCTTGATGCCCGACCAGTCCTCTGAGTGGCATTTACTAATTCTCAAATTCAATATAGACCCGATTGCTTTCGGTATCTCGGATGGAGGCAACAGGATCGGTGTCACGCCTAGCTTCATTTACTTTGGCATTCTCGACTTGCTCATGGTGCCAGTTCTGGCAGTTGCATTCCTTTTCCTTGCTCGCAAATGGGACTATGGGCGTATGAACATCGCCTTTACCCAGTATGGACGGGTGAGGGCTTCTGAGGGGACTTTCCCTGAGAAGAATACTGCTCACCCTGGTCCTGCTGGGGGGCCTGTGACCGGCGAGCCAGCGCCAGCTGCGGTATAGAGCAGCCATGGTTAGCAGGATGGATTTCAATTATGTAGAAGGGCTGTCACAGCTGCGGAACCACCGCATCTGCCTCCATTGCTGTTAGTATTGCTGCATGAATTGGGCCTGGGTGCAGAGCCATCCAACGCGGGTCGGATAATGACACTACGGAAGCAACCCGCTTGCCGGTAATTGTAAGGTTGAAATTTGGGACGCGGATTGTCATTGAATTGGATACCACGATACCACTCTCTCCATAGCTTTAATACTTCTGCCCTAATATATGTTTCTTTGACTTTCTTGCATAGTCACATCAGAACTGGAAACAATGATGGATCTGTATCAAGTGCGCAGGTGAATAACGACGAGACTTATATAACCAGAGGAAAGATAATTTGACAAGAAGATGTGGGAATATAATCTTGGCACCACGAGAGTGTACCCTGGAGACCTGGAAGGAAGCCCCGGGAGGAATATGTGACGAAGCAATATTACAGAACCTTTCCCCCATTCACAACGACTTATTAGATTTTTCTGGTGTATCGAATCCTAGTACAAGATATGGAAGTCTCGAGACGTGGTGTTCTTGCGGATCACATATACTATTACAACAACAAGCCATAGTTTCGAAGAATGATTATATCAACGTTATCGCGGAGCCCCTATGGCTTACTTCTACCAATGTTCCTTTGAGAGGTTATCACACAGAATATTATCCTAAAGGAGGTTAAGAGTTTATCCATAAGAAGTCATCGTATAAGAGGTTGGGTAATAAGAACTACCAAGATAGTTCACTACATAAATGCTGTGGCCATACCACGAAGACTCGAGCAAAACTCGTCAAACTTTAATCCGTGGCACAAGGTCCTGCTGATTTACTGTCAGCACGGTTTGTGCTGCGGATTTGCAGATCTACGGCTTGGAACCTTGAACAGTCCTTTCCCCTAAAGAACTCGAATTGGTGCTGGAGGATTTTTGATGCAAGTTTTGAGAAGAGCAACCCCGAAGAAGAAGAAAAAAAAGCAAATGCTCGATAGGCGTTAAGCGAATTCAGTGAAAGACTCTTCTAAGACAAAGAAAACGAAATGCAATGTTGTATGAGAATCTCGCAAGGTGTCATTGCCCCAAGCGACAAGAGTGGCATAGTCTCCAATAGACGACATCTGGACGTTATAGAGTAAATATTAGGATTGATGTTCATGGTGCACTACCCGGATTCCATCTTGAAAGGCGCTCTATTTGAAGCGTTTCTCCTCAGTCCTTCCTCGAACAGTCACCTAAGAGTATATTTTAAGACATATTTGTAAGTTTCAACACTGGTCAAGGTCCACTGCCCTCAAGTGATCGTGGGTGTCGCCACTGCCACTGCCATTGCCAACCAGATCCTGCAACTATTTGGAATATCATTCTGCAATGATACCAAGTCATGTGCCAAGTAGAGTATGGATCGGAGGCTGGGTATGCAGTGGGCATTGCGGCATCAGCAGGCCGATCACCAGCAATTGTACCATGATTTGAGCTGCTGCGAGTACACGATACTTAGCTTGACTAACTGGGAGGCCTGATCAGCCATTTACAGGGCAGGTAGATATCAGATGCGTCGCCAGCTCACTTGAGCTCAGTTGCCCCCGGCCGAACAAGCTGCCCCAACCAACCCCCTGTCCTCCCAGTCCGCAGGGGCGGGAACTTCGAAATATGATACCTAGTTGTCCTGCGTTCACAACGGTGGCCAAGATCTAAACTAAGTAACAACGAGCCAAGAACGAGTTCTTTTCCCTGCGGCTAGGGCGATAACCTTTCGGACGAGTAATGCAGTTCGAAAAGTGTTTACTCCCGCCGTCGATCTTCCCCTTACTCTCCCTCCAAACACTCCCTCGACCGTCGGAACTTTCCAGACGACAGCGTTGATGGGGACCATTGCTCATCTGATGGATGTCGATGCGAGAGAGCTGATCACTCTTGCGCAGAGCTTCTGTCTACATTCCTGGACCCGAGAGGCGGTTGACGTCGACGGCAGCTGGCGGCAGTTGGCGGCAATAGCATATCTATGTACGCCCGAGGAAGATGCCGAAATCCAGTCCCCCAAATAAACTACTGTGTAATAGCATGGGAAAAAGAATCCGCCAAGGTGGATACCCGCGACGAACATGCCCCACCTCGCCGTTATAATCTCCCTTTTTAGCCATGGCCAGGAAGCTTTTCTTATACCAGATGCTCTTGGCGTGCACGCGTCGACTCAGACGTTACCGTGGGTGCCATATCACCCTTGCGATCACGCAATTATACAAACACGCAGTCCGCCACCACCCGCGAGCCATTTCACACCCTGATCTGCCAGTCTGCATGCAAAGGCAACCCTCCAGCGTCGCAATGGCGCAACAAGCATGGCCAAGCTCGTTACCGGCTTAGCACGGGTCAGGCTTCCCCTTCTGGGCAACGGCTGTCAGGAGTCAGGGCGTTGCTTGGAGGGGACGGCCGTAGTATTGAGACATGTCGTGGTTAGGTTGCACTTAATAACGGAGATAGACGTGTGTATCTGCATGTGTGTATTGCTGGATAAAGGGCGAGCACGCTCCCCTTTCCCTGCATTCTGCCTCTGAGTTTGAACCCGCCAGTCCTGCAGACCTGCATATAGTCCAGAAGGAAACCTTTCTCCCATCACTCGCCCACGGGGAAAGACCAGGTTACCAAAATGGGTATGTGTTCTGATGTTCAATAGGATACAGTCCTGCCCCCATTTTGAAGTTGGGATCGGAAGCGCATCCAGATGACACTGACCAGAACAAAATCCCACAGCCGAGAACGTCGTCGGCCTCAACGTCCAGAAGGTCGTCGAGCCGGACGCGGACCAGGGCATCCACGACGCAGAGAAGGCGCACCACGTCCAGAGCGCGGCCTCCCAGGAGCCGTCGACAACGGAGGAAGGGGGCCACCGCAATGCCCACCTCGACGACGAGGCGTACCCGCCGCCCACGGACGAGGAGCGCAGGACGCTGCGCAAGGTCTACGACTCTATCCCCATCGCCTCCTGGTCCCTCTGCATGGTCGAGATGGCCGAGCGCGCTTCCTATTACGGAGTCAAGGCCGCGTTCAACAATTATATGCAGTTCCCGCTCCCGGAAGGCGGGCCTGGCACCGGTGCCATCGACCCCAGCAAGCCGAACTCGCATGCTGGCGCCCTCAATATGGGCATCCAGGCTGCGTCGGCCCTCGGCCTCCTCTTCACTTTCCTGGCCTTCGTTATCCCCATCTTCGGCGCTTACATCGCCGATACCAAGATCGGTCGCTACCAAGCCATCTTGTGGGGTGTCTTTATCGGCGGCGTTGCCCATGTGATCATGATAGGAGGTGCAGCGCCGGCTGTGTTGCAGGCCGGAAAGGGGGTTGCGCCCTTCCTTATCAGCTTCATCCTCCTCGCTATTGGTGCCGGCCTCTTCAAACCAAACGTTGCCCCATTGGTTGTCGATCAATATCAGTACCAACGCGAGTACACCAAGGTGCTCAAGTCTGGTGAGAAGGTACTGGTCGACCCGGAGACAACCATTAGTCATATAATGCTTGTCTTTTACGCCTTTATCAACGTGGGTGCCTTCTTCTCAATCGCCGTTGTGTACATTGAGAAATACCACAGCTTCTGGCTTGCCTACCTGGTGCCGGGCATTGTGTATTTCCTCCTGCCGTTGCTCTTGGCAGCCATGTACAAGCGCACGGTCAGGAAGAAGCCCCAGGGCTCCGACCTGAACCGATTCGTCAAGATAACGGTCTCGGCATTGAAGGCGAGCAAATTCAACATCTTGTCCAAGAACCTTTGGGACAATGTGAGGCCCTCAACACTGGCCGAGAGAAACATTCACGTCTCTTACTCCGAGAAGGACGTTGATGATACCAGCCGCACATGGCAGGCGGTCCAGATCTTCCTGTACATTCCCATCTGGAACTTGAATGACGGCGGTGTCGGTGCTGTGCAGAGCAATCAAGGCGCCAGCATGATCTCTGACGGCGCACCGAACGACCTGCTGGGTCACTTCAACCCTCTGGTCATCATCGTATTCTCCCCTTTCATGGCACACGTTGTGTACCCATTCCTCGAGCGCAGAAAGATCAGGTTCGGACGCATCAGCCGGATGACATTTGGTTTCGTCTTGGCCACCATCTCGGGCGTTATTGGCGCTGTCGTCCAGTACCGTGTATACGCGACAAGCCCATGGTAAGTGGCCTTCTGGCTCCCTCAGCAGACTGACCCATTCCTGGTCGAATCAACCAACTGACGCAACTGTTTTGGACAGCGGCTACTTTGCCAGCAGCTGCGACGAGGTGGCGCCGATTTCCATCTGGCTGCAAATCCCCAACGTCGCGCTCGGCGCCATGTCCGAGATCTTTGTCAATGTCACATCGTATGAGCTTGCCTACGCTCGTAAGCACAAGTCCTCTCCTTTCACGTTTTCCCCGTCTGCTATATTTTGGCATATTCCAGAATGCATCGCCTTGGCCTTCCTGGCACGTGACTAACAGATACCAGGAGCCCCTGAGAACATGCGGGCGACCGTTGTGGCGCTGTTCCTTTTCATGACGGCCCTGAGCAGCGCACTGGGCCAGATCTTGGTCCCGGCCATCGCTGACCCCACGCTGATCTGGGCCTGGGCTGCGCCGGCCATCGCACTGGCCGTGCAGACTGTCATCTTCTGGTGGAGGCACCGCAACGTGAATGATGATGTCTTCATGACCTACGAGGAAGATTACCAGCCAAAGACTCCCGAGAGCAAACAGACTGAGGAGGACGTTAAGGAGACAAAGGCATGAGCGGCTTGGGAGGGGTGTCCTATTTCGAATGGGAATGCGCATAAACAGTATTTGCACGTGCCATCTTGGTAATGGAAAGGGTTCAGAAACCTCACTTTCAAAGAAACCACTTCGAGCATCTCGCCAGATTGACTGGAGAGCCCAAATATCCTCGAGAACCGACAGGAGTGGTGTTGATGAAATTCGACAGAATCACATGCCGACCGCCACGTGAGAGCGGCCATGGAATCTTCACATACATTAGTACAGTAACACAGCCACAGTCTCAAAAAATATAGAAACATGATTGCCGGGCCCCTGTGGCTTACTCACCTTCCACCCAATCATCCCACAGAAGGGTGTTCCATAGTAGGTTATCCCACAGGAGGTTGTTCCGCAGGATGTTAATTCTACAGGAGCTTGGGCAGTGAGGACTGCCCACTGAGCAGGTGGTCCACTATATGAATGCTGTGGCCGCATAGCGGACATCCGAGCAAAGCTCGTCTCTTACAATATGCCGAAGTTCTCCTTCTGTCTGCTGGGCCAACTCCCCAGAGGTGTGCCCCTGGGTTTCTCAAGCGGTTTCCCGCATTGAAGTGAAGACACAGTCTGGGGCCGATCAGATTGCATGAACTTTGAACAGCACCGCCAGTCTCACCTTTCCATTTGGCTTCGCGGGCGGCGAAGAGGAATTGACTGGTTCGGTCTCGTTGCGTGCGTGACCTTACGCAAAGAGGACATGTCGTTGCCTGAATTACCCACGCACCAAAGAAAGAAGGCGAGAGAGGGTTGCCTCAGATGAGGAGAATCTGACACAGAGAGCTGTAATTGTGCGTGGGCGGCGCACATACGTAGTGCAACGTTCAACCTCACCCTTCAGCGGCGATCAATATTACCTCAGTGAGTAGCGACCAAGTGCGCTAGTGGGCACCAAGAGGAAGTCATCCCCGTGGGATTCATACCGGGAAAGAAAGGAGCAGGTGATTTGTAGCATCCTTCTACCAAGATCCTCTCGCAGCCTCACTGTTGCCGCCACTCGCCTTGCAGGGACTCTGGGGCCACGACAGTGGATTTGAGCAGACAGACCCTTTCCTCGCCTACCGCTCCTCGATCAGGACAGCCTGGCGCCCTCCTGGTCTGCTTGGAGGTACGAGACGCCACCAACCGGCCGGTGCCGTTCTGGGTGCAGCGAGGAGCGGCCCACAAGCTAGTGGGAGCCGAGCGGACCAGATTCGTCAGCGCGTCTGACGGGCGCAGTGGTGTGTGAGAAAGCCACAATATTTACCAGTTTCCGTGAATCGTTCGCTCCTGTCGTCTTCGACTGAGGCGTGGTGGAACCAGACAAGTGCCCACGGTTGGCGTCATTGGGGGCGCATGGTGGGTGAGCCGCGCGAGACGACCAGGGGCCGCTTTCTGCCGGACCACGTTCAGGGCAGCCGAATGGGTGGGACGTGAGATTATTCGGATGACAGTCCCATAGTGGAGGGCTCAACGGTCTTGAGATGTTCGACCGCGCGATCTGCTATGCTACGATGCGCGCTTGGTCGTTCTCATCGGATGAGTCGCACAGCAGCGCAGAGACAGCCACAGATCGTCACTAGACGGCAAGCTCAGGTATGACGACGCGAGGTGTCGGGGAGAATGGCAGAAGGGTCATGCTAAAAATTGAGAAAAAGGAGTGCCATCTCCCCACCCTCTTTTCTTCTTCTTCATAGCTCACTGGCCACCCGACCTGTCAGCTCTCCCAGCTCCCGTGCAGATGGCTGACTGTGTTCATGCAGGTCAGCCGGGCACCGGCCTGGTTCATTAGTCGCCTGTTCGCTACGCGAAGATTCCGAGCCATCGGCACGGTAGTTGGGGGCCACGCGGTGACCAATAGGCTGCAGACCGGGCGAATCTGACTGAGTCGCCCAGGACAGCAGCCACTGGCTGGGCTTCTGTGCTGAGGGGTCAGGAATGGGTCATGGCCCGATTCGGGCGAGGGAGGTGTCCCATAGCCAGGTAGGCGGCGTGACCCCCGACGTTGTACTTTGATATCACACATGATGCAGTACTACCCAACCCTACCGGCCAACGGCCCTGCGGCCTCGGCGGGGGGAATGAGGGCGTGCAGGCCGTGGAATTTGTCCGGCCAGACACCACCATTCTACCCTCCCCCTCAGCCCGTCTGCCTGTTCTGGTGGATGAATGGTGCCAGAATGAGACACACTGTCGCACATGCTCTGAAGCTTGGACAGTGCGAGGCAAACCTTCTCGCTCGACGGACTGTAGACTAGCGAACCCGACTGCAGAGAGGGGGTGGCACAATCTTCACGACTGCTGGTTCAATGAATCGAACACGAGGAGTGCTTTGTCCTTGTCTTCGCACCACGAGCCTTGATTTAGGAATCGCTCAGCATGGAGACGGACGGTCTGCTGCCGTTGCAGATCCAAGAGTCACCAGAACCGTCTCGCAACCAGAGCCGTGGCCCTGGGACATTACCGGATTGCCGGTCAGGTGTCTCGGGGCGGGGCAGGATTGGTGAGAGCATGCTTTCGGGACTTGTTGGTCGTCGCCCGAGCTTTGACGACGGCGTCTGTGCAGGACGGACTGATGCGCGGACAGACCACGAAGAGCTGGGCCAGTCCGAGCACCTTTCTGATGACAGCAGGATGGATGGGCTTGGGCACCCCGAGGGACTGCTAGGAGCTGGTACCACAGCAGTCCGGTAAGGAAAGGGTTGGTGCTTAGTCTTTGACATCGCGAAAGACTGGTGCTACTTCTGCAAGTGCTCCCGTCCCGCTCGAGACAGCTGGGCAAGAGTCAACAGACATCTTGTAATAAGCTTCCATGATTCAGGCTGGATCGGCTTTGGGAACTCGTTCGGCCGACAGATTGGCCTCGAATGGTGAATGTCCGGCGGAAGAAAATGGATTATAGGTGCAGACAAGTATTATTAGGGGGCCAAGCATGGATGCCTTCCGCGGGCGGAGATGGTGTCCTGATCTGGGGCCCCAGCGGTGGCCAATCCCACCATACCGGATCACCCACATTTGAACGACGGTGTCCCGAATTCCAGACGTTGAGGATGGGATCAAAGCCTGGCTGTGTTGGGAAACGTAGTCAGCACTCGAACAGGTGCGTGGAGTCGGTAGTCTCAGCTAGGTAGACGCATTAGGCTTGTCAGAATCTGGACTTGGTCAGGTAAACGAGGGACAGAGAGCGTGAGAATGTGACGAGCGCCCAGTGAGCTGGTCCACTCACCACCCCCTGACCCATCACACAGGACCGTGGTTCTGTGCAGGGGAGCACAAGCCACTAACATTTATAGTGTGGCATGGATCAGCTGTCAGTCACTCCGTCAGTCAAGGCTCCTCGCAAATTATTACACAGTATGCCACGGTAGCGGCATCCCCTACCCATGCACCTGCACCTGCGGCCTAGGAGCCCATACCAGCCAGCCAGCCCAGCCCTTGGGACTGTGGTGTGTACTATGCATACGCAGCACCTGGGCTCGGAACGGTTTGGACAGTGATTCCATGATTCCCCGAAATGACCAAGCCTCGGTGCGACAGTATGCACAGGCGCACAGTGTGCGGCACTGCGCTAGAGAGACTCTTCAGTCGTCATCGGCAGCCCAGGGATGCGGGAAAGAGGGCGATCAACAGCCCAAGGCGGGCTGGGCCGGCGTCTATAGGCCCAGGCGCCCCATCGTCCCGGAGGACATCTCTCCACATCCTCGTCTCACCTGTCAGTATGCCAGGCTGCTAAGATGGTTTGACGAGAAGGACAAATAGGCATCAAAGCGGGCTGAGGACATGTATATGCTGTGCTGTCTGGCTGTCGGGCAGGCAGGCAGAACAGGCAGATAGGGCAAGGGCTGACGTGCTGTGATCGACGGTGCCGTGCTCAGAGCACGTCAGGGTGCGTCGCCCATCATGTCGGGAATCGGTCTCATGTAATGTACTCGTACAGTACACGTGCCCGTACCGCGGCGGCGCTGCCACCGCAGAGCGCACTGTGGCAAAATGCGATGGTGTGCGGTGCGACGCGATGCGATGGTATGAGAAGCGAAGCGAAGCGCCCAGCCTTTGGGCCTTGGCCAGCCCTCCAAGGTTGCTCGGTCGCAAATAAACTTCGGCGGCTCGAGGCTTCACCAGGTGCTGCTCCCTCCTCCTTTGTCGGTCGGGCCAGGCCCCGCCACCCCCCCAGCAAATGCAGACGTGGTACTGTGTACTGTGCACCTACAACACAGCACAGCACATGGCCTGAGGACGCGAGGCAGCTGATTGATGGTTCAAGTAGCCCTTGGTTCTGTCTAAACCAACAGGCGTGTCAGCACTCGGTGACGGCAAACGGAGGTGTGCGTGCATCTGACAGCTGAACCGAGGGGAAGGAAGCTTTGATTCGATACCTTGGGGCGGTGCCGAGGATTCAAGGTTTGCGGATTGTTCCAAGGACGAAGAAAGGATGTGTTTGGTGTTGGTTACCGAGCCGCTGGTTTGAGGACCCCATTCCTCATGCCCGTGCCGTCCCAAATGCACTGAGCAAGTGAGCAGCGCGGGTCGGGGGATGTGGTGGCTCGCCTGAAACTGGGGCACTGCTGCGGCAGAGGTGAACCGTGGCCGTGCGACGCTCTGGCATGGGCACGGTCTCTGGTGTTCTATGTTCTGCAGGAGGGACCGTCCTATACCGCACAGCGGTCGGCTTTTGCAGGAATGGGCCTTTTGACTTTGGGCCACATCAGACGCGACCTGGGACATGCAGGTTGGATGTCACCGTTCTTTGACGTGATGTTTTCAAAGCATCTTGGTGACAATATTTCTTGATTCTTGCAGGGACGTTCGATGGCAGCCACGAATGGAATCAAGAGACTCGTCCTCCTCTGCACAGTAACAGCTGCTGTCGGGCAGAAAAACAAGGTGGCCCCACGGGAAGGCAGGGCAGACCAGCCTGACAGCCTGACAGGCTGTTTGACGGCACAGTGTGTACTTGAATACCTGGGGGTGTGGGTCCCTATCCCGAGGTTGGAAGGTTCAAATCCCGTCTGGCCTGCAGAAGCTTACCCAAGCGGGCAGGCCCCCAGACCAGCCCCCCTGCCCTTTTTATTTCCGGGTTCCCTGACATGTACCTGCCAGCAGAGTTGCCCGCAGGAAGGAACCTCGGGGTGCCAAGGCTGACAAGCCCACCTAACGCTATGACCATGGTCCACCGGGGAATGGAAGCACACGCTTCCAGGGTTCTTGCTGCTGGGCCTCGAGATGCCCATTGGTTCCGCAACCTTGGGACAGGCCCAGCTGAGAGGTCCCCAATGTCCCAGGTGTGTCTGTCCCAGGTGTCTGTCCCACTCCCAGATGTCCAGATGGCTTTCCCACACGACGCACCTAGCTGACTTGGCTACCTGAATACTGTGACCCGCCGGTCCCAGTCCAGTGTTTCCTCCCACCTCGCTCCATGGGCTGGTCCCCACTTGTCCCTCCCCAGCAGCCAACAGCCCATCAGCGACCGCGCAGCGCTAGCCTAGAAGCCTACCCAGGTACATGGCGCCTGGGCTGATCCCAGCCCGATTTCCTGCGCCGCTCCTCTTGATGAACCCACCACCACCACCCTCGTCCTCCGCCAATCTTGCACCTTCCTACCACTCGTCCGCATTCACTCTCATTCTCTCCGACCCTCATCCTTCTCCCTCTCCCTCATCCCGAACCTTCCTCCTCGTCGCCCTCGATCCCGCCCACGCCCTCTCGTTGCACCCTCGAGCTGGTTCCTCAATCATACACCAGCGAGTCGGTCACTTCACTGCCGTGCTGTTTCGAGAGCGGTCGCTTTGGTCTTGAAACGCTGCTTTGGCTCTGTCGGCAGCCAGCTGGTCGGCCTGGTCACTTGGATCGCTCTGACCGAACTCAATTCCACTCATCCCAATCCCAGCAGTACTGATTCCTTCCCTTAATTTTCCCTTCTTCGCCGGGTCTTGTCTTGACTTGGCTTGCTTTGCATTGCCCGCCGGTCAGTCGCCAGAACAGGAACACAGGACCAGGAAAGCCAGAGCATAGCCAGAGTAAGCTTATTACTCCCGCCGGCCGTCCCCGGCCTCTCAACTTTCACTCTTAATTGTCGTCTTCCTTCGTCTGTTCCCACACCTTGCCCAACCCACACGGCTCCATTGCAGTCGTGACAGCCTCTGCGGCCTGAGTTATGCCATTGTGAAGCCAACAGGGAACCTGCTAACACTCTCGCTGGCAGCGGGGCTTATTTGACGGTGCTATTCCCGAAGTGCAGCATTTTTTATTGTGCTGCGCTGCTGTAGTGTATTTGTTCCGTATCACCACTTCTTCTACTCGCGTGCACGACACGCACCACCACAGCAAACATGGTGTCTGTTCTCGGCCCACCCGCACCGCCGACTAGGGAGGGCGAGACCTTGACTATCTCGAGAGTCACCCGCGACGGCCGACGCCTTCACTATGATCTCCAGGTTCTGCAGCAGCCGGAGCGGGCCCGTGCCTGCGGTTCTGGCCCAAAGTGTGAGACAAGCCAATGAACCTTCACCCTTTTGACGCGTGCAGCACCGACTGACTGGGAACCACAGCTTCTGCCGATCGCCGACCGGTTGATCCGCCGCCAGTGGTGCAGATGAAGATATTCGAGGGCTCGCACAGGGACACTGCCAAGGATATCACCTTCGCCTACAACGCCGACTTCTTCCTCTACGCCAACCTGCACCACGCCCAAGACACGGCCAGCGGGCGCGTCGCTCCACCCGCCACGCCGCCAGTGCTCACCGGCATGCCTGTGTCTAGTATGATCCTGCTGGACCGGCCGACCGAGGCCGGCTATTTCATCTTTTCTGACCTTTCGGTGCGCCACGAGGGCAAGTACTTCCTCACCTTCTCCCTCATGGAAGAGGTCAAGGAGGACAGGGACAAGGATGCCGACGAGCACATGTCTGGCACTGATGAGATTGTTGGCCCCGACATCGGGCCCGGCCAGGATGTACGCTGCTGGAACTTCCGAACGACAGTCCAAACGGACGACTTCGATGTGTACAGTGCCAAGAAGTTCCCAGGCCTGCAGGAAAGCACCCAGCTGAGCCGCACCGTCGCCGAGCAGGGCTGTCGTGTGCGCATCCGCCGTGATGTTCGAATGAGACGCAGGGAGAAGGGCAAGGGCAAGGACACCAGTGCTCGGGACGACGAGTACACTCGTGCAGCTGCCGCCGCCTCGGCCGCGCCACCACCTGAGAGGACCCCGACGATCCGCGGCCGGTCTTCCAGCAACGCAAGCCTGGAGCGCGCACCATACCCCCAGGACATACACCGACGTCCGTCGGGGATGGAGTTCGCGCCTCCGAGGCCGTCCTTTGCCGCGTCCGAACCCTCCGCAAACAGGCACCTGACCTTTGGCGGTCAACCCGTGGCATATGCTCACCCGCACTCAGTCCCCACCTCGCCGTCATACCCGCCACCCGGATCGCACTACGGCCACCGGCCGTCGTACCCTTACAAGCCGGAGCAGTCGCCGACGCATGCTTATACCCCTCAGACCGGACCGGCCCCGAGAGAAGTGTACCAGCGACCACAGCCGGCCGCAAACCCGCCGCCACCCGCGCTGGCCCCAAGGCTCGAGCCGGACGTGGAGCCACAAAGGCCCCGGAACACTATCCTCCCGCCCATCTCGGAGTTTGCCAACGGTATTGCGCCACAGCGCAAGTCCTCGTACACCTCGCTGCCCATCGCGCCGATGCCGCCTCGTGCTCAGCCGTACCTGCCTCACAAGTTGGACATGCCTTCACCCTCGAGGATGGAACACCAGATGGCGCCATACAAGATGGATGAGCGCCGCCCTTCCTACCACAAGGTCGAGTACGCATCGCCTCCGGCGCCTTCAGCAACGTACAGCGGAGCGCCGCTCTTGGCAGAGCCCTCGGCGTCGCAAAACAAGCGACGGCATGCGGAGGCGTTCCCGACCGCCGACTACGGGCGGCCTCAGTACGGCCGATGGGAGAACGGGGTGCGCGAGTACAGCTTCAGTGCTCCCGAGTACGACCGTGCCTGCGGAAGCCGTATCCCGGTCCTTTTCGCCCCCGTTCGGGATTAATTTGCGCTTGTCCTGAACCTGGTCAGCCTCACTGCGGGGGGCTGGTGGGGGAGACGGTGCTTTTGAGGGTGTGTGCCCTTGATACATTGTTTGTGTGGTGTGTCGTGTTGGAGGAGTTTAACCTCCTGTGCAGGTTGTCCCTGTGTCTTTCTTTTGTGTGATGTGTGATGGGGTGTGATTCACTCTAGGCGTCTCGGAATCTGGGAATGATATCCGAATCATGCTGGGACTAGGCGTTTTGTTTTGTACTCTTTCCTGGCTAGCTTTGGAAACGGGAGACAGCGAGTGGGCACGACACAACAGTGACAGCGCAACTCCCTCGGATGGGAACCTAACTGTATTGCTTGGGAAGATATTCTACTAGTATGGGAACTTCAGTGGATCAGCACTGAACCTAGATTTTGTTCCTATAGGGAACATGCTAAAAAGTTTGGATCTAGATTACAAGCATGGCTCCTTGATTGTTTGGCTCGTGATAGGGTGATTTGATGTGATGGCCCATACATATATCATTGTGTCTGTCAATGGATGTGTCTCTGATGGTATGTTTGCATGTCTTTGAGCACACAGGCACACAGGGTCATGGTATGTTACTCTGCAGTGTTTGTTCCACCTTGCCGTGCTATGCTGGCGCGTGTTTTATGGGACCCTGTCGCGGGTGTGAGGGTGACATGTCATTGGCTGGCTGGCCCCGCTGCCCCGTCAACAAGCCCCCACAGCTTTCCTGTGCCTGTACCTGGGTTGCAGCCTAGTTGGTGCTGGATACCGCATTGATTGGCCTGTGGAATTCCAGCACGCCCGGATCCTTCGTGACTGTCTACCTCGCAGCTGTCCGCCGGAGGTCGAGGTCGACTCTCTTTTACAGCCTGCACGCGTGCTCAGACACACCTGGCAAGACTGCATTACCAGCTCGCAGGTGCTCGCCATCGCCCATCGCGCTGGCCACTGGCGCGGCGAATCAAAGCAGGCTGGAAGCTCATTTCAACGCCAACCCTCGCCCCTAACCAAAGTAAACAAACACGAGCACGGCCCAGCCACTCACTATACTACTATCCATTGACCATCTGAAGTGGAAGAAGCATCCTGCGCGACCAGGTCTTAAGACGTGTCTGCCCATGCCGCTCACAACGCCAGTCCCGCACGCCTCAATTCCACCACGGCCGTCGAGATGGCGCCCACACCGCAGAGCCGCTTCCTCGAGGGCTCCATGAATGACCGTGCCAGCAATGCCCCGCCACCCGATTTCCTCGGCTTCAATGCCAATGCCGGTGCCGATGCCACGGCCGACTATGAGCGTCAGTTTGCGCTGGACTGGCAGCCGCCCGACCTTGGCCTCCGACACCACGGCACGCGCAACAGCTTCATGAGCGTCAACTCGGCCTTGTCCTCGGCCACCACCACCCGCAAGCAGAACGGTCCCTCCTTTTTCGCGCCGCTATGGGGTGGGGTCAAGGAGAGGCTGAGTCTGAATCGATCCAAGTCATCCAACAACGTGAATGACCGTGACGAGGACAGCTCCTGTCACGGCCACTTTATATCGCCCACCTTCAAGCACCAGAGGTCCGAGAGCGTCAATGTCGCCAGGCGCTCGCGACATGCCGACCCGGACTCGCTTGCTGCCAGCGGCGACGGCGCAAAGCTGAAGAAGTTCCCCAGCGCCGCCGCCATCCCCGGCGTCAGCGTGCCCGGCCCCGGCCCCGCCGCTTTCGACCCGAATAAGCGACCAACCCCCGACGAGATTGCAGCAAACTACCAGAGTCTGTTAGCTAGTGGCTTCTTTGGGAACCGTACCATCCAGTCCACTAGGTTCTCGCGACCCGGTCAGATGCAGAACCCGTCGGGCGTGCCCTCTGCCGACTCTTTCGCACAGCGCGTCGCCGAGGACGACCGACAAGAACAGTATCAGGATGCACCCGTGCTCCCTCCCCCTGAGCGACAACCTCCGCCGCCGCCGCCAAACCGGGCAGCCCCGCCACCACCTCCTGTCGAGTCAATGGACTCGACATCGCCGCCCTCGTCTGCAGGTGCCCCATCAAGCTCGGCCGTCTTGTTCCGGCCCGACTTCGAGGAGCAGCAACAGGCTTCACGAGATATGCCGCCACCCCCGTCGCCGCCAAAGCAGAGGAGGCCAGGCCACAAGCCGTCCCTGTCTTTCTCATCAGTACCGTACGCCTCAACACGTCCCGGCAATGAGCCTTCTACATCGCGTCCCTTCCGGCCTCCGCCAGTCTCACTTGCTAGGTTCTCGTTGGACTCTGGACGGAGGAGCTTTGATTTCCGACTGGGTAACGACTCAAACCGGGGCATCAAGCGTCCTTTCACCGCGACGAACGACTCCGAAATGTCCCTCGACAGGCCGTCGTATGATATTATCAACGGCGACGGGAGTGGGGCTATGGTCACTGCCTCGGACGATGGCGGCCACGAGAGCGGCGCGCGCAAGCTGGTCAAGAAGCTGCGCAAGTCTGCCAGTCGGATCTCGATTGACCTCGGGAAGACCGCCTCGCGGCCAGCCTCGTCAAATTTCGATGCAAACGACGGCGATGTAGAGATTACAGACTCATCCTCACTTCCTCGAAAGTCCATGTCATCCTCAATCAGGCGATCTTTCAGCTGGCGCCTAGGACGAGCAGCCCCGGACAGCAAGGATGACAGCAGGCACGGAGATGCCACCGAGAATGGATACAGCACGGACAGCGCCGTTGCGGCGCCGACTGCGCCCTCTTTTAAGAACGAACGCTTCATACCACCGTCCCTGTCGGTGATCATGGACGCACCCGAGAGCCCGGAGCGGAACAAGCTCAAGAAGCGGGACATCCGCGGCCGCCGCCTGCGCCGGCAGGAAGCAAGCCACAGGTTATTCCCCGCGGCGTCCCCTGACCTGGGCCCATCCCCGTTCCTCTCGCCGCCGGGCGATGGCGACGTCGCCATGACGATGGACTGGCAGAGCACGCGGCATTCGGACGGGAGCAAGAGCCGGAGCCGGAGCAGGCCGAGGCGGTCGGACCTATCGATAATGATGATGCAGTCGCAATCCCAGGCCCAAGCCCAGCCCCAGTCTCAGTCGCAGTCACAGTCCCGCCCCGGCACCGCGCACAGCACTGAGAGCTCGTACAGCTTCGCCACGAGCAGCGCGGCCGCCTCGTTCGAGCCCCGCCGCAGCGCCGAGGCGGCGGGCGCGGACGACAGGATGGACGTCGAGCCCGTCGAGTTCGTCGTCCCGTCCTTCCACTTCCCCAACCGCGTCCGCCCTGGGAACCCGCTGACGGTGATCCCCGACGCCAACCGGGGCATCCCCAGCGTGCCCAACATCCCGGGTGAGTTCAGGGACGTTAAGATCGTCGCGAGGGAGAGGAGGGAGCATGGGGATGACGACGACGATGTCAGCGGTGGTGGTGGTGGTGGTAGTGGTGGGACCCGGGCGGGCGCGTGGCACAGCCCGCAGGCCGTGTCGTGAAGACGCTGGGCGGCAACCCAGGGATGGCGGCCTGGTGGTCGCTCACTCAGGGCACAAAACTTGTTTTTTTGCGCGCCTGCCATGAGGAATCCCGGGCCTGGAGTTTGTGGTGCTTGGATAGATCTTCTGGTTTTGGTGCTGCGTCTTCTGCAAATGTTCTCCGGCGGCCCCGATGGCGAAAATGAGGGGCTTTGTTTTGTCGTTTTCTCCGCCACGAGGGAAAACTACTCCGACCGCAGGTCTGACTTTGCGCTACTCACTGAGGTGTTGGTGGTACGAGAGGATAATTAAGAACGAGGGTAGATAGATGGCCGACTGACCGACTACTCCGGCCCAGTCGTCTTGGGAAAGTGGCCTGGGATGGTCCCGGGCTTATTTCCTTTCCTTCTTCTCTTTGACGAATGTAGACGATTATGATGATGTATAGATATATGACTCTTGCGCGAATAGAATTATATCGAAATCTACAAGTGCCCCCCCCCCCCTTTTCCTTTTGACGTGAGCTGTAGTTGGCCAGGTGGCGATGTCGTCCGGCCCTTGGGCTGGATGGTTTTGCTTTAAGATGGCCGTTGCGGCGGCGAAGAACGACGAAGACGGATGGAGGAGGGTGACGATGGTTTTTATTATTATTCATGTGCGATTACAGTAAATATCGTTATGTGAAGCAGCGGTGAGCATTTGAGCATTGGGTACGCAATAGCTTTTCAGACGGAGATATGGTTTGGAATGTGGGATGAAAGTATTAGTAGAATTTACTCGGCACCAAATAAGCCCGTACAGGGAGGGCAAACGAGGATGGCTTGTGTTGCTTGTTGGCCTGATTCGACGTGGATGATTATATACAGGCTATCTCCGGAACAAACTAGTATACATCCAACGCAGCGACGGGATTAGATAGATTCTCGAGTGCGAAACACTACTCGCAACAAGGCACTTCGGTCCATTAGATCGTCTATAAACCATGCACACGCTTGTGTACCCCAGGTATGTGGGCAGGGAGGTGGACGCCAGGCAGTTCAAGTCATGCAAATGCTCCGGAACCCACGACCCCTATTTCGAACACCAGCCATCCCGAACCAAAATTGACTGACTTCCCGTTCCCAATTCCAAATCAAAGAAACCCCATATCAGTCCCTCCTGTACGACCTAAGGGAACGTACCAGTTCACCCAATATCAAGAGCAGAGACCACTCGCTAGGCATTGCTTAACCAGCACGTCCGCTCTGTTCGGCCTAAAACAACAGCTAGACCTCCCCAAGAACGACACCATGAGGCCTCGGTACGGACTGTGGCTTCGGTGCCGAAGACACAAAACTCCAGGCGGCGGTGAAGATGCCCGGGAAGTGACTGTACAGCATCGCACAAGAAATGACCAGCAGTAGCGGGATCCAGACGAAGAATAGGTTCCGATCTCTGCTCAGCTTCTTCATGTTTTGAGCGTGTGCCCGGCGGAGGTTATCCTGTTGTTCCTTCGTGATGTTGTTCTTGCGGCCAATTTGCAACAGTTTCGGCAACTGTCTTGCCACCTGTGTCTCCTCCACTTGTATATCATCCATCTGCTGCTGTGCTGTCGATGCCCCCGGCTGGTCATACAGCGCTGCACACTTCCTGTCGGCGTCGTAGTCGGCGGCGGCCCGCGCAGCAGATTCTTGTTTGCTGTCCAATGCATCTGGGGAGATCTTCCTGTCCTGTTGTCCGCCAGGGAAGATCTCATCATATGCAGGTGGTAGTACCGAGGACGGCATTAGGGAAGACAAGTCCCACCATCGATTCTCCTCCGCTGGCGCAACAGGGCGTGGGCCTACAATGTTCGGTAGAAGTGCTGCCATGCGCTGCCTGTACGCTTGATAGTCCGGCATTGCCATCATGTTAGGCATCTGCGGCAGCTGTGGGAGGTTGTGGAAATGAGTCGTCATGGACTGTTGTAGCTGTTGGAATTGGTCCCTGAAGGCCGCCATGGCAACCGCCGGGGAGGCCAAGCCCCCTTGGCCGGGGGCATTCGGTATGTCGATGATTGACGGTCTCGAACTCGGTCCCATGTTGCTCCTCGAGGATCTCCGCTTCATCTGCAGCCATGTGTCTTCCTCATAGTCTTCATCGGAGCTGAAGGCCGCCGCGTCATCGGTATCAGACAATTCACTGCTCGAGAACTCTTCGGATGCAGTGTATTGCCGAGGTGGCTCCCAGAATGAGCGAAGTGATGTGGCACTGTTGGCACGGCTGTGTATCGTGCTGCCTCTTCTTCCTGCGCGCTTGATAGCGCGGATAACGTCCCGTGTCGTGGCAACATCAGAAGCAAGCAGATTCTGCCGTGTCTTGAGCGCGGGGTCCGCCTTATGCTGAATGAGCCGCCTGACCAGCTCGGGGTGGTTGTGCATCGCGGCGTAGTGCAATGGGGTGTAGCCTCCAGCGTCCTGTATGTTGGGGTTGGCGCCTCTCACCAGCAGACCTGCGGTGAATCGATGGAGTCCAAGGACGCATGACAGATGTAGCATGGTGTGTCCCGTCTTCCGGCGGAGGTTCAGGCGAGCCTTGTTAGTGCTGTCATCCATGTCCAACAGATCGAGTACGTGCAGTAGTTTTGTCTCCAAATTCATGTTGTAGCCCGAAGGACCGCCGTTGAAGCCGTTGCCGTCCAAAGATCCACCACCAGAATTCGAATTGTCAATAATCCGACTGACGAAGCCACGTAGTTCATTGGTGTTTCCTGTCAGCTTGTTTGAGAGCACGTTCAGAGCAAGCCGAAGCAGGTGGGCTTCACTATCATCCTTGTAGGTGAAGGTAGCCTGTGGCCTGTTCTGCAGGGACGGCAGGAGCTGAGGTTGGCCATTAGGTCCCCTGAGGCTAACAGGGACTGTTCCGGCCACATGGTAGGGTGGCAAGAGACAGTGAAGAGCCTGCTCGCCCCAGAACGTGGTTGTAGTGGCCTTTGCATCTCCGAACATGACGTCCAACCCTTGGTAGAAACCGGAGCCAAGTATAGTTACCTCGATTCCGCCCGTCGTTGGGCCCTCGTTGGGAATGACCTTGTGGATAACAGACATGGGCATCGGCTGTCTCAGCTGATTCGTGTTTGGGAATGGAGCAGGTACGGGAATGCCGTGGGCCAGCATTTGCCCGACTTGACTGAGCTGCGGCTGCTGGAGCGTACCGTTCCTCAGCCCGCTTGGACTTGGCGGTCTGCTGGTATGTGCCGAAGGAGGAGCAGAGAACATTGGCGTGGCTGTCATGCTATCAGAAGCCGAGCCATTGGCGTCTGGAAAGATGACCTGCTCATTGCTGTTCGGTGTGGGCGGTCCCACTGGGAATGGCGGGTTCGTAGCCGTCGCGCTCGGAATAAAGTTACCGTCGCCACCACCGTCGGAGTAGGATATCGTACTTGGTGGCGTAAAAGGAGACGTCGAGGACGAGGGTCCTGGCTGCCCGTTCTGCAGACCGTTTGGTGGTTGCGGAGCAAAGTTCGCCGTCTCGAGACGGGTCATGTGCAGGGTTGTCGGCAGCTTGGCGCCGCTTGATTTTCTTTTCTTCGCGGACGGGCCCATTGCACTAGGTGAGGGCGGTCTCGAGAGGACTCGCGGGGTCGGCACGGCAGAGGTGCGCTGAGAGGAGGTGCCGGAATGGATTGGTGGAGGTTGCAGAGCATTAGCGCTGCGCTTCAAAGCCTGTATATCGGAAGTTGACTGCGACTGGCGGAATGGGTGCCCAGGTTGGATGGCGTTCATGTCATTAATGCCGCTTGATGCTGCGGGAGGCGCTGCGGCGGCTGACGGATCGACGGCGTCGCTCGCGACAATCGAGTTGATAGGGTTCGGGGGCGGCTGTGTTTTGTGATCGTCTGTGATCATGATTGAGGGGGACAATCCCTGCGTGACAACCTGGCCGAGGTGATCCTTGAGGGTGAAAATGACCTGGAACCCGAGTTTCTCATGGTGATGGCGACAGTAGCAAGCAATTCGCATCGGTGCCTCGATCTGCATGGTTCCGGAGGGCCTGATCTCTTCCGGCGGGGGCTGTTGCCATTCCTTGACCTCCTGAGTGTTGAAAACAATGACTCGCTTCGTCTCGTCCTTCTTCCAGTTCTCTTCCTCCTCTGGCTTCTTGACCTTCTTGCGGTTGGCACGCTTGTGCTCTCGCGTGACGCAGCCAGGGCAAATATGCACTTCACCGCCATTTTCAGGCTTGTCATCGCCCTCTGGCTCTGCCCTCACTTCCGCAGGATGGCTGGAGACCGCAGCACGAGCTAAGGCCTTGTCCTTCAGCCCAGGTTTGGCCATGGCGCTGGTACAGACGAGCTGGGTGAAGAGCTCGAGCGTGTCTGGTGCGGGTGCGGGCCTGGGTTTCGCCAGTAGCTTCGGCTTCGATATAGTATGCGGCGGAAGATGTATCTTCTTGACGCCCGCTGGCACAGGGTACAGAGTCATCTTGATGGGGATCTGGGTCTCCACGCGAGATTTGGGAGGGATCGAGTGGATAGTCAACTGGGGCCTTGAGGGTGCAAAAGAAGGCTGTTGCATCATCGGGAAGCCCATGCTACCGGCGCTTGGTGCAGCCGCTGTGAAGTCCATATGCCCGGTGGCGGTGTTGTGTGGTGAGAGCGAGTTCGCACCGAACCAAGTACTGCCCGACTGGAGGACATTGAAGTCGGACATCTCGTTTTCAACAGGAGCGAAGTTCTGGACCGCGGATGGCGAGGAGCCTTGGCTGAATACCATATGTGAGGCTGGCGATACTTCTCTGGAGCCGCTTGTGCGTAGGCCGTTCATGGACTTGCTAAGAGAGTAGTTCTGCTTCGAACGATGAGAGGGTGAGCCGAGAAAAAAAGGAGGCGGGTCTCCGGACTTACAGAGTGACGCTTGTTACGGTATGAATAGGGAGACTGTGCGGAGTGCGGCGAGCCCTTGAAAGAGAAGACGTTGTGATTCTCGGCATCCTCCGGGGGGGACTCGTCTGAGGCGTTGGCAGCCATCGGGCTCTGGCTGCTGTCTGACGGGCTGGAGGAGTCGTGCCTCGGAGCGAATTGTGCGTCGCCCATGTCTATGTGCTCGCCGTAAGGAGACTGGTCAAGAGCAGCGGGGTTGATGGTGCCGTTGGCATTGTCAAAGATGGAGGGCATGTGGTCGATGTCCACGAAGTCGCCATGGTCCTCCCAGTCCAGCCTCGGCTGTGAGTCGAGCTGGTCCCACATGCCGGCCATGTCGACATCGCCGCCGTTCATAGCTGCGGCTGACAGCGTGGAGCTGTCGGTCCTGTGTGTGGTGGATGAGTCGGATGCGGAATCTTGGTCGGAGGCGGTGGGTGAGGGTGCGGAGGGGATATGGCCGGGGGACTGCAGGCCGGCCTGGGCCTTGGGTTGGGAGAGATCGGGATTGGAATGGATCAAGTCGAGGAAATCAGCAGACCCGTCGAGGCTGAGGTCGGGGTCGAGTTCAGAGTAGGCGTCGTAGTTGATGAAGCTGAGCTCGGACATGGAGACACCGTCGTTGGGACTGGTGGGCGGCATGACCAGCGAGAAATGCGGTGCAGGGCGTCGTCGGTCGGACTGTGTCCGACCTGGATCCCGACTCAGCGCGTTGGGCAGGTGTGGGATACGGGCTGGCTGGCTGGGCTGGCTGTGTCTGGGCGTATCTTGTCCAGCGGGATGCGCGACTTGATTGATGCTCAATCAATTGGGCGTCAGATTGAGTGCGGTGGCTGCCGTCGCTGCCGTTTGGCGTCGGCGTGGTCTGTGGGAAGCTGCCGTGGGGAGGTGACGGGGTATGGGGGGTGTAGATGAACGAGGTGGGAAGAGTCAAGTGGCGTTTTTGGGAATAAGAATGGATGACAGGGCAGAGCGAAGCGGAGGAGATTTCCTGGGATGGATCGAGGGCAGCCCGCACCGCACCGGCGAGCCCCAGCACCAGACAGCACGAACAGCAAACGCACAGCACGAACAGCACGCAAGCAGGGCAGGCTAGTGGGTACTCTGGGCACGCGGCAGCAGCAGCGCTGGACTGTGTATGGAGGACTGGCCGTCTGGCAGGTTGGGAATGCTCGGGGAGGCGGTAAATAACTGGGGACAGGGGACCTTTGGATCTGGACCAGGTGGGCCGTGGACCCTCGCAGGTTGCAGGTGTCGTACGCAAGAGCAGGAGCGTGGCTGTAATGCTACCAACCACTCCAAGCCAGATTCCGTCTAGCGCGCGTCGGCAGCAGAGGCACGGGTAGCTATACATGAGGGACTCTGACTTCTGGGGGGGAGCACCTCGACAGCTGTACTGCCCTACATGTAGAGGAACCTGCTTGGCCATATACCAAGGTTGGTAGTCTCTATTGTGACTCCTCTCGCCTGCGCGTGCTGTAGCTACAGATGCACTGGAGACGAACTTGGTCAATTCGACAGGGCGTCATTGAGAACAAGCAAGTTGGGTGTTCCATTTTTAACCCTTGGGATAGCAATGAGCGGCAGAGACAAGGGAGTGACTGCCAGTCCGACCATCAACCCATCCATCCATCCATATGTATTATCTCATTATCGTTATCTGGTTCCGGCCGTTGAGTGTGACCGACCAAATCAAACCGAGACTGCGGCCCTCGTCGAGGGGATGAGGAGCCAGGCAAGACAAGATGCACACACAGGTCTTGGAACATAGAACATGGACAAGTCAAGAGTGGAGTTGGCCAATCTGTTAGCGTCAACGACAAGAGGGAATAAAAAAAGGCTACTGCGATCCCGTCTCCACGATTATTAGTCTACAGATTACTGGGCAGGCCCCCACACCCTCTGTCAGTCTGTCCAACCTGAGTCTGCCCTGGCCCGTCCAGGGCCGTCCAGGGCCGTCCTATCCGCCTGTCTGGTCTGAGGAATCGGTACCTAGATACCCGACAGATGGCTCCTACAGTACAGGACCCTGGCAACCTGGCACGCCGGGGGCTCTGACTTCTGAGACCCTTTTGTCGATGGATATCTTTGATACTTATACCTGCATTCCCCATGGGGACGGGCCAGAATGGCATCTCCCGTCCGTGTCATGTCGATTGTTCTCCCTTTTTGCAACCGTTGTCTCTGAGGCTGCACCTTGCTTTTTTTCCTTTTTTTATCTCGCTCATTATCTTGCCGGTGCCGGGGGCCTGTCTTGACAATCGTCCTTGCCTGCCCACTGCCCAGAAAACGTTGTTGCGCTCACAACGTCCTAGTATTAGTGATTACATGCAGGTACTGTGTTATTGCAACGCACGCCAACAAACCTTCCTGCCCCCGAAGGGTACATTGCTTGCCTATGATGTGCGTGTGTTCGTGTCCTGCCTGCTTGTTGAAGTCCCCGTGTGCCCAGCCCAGTGTGGCCAGCCTGGGCTGTCCCGGTCCAGGGCCTCACAGCCGTCCCATCACGCAGGCTGGAGGCCACGCATCCGCATCCGACATATGCGGTACAACTCTCCCAGATGCCTTGCAACAGCCTAGTCGCCCGTCCTGCTGGCTGCCAGTGCAGCTGTACTCCGTCAGTAGGTATCATTTGCCTGCCTGGACGCTGAGCTTGTGCGGCCACACAGGCAGGACCTGGCATGCAGCATTGCAGGCCGACGAGATTTGATGTCACCCTCGCTCCCGGGGCATGGTCACACAGCAGCCTTGTGTGCATTATCAGACCAGACCGACATCGCTGCTGCTGCTGCTACTGCTACTACTGCTGCTGCTGCTGCTGCAGTTGTGGCTGTGGGCTTTCTCCGCCCACGCAGTTCAGGGCAGGAGGGGGGAGGACGAAGAGTACTCCGGACTGTGTAGGATGAGGAGGCTCGTATCCCCCTCACCCAACTTGCAGCTTCCTGCTCCCTTGTCATCGGCCCCCCTATGCATCGCCCAGTGCAGCTCATCCCCCCAACGCCTTGCCATTATTCGCCGGCCGAACTTTCGCACAAAGCCTCTCCTGCTGTTCAGACGTGATGCTCCCCCGCCTGGCATGCAGGGCCTGCATAAGTGGTGACCTTCTTGCAGGCGGCCGTGCGTTCCGGTCTGGCACTAACTGAACCATCCGGGATTTAATTCTACGACCAAACTCCCGCTCGCTCACCAATCCTTGATCGCGGTCGGTCGCTTGAACTGGGCATTGTTTTGCGAACTGTCAATGGTCATGACAGCACGTTCCCAAAGTGGTTTTGTTCTAGCCCCCTTTCGACCCAGCAACTGCCCAGGTGCCTAGTTGCGGAGGTGTGTTCGTGTGTATGTGCTGCCCAGCCATGACGACGACGGCGTGTCCGGTGGCTAGCTGCTCTACACAGTAGCTACCAATGCTTTCTACCACAGTAGAGCGATCGCCACATCTATACAGTAAGTGTCAAGTTGAGCGTACGTCCTACGCGTCCACATCCAAGGACATCCTGGCAGAGAGATCGGGCAGGTTTTCTGACCTGCATGGACGTTGACGCGAGTGGCTAAACATTAATTCTGGCGCTCTAATAGCAGACTAGTCGGACTCGACCGGGCCCAGGCCGCCATATCCCAAGTACTACACAGTACTTGGACGACGACGAAAATAACTAGGAGCTTGTTCTCGAGAGCTGGGCGGGAGCTCGTGCGTGCATGATCAACGATGACCACACCTGCAACTTGGGAATCATTGTGGCTCCTGGCCGTACATGGGTACTGCATCGGCAGCCCTCCCCTCGGCCTCGGGTAGTTGAATGATGTTGCAGTTGGCGTTCATCTTCGATGTACTGGTCTCCAATACACGTCCAGTCCAAGTCTTCGCCAACAGCTCCTCACTTGGCACGGGTTTAGGGCTGCTAAGTAACCCCATGCCGTGCCCTGAGCGGGCCAAGATGGCTTCCTGCCTTCAACGTCATCTCATGAAGCGGCTATCAGATACCAGTCCGCGGAAACATAATCCGCAACACCAGTTCTATCTCGAAATGCCCTGACGGCTCGGCAATCCGGCACTAGAACGAGAATATTGATCCGTTCGGCTAGAGTGATGCCTACGGTTCTTCAACGTTCATAATCACGTGGTATCATCAGGAAACCGTATCTTGCGGCTCACTGGCCCTGGAGCGGGCCGGGCGGTGGGCGGCGGCGGCGGCAGAGGAGGAGCACTCTCAGCCTCCTGCTCAGAGACATGCGGCCTGATCATCCCTCTCTCGCCACCAGGCTGGTCGCATAAGGCAACCGGTGGCCCGGGGCGCTCTGGAGGAGATTGTTCCTGCTGATCCTGCTGCGCCGGAAGGGCTTCCGTTGGGATGACTGTCCCACCGGTGCGCCAGACAGCCCTGGCGGGGCTAACACGAGACGCCCCTCGGCTGTGTGGTTCAGACGAGCCCCGTCGATCACGGCTCAGAGAATTCCGACGTGATGTAGAGAAGACCGGTAGGCGTAGAGAAATTTTATCCAAGCGGCTCCTGACGCTCGAAGGCACAGCGGGGTCGGTGTTTTCGGTGATGCTCTGAGAAATGGTCCTAGGTAGATAATACCCAAGCTTGCCTAAAGGTATGCTTAGACCATGGACTGCCTGCTTGCTATCAGAGGTTGTGTAACTGCTTAGATGGAGACGGTCTGGACTTACCACACTGCAGATGCATAGGAACCAGACGACTACAAGCACGACTTCCGGCAAGTTGTTTACTGAGAGATTTAAGATTAACCATTTCCGTTTCTGGAAGGGAGGACAGAGAAAGCATTGTACTGCGGCCTCTAGATTCTCAGCCATTCAGCAACACTTGTAACGACGTACGACAGCTGCGCTGGAACATGACAAAAGAGGAATGGATGCTCTCCTCGGGGTGTAAAGAGGCGGGGAGGGGGATTGCTTACCATCAGGCCTAGGCTTCCCATCGTCGTCTTCCAGTGTCTCCAAAAATTCTCGAGTGATGTACAAGTAGAAGATAGCCGACACTCCAATTGGACCAAAGAACCCGAAAAATACGGCCTGGCGGGCGTTTTCGATCTGGGGAATCTTCTTATGGATGGCATATACCCAGGGCAATCTTCGGAAGATTAATACCAGGACGGCCAAGGGCACGAGCCGGTAGAGTGGGATCACGTTGTTGGTCAGGAACTTGCCCCAAGGAGCAGCTGCACCATACCACATAAAGATGCCAATGTTTAACAGCATGTCGATGGTGGGCTGGAGGGAGTCGTCCTGAGTCTGCACACGAAACCAGTCGTCCCAAGTGAAAGCGTTCCCCGCAATGAAACATGCCAGGACACTGTTGATGATGGTGAGCCTTCATATCCAGATGGGGCAGCAGAACGTGCAGGACATGCAGGATACATACTCATCGGTTCCGATCATACCGCATGTGCCGGTGATGAAGAGAGCGAGCGAGAAGACAAAGACGAGGAAACTCTCGCGGTCAACAAAATTATGCTTCTCGGCCCCTGAGTCTCGGTCAGTGACAATGCGCAACAACAGATAGATTGGGGGGCCACTACTCACAGTGCAGTAGTTCCTTCGCGACCCATCCCACAACAGCACCGTATACTACCGACAAGATGATCGTATAGCCCAAGTTCTCCCCAAACCACATACCTATCGCCATCCTGATGCCTCCCGGTGTCGACTCAGCTCCATTGCCAGTGTATTTGATGATATACAGGGCGATGAACAGGAAGGGGTATCCCAACCCATCATTTGCCCCGGACTCGGCAGTAATGATGTGCTGGAGATTCTTTGGGACGTTGAGATCGGCGAACTTCCCCTTGACAATCACATTGGACAAGATCGGGTCAGTGGGAGTAATACAAGACGCTACCACAAGTGCGTGCAGGAAGGACAGGTCGGGAACCAGAGCCCACACGAGGAGGCTCGTGGACAGCCACATGGCCGTCATGATGGGGCCTAGCAGGATAGCGAGCGGTCTCCATTCCTTTCTGAGATACCGGCTGGGAAGTTGTACCCCAGCCAGGACGAGCTGGATACCAAGTACAAGGCGCGAAAAGTAGAGAATGACCGAGTCTAGAGCCCCCTGGGATCCACTGGAGACAACTCAGTCAATTCGGTTCCTGGTCCGCAGAGTTGATTCGATGCCTACTCACGCATATTCCAGGGGCCTGATGAGGTTGCTTGCATGGGCCGCCGCGCCGGCCAAGAGCGAAATCACTGTTTGCAGTTATGTTAGCCTGAGGGACCTGCATATCATTTCTCCGAGGCGCAGTAAACAAAGCGGGAGGGTATGTGGCATGCGTCTCGTCGCATGCCAAACGGGCCTGGACACAACTCACATGCTTCGGACAAGTAGAAGTGCTCCTTGCACAGGTACGAGACGAGGCCGAACAATGAGATCCACCCGCCAAGGACGGACAGCACAATATTGAAATTGTTCACCTCGAGGGTCGGCATCTTAAACTCTGTGCTCAGTCGGAGTGGCGAACGATCGCAGAGCAGCGGCAGGTGGCCAGCCTGGAGTTGAGCTCGTCCAAGTCAGCCCCGGAACCTTCCTTGCCGGTCTGCAAGGTCGGTAGGTATTGGTGTGTGTGTTTGAACGAGGCTGGTTGGGATTTCATCGGGTAACAGAGTGCTGGCCTGTCACTTGGCTCTGAGAGACGTTTCCGTGACAAAGATTGCTCTGAGCGTCCTTGCACTGGCCTCTTGCGGTGTCCAGCAGGTAGCACTTGCCTTTGCCTCCACGTCTTCTTTCTCGCTGTCCGATAGTACGAACAGGCAATTCACTGTCTTGTTGGTTCCGATTCACGGGAGTAGAGCCATGACGTCGTGTGAGAGCGTAGATACGAAACAGCCTTATCAAGAGGCAAATTGTTCTCGGTCTAAACAATCCGCTGGCCGGGAACCGCGGTCGACCATACAACACGGCTCGCACGCCCCTCGGGCTACAATGTTAAGGAGCCCTGAGCATACGGTGGATATATTTCGGTAGGACAGACCGCCTCCCTTAGGCAAGACATTGTGCAGCACGGACGACACCATTCAGACTCAAGTCCCTGGTACGGTATATGCACGTTAATCATCTATGGACAATCTTCAAATTCAAGCCTCGGTTGAAAGAATTTGTTCTTGTATGTGCCTGAGCGCAAGTAATTGTGTACAGCCAATCCGTGTCTAAATTGTAGCTCGAGGCCACGGCAAACGCAACCTACAACGCCACGCCCTAAAATTGTTGTGCAGACCTGACCATCCCGTGTCGCCAGGACTGTCCAGCTAAAAAAAAGTCCTCCTTGCTCTGCAAGCCCTAGAGCCAGTGCAGGCCGTGCCTCTGCTTCCAAGAGTTTACACAACACCAGCCCTCCGGTATAATACCCAACATCTGCATCGTCATGGCAACGAGGGGTCCCAATCCTGAAGTATGCGAGTCCCCGGACTGAACACAATGCGAGATAAGTGTGTCGTAGAAGATTCCTTCCGCGATTCCGGTACTAAGGATCGAGCGGAGGCCTTTGGCCATGATGAATGTCGAATAAGATCCCCATCAGGGAGGCAACGCTCAACGACGACCCCTGCCCGACTTGGCCATGTTCGCGCCACCGACGGCGAGCTTGTCCGCCGAGATGTTTCCGGCGCTCGACTCGTGGCCCTTGATCCACTTGATCAGCGTCGTCGTGCCGTGGCTCTCGCGCTCCCGTATCTTGATGAGGACTGCCTCGACGAGATCGCGATTCTGAACCTGCCCCTTGTGCGTCTTCCAGCCGTTCTTTTCCCACTTCACAAACCACTCCGTCACACAGTTGATGGCGTACATGGAGTCGGACCAGATCATTACTCCTTGGTCCAAGGGCACCGTCTCGAGTGCTCGCAGGATTGCGGTCAGCTCAGCACGCTGGTTAGTCTGGGGCGTTCCTGACAGTCGCTCGGAAATGTTCCTGCGCCATGTCAGACAGGTTTCACATGGAGGCTGAGGTAGTTGGATTCGGACGCATTTACGTACCTCGGGTCGCCGTCACCGAAGAACACACCAACGCCTGCTACAGCCCCGGTCTGTCCGTTCGAAAGAGTGCTGCCATCGGTGTAGATCTCGAGTAGATCTTCCATGGTCTCGCCCGTGATAGCCAGAGCGATCTCATCACTTGACAGCTTGGTCCTCTTTGCTGCAGGGCTCAACCCCACCTCCTCTTCCTCGTCGTCCTCGTCTCCATCCTCATCCTTGAAGTCGAACCTCTCTTCGGGCGCAGGGCCAGCACTCAGCCGGATGCTCTGAATCCACTCTTCAGCCGCCTCCCGTGATTCGAACTTCTTGTACTTGGGTGCCTTGACGCCCACATAAGCAGCCTGCGCATCACTCCATTCCGTGTATACACCTGGTTTGTTGCCGATTGCGACTGCATAGAAACGAGTGGGTGCGATGCCGGGGTTGGGGTTCTTGCCAGCCGCGTAGAGCTGGGCCTCTTCACGCGTACTGAAGGACTTGTCTGCTCAGAATAGCCTTGTCAGTGGCGGAACGAACGATGATAGCAGTTGGGTCGCTTCTGAAAGGACAGGGCCTTGAGAGGGTCGGGGGTGGGGTGGGGGGGAGGGGGGTTCGAGGCGAAGGACCGGCAAGTAGCTCACAGTTGGCACCAGCAAAGCCGTTGGTCATGGCCTGGCACTCAGCCCAGGACATGTAGACACCGGGGATCTTGCCAGCACGCACGGCGTAGTATCTCTGCTCGCCAGGCCTGCGCTTTCGCTTAATAGAGGCTGCATTCATCTTGTTGGCTTCGTTCGCCATTGCTGAGGCGTTGGGCGCGTCGCCCTTCTTGGTTCTCGCAGCGGGCATGATGGCGGCGCGTGTCGCAAGATGCTCCGCTCGGCGTAATGAACGTAATTGGGTCTTGGTCAGGTCGACCGTCTCGTATGTTTCGATCCAGAACGTGGTCGTTCGCGAACGGCTTCTACTGAGGAGGGCACTCCCTGGCAGAAGGTCAGGTCGGGGACAATGAAGGGGGGGCTTCTGTGCCACGCCTTTGTCGATACTGATGGGAAAGGCCGCAGATAGTCGCGTCCGAGGTCGCGTCCGAGGTCGCGTCCGTCGCGAGGAGTGTTCGCAAATGCTCCAGACAAGTCGTTGCCTTTTCAGCATCGGCGTCTGTGCTGGTTGTTGGGTTGATGCCCCCCCGGGTTGGAGGGGGGAGGGGCCCCCGCAAATATGTACACAGGAATTTATCGACCAAACAGAAAGCGCCGAGCTCCTCAGGAGCTGGGATACTTGTTATCTCCTCAAGATCAACCACCTAATGCACTCGACCAAGTTGTGATTGTGGTTTCAAGCAAGGAAATAGTCTTGATAAGTAAACAGAGGACGTGCCACAGGGCCGGAGAAATGGCCTCACCACATGAATGCTGATGAGCAACATCAGGTGGTGGTGCTACTGAGGAAGAGGAAGTAAATGCTAACGGGAAGAAATCAAAACAGAAGCCCGGGAGGGACAGAGCCTTATCTGTTTGGGTATTATTTCAATGCTCTCGAACACGATAGAAAGGAAAATAACAAGTATGAGTTACTGAAATATTTATCCACCTCTGGTGGTCCTGTCCTTTTGTCACTCAATCTACTATCCACCCAGCTGCCTCTGACCAGCATACAAGTGTAGACATGAGATGCCCCCTATCTCGATGCACTGGAACTGGCCGGAGTCGATTGGAGGTTTTCAGGTAATTCTGTGTCAGATTTATTGCGAAACCTGATCTCAAGGCTTTTTACCCAGCGAGTCGTGGCTGCAGCCACTGGACCGAGAAACCTAGCACGCCTCTGATGCTCTCTTTGGTTCTACTACCAGTGGCTCACCCTCCATAAGTCAATTATCTAAGTATGGCCACGTCCACCTCGACCCTGAGTTGATGGTTCTAATTCCCTAGTAGGCTCCAAATCCGATTTGGAACGGGGCAGGCTCCTTCAACAGCCATAAAGTCTAGTGACGATAGGTAGGGTGGTTGTACCCAGCCCGAATCGTGCCCGTAGTGCTGTTAGTATCGAGCCATAATTTCTTTCTCAGAATGAATAGCTCCAAGCGGCTCTTGTACAAACAACTCTGCTGCAGTGGAGCTACAACCGCAGGACTTGCTTCCCTTATCGGTAGTGAGATACCTTGCTCTAGCCGCAGCTCGAACGAAGCCCTCTGTAGTGTATCACTGAAACTTCTGGCTGGACAATCCTTCCTCAGAAGCCTAGTACCGCTCATGAGCCACCCGAAAGCTGGGAGGTCTCGCCTCCAGGGCTCATAGGCCGAGTGAAAGCGATGCCTAGCACTATCCACGAGGCTCTCTTCGTTCGTGGTCTCCCCCTGGTTGCTAGTGTTCCGGTTGCAACTTCGTGCACGTCAAGCGTGGACTGTGGGGTGAACCTCGTGATGTTGGACACACTTCTTGCCCTCCCACTCCCATGCAACCAAACTCCAATTCAGCTCTCTGCGCCAGAAGAGCCCGAGCCCGTGACCGCCGCCAAGCTCTGCCAGGTGTGGTTGATTGTGCCCACGGACCTCCGATGTCATTCCACCCGTCAGAGTCATTCGCTCGCTGAAGACGACCTTGCCCATGCGGGAGTGTAGAATCGCCATGGAGCACATCACACAGGGCTCATGGGTGACGTAGAGTTCAAGGTCGTGGCAGAGGTATCCGTCCGGTCTTGGGTGATCCTCTTTGAAGACCTTTTGCTCCTCATCCAGCAGCGGCTTGTCTTGGAAGGCCTCGAATTCCAATATCGGCTCGGGGCCTCCGCCTTCTCTCTGCTCTGCTCGAACCAGTTTCTGGGCAACCATGCTGATTGCCCGCATAACGGCATGGGCCATCGGGTTGCCGGTGCTGCATACCTTTGATTGCTTGTGCCACCGAGCGTCAGCTGCTAGAGCCACAATGCGGCAGCCTTCTGGGCCGCGATGAACAATGCAAGCGCCCATTGGCTCACCATAACCAGCCTCCTTGCCTTTCTCAGCGACTTGGTGTGCCAGGCCCACCCAGATGGACGCATCTGATCTGATCTCGTCCGTATACCGGGTCACCATTCCAGGGTGGGGGCCAAGTGGGTTGTTCTTTCGGTACACACACGGCCAGTACTGCTCAGACCACATGGCAGCCTGGATCTGTGAGGTTGGGGCCAGCGACGGGACTGGGATAGTAGAGAGCCACGGGCCACGGGCCGACCCATTGGCATCGACAAGTCCCTCGACAGAGCACAAACCGTTGAGGAGCTCTTGTTTGGACAAGTTGACTGCGGGCCCGACGATGATGTAGATCCATTGGGATTTTCCTGTGTGTATTTGTCGGCTGCTGGCATCGTCGTGCATGAACTGCAGCTTCAGGTGGGCAGGTAGGTCCACGGGCTTCGCGCATCGACGCAAATGAGGCATGCCTTTAGCAATGGCCTCAGGCAGGAGGTTGCGAAGCAAACTGCGGGAGGATTTGGTTAGTCCACGAGATCGTTCGTGGGCCCAGACGGGGTAGGATGGAGCTCACGTAATGACGGCATTGGCGCTCTTGACAGGTACTCGAGTGATGACCACATTGACACAGCGGTGGTCATCACGAAGCTCCAGTGTGGTCTTCAAAGGTATCAAGACGCCGGGGCTGACACCAGCTGGCAAGATGTCTTTAACCACCTGCTGCTGGGCCGCTATGATGTCGTCCATGTTCTTGGAAACATTTGTATCAACGGCAGCCATGGTGCCAGCTCCCGAGCAAATGATGCCCACTTTATTGATCTCGCGGTGGTGGTCGTCGACAGAGGTCAAACGTCGCTTGAAGCTCCAAAAATTGACAAAGAACCACACAACGTCAGTACTATCACGGTGGTTGTGGGCGAGCGATCAGAGGATGCTGGGTCGAGCTCGGGGCCAGCTCGTCGAAGACTGCTTTTGTCGAGATCTCCTAGTCTTGGCAGGTGCGCATGGTGCTTCGCGATGTAGTTTGAATGGATTCGAATGGGCGGCGGAGGGAGGAAATTAGGAAGAGGGAAAGAGCTTCTGTTGATGGCTCCGATGCGAGGACTTGTCTGGGTGCGAATGGTTTGCAACGGCGAGGGAGGAGGATAGGACCGTCAGACAGCTTTTTTCCTTATGGTGAGAGGGTTGGGAAAGTTCGATCCATGCGGTCGCGCAAAGTCAAGGCTGTCGCGATTCTCGACATGAATCTTTGAGGGCAATCACGAAAATGCGGCAGATCTTATCAGCAGGTTGCATTAACGTGGGGTGAGCAAGCTCTCTTCAGGTACCGAGGTACCGCTCAGCGACCCAATTGCAGGGCACCAAACGCTGCGGGTCCAAGGGTCCCCCAAACTGACAGGTACCTTGATGGCCAGCAGGGCAGAAAACATTCCGTAAGCCAGGCAAGTGCCATGCCTTTTTGGACGAGACTAGACCACCTACCTGTCTCAAGGAATTTTGGGATCTCAAGATCCCGATAGTAAACAACTGCATTATAACAGCACATAACTTAATTGGACCATCGAACAGTCTCAACAACATGTCTGACTAGGTAGTATAACCAATAGGTTCGTTGCCAATTTACAAAGACTACATTCTCTCCGTACGATATCACTGTATCTATCTTGGTGGTAGAACTTGCATGTGAGATGCTGCTGTTAATGCCACTCTAGACCAAGCATTGTCGTGCCTGCATCAGCGGCAGAATAAACATATCAACGTGCCATGTTCCAAGTACGGAGACCCATCCGACTGCGGCAACCGAGCAGATTGGGCTGGTTCACAATTGACAAGACTGTTTGGGGTTTGACCTTGGTCTAGCCACCGACCTACCTTTGTTGTAAGGAGCAGCCTCAATGTTCTGAACCTCCGGACAAGGACGGTATCCAATACAGGGTAAGTCTCAGCCGTCTACCTTACTATGGCACCCAAGAGATTCAGATCTCGCAAAGGCTCATGGCGTGGGGGTAGTATGCCGCAAGGAACTGCTGCTTTGACCTGGCCCCCCTGCCTTTTTCTCTCCAGGGTGGTGCATTACGAGGCAATTGTTTTGAGGCTGATCGGGGTTCGTTTCGCTGCTTAAACATGTAATATCGCATCCGGCTCGGCTACCAAGGCTTGGACTTGACAGCTCGGTGTCTCCCGTGTGCCAGGACACACAAAGCTACAACCCACATGCTCACATTGACTCACATACACTTCAATGCTCGTGATCCGCCACTCGGATTGCTTGCTCGGCCACCGTGGATGATTCGCCCCGCGGAGAGTCGTCAGCTGGCACCGGGGCCCCTCCGCGCGAACTGGTTGTTTCTCCATGTCTCCTCCCGGAATGAAACAGTGGGGGCCGTGGCTGGGAAGCCGTTGAGGTTGAGGCCCCAAGGGCTGCCCTTGAGCGGGTGTCGGATATGCGATACCGACAGGCACGGTTGTCGATCCTAAACTGCCAACGGCTTGGCCTCCAGGCTCTTGTCGGTGTATCACTGCTCACCGAATAGAGATGAGGGAAGCGAGGTGTGTGTCTCATACCCTCGCGTCTTGAGAAGCAGTCTGTTTCAAGAAAAATGGTTCCCACAGTCCATCAGAGAAGGTTTCATGAAAACCTCATGAATAAGTTTGGTAGGGAGAGGGGCCCACCCGAACCCTCAACCTCAGACTCATCACCCCAGCCCAGCGCATAGGCGGATATGCCCCGAATGGAATTAATCCCTCAGGGGAGACTTTCTCAGGAGAGCAGGCCGCGGCAGCAAGTAGACTGGGACAGATGCGGTAACCATGACAAGTCGAGTGTCGCTCCAGGCAGCCCAGGATGTTTGGCAACGCTGGGTCGGCATGCGTCAGTCGAGAGAAGACCGAAATGCAGGTCAGGTCAGCAGAGATGCAACCAAAGGGTCTGGGTCGTCAGACGCGCTCTGACGACAGCGGGGCAAGAAACTGGGGTCTGTTCAGAGAGTGGAACCTGGGGTGATGTAATAAAACAGGAGCAACTCGAGGTACTATGGTAGTCTGCCAGTCTGCTATTGTACATGCAGTCTAGGTAGGGTGTCAGTGTGTCAGACGGGGCTGACGGGTACACGACACACGCAGGCCAGTATCTGTAGGGCTGCTGTGGGCCTCGGGAAATAGTGTTCGATCGTGAGAACAACGGCCAGGCGGGCCAGAAGGAAGAAGTGAGGCTCCCGGGACAGGTGTTGGCGTGGCCTTCGGGGAGTACAGAGTGGCGGACCATAGCGCAAGGTCCAGTGGCCACGGCGGACATACTCCAGCACACTCTGACAGTCCGAGTCTGCAATGGACAGCGCGCCAAGGAGGGCAGAGTCATGATCGACCCCAATGCATCTCCAGTGGACATGCCCCATTCCTGACCCCCTCCCTGGCGATCCCAGCCGCCCGCTAGATACCCTGGCACCCTGGGTACGTATACCTTGTCAGCTCGTCAAGCATGCGCACGCCGGCGACAGGGTGAGACGGAATCCGGACACACGTCCTGTGGCTGTCCGTCCTGCTCTGTTTCCCGGGGCCTGGATCTCCAATCGGTGTTTGCAACAGGTGCCTCTGGGCAAAGGCTTGGGAGCCCACTCGGACTTTATCCATAGCACCTGTACACAGGGCTTGGATACATTATTAGACTGACCCAGATTAAGATCTCTTGGGTCGCCTTGGGAGCGAGGCTGTCCACTTGGCTCCCAAAACAGTTCCCAGGCCTGCCAGCACGTCCCGATTTAGACGTCCGTCACTATTCGTGACGGCGCTCCCAAACTCCAAACATCCAGGCCTCAGACGTGAAGAGAGTCACCCCACGTCCGATTTAGAAGTCGTCCTATCTATCCAAAGTCAATGCTGGGTGCTCCCGACGCTCTGATCCGGCTTGGCAGATCTCAGCGCTTGCAAATATTAAGCCCGGAGCTTCACCTGGCCAACTGCATGCGACCAACCTAGCCTCCATCCATAGATTTTGTTGAGAGATTCCTTGAGTTCCAACCAAGCCTTCTTAGCCAGCAGTAGCGTGCTGTGCCTCGCAACCTTGGCAGAAAATAAGAACAAGCAAGCCCACACACCAGAGCTGCAACCGTCCGCCTGCCACAGCCCTCCACCATAGGTAGCCTGCCAGCCTGCCTACTCTACCTATTCAGGCCCTCCCCAAGCCTCCAAGCCCTGCAAGACTTGCAAGACTTGTGTCCTTGCAAGCACACCCGACTGCTGAGCAGTATTGCTGAGCAAGAGGCAGTGAGTGGACTGGAAGACTGGCTGGTGCTGGACCCTGATAAATTCTGAACCTGGTCCCCGCCCGCCGTCACGCCTCGGATCGCCTCATCCCCCACTTAGACAGCACCTGTCTGTTTGCCTCGCCCTCAGTGACGTGGGCCCTGAACTCCACTACCCGCGGATTACCTGCACCTGCACCTGCGCTGCCGCAACCCGCCCCTGCCCAGGCCCTGCCAGTCAAGGCCAAGCAAGTCACCGATTGGCTGGCGCATACGTAAACTCGATCTCACAGCGCCCCAAGGCAGGCAGGTCACCAGCAGCCGCACCGGCACCCGGTCACCTGTGCGCCCCAAATCAAATCCTGGCAGCCGCGACGCCCACCCCCAGAAAAATCATGGCTTCCACTGCGATCTTCGGAGTATGCCATCCAAATAATCACACCAGAGGTTCGTTTCTTTCCTGCACCAACCGCCCTCCCCTTGCAATTTCTTCCCTACAACACCTGCCCATATTCTTCACCACCAGCCCAATCCCCCAGCTGACCAGATCCGGAATAAAGAAAGATCCTACTGGGAACATCCGAAAGAGCCATCGTCGTCATCTCTCTTCAAACAGGTCATGCGCTCCCAAGCCGCCGCAGCCCACCACATCTCGTCGTCGCAAAGCCCGCCCCGCCAGCCCAAAGAAAATGCACGCCGACATGACGGCCCAAACGGGCTCAGCGTCGGCGACCCGGGGCTGATTCCGCCGCCATCAGCTCCGCCAGGGCTGGTGAGCGCTCTCAAGGGCCTCAATGGCGTACCAGACCCTCTGGTGACGCTCCGCGAGAAGCCCCGCGAACATTCCTTTGACTCACCATATGCGCGTTCCGCCAACTCGACCGCGCCGGGGTCGCCACGAATGTGAGTGCCTATCGCTCCCATTGCCTCCCAGGGATGCAATAGTGTTTGCCTCATTTTGCATTTTTCCGCCATTCGAAATCGACTATTGTACTAATTTCTTGTTCGTCTAGTCCCCCTGTGCGCCAAAACTCCGGAAGCCAAACACCACGGGTGCGGCCCCACGCCACCACCCTGAGCATTCCGGGCATGACAAGGTCGAGAGTGTCACCAGATGGGAAGATAGCAGAGAGGGACGTTGCTGCTAAACTCGTGATAATCATGGTCGGCCTGCCTGCACGGGGAAAGTCATACATCACCAAGAAGATCCAGCGCTACTTGTCATGGCAGCAGCACAACACCAGAATCTTCAACGTCGGGAACAGGCGGCGAATTGCTGCCGGCCAGAAGCCCCCAAACGTCCCCACCGCTTCTGGCGACACCAAGAGCGTTGATGGCCGGCTGCACGCTGCCACCATCTTACTCAACGGCGTCACTCAATCGGCCTCGGATGAGCCAACAGCCCTGGACCTGAACGATTCAAATGACGAGAAAACGGTACACCTACACAATGACCCCACCAACGGCGACCTCAGCGAAGGCCATGATGTTAACAACTTTGACCAGTCTGCGAAGTTCTTTGATCCCACAAATGCAACAGCTGCCCACCTCCGTGAGAAAGTGGCCATGGATACCCTGGACGAACTACTTGATTACTTGGTCAACAGTTCTGGTGCCGTTGGAATTTTGGACGCCACGAACAGCACAATCGAGAGGAGGGATGTGCTCGTTAAGAAGATACGAGAGCGGGAGCCGAAACTGGGCATCCTCTTCATCGAAAGCATCTGTCAGGACAAGAACGTAAGTTCTCACGCTCGAGATTGTGGTGAAAGCAAGTACTGACTCCTGAAAGCTCTTGGAAGCCAACATGCGTCTCAAGCTTTCCGGGCCCGACTACAAAGACAAGGACCCAACCAAGTCATTGGAGGACTTCAAGGCCAGGGTACGGGCGTACGAGAGCGCATACGTACCGCTTGGTCAGTACGAGGAGGAGAGGGACCTTCAATACATCCAAATGATAGATGTGGGCCGGAAGGTGATACATCACAGGCTGAAGGGCTTCTTGAGCGGGACCATAGCCTCGTACTTGACGACGTTCAATCTGGCACCCAGGCAAATCTGGATCACCCGACACGGCCAGAGCGAGGACAACAAACTCCAAAAGATAGGCGGCAACTCTCACCTGACAGACCGCGGCTCGTGCTACGGAGCGGCACTTTACAACTTTATGACCAAGAAACGCCAGGAATGGCTCATAGACCAGAAAGACAGACTCGCTCAGTCCTCGTTCCCCCCCAAGGCTGGAGACGACACCCCTCCGTATCCGGAAATTTACCACGAGCTTCAGCAGAAGAACTTCTGCGTCTGGACGTCCATGCTGCATCGAACCATCGAGACAGCGGCCTATTTCGACAACGATGACGACTACGATGTCAAGAATTGGGAGATGCTGAATGAGCTCAATGCAGGGACATTCGAAGGCATGACCTACGACGAAATTGCAGTCAAGTATCCGAACGAGTACCAGAAGCGCACAGCTGACAAGCTCAACTACATCTACCCGGGCGTCGGCGGCGAGGGGTACCTCGCGGTCATCTCCCGGCTGCGGGATATGGTCCGGGAGCTTGAGCGGGTTACGGACCACGTCCTGGTTATCAGCCACCGGTCTGTGTGCCGTGTGCTGATGGCGTACTTTATGGATCTCTCGCGGGATGGCATCGCCGACCTCGACGTGCCACTCGGTATGCTCTTCTGCATCGAGCCGAAGCCTTACGGGTATGAATTCCACGCGTACAAGTACAACGAGCCAGCGGGATGGTTCGACGAGCTGCCAGATTACAAACCACAAAAGGCGACTGATAGAAACAACTGAGACGGCGTGATGGTTTGCAATCAGACTTGATACACTAGCATGTACATTTACAGGGCGGCGGTAGTCTGGCGTTTTCAAGGCGGCGGGGACGGTCGGCCTGCACTTCTTCACCGGACTTTCGGATTGGGCAAACGATGATAGATAGACCATAGATAACAGCTACAGTGCTCAATGCTAAGGTCTTCTTGGATGAATTCAGTGCCAACCAAACAGTGATGGATGAAAATGACAGACCGTGGAACTGTACTACTCTAAACGAGCAATTATCTCAGCATGTTGTATGCGCGTCACGATTGGTTGAGATGGATTTCTTGGGTTTCTACCTCTCTCTGTCATTCTTTCTCGAAGCTTCTCCCCCTCCCCGTCCCCACTCTTTTTCCTAGCCAGTGTTCGTTACTCTCTTTCCCCGGAGACGACTGCGCACGTCCGAGTTCTCAACACAATGGGGCTGGATATCTCGAGCACCACCCAAGATTAGATGAGCGAATGTGTGTGGCGGTCGCAACAAACGAGTAGCGACCAACAAAGAAACCACTGAAGAGACTTTGAGGCAGAAAAATGGGAGGTTAGATGTCAACAAGCAGACGCACACGCAAACGGCCCGTGGAGATAGGTCATGTGAAAAATGCACAATGCCATTCGTTGCAACATTTCGTCCAGACTCGGAGGCCGCCCCCAACCCCGATCCGGGAGGGGTTGCATCCAGACTCAGCCCTACAGCTCCGCCATACTGGGGCCGATAGAAAGTTTAACTTGAAAAGGAAGGACATAGCGCCGATCTTTTGTGGACTCGAGCCAATTGGGTGTAATGGGGGGTTTGCACGCCAAACCATTTCTGGCCATGCCTAGATTTTTGTACAGGATTCAAAATGGTTCGTTCAAGTGTGCGATTGGGACGCCTGTGAGCGGTCTCAAGGTTCTGAGCATATTTTATCAATAGAGAAATTGTGATGATACCGTGGCACACGACTCTTGGAAAATCAGCTGCTCCTTTACAGAGTCGAGCTGTCACAGCCAATGGCCAATTCTTTTTTCGTGTTAGACGGTGATGCCCTTTTCCTCAGCTCAAGCCCCACCAATCTCCACTTCATACAGCTTCTGGGTCTCTCTATAGTCACCCCCCCCGTTTAGCTACCCCTGGATATTGGACACTTGTAAGACTAGAATATAACAGTACTAGAGTAAGAGAGGGGTGACTCTAATGCGTGCTTCACTGAGCGCAGTATGTATCGGTTAAATTTGCTCCAGCGATGGGACTGCCTCCAACACCAGGTCTAGGCATGCTGCCCACCGCCTAGATCCTGGGCCAGGTTGAGCATTTATATATGTGACCTGCAAGCTGGTTATGGTCTTTACGATTATGTGAGAGAGCAAAGAAGGCTTTAAGGGAAGTACTTCTGCCGTCAGCATGCAGCACTCTAAGTCACTCGATAAGCTCAGCAATTGATCACTGGCTTGAGTGAAATCACGCGCAGTGGAAGTACGTGAGCAAGGCCATATCCGGAAGCAAGCCTTGAAACATCCTGAGGTGCAGAGACCACAAATGTATGTCTAGGCCGTGAAAAATGAGCCGTTCCACACGCCTGTCTGGTCAATCAAAGGGTCATGTTGGAAATTCCATGTTACTAAAGTGAAGTTGATGCTTCGTTGAAATAAGACGGCTTTTTTTGTGCGGAGACTCTGATATGTCAGCGCGCCGTGTCAGCAAGACGGTGAGACAAGAACTTAATAGATTCGCCGATTATGCGTCGTTCAAATGATAGCCGCTGGTGTTGGAAATGGAGTCGGTATACTTTTATTGATGGCCCAGCAACTCACTTGCATCTTCTCCGGCCTAGTGGTCACGGAAGAAGAAATACACCGCAAACAGCCAACTAGGGGGCCAATTGGGCGAATGAACATCTCAACGCCTGTGGTTAAGCTCTGAGTAATGTTCTTCATTGTTCAGTTATCTTTTCCAAATTGATTATGAACTTTAGAGTCAGTTATCTGGTCCCTGGCCTTGCAGAGTCCGCGTCAATGAGCGCAGTATGGGAAGAGATCAAAGCCAAAGCACGTAACAAACAACACTCGAGCGACGTTGCAAAATATTCAGCGAGACGTGAACGAGATTTCATGAGACCGCGAATGTGCCTGAGGCATACACAAGCGAAGGGCTACCCAGGCCGAGATCATCATCTAATGAGCTTCGCGTACCCCCCAACGCAGGAGCGCTCTATCGGCTTACCGGCCCTGCTCGCCTTCCCGAAGAAGCACTGGTCCCTCTCGAGCTGGGCCTGCACCCACATGGGCCACTGGTTGTAGCGGACAAAGTCCGGCTCGACCTGCCTGTTCAAGTACCTAAGCCACCGTCCCATGCCCTCGTCGACGCTGCCCTTGTCGTCCTGCTTCTGTGACCATTCCTTTTCCACCTCGGTGATCACGGCCATGATCTGTTTGACGGCGATCCCTGATCACGAGGGTCAGTGGCCTTGCCTCCAGCATGGGTTGGGAAAAAGGAGCAGGGACGTACAGTTCGCAGCCAGCAGCGTGAAGACCTGATCACTAGGGTCCACTATCCTGGAGAAGTCGTCGTGCGGCAGCGTGATCCACCAAGAATAGTGATCGCCCATGGCCTTGTATGCTTTATGTGCGGGATGGGAAGTCAGCATGAGCGAAAAGAGGTTGAGAAAAGGGGGACGGATCCGTACCTTTGAAGGGCGACTCCTCATCAAGCCCATTAGCCATGTCCTCAGTCATTTGGAGGTACTTCGTCTTCAGGTCGTCCCCGACACATAGGCTCCTTAACCCGGCCAAGGATGCCAATGCCCCTGCCTTCCATTGCCACATCCCCTCCGGAAGTGTCACCTTGTCTATATGAGGCTTCAGGAGCTCATTCTGATTCTGTGACATCAGGTGCTTGAACATGAAGTCCACGCCGGATTTGTACATCTGTATTACTACGATTATGACACCTCGGATAAATGCCATGTACTCGGCCACTAAATTATGTTAGTTAGCGCTCCGGGAAAAGCCTCAGCGTTTTCAGAAGCCCTGCATTAGTATTGGCAGACTGATAGGCCCACGATGACATAAAGGCAGGGCCGGAATACCTTTTCTATATCGCGCCGGGGGAAAGGGGGGGGGGGGTTGTTCTTCGCGGGGGCTGCTTACTGCCGTCTTCCAAGATGACACTCTGGAATGTAAGAGCAAAACAGGTTGCGATTAAGGCATTGCCCTCGGCATAGGTGATGCTGCTGTCACTGGCCGCCAGCTTGCGCTTGATTGCCTGTATGGACTTAAGGCGGTGTACCATGGCTGCCTCAGCTAGTGATGCGTCGGATGCGATCAGTTCTGAGGCAGCGAGGCCTAAGATGCTGTGCATAAGAAACTCGTACTGTGTGGATATCGTCAGTGCCAAAGGGGCGTCATTTCCTGGGGTATTATTGCTGCTGCTGCTGCTGCTGTTGCTGGTGATGTAGAAGGAAGCATGGTCAAGGGCTACGCACGTTATAGGATAAGCAAGGGACTTCATGGGTCCAAATTTTGTCATTACCAAGGGGGTGGTGGGGGAATGAGTATTGAAGGAAGTGCTGAAAGAACCGCATATCCCTATAACATTCAGAGTCAGCTAGCTATCTACAAATGAAGTATTCTTATACAATCATAGGGTGGTTGGATCACAGCTTGGGCATAGCCTATGGGACCTGAGAGCTGCTTACTGCATGCTGAAAAGGGGTATCTGGTGTTTCGGCTGGATGCCATCGGCTCCGAATTAGTTATCCTCAGTCTACTCTCGTATCTTGTCAAGTTGACTCTGCTAACCTGATGCACTATCTGTGGCACGGCTGGGTATTCACACTTCAGTTTTCCCTTTTTACAATGGCCACAGGCAGGACGAGTCTCCTGACACTTGAGTTTCAAACCGGGTCAGCTGAAGTCACAGTCGGTAGGAGAAAATAGGCTCAAGAGACTTCGTGACTACCTTGATGCGTCTTTTCTTGCAATTGAAACAGCCATTGCGAGATTTGAAATGCCCTCTTCTCTCGAGCTTCTGCTTCTTCACAGGCCTGGTGAGTGCGTTCAAGGGTGCTATCGGTATGGACCCGCGCGGAACGATGGCGTGTCGAGAGTTTGACAGGGCCGCGGATGAGGACGACTCTCCGGATGAGTTATCGGCGCTGAGGTGATGGGAAGAGTCATCGAATACGTACTCGCCAGACTCCGCGGCTCCGGAGAGTTCATCGAGATCCAGTTGGTCCCAGAGCTCTGGATCCATGGTATATGACTCCGTTGGCCTGAGACTGGATACAGGCGAGTTCTAGGCAGTCAATCTATCGGCGGACAGAACTAGGCTGGAATAAACTTCTGTTTAGGAGATGGGATTGGGTTTGTTGCAGATAGAAGCAAGAGTCGTCGCCGATACGGTAGAAAGGGCCGCGGGGTGAGATCAGTCGGACCAGCAGTGAGGCTGAGATGCCAAGACGGACCGGCGTGGCCAAAATCGCGGCGAATCCTACGGGCAAGGCAGACAAGGTCAGGGAGGCACCTGATAGGCTGCCATTGTTCCGTCAACACGGTGGTTGTCAATAAGTTCTCTTGCACTCATACAGAACCTCGGCACGGTTCGGAACAGTTGAATGCTCTAGAACAAAACATGAAGAGGCCATTCCGGTGCCAAATCTGGCGCCGCCGGGTGAGAAGTCGTCGGCGATTGAAACCATAATGTGGTGGCAGACAAAGTGCTGGGCGGAAATGGAGCATTATTTTGGTGACGAGAATTGAGCAGGTCCTCGACTAGTTTATAATAATAGAAGTACATGTGGTGAATAGATCTGGAGCAGATGCGTGAGTCGATTCCGGTCTTGGTCACGGTGATGCGGCCGACTTTTTGTGGGGCCGGACCGGCCGATCGATCTCAACCACGGCGGTGATTGCCCGGCAGATGTGGAAAGCTCATCTCAGACAGTCCCGTGGAATTTGGAACGATAATGAAGCACAAGGACAACTTCCTCAGGCGATACAATTCCCATGACGAAGAGAACGCGAAACGCCTGGATGCACATAGCTGTCATTCGCAAACGCGACGCCTTGCAGAAGGGCGACGGAGAGATCACGGTGTGAGCGCCGAAGCAAAGGTATATTCAGCACCGCGAATGATATACACGACCCTCTACAACTCGCATGACCTCTGCTGCACACAATCCCACAGGTCTGCGGCGTCCGCCATTACAGGCGGCTGGAGTTGGTCTTGTTTGACCACTTGGGTTGACACTGCCGTTTGTGCACACTTGACGAACTTCACGAAAATTAGATCAAAATATTCGCGAAGGTGTTTGAGGAGTCCCAGATGGTTATGCAAGCCGTGACTGCCTAGGTGTAATTAGATTAGTCCTTATTCTCCACTGCATATTGGCATTTGAGGCCCGGGCTTCTTTTCTGCAATATTAACTTGATATATTATGTCTTGTTATCCGCAGCAAATAGTGTGAGACACTACGCTTGGCTCCCGAGAAGATCTGTTAAGTCGTACTCTGTACGTGTAGGGGTTGCAGGTCCTGGGCCATGTGCATATCATTGTCCAGTTCTTTTCTTGTATGCCGTTTTGCATTGGCAACCAGGAGTCTTCCCGCAGCATGATCACAAAGGGACAGCACAGAGGGAGCACTTGGCTGAACACAGACAATCTGCTGCGCGATCGATACGAATCGTGTCGTCCAGTTCAGCATTTATTCGCGCACCTCACTGCAAATGTCGATCACAGGCCATATCAGGAGTAAGGTGGAAGCCACAAGATGCAGCGAGGCAGATATAGCACAGCCATATCGGGGCCGGCCGAAATGGCTGTACGAGAGTTATTTATCGCCGAGCAATACAAAGCAGCCGATCGAGGCCACTGACGTGCATGTGCGACGCAGCACGACCCGGCTTTTGACGACTGGTGGGTGGAAACAGCAGATCCGGCGGGCCGGAAAGTAAGTTCCCGATCAAGATGGCAACGAGATGGTATTCAAGAGGGTAGTGGACCCGCGCTGTGGCTTGGGTGCTCCCGATGGTGCTTTGCATGGCAGATGTTGCATCTACACAGTATTTCAGCTGCCGCCGGCGGTGGCGCAAATGATGTGCTGCCACGGGGTTGGCTCTGCCGGCAGCCGTTCTTCAGACGTTCTGCGGTGCGGCTGCAAATGCAATTACAGTGATCTGCAAGATAATGAAAAGGGCAAGGAAAGGAAGAGGGCTCACGAATTGAGTGTGGACTGCTTGACGGCCTGTGCGAGGTTTGGCGAAAGCAACTGCCGACCTGCCCAAAGCTCCTCTGCAGATCACTAGAGCACCACAGTGAACACAATTGTGCGCGCAGCGGAGGATTTTTGCGGTGAAAAGCTTGGCATCCAGATTAACTTCTGGGGAACAGTTCGTCCCGTTGGCAGTCAAGCTGGGCCCGGTCCCTCTGAATAACCTTTGTCAAAGTGCGTCCGTCTCAGGTGCGTCCGAACGGCGGGCAAACAAGACCTGTCAGGAGGCGGGCGTGAGCACACGGGCAGCTGACGGGCAGGTAGACCAAAACATGGTGAAACAGCCAGCAGCGAGCATCCCGTCAGGTGGCGGCGGCAGCAGGGGCACCTCAGCCTGCTCAGCGTGACAGGCCAGGTGAGTCGGGCAGACACACGACTTGTCCTGCTCGTTGCGTGGACGGTGGGTGGTGGCAATCTCGGTTAGGTTTCGCGTGCACGCACACCCCCTGCGGAGATCCGGGCTGACGCTGCGAGTCGCGTGGGCGCAATCCCATCGACCCATCCAATCGTAGATCTCCCATGCCCCGGCGATGGCAAAATGCCTTTTCGGATGAAAGAGTGGATGCAGGTGGCCAGTGCGGTGCTCACCATGATTGCGCCTCGTGGCTCAAGGCCGGGGGAATGTCCAACGACGGCGCCAACAGGTGAGGACTGGCTGAGGCATACAGGGGGCCGGGCACGGGCAAAGGCGCCGGATTGGGAGGGTCGACCTGTGCCTCGTCACCACGGCCAGCGTCACCGTCGAGAGTGGGACGGCGCAGGCTGTGGGTAGGTGGGCTGTTGACGTTGGCGGCCGTCGTAATGTTTTGTTGTCTGTGCACTGAGCATGATGGGCCAGCTGTTTTTTTGTTTCTCGCAGTTGAATCTCAGAACAGAGCCCAAAAGTCAATCGAAGCTTCCATGTTTTCGGACTGGCTGGCTGGCTGGCTCTCGCAACCAGACTCCCGCGGCTTGGCAGGGCAGCCCTTGGTGCTTGTCACGCCCAGACTGGCAGAGCGGCGTCGATTGGCCTGGGGTCAGAATCTGTGCCTGGTTCCTGCATCTCGGACCCACCACGACGGCCCAGCGCGTTCCGGTAGGTCCCCTGGTCCCCTGGTCCCCTGCAGGCCACTAAGAACATGTGCAGAGTAGCGCGATTTATTATCGCCCGGTGCTGTGAAATGATCGTACTGTATCAAGGGGCCAGAAAAGCATGTCAGACCACCAATGACAGCGGACAGTGGGCAGCTAGGCCAGGATCCCACACTCTATGGGATATAACGTGTACAACCCAACTCTGCGGTTTGACAAGGCAATTCCCCCTTGATTGCGGTGATAAATTAAGTACTGAAGGATGTAGAGCACAACCTGCTTGCTGTTCAAGTGCCGAGGGAGGGAAGTCACACTAGAAGCGCTGCTTGTTTTTCTCTCTCTTCGTTCCTCTTCATTTACACGGTACACATCTTCTGTGCGCCGGCTACTCGAGCACTCTACACAGTAAACGATCTAGTCTATCTCAGACCTAAGGCCTTGATGTGCTGTTATACAATACAACGGCCATGGTTGCATGTGTATGGAGGACCAAGTCTCGTCGCAGTGCTGTGTAGACACATGCCTTCTGCAACCTGAAAGCAAGAATAATTGCTGCTTGGGTACACGGCACCGTGCCTGGCCACCTCGTACTACGTAGTAGCGCCAGCGGGCCCGCCCTAGCCCCCTGTTCCTAGTCGTGGCTAAGCTTCCATGTCCCTGTCTCTCGGGTCCGTACAAGTAGCCAAGTCGTCGTCCTCCTCCTCGTGCCCCTGGCGCCAACATGCACATCATGAGCGTAGGTACTCCATACCGGGCGCGGCGCAAAACCCACTCGGGTGGCCACATCCCCCATCACCTCCAGCAGCCCAGCCTGGCCCAGACCTTGCCAGGCACGGCGCATCGCCGACAAACAAGTCCACTTTCCAGGCAGGCCCCAGTATTTCCATCCAACGCCTGCCCCTCCCGCCCACGCAACTTACGCCATACAAGCTCGTATCTTGCGTCGTTTCCTCTTCTCTCTCTCTCTCGCTCGAACCCACTTTGTGCCTCACAGTCCTTCACTCCCGGTCCCGCGCCCGCAACCTGGTCGTTCGTTGTGCCCTGTCGCCCATTTCCAATCGTCACTCTTACCTTCTTTTGCCCCAGTGCCCCGTCTTGAGGACCCACACTGCAAAACCACTCCAACAAAAAGGTCGCCAGCCTCGACCCTGACGCGTGCGTCCCCTTCGAAGCTCGTCCTTCTCCGCCTCCGTCCACGACGTTCCTGAGACCGCGCAAGCACTCCTTTTGCGTCTTTGACAGACAGCACTCATTTACACTGCATTGAACTGCATTGAACTGCATTGAACTGCATTGAACTGCATTGAACTGCATTGAACTGCTCCGCGAGCCGTTGACCTCACCTCACCTTCTCGCTTGCACTTAAGCATTCACTCGCCCTCCTTTGACCATCTGTCGGCACGAAGCACTCCTTTCTCTGTCCCGGTTCGCCCATCCCAAGTTGGATATACCGCACAAAGCAGTCGCTTGTCCTCGTACTCCATCCCAGGCTCATTCGTGGCTCCCACTCTTGGCCCGGATAGGTAACTCACTGGTCCACGACCACCACGACAAACAAGCATACCAACAACTCACTCATTTGCTGTCATAACTACCAACCGACAAGATGCTCACCAAGACTTGCTTCGCGCTCGCTTCGGCTGCGCTTGCCAGCAACGGTGCCCTCGCCGTGAACCACCGTCACCGCCACGGCCACGAGCAGAAGCGTGCTCTCATCTATGAGACCACCGAGACCGTCACTGATATTGACTGGGTCACCGTCACTGTCGACCCCAACCAGCCGGCCACCGACCTCCCTGTCGTTGAGGCTTCCTCCTCCAGCAGCTCGGCCGCTGTGGAGGCCACTCCCGAGGTGCCCGTCGTTGCCCAGCCCGCGGCTCCTTCTTCCTCTTCGTCGTCGGCTCCCGTTGTCGTCGCCACTCCCACACCCTCACCAAGCCCGGCCCCTACCACACTGGCCACCAGTGTCGCTTCCCCGTCTCCTGCGACCCCATCCCAGGCTTTTGAGACCCCTGAGGTTGCAGCCGTTGCCGCCGCACCTTCGACGTCTTCGTCTTCGACTTCGGCTGCGGCCGCAGCTACGCCTGCCGTGGCTTCGACGTCGGGCAACAAGCGCGGTGCCGCCTACAACATCGCCAGCCTGGTCTCGCCCCTGACTGGCACCGGCAGTCGCATCAGCTGGGCCTACAACTGGGGCCAGGTGAGCGATGGCCTGGACGAGGTCGACAGCTCGCTGGAGTACGTCCCCATGCTGTGGAGCAACAGGGCAGACTTCATTTCCACCTGGGACTCCAACGCCAAGGCTGCCATCAGCAACGGCGCCAAGAACTTCCTCGGCTTCAACGAGCCCGACAACGTGGGCCAGGCCAACATGGACCCCGCCAGCGCTGCCGCCGCCTACATCCAGTATCTGACCCCCCACGCGGGCTCTGTCCGGCTCGGCTCCCCCGCCATCACCAACAGCGGGACCGACGGCGAGGGCGTGAGCTGGCTGAAGCAGTGGGTCAGCGCGTGCGGCGACAAGTGCAATTATGACTTCTGCGCCGCCCACTGGTACTCCCCGGCGGACAGCAGCAACTTCCTCAACTATGTCACCCAGGTCCACGAGGCCTGCGGCACCGACAAGACAGTCTGGATCACCGAGTTCGCCCCCACCGGGGCCGACGACGCCACCATCTCCTCGTTCCTCGAGGAGGTCCAAGACGCCCTTGACAACAACTCGACCTACAGCTTCGTCGAGAGGTACTCGTACTTCTACGTCGCCGACGGCTCCCTGGTCACCGGCACCTCCGCCAGCAGCTACGGCAACACCTTTGCCTACGGCTCCTGATCGCCCGGCCGGTGCCTTCTGATTTTGACTTGCTTTTCTTTTTTTGATAGGGTCACTGGCGTTCGAAAGAGCTCCTAGACTCGGGGTTGGTTTCACGGTGATCATGGTAGGACGGATACTGGAGATACCTAGGTCCTGAAGTCAGGGTCCAAAAAGCTGCTTCACTTCTTGTACATACAAAGACTTTATTTCTTCGGCTCTTTTGGGTTTATGACGGACCGAAAAGGGACATTTCAACGGTGGGAGTGCAACGCTCTCACCAACATCATAGCTGGGTGGTGAGGTCTGTGCATGAGAGCAAGGATGCGGAACGCCTGAAGAGGTTGATTTATCTTTAACTCCATGTCGGATTTCTGGGGATATCCTCAAGTCTCAGACACCAACAATCCACGATGACTTTACGCCATGAATGAAAATTGCTTGCAGCGACATGCATTTAGTTGATACGAGAACATTTGCGTGACCTCATCTATTTTTTTTGTGACCATGAGAAGTCGCCCTCCGCTATCAAATACATCCTCCCTGACGATACAGACAAAGTAATATTTTCTGCAGACACAGAAACATCAAGGAGGCGTAAAAGACCAGGCGGAAGGCTAGAAATTATGATTGTTATGATTCCCCATGATACCCAATCACACTATCTTGCTACTTGCGTTCTCACCAATGGACTAATGTGCGCCACGCGGCGTGGATGTTCATTCTCGTGCTCGAACTAGGAAAACAAAGGGGAAGTAGCGCCGTTCGCCAGAGCAGAGACCAAGACTTGTAAGCCAACCGGTGAGCGAATCAGTCAAATATGACCACCGCTGTCAGCGGGGCGGGGCGGCGGTGTAGGAGCGCACTGCGAGGACACCACGTCGGCCGTTGCGCCATTCCTCTCCTGGTGTCCTGGGGGGCTTTTCTTTTTTCATAGTAATGATTCCTTCCCTTGGTATTTTCACAAGCGGGTAGTCTCTCCCCAAAATCAAAACAAGTACGGGGTCTCCGGAGATCCATTGGGTCTATTTGGCGGTACTCTTTGTTGTCTTCGGGGACTTCAAGGTGCAGTGTGGAAGGGGCCTATGTCTGCGCTATCTCGGGAATGGGGCTTCTACCATAATGGCATGAGAGTCCTTCGCAAGTGGATGTTTCCCGCAGGTCGCGTTCCCGAGTCGTCAGCCGATTACGCGTCCGTCCAAGCTTTGATATCACCCCTATTGCAATCGCGCGGTAATTTGGTGGTCATTCAGAACGGCGTCGAACCCACCGCAATCCATCGTGGTCCAGCGGCTGTAGAAGTTGAACGGAACCCGCGAGGTTAACTCTTGTGACTTGATAAGAGGCCCGAGAGGTATACTTGTCAGCAAGAATTGCTCCCGCACTGGGGTTGTTGGAAAATAACGAATGTCTATAATGAGATTACATTTACCAGAATAGAATTAGGCTAGATTCATACACCATACGGAGACACAGAAACAATAAGAGAACTTCTTGACTCCCAGAGCCGACGGATGACAACCTATCTACCTCCAGTAATCCGACGAATGTACCCGTGCCTGCGGTAGCACGAGCTCCAGCCGGCCCCGCCAGTACTCGTGCCCGCCGACGTCGCGGCACCCCGGGTCGAGGGCGGCGTACCCACGCCGCGACTCCAGGCGGAAGGCCTTGACGCGCGCCACGACGTCCTCCATGGCCCGCAGCTCCGCCTTGGTGGGCAGCCTGACCTCGGCGGCGGCGGTGGCCGCCGGCAGCATAATCGAGTCCCACGCGCGCTCGAAGATGAACGAGCCCGCCGGCACGCCAGCGGCGACGTGACAGGGCGTCGCGGGGCAGACGACCGCGCGGTTTGCCGAGTCGCAGACGTTCCGCATGTACTCGTTGACGGCGGGTGGGTTCTCTTGGCTGGTGACGCCCGACCCGACCCAGACTGAGACAAGCTTGGGGGCCTGGTTGCCGTCACCACCTGCGTTGATGGTGGAGCTGACCTGCTCATCTCTCGCCTTGTTGAAGGGGTAGTCGCCGATTTGTTCCCCGGTGATACAGAGCGCCTTGTCCTTGCTATCGACGCCTTCTACCCCCACGGCCTCAGTCGCCTGTTCCTTCACTCTGGGTTGGACAGGCGAGGACGAGGGGCCCCACGCGCTCTCGCTGAAGAACGAGAACGCCTCGGTTTCTGCCGAGTCGAACTCATCCATCTCGTCGTCGAGAGAACCGAGCTCGTCCTTGGCGTCTGGCTCAAACTCTAGTCGGACGTGGCGGAGACCCCGCAGTACCGGCGGCCCTCGGAAGGGCACCGAGGCTCTTGTGCTCTCGATCCCTTGCTCCTGAACAGCGGCAAGGCGCAGGAAATCCGTCAGCCGTTGGGCAACGATGCCGGTCGAGTACCGCGGGATCATTGAGATGGTGAGAGAGTAAAGGCGCGGATTCATGTCCGGAACGTATGTCTGTGGGTATGCGAGGTCGAGCCTCTCGCGCATGTATGTCTCGGCCAACCACAAGTTGGTCAACTCGCTAGTACTGCGAGATTCCAGAGTCGGAGTGTTAGTGACCAAGGAGTGGTGAACCTTGAGCACGCGCAAATTCGACGATATGACAGGGCGAAAGAGGTACGCAGCTCCTGGGAGGGCATACAAGTTGGCGGCTTTGGAGAGGAACGGCGCCTTGTTCTGCCAGGCAGAAGTGTGGTGGGACGGCAGCGATGTTCGGTCACATTCGAAGTGCTCAATGTAACCAGGAGACTCGCACAACAGAGACTTCACTGCAGATGCGCTGAGATTAAGCTCGTTGAGATGCAAATGCGTGGTGCCTGCCTGTGGAGGCGGCCAGTAAAGGCGTTGGTGTTGAGGATGTAGTGCATCGGGTAGTTCTTCCCCTTGAGCACCTGCCAACACCCTGACCGCGTCCTGTGCCGAGTCGCCTCTGATGCGTTCTCGTCCCGTAGATCGGCCACGCGACCCGGCTTGACCTTGATCGCCGGTGTGATCGCCATTCACAGAGCCATAGACCGGGGGATCCGCAAGATATCGGTCAGCAGACGAAAATGTCGCGCTCCATTCAGACTCGTCGACGAAATACAGTCCACGGTTGGTACGGGGCTGGTCAGTCTCAAAGACCGGTCTTGTCTGTCCTTCAACATCAAAATGATTGTTCGACTGTAGCCTAGTATTTGCATAGGTAGGGATGCTGTATTCCAATAACATGCTGAGAAACTTGTCTGTTAGACCATTCCCGGAAACGTCAAGGCTCCATAACCGTGTGCCGAATTCATGCACGATCGCACCAGCGGTCGAGTCAGTCAGGCTCTTTCTTTTGAGCTTTAAGATGCGGAGGTGCGGTAGGTCGTGAGGTATGAGCGCTCCTTGGTTTCCAAGGGTCCCAGGGGTGTTCGACATGTCGAGATAGACCAAGCCAATGAGCCATTGGCCACCAAAGAACCTTGCCGGAAGCGATGTTCCACAATTAGCTATGCTGATGAGGTGGATCTTGTCCAGAGGATCGGCGGTGCTCGACCGGAATGCATGCCTAGACAGCATGGAGAGGTTCAGTCGCGGGTGTCCATCGAGCAGCAAGCAGCGCAGGTTGGGGAGCCGAGTTGCGAGCTCGTGAAAACTCTTGTTGTATGCCTCTTGGTGCTCTCCCAGTCCAGGGGTGGGAGCGAAGCCACGGAAATCCATAATGGCCACCATCGACGCTGTTGAGGTGTCCACTTGCCGTATACGGGCAAGGAACCTTGAATACCAGCGGTAGTCCTCTTGATATGTGTCAACCAGTCTGCCCTGGGAGCCATACCGACAAGAGGCAACAAATGGGTGGATCACTTACCATAGGCGGTGTCACGATTCAAAGTGCTCACGACGGCAAGAGGATCCTTCCACGCTCGTGGGGCAAAAAGACTATGGAATCGCCTGGAAACGCAGCACAAGCTTTGATAGTCGGAGGGATCGATGTAGGGTGCCACCAGCTCGAGCCATTGCTTCTTTCCAGTAGCATCCTGATATGAGGGTAGTTGCTCCATGACGAACAATGTCGCTATAGGATTCAGCCTAACAAAGAGAAGCTGCCCGGATAGTAGATGATGAGGTGATGGCGAGGAGTTGTGTGTTGAACCAAATGCCAGTCGGTTGGGGTGCAACACAGGCTACCAAGATGGTTTGCATGAAGGGATTGAGAATCAAGACTGCTCATGAATCTGTCCCATATCAAGGTACCAAGGTCAACATTATCCCGAGTTACTCAGAAGAAACGATGACGAAAGGTGCCCAACATGTGGGTGACCATGGGGGAGGAATCCAAGGCGATATGAGATGGCAGACGCGGTTGGGGTCCTTCACAAGGTGTGAGATGAGCAGGCTCTCTGAAGCGTCTGCATTTGGTTGTGGTGTTCATTTGTTCGATCCAGCATGGGGAAAGTGGAAGCTGACTTCGCAATAATTGCTCAGAAGGCATTCAGTAGTAGTGGGCATGCGGCTCAAGAAGGATCGCCTGCTTGACTTGACGACCGTCATCTCTGCCTTGGCCGAGGCTTAGTGATCACTTGATCTCGGTAGGCTGAATTGCACTGATTGGCTGCAGCCGCTGGAGTGCATCTACAACTTGGCCACATCCGCAGCCCGGGAAAGGTGTGTACAAAGAAGAGGACGAAGAAAAAAAGTGAGAAATGATACCGCCCTTTCTCTTATTCCTATGATCTGTTGCTGATTGGTCTATATGACGTGGGCTATCCCATGTATGTTGTCTTGCTCATGAGAAGTAACTGGGTATCAAAATACTTCCGGTAAGAAGAGCAGAGACGGGGCATTGAATCAAACGAAAGTGCAATGAGGTGTGTCAAAACACCGGTCAACTTTTGAAGCCCGAACTCCTCCCTGCTGAAGTAAATATATACAGGTTCAACGGCATCCATTTGGCTGCCAGATGGAGATATATGTAGCGTATCTCGTAAATCGTCCAAGCCATTCAAGATCGAGTAGCGACAATTGCTTGTTCCAGGATGTTAAGTCCCTCCTGAATCTCTGCCTCAGAGATGGTCAATGGAGGCACAAATCGGAGTGTGTTGGTGCCCGCCGTAATCACGAGGAGTCCCCTCTCGCGGGCAGCCTTAATTATGGGCGTTGGGTCCTCGGTGAGCTGTAGACCGAGTATCAAGCCACGGCCTCGGATTTCGGTGATCAGCCCCGGGAACTTGGACTGCAGCTGTCTGAAACCGCTGGCAAAGACGGCTCCTTTGGCTACTACATCTTGTTGCAGGGCAGGATCTGCGAGTCTGTTGACAATGTAATGTGCCAGGCGACACGCAAGAGGGTTGCCGCCGAAAGTAGTACCGTGATCGCCCACCTTTATCTTTTCGGCCACATCCTTGCTCACGAGTACAGCGCCAATGGGGAAGCCGTTCCCTAGTGCTTTGGCCGTGGTCAGAATGTCCGGGTGAGCCTCCTTGGGCAGCCTGCCATGGGCCCAGAAAGTGCCGGTCCGCGACAGACCGCACTGGATCTCGTCATAGTGCAAGACAGCGCCAACCTCCCTGCACCGCCTGGCCAGGGCAACCAGGAAGTCATCGCTTGCCACTTGAACACCACCCTCACCCTGGATGGGCTCGACTATGACGCCGCATGTCTTTTCCGTCACGAGATCGTTGATGGCAGAGATGTCGTTGAAGTCTCCGTACCTGAAGCCAGGTACCATGGGAGAGAATGGCTGCTGGTACTTGGGGTTGGGTGTTGCCGAGAGACTGCCCATGGTCCGGCCGTGGAAGGAGTTGTTGAAGGACACGAATTCGTGCTTGGCGCCAGAAGGGTCGAGGATCTTGCCAACCTTGCGGGCAAACTTGATGCCGGCCTCGTTGGCCTCGGAGCCTGAGTTGCAGACGAAGACGGAAGCAGCGTCGCGCATGGAACCAGACTCTAGAGTCTTCTCGACCAAAAGCTTGGAGAGGGCACCGGTCCAGGGGTTGTAGTAGAGGTTGGAAGCGTGGACGAGGGTCTTGGCCTGATCCGCAATTATCCGAGAGAACTCGGGGTCGCAGTGTCCTAGGGCATTGACAGCGATGCCGGATGTGAAGTCGAGGTAGCGCCTGTTCTCAACGTCCCACAGGTAAGAGCCCTCGCCCTGGACGAACACTGGTGGGGGACGGGCGTAGGTAGCGACCATGTAGGGAGCATGGCCGTCTACCATGGCGGCACTGGGCGAGTCGGCTGCGGGATCTGGGTTCGGTAGGCTGGCATCTCTCTGAGGGGGGAAGGTGTGTTAGCGATGAGCCAGTCGAAGCTCGGCGATATGGCATGGGCTCACAGCTATGTTCTGCTGGACATGTGAGCCCAGGTTGCTGGCTGGGACAGCCGTAGCCTGGGAGTAGGAGCGCAACCTGGCCGGTATGGAGTACGAGGAGGAGGAAGGGCGACAAGGTCGAGCAGCCAGGCCGGCCGCGGCCCTGTGGATTCGAGCCCGAAAAGCCATTGTCGGAAATGCCTTGGGGTTTGTGTAGGCGAGGAGGGGAGGTGAGCAGCGAGACGCCCAGTGGCTTCGACTCTGGTTTTTGTAGAGTACGAATGAGTCAATGTCGAACTGACGTGCAGGAAATGTGGCGGGCGATGCAGTGTGAAGCTTGACGGCGCATCAGTCATAGATAAGTCGAGCGGACGAGAGGTTATCTGCAGCTGGGCAACCCCGATAGCGGTCCCTGGTGAAATTTTCTTGGAGGAGTCAGGGTCACCCCAGGCGGGTAGCTGTCTCCCAGTTCTCCCCAGGACCCATCCCAAGGGGCCGCATTACCGTAGGCGCAGCGTGCCCCGGATCCGCTGCCAGCCCGAGTGAGCAGGCCTGTCTCAACGTCGCTACCGAGGTCGGTGGGGGTGGAGACGGCTTAGGGAGAGCACTCGACCGTCGTGCAATGGCGATTGCCGCTGCACTCTTGAGCTCTTGCTGTGTGTTGCGACCATTTCCATCGGTCGGCGGGGGTGGAAAGTGCATCAGGGACCGAATTATCGAACTGGACCACAGATGGTAGTGCGCAGTCGGGAGACTTTGTAGCTAACATGTTTCCAGACTTTCGGCTGCTTCGGTTGGGACCAGACTGTCGGCTTGGGTCATCGCAACGGCCACACTACGGAGTATCTACAGGTTTCCAAGGTTGTCATCGTCACATGCCAGACCCGGAGAGACCACGACAATCCGACAATCCCAACAGGCCTCGACCTCGATCATTTCCATTTCTAGAATGGAGGCAGAATGTGGGGTGACCAGGTAGTCTGGAAACTGGGTGCCAACAGCAATTGACGGCCTATTTCAGTCACTTCCAAGGTTCTCAGACACCTGGCACTTGCACTTACTACCTAATATAAACTACTCCTCTAGGAGTAGCAGTTGCGCCTCCTGGATTCCGTCCCACAGACCGCTGAAGAAGGAGAACTGGTCTAAGGCCGAGTCGCAGAATGTTCGAGGCTATGGCAACCTTGATCTCCTGGACTTTTGCACTCAATGCCGGCAGAAGTTTGGACTTGACAGGACGTTTAAGGCACTCAAAAGACAGCGAGTTTTGCAGAGATCAGCTCAACCGGGCGATTAAGTTCTCAGAGCTTAGCATCATTCCCAACACATTTGGAACATCAATACATCCACAAGCAAGGTGCCTTCGTAGGAAGCAAGCGTGACGAGATCCCGTCAGAAGTTTGAGGAGCGGTCAAGGATAGCAGAAATTTGCTCGTTGAAGGCTTAGGACCTGGCTCTTCAGCGGCGGTCAGACAACATTGTGGAAAGCAAAGAGAGCAGCCGAGCAGGGCGCAACGTGACGGAGCATGATGTGCAGGGTGTCTTCGGATCGTGACAATCCCTTTCTCAATTGAAGAATGTAGTTGGTTGTTCTCTAAGTGTGATACCATGTCGCATCAATCATGTGAGCTCCATCAACCGCAGAACCAGGCACAGCAAAGCCCAGAGCGCAGGAACCGATTCGTCCGCGATAGAATGAATGTTCACGCACAGAACGCATCGCAACACTCCTTGCGCACCATCCAAGCCAAGGCTCGGGTGCTTCCTCCGTCTGGTGCAATCAGGCGCGCCGGATCATGGCCTCTCGCTCGGGACCGGTGCCAATGTACTTGACCTGCGGGACGTTAGCAACTGCGGGCTTGGGCAGTATGTGCGCCCACGTACCTTGACTCCCAAAAACTCCTCGATGTACTGCTAGAGGTCAGCACAATTGTTCGCTATACGAGCCCAATTCGAGCGCTTACCTCCACGTAATCACGAGCCTGCTTGGGCAGTTCCTCGTAGGTCTTCGCATTGGTAGTTGGCGTTTGCCACCCTGGCATCTCATGGTAAACCACCTCAGCTCGTTCCAAGATCTCAAGATCCGCAGGGTAAGAGTCCAACTCCTGTCCAGACGGTCAGCGTCATTATCATTTATTACGATCTCGTTGGCATCACTAACCTGTCCGTCGACCTTATAAGCGATCGCGATCTTGATCGTTTCGAACGTGTCCAAAACGTCGAGCTATAAAGTGTTAAGAGTATTTTCATATGTAGGAAGGATACCAGGCCTACCTTTGTCAGATTAAGGCTGGTGTAGTAGTTGATTGAGTTGCTGTATTTGACAACAACGAGGTCTATATATACTTGTTAGTTGCGTTCCCAATTTCGTCAATCCGTGAGGTTTTCGAAGTTGTGCGTACCGAGCCTGAGAGCAGTTAGTCAGTTGATCAGCAGCTAAACGCTAAAGTGACTAAAGCTCACCATCCACATCGGCGTCTGCGGCCGGTCGACGTCCCCTATGTCTTGTCAGCGTGAAAGGTCGAATCCTCTGGGGTGCATGTAGCCTCACCCATTCGCGTCCAATCTCCTGAAGTTTGGTGCCAATCCTGAGGTTTTCAATTAGCGTAGACTGGCTTCGGGAACGTAATAAAGACGCACTCTTCCGTATCTTCGGTCTTGAAGGCACCCCAACCGACACGGGTGGTGTCTGTTGCCAGTCAGCAGTGAATGACAGCCTAAAAGCAATGAACATACAAGCCTTGACCACTCCAACCGTCTCTGCGATGTTCTTCGGGTTCAGGGTGAGTCCGCCAATGATGCCAGCAAGCGTGGTACTTGACGAAGTAACGAACTGTTATTGATTATAAGCAGTGGTGCAAAAAAGAAGAACGAAGTTGATGCAGACTTACTGGGTACGAGCCATAATCAACATCTAGCATCAGTGCCTATTAAAGTCAGCACTGTTTCTTTAGCGTTTGGGACGAGAACATTACGTTTGCGCCTTCGACCACAATCTTCTTGTTGCTCTGCTGTGCGGATGTCATGAAGGACACGCCGTCCACGACGTATTTCCTCATCGTCTCCCTGTACTCCTCAAAAGAAGCAAGCTCGGCTTTGATGTCGTACTTGAACAATTCTCCAAAGCGCTTTTGATAACCATCAGCTAAGCGCTTCACCTTCTTCTCGAAAAGTTCAGGATTGAAAATGTCGGTCAATTTGATGCCAGTTCGCTGGGAAAGTTAGCGCACAGTGCAACCTCTCATCAAGTCAACTTCTTACCGCTCTGCTTGTTTGGTAGCATGGACCAATGCCTTTGGTGGACGTTAGACCTCGTTCCTTTAATAGAATCGCTAGCCATGCTGTTTATATATGGGTGTGCTTGTAAAGGGGCAAAAGCAGCAGAAAGGAACAACCCAGCATGGAGTTCTGAGGGTACAGTACCGCGTTTTGTTGTTCCAATAGCTTCGTCTGAGGTTTTCATTAGCTGCTGTTCCTTAAAGAGAGCATCGGAATCATGTGACGAACTTCCGAGCTCCTTCTCCTCGAGACCATCCACTGCCATGTGCATGTCCAAGAGGACATTGACCCTGTCAGAAACGAGGATTCGGTCGTGCACCGCGGTCAGGCCCTCTGAGCTATGTTAGACATACTGATGCTCAAAAGACTGGGATATCCCGCAACATACTCTCTTCAAGCTCCTTGAGTTCGCTGAAGAAGGTTGGGCTAGAGGGACCGAGTCAGTTTTGACGACCCGGTCAGTTGAGGGGCGCGAACCAGGCGAGACATCAATAAGATGCGTGTCTGGCGATCGGTCGGGTCATAGTCGGAGGGTTTTGTGATGACGTACATGTGAAAGACCACACCGGAGCCGATGAAGTTCATGCACCGCGGATTCATGAGGCCGGAGGGCAAGAGGTGAAAGCTACTACAAGTCAGTAGCCAACCACAGCTTCAACGCCGGCCCGTTATTTACCTGTAGGAGACACCATCCACCCTATGACTCATTAGCAAATAACAAGCATATCAATTGATCGATTGGAAGCGTTCGACGAACTTGATTTGGTGACCTGAAACCGTCGTACCGGTCAGCGCTGGCCCCCGATTGAGGCCGCTTTAGAGATTCGCCTCGCGGCAGATAGACTGACCTGCATTAGATCCTCCCTTGAGAGTAGTTAGCAGGTATTCCACCGGGAAATAGTCCATCGCGAATGGATCGTGGAAGCCGTTGGCGGAATTGGTGCCTTGGTTGAACTCACGGCAGCTCGGCAACAGAGTTGCGCCTCCCGGGCCTGGATATCAACCAGCTTTCCCTTCTGAACACACAATATCGTTAACATCCGGGTGCCGGGCCGTATTGGGTTCGGATCGTGGACTCACGCCTTCGTCGCCTATGAGGTCATCGCTAGTATCTCGAGAGGCAACCGATATCGGCCTGGCGCATAGGAAGGACGCATTGTAGGCCAGGGAGGCAAGGCAAACTTACCCCATTGGGCCCCGAGAATGACATTGATGGTCATTTTGTGCGAGCTTGAGATTGGTTGTCGTGGGTTCCGTTGTTGTGGTTGAAGATCAAAAAGACAATGTAGGACAAGATTTTCATGGGACGCGGCTGCAATCAACTGGTAGCTGCAGCTAACGTGGTTGGTTGGGCCTGACGAACCCCCCTTATCGATAAGCCCCGCGCTGCCTACACCTGCAGCCCACACGCGCAGGAAAGGCTTTCGTTCCTGCCTTTTTTGCCTGAATTGTTACTGCAGATTGGTCATCTTGCAATAGAATCCAGGCCTCTGTCCGCCTGGGAGTCGTGTACCTGGTCATAGGACTGGTGTTGTTTATTGGCTCTCTAACCTGTGCCTGGCCAGGATCCGGGCTGCCGATCACGTCACAATCCTGATACCCGGCAGGCTCGCTGCCATTACATAGCCCGGCAAGTCGGTAAAGCTCAGTTAAGACTCACCCCACCTCCTTTTAGCGCAGTTGTGTTCTGTCCCAAGACCAATCCAGATTCAGGCAGGCACAGCTCAATGCGAGGGGTGAGCATAGAGATACGTGGCTGCTGGCATTACACCACAGGAGACAAGGGACGCCGAGTACCGAGTCCAATGGCCTTGAAGGTTTGCATGCTTCGTGGCTTCCTGCAAAGGGGCGATGGGGAACACAGGCAAGTCACAGGGCACCGAGTTCAATCAGGGGTGTGGTCCCAATCACAGCAGTCAGTCTACTACCAATTGGGTACTCCTTGTACGTGGGGTGGTGGGCTTGATCGAGTACGGGGTACGGGGCTCCCTTCCTGCGACAGTCACATGCCAAAATGTAGTCCCCAATCCCAGTCCCCCCCAAGTGCCCCCAGGTTCGGTGTCCGTCTGACATCCAGGTCCTCCGGGCCGAAGCATCATCATCCTCACCCTCACCTGACCTTCTCGACATCTTTATTATCGTGGTTTGGCTTGTTTGTTCTTTTCCTTACCTTCCCTTGGTTATCACCATATCCTTTGTTCCCATAGACGGACCTCTCAAATATACCGAATACCACCTTTACCGTCTCTTAACCCGGCCACTTTATTTCTAACCTTGGCCACATCCACACGCGCAACCGCACCTCCATCTCTCATCTGGTGCCAGGCATGGCTTAATGTGCCGGCTTACGGCCTATGTAAATGCTATTTAACCGCACGTAACACTCAGCACCTATCTCTGAATATATCGCAGACTGCATCCTTCTTGACGATCTCGTTTTGCGATACCCGAAGAACCAGGTGGCGGGTTCAAGGCCACACGTCCTGGGGACATCCAAAATCGCATGGTCTAGTCACAGCATCTGATTTTCACACATCATGATAGACCATGTCTTGGGACGGCCGTCTGTCAAGTCGCGAAGACTTCAGGTCCTGGCCGTGCTTGCCTTCTGGTCCGCGTACCTCTTCAAGTACGTCGTCTCCTTGGTTCCTCCATCATACCTCTCAGTCATTGTCTGACACTGAAGCAGAGGCCATAAACACGGCCCTCCACTCGTGCGACTCTACTCGAAGCTCTGTTCCAGGAAGCTGACAGCATGGCAACTCGTCGTCGTAACAATGACATTCCTCTATGCTGGCCGCAACTTCAGTACTCTGGTCGGCCTGTCCAGCCCGGAGCCGTTATCCAACATGTACGACCCGCACTACTTCCGAGCCACTTGGATCTTGACTGCTCTTGATGCCGGCTTTTGGACCGCCATGAAGATCAAGTCCAAGTGGTTGAGGGACTTGTCGAGCGTTGTCTTCTCAATCTTCTACCTGTTTGCTGCAGAAAAGGCCGATGAGAAGGTGCGCAAGGTCCGATCAAACTTGACTGTCGAGCACCTGAGGATCAGCTGGAACAAGGGCATCAGCCCATATATCGACTTCTTCCAGAAGCTCATGCGCCCGCGATACTCCCGCTGGCCCCCGCGCGCTATTCGCATCCCGAGGCCGTCCACAAGCGACTACAAGGAGCATGTTTCAGCCTGGCTATATTTCGACGGGCCACTATCAGAACTTGAGCATCAGAACAGGGTCGTGCTGGACCTGCCAGGGGGCGGTTTCGTCGCCATGGACCCGCGCTGTAACGACGACAAATTACTCTCGTGGGCGTCCAAGACGGGCCTTCCTGTGCTCAGTGTAGATTACAGGAAGGCGCCCGAATACCCGTTTCCGTACGCCTTGAACGAGTGCTATGATGTCTACGCCACGCTCATGAAGACTCGCGGGCGCTGCATCGGCATGTCTGGTAAGGAGACCCCCAAGGTCGTTGTCACCGGCGACAGTGCTGGGGGCAATCTCGCGACTGCCATGACTTTGATGATCATCGAGGGTGGGCTCTTCCCCTCGAGTCACTTCAAGGGGCAAGCCGGCCTGCCCATACCTGACGGTTTGGTTTTGTTCTACCCGGGACTCGACATGAACATTGGAAACTGGATGTCTGACGAGCAAATGGCCCTGATCCAAGACCGGAGAATGCGATCGACCAACAAGGCCATTGCGCGCCGCAAGAGCATGCAATACAACAACCTCGTCGGAACACCGCACCACTCTGACGACGAAAACGAATCACCAAAGTACGTGGTCCACCCGCCAGACGATGGGAACAAGGAGACCAAGCAGCTGGCCAACTCGGAAGGAACTCGAACGCCGCAGCCCGAATACGCCCACGCGACCCCGACCAAATGGAGTAAAACACGTCGATCATCACAACCAGAATCGCCGGCCGTCAGCAAGCGGACCGGCAGTACCTCGTACCACACAGAGCCCCTTCAGACGAGGCTGGCGATGTCTTCCATGCTGTCATACTTCAATGATCGTGTTCTCGCCCCTGAAATGATGCGCGCCATGATTATATTGTACATTGGCCCGCACAACCGGCCGGATTTCAGTGAAGACTACTTGTTATCACCCATACTCGCTCCCGACATGCTCCTCGCTCGCTTCCCAAAGACATACTTTCTGACCGGTGAGCGCGACCCCCTGGTGGATGATACTGTCATTTTTGCCGGCCGCCTGCGCCGCGTCAAGGCCGCGATGTATGCGTCGGGAGGGCAAAGGTTGGATTACATGGAGTCAGACGCCCTGACTGAGGGGTTCAATGACAAAGACGTTGCCGAGGTGAACCTGATACCGGGCACGTCGCACGGGTTCCTGCAATTCCCGACCATCTACCCTCCGGCGTGGAAGCTCATCGACCGCTCCGCCGGGTGGATCGAGGAGGCGTTCGCGTCGAGCGAAAAGCGCGAGCGCGAGAACCGGCGGCGCATGGCCAAGAAGGCGGCCGAGAGCTCGGGGAGGCACCACGTGCGGGCCGAGTCGAGCGGCGACGAGGGGCTGCTGGAGATCGGGATGACCAGGGCGAGGGGCAAGTCGGCATCCAATGGGGTCAAGACCAACGGCAAGGACTCCGCGGCCGCCGAGACCCAGAAGGCCAACGACGGCGAGGCAGACGGCGAGAGCCCGGACCGGAAGGGGAAGAGGAGGGCTAACGGCCGCGCCAAGAAGGACTCGCTCAACAGGCTGGCCAGCTCGGATGACCTCCTCGGGCGGAGGATGCACGGCCTTGCTGGTGGCTTGACTGGTCTAGCGGAGGAGGACTGAAGAGCATGACCCTCAGTGTCAAATCATACGAAGTATACGTCGTCAAGTTCGAGGTGGACGTGGCAGAGCATCGTGCTTATACCGAGCCAAACAAAATAATTTGCATCGGCACATATCATCATCATGCTTTATTTTCTAGACACGTTAAGCTCAAGTCAAGAATTAGAACTACACAGTACAGCTGTATTTGGCAGGCATCAAGACTCAAGACACAGTGGCGTACGCCAGCTATGCCTATCTTCCTCAATCAATGCCGTGAGGACAGCTACACTTGTCCCAGGCTGTCTCTCCGCCTTTTCTACGAGTGTCCCGCCGTCCTCACAACACGACGCCATCCCGGCCGGCCCCAAGACGCCGGACTCGACGTGAGCGCCTGGGAGATTTCATGTCGTAGCCATGACGTTTCTCCATTTGTTTGGACAGGCGCCGCGGAACCGCCCACCCCCCGGGCCCGGGTTCAGAATGGTGTGGGAGGTTGCCTGGAGCGAGGCCAGCTGCGGGAGGATGGACCTGGCGAATCCGCTGTCTTCGTGTGCGTTGGCACAGGTCGGTCCGAAAACATTGCGGAGGCTGTGGCGGTTGGTTAGGAAGATGCTGGCATGCTGAGCGGTTGCGTACATCCCAGGCCAGGATTAGGGGTCCCCGATAATGCTGTGCTTTTTGTCCTCAGCGTCAGCTGGGTGATCAAAATCTTTTCTTCTTCAGATTGGGCCAGCAAGTTCCTTGGTCGGTTGTACTTGTTAGGAAGAGGCTTTGGCATCAGCTGTACTTCTGTGAACAGGAATCCGGCGCCACAAACAAACAAACCCTGCCCCGAAGAAATTGGTTGTTATTCGCACAATGCCATATATCCGGATCTGTCAGCCCAGCGCATTCACACTTGTACTGCCGCTCAGATATCGAGCAGTGAGTTGCGATCTGCGTATGACCAATGCGGGCTTGTTCGAACCTCCTGGTAAGCCACAGTATGCACATAGGACGCCGTCACGAGCCAGCCCCGGGCCGCAGTTCAAACGGCCTTATCAAAAGACGGGCCGTGGTCGAAACAATATCGTAATCATCTTGTGTCTCGCATGGGCATGGGAAGGGGTGGCGAGACCGCGGAAATGACTAGAGGAGCACAAGTGCGCCAGATCGAGGCCTGGCCTCCCCGAACTCTGGCCTGGCCTCCCCGAACTCTGGCCTTTTCACCTTCTCAAAACCATCACCGTGATGCGTAGAACCAGGGATGACATAGACGGTCGATCACTCTCATCAGCAGAAGTGTAGACCAGGAGGATCTCCTGCTGGGTTCTGACACCTGGTGGTTGCTTTTTCCTCTCTTTTTTTGGCCTCGATCGGCCTGGTCGGATGTCTGAGGGTAGCCTCCTGCACGTAATGAGACATCTCGCTCGGATCAATGCAGACGTGGGCCCATCGATGTGCACCTGCTCGCACCAGCATGCAGGTGGTTGCAGAATCGTACAAGTGCCTGCAGAAGCGCCATGTAGGCCGAAATGACCTTACCCAGGTGCGTTCGTTGGTCCATCCGGAGGCGACCCCGGCCCTCATCGGCATTGAGATTAGAAAGGTTCATCGAGACAACTGTTAAGACTTGGTGGAAATTCTGAATTCCCGCCAGAGGACGTGGCTGGAGTGCCAGCCAGGCAGGAGGAAGCCGGTACAGCTGCACGTCAACGACACTCTCCTGCAAGGCACCAGCCAGTCTGTTGCACCCCACCGGCATGTAGAGGCTGCAGGCCGCAGCTGAGGCTGCAGCTCTCAGCGTCCAGGCGACACCCAGGAGGACCTGTCGGCTCCTGCAGCCTCCAATGGTAATCTAGACCACCTGCTTGAGATGCTGCCCTGCCCGGCTCGCCCTGACGTAGACTACCCGTCGGGACGATATCAGAGCAACGGCCCATACCCCGCGCGATCGACGGGCAATCGAAGACATTCATTCCAGAGCGAGGACGCGCACCGCGTCTCCCGACGGGAGCCTCATCTGGACGCGTGGGGTTTTGGGACTATCGGCGCAGGCCAGTCAGTGCGGAAGGACGGGAGATCATGAGCGGGTGGGGCGGGGAGAGATAGAGGGAGAGAGGGAAATCATGGCCTTTCCACCGATCTGGACTAATGGCTCTTGTTAATGCCGGCAGGGCTGGTGGCTCGACTTCTCGAGTGGAATGGAGCGGTCGCACAAGGTTGGGCCGGGGGGTCTCACTCAGCACAGTCTGGCCTGTCTCGCCCCAAGGGTCGCGTTCACAAGGTCTCAGCTCGCGTCAGATGAGGAGAGCACGCGTCGCGGCATCTGGTGACGGAAGATGGGTAGAATCTGTCTCGGGTGGGGAAAGAGGAGGCCTGCGACAGCGCATCGGCCGATGAGGGTGCTTTGATACGGCACGAGGAAAAGAGGCAGATTTTGGCCGCCACCCAGTACGAACAGTGTGGGCGGAGATTTCCAGGCGCCTGATTCTTTCACACTAGAGCCTTGTGTTTCCTGCCAGCTGCCAGCTGCCAGTCTCGGGTAGCCTCTTGTCAGTTCAGATCTCCGGTGCATACCCGGCCTTCACACCAGTCGCACAGTGTCCACCATGTCTCACTCGGGAGTGATCCGAACAGGTGTCAGCCCAGCGTGAAAAGAAGCGCAAGAGAGTGTGGCTGGACGCACTGTTTCGGAGAGGGGAAGCGGTAGCGAGACACAAGAGACGGTCGTTTCTCGCACACAGATTGTCCTTGAGTTGAGGAGCTCTTGCTCCCAGTCCGCGGGCCCAGTTGAGCTGAGGAATGCTGGCCGGGGAGGAGGGCGAACAGAACAAAGGGACTGAGATGCAGTCCGCAGCCTGGCTCAATTGCGTCGTGACTAGGCGCAGTCACCAAAGGAAAAGGAATCCGAAATTGATGGGACTGTTGGGGGCAGGAGAAAGGGTGTAAAGCAGCAGAAATGGTCTTTTGCAATTCGGTCCGTAGCAAGAGCTGCGCAAAGAAAGTGGTATCTGACAGAATCAGGACATGTACAATCGCCACCACCTTTCCAGTCCTTCCCAAGGGCCTTTTGCACATGGACATTTTCAACGCCTGCCAACATGACTTGGCTACTCCCATTTGAGGCCCCTCCCGGTCCCACCATTTTCCCGCTTTTAGAAACAGCTACAGACAGCAGGGTCCTAAAGTGATAGAATATATTTGATACAGAATTGCTGTGAACATGTTGAGCGCCAGCCCCTTAACACCTCGACAAGAGAGATATGCGCCGGATAGATGCCAATGTCGCGAACTGTGGTCGTCGGAACAGTGACATGTTTCGTGTAAACTCCGAAACATCCTGAAGTATTATGAATTTGTGTGCGGTGGTAAGAGGGCGAATTTCGATGCGGACATATCCAACGTATGAGTGTAATGCGAATGAGAGCCGGTCGCCCCGCTGTGCATCGGGGGTTCGAAGCCTATATGACCTCGTTTGTCGCAGAATGGGCTCGTCGGCCTCTGGCTAGGAGAGTTCGGTCTTGACCAGGCTCCGCGCAGACTTTGAGAGAAGATTGTCCCCTGATTTGATACCATCGTCGGTGCCAGGCGTCGTTGATCTCGTGGAGGTCTTCTTCTTGTTCTTCATCTTACTTTGCATTTCCGCAAGCAAGATAGCAGCGCCGATCTCGTGTCTTGTCCTGCTGCCAGCAGACTTTTCGATGTGCCGCTTGAGGTGATCTCGGAAATTGTCGCATCTACCGAATGTTTTGGGAGTCTCGCAGAATTCACAGCGCCACGTTTCTGGATTATCCGAATGTGCTCTGGTAGTCCGTTAGTATTTGGGTTCGGATGACGCCGCTGAATGTAACTGTCACTCACTCATTATAATGCCTCTTCAAGTGCTCCTGCCTCGAGTAGCTCTTCCCATTACACTCAGGGTATTCACATCGGTGTCTGTTCGCTGGGGCCTTGGAGACCTTGAAGCCTTCTTGGAGTGGAGGGAGCTTCCCCGCCACCTGCTTGGCCTTGGGAGTACGACCCTTTCCAGAGTTTGTCTTCGGAAGGCTCTGTTGTAATAATGCCGACTTTTGCTGAGGCCCGTCCATGACGATCCTCCGCCTGATGTTGCCGTGGGAGATCCCCAGGGGACCGGGCGTTGGGGTTGTCATGGCCACGGCCGGCGAGGAAGTCCGCTCAAAAGTTATGGGGCTCCCGTCCGCATGGTGCTGCCAGATTGCTGTCATGTCGCAGCTTGGAATGTGGTTACTGAACAGTGGAGACGGAGTCGGAATCATGAGAGGGTCCATGAAACTGTACGCATCCATGTTCTGTGTAGGAGTGAAGTCCACATTGTTCTGAAATGCCGCCGCCGAGCTGCTGCTCCTGGACGGTGTCATCGGCAGACCATGACAAAGCATATTGGGAGCCACGGTTGGTTTCATGTCTAAAGGAAAGCAGCCAGATGTTGATTGCGGCGAGGGCGTGAAGTCGTCGAACATCATGGATTCATTTCCAAAGGCGATATCAAAGTCCATGGGGTGCTGTGGAGTTGAGTTTCTGGGCGGTGGCGTCAGGGCATCGTATAGCGAAGAGGCTGATGAGAAACTACCGGACGAGGACGGGCAGGATGACGAATATGGCAGGGACTGGCTGTTGAAGCCGAAGGTGAAGCTGTCGTCCGCGTCCATGTTCTGATCGAGTAGGAGGATGTGGTGGCTGTTGCTGGAGGTATAGCTGTCTGAACCGAGAACTTCCTTATTGGGCTGTCCCCTGCGTGTCATTCCAAGAGCCGGAAGAGTGAAGGCGAGTAAGCTGGATACCGGCCCGAGGGTGTCAAGAAGGGATGTATTGAAGGAGTGCCAGAATGATATAGTACAGATATGTCGAAGGGCACACAAGATCCAAGGGATTGTCGAGCTTCACCGGACAGTGGCTTGTTGGACAGGGAGGTCGTCAGGTCCAATATAAGAATGCGCGGACAGTTGAGCGGCTCATTGGAATGGAGACCCTGAGCCACTGGTGGTTGCTCAATACGTAGGGGTGGCACACCCAAAAAAGACGCGGCAGACGTGGGCCAGCCCAATACAGAATCGAGGTTGGGGCCGTCGAGACGTTTGAGAGAAACATCCCTACACCAACCTATTGCTTGCATGAAGCATCTGTTTTAGTCGGGACTTGTAGTGCCCCTGGAGAGCAGACGGGCAGACCGTGGGCAGGAGCTATCGATAGATCGGTGGTCCTTTGCAGCAAGATCAGTACCTCTGAGCGGCCAGGCCACCTCGCAGTACCGCGCCTCTTAACCAAAGTACGGGATCGCAGCCAGGGACACAGATACCCCGGCCGACACGGAGAAGTAGAGTCGCGCCTGGAGAAGAAACAAGGTGCATGAACCGGTAGATCTGCCCCACAGCGAGTATCGTGATGGTGGGAAACTGGAATGAATTTCGCCTATACGGTAATGGCGCCTTCCAGAGCGGGCCTCACGACCATCGGATTTGAGACACTGCGGTGGGCGGCCAAGCTTGACAGGCTGGGCCCCATCGCCAGATGCCTTCCGCAGTCTTCAGGGACAATCTCGGCATCTGGCCACGGTTGGGGCAGGCAGACAGTGCGAGAGCAGGCAGCTCGCCATTGGAAGATTGCTGAAGCCTCCAGGCCGCCCATGACGCCAGTGAGGCTGCGCGAAGTACCATGCAGGTCGAGAGACGTCGAGCTGGGGGGTACCACGGAAAAGCAAGCATGCTCAGACGTAATTGGAGCTTCCGTGCCGCAAGCCGCTCTTGGACGAACTCGTTGAGGCCCAGGTGATCAGCTCGTCGTGCTCGATGCCGATTGCTGGCCCCGGGGCCTTGGGGGGAGGGCTGTCAAGCGAGTCTCCATCTCCTGTTTGCGAACGATGCGAACGTGGAGTAGCAGAGTGGCTTTTGGCTCTTTGTTCGCAGAGCCGCACACCGAGGACTGGACGGAACGCCCCCGTAATGAGGGACAAAGAGCGAGCTCGACCATGAAACCATGGGGCATCGACCTTTGACCTTGAACCATCGACCGTTTGAGGCGTTCGGACAATGGTGGTGGTAATGGTGTATATGCTAGTCGCCGTTATGTGCTGCTCGACAGACCAGCCGCGAGGGCAGGAAGGCTGTAGGTCGGGCTCACTGCACTTGAGCTCTGCCGTTCCTAGGGAACCTTGTCTCCCTGCATCTGGGACCTTGCAGCATGATCTTCCTGGCCTGCTGCTTGACCGTGCTGGGGCCAAGCTTAGTGTAAAAGAGGCGCTCCTGTTGCAGGTGGGCGACTTATCCCCATTGTCCGTTGTCGAGCCCACGCGCCCACAAGGCCAAACAAGCCTCTCTGCCAAGCGAATTTGAGCAACTCTATTGATCCTGGGTCCGGCATTGCCCAGGACTGTCGAGGAGCAGGACGGATGCAGCCAGACTGTGGCCAGACTGTGGCCACCCACCACGACACGCAGCGGCTGCGTACTGTAGACTCGGATGGCCCTCTGGCTCTGGGATGTCAGACCCCGGGACATGCACCGTGTGACTCGGCCACGAGCGGGATCAGAACCAGGGGAGCATTCTCGTCTCGGCCGGCACTGTGCCCTGATGTGTCCCAGACTGGTGGTGTCCTGCCTGTCTCTTGGCCCGGTGGACGCATAGTAGAATGATGGTGGCGCCCGGCCGAGTTCTAGTCAAGAGATTAGATGTTGATGGATAGATAGTGGTCCGGAGAAGATGAAATTGACTTGTGTTGGATCGATCAAGCACAGACACAACCGTTCAGCCCGTTCGAGGCCCCTTGTGAAGATCACAAATCTCCGTGCCGAGCGGGCGAGACGAGACTCCCCTCCCAAAGGATCAGCATGTCGGCCGTGCAGTGCAGCGCACAAGAGTTGTATGTGGTCCGTAGTCTGTGGTCTACAGTACCTCACTCACACTACTGTACACCCACCCACCTACCCTACCCTAGGTACCCTCCCACAGCAAATGCACCTTCCCTGCTTCCCTGCTCGTTGGCTCGAGCAACCCCTGCCTGTCACAGCACCTGTCAACCTGTCAACCGCAACCGCAACTGCCATCCGTAATATGTCAACCGTCAGATCCGCTTCTGTGACCAACAACAGGCACGCTTTCAGCTGCCCTGCCTCGAGACGATGGCTTCACTGCTCTCCCACCCCCCAACAGGCAGAGCACCCCGCGGCCACGGCCACGCACTTGAGCAGGCCTCAGCGTACCTCGGGCCCAAGTGCGACCAAGACAGGTCAGCTCGCACCCGCAGGAACACTCAAAAGTCAAGGCATATAACTTGGTTGCTAAATCCTCCCTGTAGGAGGATCCCCTACCATTTGACTTGTGGGATATCTTATGAGACATTCAAACCACAATCTCTGCCACCTGGGCAGGTCTTGGTCGATCCCTTTCTATATACTCGCCATTGTTTGCACAAAGCCCCGGTCTTTGCGACAGTAATAAGGGCCTCGCCGACTCACCCAGACAAAACGGAATGAAAGCGGCCTTGCTGGCCCGTGTTCATCTGTGCTGCCTCTCAGTACTCCGCAAGACTGGTGAGAGAGACTGTGGGGTTCCTCAGTCAAGTTGCTGTTGTGGCGCCAGCCATCCCCGCGTTGGGCCTGGGCTCGTACGGGTGCGAGTTTGTTCTGCCCAATGCCTACATTGCCGCGGCGAGTTCAAAACCATGTCTTGCCGCCTATACACCCCGCCTTTGCCCGTCACGGCCCGCCGAAATCAGGTTTCTCGTGAACCTTGATTTGCGGCCCTTGCCAGCCTTGGGCATGCCAAAGGTACCTCGACTTGAAGAGGCGGCCGCGCCCTCCCCGCTGTCGCGACAAAATGAAGCCACCATGGCCCCACCGCCTTGAAAATTGGGTTGCTTCCCTTCACGAGGAACCCCTTCAGCATGCCATCGTTAATCCAGGACTCCCACATGTTGTCTCAGAGACGGCGGAACTCGATCTCGTGAGGCTTTCGTGGTGTCAGTCAACGCCTGTGAACCTATGTTGTCAGAAGCCCCTGGCCCGGTCCGGCGTTCATTGGGGGCCTCTTTCTCTTTTGGATGCATCTTGCAGATGATCATCATGCCACATTTTAGCCTGTTCTGCCTTCCGCGATCATTATGCACACCGGCTGTGTTCCGCCTACGTGTGATGGAGCGCGCACATTCAACCTGCGTGGTGAGTGGGTGGCCAGTCTTCCTGCACCTCGCAAGGGTCTTCTCTGTATGCTCTCTTAGCATACCCTATCCGGAAGGTTACCCGGGGCGTCAAAGGACCAGTTTGCCCTGGTTTCCTGTTTTGGCCGCGCGCACAAAAGTACAGTATCCAGTCTCCGGGGCGCAGGCGCAGACACCTTGACTCCGGCTCACCGAGTACCCACCCAGCCTTTGCCTGTTGACCACAACAACGGTTGGCCAATCCCTTATTGTAGTTGCATTATCATTCGTTGCCCCTGGGCTGGCTGAGATGGTGAGCGCAATCCGGCTTCTACTACCACATGAACCTGATTTCATACCTTTTTCTCCTGAGGAGCACTAAGCCGCGCACCATCTGTGTGCGAATCAGGAGTCGAATGCACGATCGAACCAAAATGGCTTAGCGACAGACTCGACTCCTCCTCATCGTAGCCCACGATCGGATATCGAGGGCGATATGACACTTGGTATCCCAACGGGCAGGGCCTGGACCGTCCTCGTCTCGCGCCCTGTTGATGGGACAAGCCACGTCGACCCTGCCAAATTCTTTCATCAGACGGCACTTCCCGTTGCGTGAGCAATGTCACCTTTATCGGCTGTGATCTCACCGCGTCTCGCCGAGGATCCAGTCCACGTCTCCCGTTTGGCTGCGTGCAAGGCGTCTTAGATGCTCTCGCCGGAGGTGGGTGGAATGCCCTCAGCAGGGGCACAGCCTCGGGACATCAGTGACCGTCGAGTCTCTTGCGAGTTGCCACGATCGCCATTTCTGCCTGGTCCTACCAATGCAAGCCATTTTCGGAACTGCGTTGGTGTCCGAATCGTGAGCCATGTCGATTCGAACCTGTCGGGGGCCACAACGATTACTACCTTGTGGGAATCTAGGCTCACAGCCCGTTCTCGCAAGAATATATCCTGCTTGGCCAATGTTAAAGAGAATGTGTTACAAACTGGAGTGAAACGGCCCCGTGGCCGGGCTATGGTGAGTGAGTTTCGACTTCGGCTCCGGTCTTCACAGGCGTCGATTTGACAACCACCGTCCCATTATGGGGCCCTTCATGTGGATTCTGTGCCTCGAAGTCGAGCGTACCAATAGCCGCTATTGCAACCGCTTGATTGCGAATGGGATAGTGTGGCTGACAAACTGCATACTCGATGGTACATCGCGCCTCTCGCTTCCGGTTGATGGCCGCACGAAGAGCGTACAACTCGTCAATTCGTGCACGACCAGCCCTGTGGGGCTGGGAGGAGCTATCACACCAACTACCAAGATTGGTTCTCCGTGACATAAAAAGTTGCAGCTAGTTGGCCCACCTTTCCCCCGAGGGAGCTGAATATGCCACTATCTGAAGTTGAGGGCAACCCCTGGCCACGAAGAAGCCCCTGCCATCTGGCATCAACTATCACCGGCTAAGAACAATACATGCCGAGGCTTCCGTTGCGAGAGTGGCATTGCTGCTCCCTGTGGATTACTCGCTCCGGTACGAAGAGCCCAGACCAGCTAGTTGAAGCAAGGCAACGCCGACATCTCTCCACGGAAAAGAACGATGGCCGTAACCGTTACTCTGCAGGAGGATGATTCTGGCATTGCAGGACGGAGATTTTGTCATGAATAGTCATTGGGTAGTAGTCACCCAGAAAGCTACGTGGCCATTGCTATAGTCGACTTATCCGAGGACGTTGTGGTTATTTTCTCCGGGGATGTTGTTACTGTTGCCCCCACCAGCATTGGAATATAAAGGTTGGAGTGACAGGTTGGGGCTATAGTGTGTGTTCTCTGGCCTCTCCCCCAAGCGATTTGTTTTCTTTATTTCGAACCAGCTCTACTCAATCCCTGGATCTGGCATTATATAATTTCAGCAGCAACACCAAAATCTGGGAACGCAACAAGCATCACCCATGTGTACCCTCAAGAAGCAATGCTACGCTTGCAAAGGGGCATGTGTGGAGCAAGTTGTAGTGCACTGCCCTAGATATCTCGCTGGACAGGACTGCGGCCAGTCTGATGCGTCTCGAGCAGGACAGGCGGGTGGCATGCTCCTTCAAGAGATATTACACCTGGCCCCATGTCCTAGGCACGGGATTGACAACCCCCACGATCAGTGTAAAGCCACACGCAAGTTTCTGATATATCAAAATAGTTTCATTACTGAGTATCTCCTAGGAAATCTCGTATTACTTTCCAAATCTGGGCCTCGGGTCAAGATGCCGAATCCGCTCCCAACGGACATAGGAGAGGATGGAGCAGACCATGGCTCTGTCCGGACAGTCACTGATCATAGGGGCACGAGAGAGGATGCTGCACCGGGGGCGTATGCATGTGGGGGGAGACAAGAAGATCTCAAATCGACGCCAATAATTAATGTGTGAAGGATAGAGGATCACAAGTGGCATGACATTGGGTGGCATGATGCCCAAAGAGATAGGCAAAATGTATGCATATATGGCAGTCTTTCAAATTGAAGAGGGCAAAAGCAACTCCGGCTGTGCCACGGACTCGTCGACGTGCCAAGAAGATCTGGCGAACATCAAGCCCACCGGACCGGGTGGCGAACGCACCTCGCAAGCCACACTCTCTACCACACGCGTATATAGCCGCTGCTGGGGTCTTTACTCGTCGGCACGAGGCGAATGGCCTGATACATATGTGACACCACCTAAGTGTTCGGAAAAGACTCGCAGATCGGCATGGGTACAGGCTACAAGGCGATCGATCGCTCCCGGTGAATGGCAGGCTCCGCCACGGGCGCGCACAGGGAAAAAAAAGCCAGCCCCGATGCGAGGTCGTTCAAGCCACGGCCCCGCGCGGCCTAATGGCTAGCCACATGCAACAACAGGTCTTACACACTGATGAATACAGCCTGACAGCTGCCCGTCTGGGAAGTCTTTGCCACCAAAGAAGGTAGGCTGGTGGACCGGGAAGCTGCAGAAGAGGCGCCGGGCTGCGTGGTCGGCACTCTCCGCCAACCGATGACACCCCGTTGGATGTGGCGTTGGATGCCCAAGGAGCACACGTTGTGCCTCTTTGGCAGCTGACCATGAAATAACCTCAAGCTAGGTTGGCTGCGGGCGGGCTTGTTGCGCCGGGTCTCCGATGCCAGACGTTACACGGCAAGTGTCTGGCACGCCGTCCAAGTAGTGGCTGCATCTCACGGGGGAATCGAAATATTGCAGCATTTTGCGACGTCAGTTTCGTATAAGCTCTGTTTGGATCTACCTCGACCGGGATCCGTCAGGTCGATTTCAAGACCTGTCTCCGAGATCAATGACCTGTCATATAATGACAGGGCAACCTTCCAGCGCGGGGATCCAGCAATAGCCCTGTCCTTAGCCGATAACAACATATTGTCGCCGGCAGCGATGGAAGGTCCCTATTGACAACCCGAGCCGCTTACCAAGTGCTACGAAGCCGGCCCTTGTAAATGCATGCGACAACGGATTCAGCAGTATAACGCTTTGAGAATCGAGATGCGGTTCCGGGGTAGCACGTTTGACAAGATCAGCGGCTGACAATAGCTGACTATTGGACCGTTGCATCCAAAGTCTTGGAGCCGTTGTCAATGTCAACCTCTCCGTCCTTTTCATAGGCTGATATTGTCACCTTAAACCACCGCTACGTCACCTCCCGGAGCCGCATCGCCGGCACCGAACTCTTCATACACCTCCTGCATCTCTTCTTCTGTGGCCTCCAGGCCCGAGCTGCTCATCAACTTGGCGTTCTTATCTTCCGTCCTGGGCTCGATAAGCAGGTTCTCCTGCACCTCACAGTCCGTCAGGGTGCAGTTGTCTCCAATTTCGCTCCGCTTGCCCAAGATGCAGCGAGTAAGCTTACATCCCTTGCCGATCACGACCCCGTCCATGAGCAAGCACTGGAAGAGCTTGGCCCCCTCTTTGATCTGACAATTGGCGCCGACAACCGACTCCTTGATGGTCACTTTTTCGTCGACCATCACGTTCTCCGCGACGAGGCTGTCCGGACGTGTGATTGTCGTTCGACCCCTGACGCCGTCCGGGTACATGACTTTCTTGGGGTGTGCAAAAGGTGAGGGCGTCTCGCCGCGAGCCTCGGCTTCTTCAATAGAGGGAAGTTTTGCGAGCTGGAGCGAGACATTTAGTAAAAGTTGGGCAGTATCCACCCTCCGAACAATAGGCGCCGTTGGCTTGGACGGGTGTATGTAGGCAAGGATGGGAGGCACGACGTCGTCGGTGGAAAGGGTCTTGGCTTGTGCTGCGGATAATTTTGTGGTTGCGTCTGCACCAGAGACACCATCAGGACCCGTGAGCTCGGAAGACATACTGTCTTCGTGCAGCGAGTCTGTGTCTGCTGTTTTTGTGTCCTTCGGGGCGAAGATCTTGTCGAATCCCAGTTTCTGCGCGAGTCCCGTCTGCCAACCTGCCTTGGCCCACCAGCCAATAACATCTTCTCCGATGCTGTCAAGGCGGTCGTTGTCGCGGACAAAGTCCAACACCCACTGGGGGAAGATGTAGATGTGAGCGTCTCGGTATGTAGTTCGCACTTGGATCCGGGGATGTCTTCGAACGAGCCCATGTCGCAGAGGGTAGCCGTCTCTCTCCTCCATCAAATCATTCAGCGAGTCAGTAGGCATCGAGTAGACCAGATTCGACATGTTTGGTGTCAGTGTCTCTTTGGAAGATGGTGCTGGGGCTGCCAAGGGTGTAGTAGCGATGAAGTCGGTTTCTTCTCCTTTGACGGGTGTCTCCGTCTTAGTCTGATACCAGACTCCCATGCCGCCACTGTGCGCGCCTTGGTCTTCGGAGATCAGGCCGGAGCTGTTCCCTACCAGGTCCCTCAAAGTCTCGCAATTCACCATCCATGCCTGAAGAAGTTGATCGCCACCCAGCTCGCAGACCAGGTCGCACGGAAGAACCACAAAGTTTCCGGTGACGGTGGACCTAACCTCAGGAAGTCGCAGGATCTCTGCTGTGCCAGTGTTATGGTCCAGGTCCTTTGGTGCCAGCAAAGAGGGCCGTGGCAAAGGGAGACTGGTCAAGGCAGGGTTCAGGCTCAGTGTCGAAGATATGGCCTTCTCGGCCGAGGGAGGGCAGATGAGTGTGATGTCTGACGAGTTCATCAGCACAGGCCGGCCCGCGGTATGCCTCACAGGTACTTGTACTTACCTGTGATGCCTGCCCTGTAGCAAAAGTCTAGGGGATACCAGACCATTGGCCTGTTGGCGATGGGCAGAAGAGCCTTGGGGTGCTCATCAGGGTTTGCCGTGTACGTGGGCAACGAAGACCCTGGCCCACAGAGAATAAGAGCCTGCAGGCCAGGTGAGGCCGAGGAAACGGCGTGCGGCATTCTGGGGTCAAGGAGCGGCGTGACGTTCAAAGGCCTTCAGAGAAAACAGACTTTCGTGCAATCTGGTGTGCGTTTCTGAGTGAGTGTTTGTAGGCTCATGTGTCTTGATTGTTAGACAGGGAGGAGTTTGTGTGGTTTACAGGCCAAGTGACTGACTGATTGCTCTCAGTCTCACAGACGCTGTCTGGCTGACTCACTCATGAAGTTCAATCTTTAGCGGCAGCGCGGCCCTCACAATCCACCCCCTGGAAGACAGGCCGTCTTCGCTTACGTAAGTGGCCTCGACATCAGGACCAGGGTTTGGATGGGAGCTGGCTGTCCACAGCCCCGGGTTGTGCAGGGTGGCAGGGTCAAGCCCGAGGTCGCCAGCCACCTCCAACGCCAAGTGAGGTGCGCGCATCCCAGCAAGGAGATGACAGTCCCGCCACATCTTTTCGCGTCTACGGTAGTTTATATATGCAACTAACTTGCACATGCGACGCGAACTCCGGCCTTCTCCCCAGCTCCACAGTTCAACCCACTGTGAAGACTGCATCCAACGTCGCACAGCGCCAACTGACGTAACTGATGCGATGACCGCCTCTTTGTGATGTCTTCACCTTATGATAACCGCGGCCCGTCGCGCCGCCGAAACGGTGTCTGGAGCCACTGGGTCCCGCTGGCAGTGACTGTAACTGTTGCCACTGTTGGAGTCGCGGCCTGGATCTGGAGCCAGCGCAGCAATGACGAGGAGGACGAAGAGGATGCCATCACCCAGCACCTGGACTATGAGCATGCTGATTACGGCGACAATCCGCCCTACGGTGCCACCGGCGACAATGTGAGCGTCAGAGCCCCGCCGTCATTCAGGAGCGACTTGAGGTCCGAAGAGGTCGGGTATGGGGTCACACAGGTCGATGCTAGTGCACCAGGCTGGGGCGCGCGCATGTCTGGTGCGTTGCGACGCACGCCCAGCCCGCAAAACATCCTTGATCGTGCCGGAAAGACGGTCGCCGCAGGTGTCGCAGCGGCGGGAACGGCTATGGGGAGCGCCCTGGCTGCCATCCGGGAGGAGGACAAGGCCGCGTTCGCCGACCACGAGACGTGGTCCGAGGAAGCAGATGCGAAGGACGAGAAAGGCACTCCCGCGCAAGCACGTGACCATGGCAGCAAGAAAAGAAAGACAGTGGCCATTGTCGTCTCTGCTGATACGCAACTAGACCTGGACGAAGACGGGTATCATGAACATGCCGTATGGTTCCCTGCGATTCTGTCACCACTCATGCGCTTTGGACACTAACACAAGACCTTAGTCTATACTGTCGCATATCCCCAAGCACAATGACTTCTCAAAGGTCAAGCTTTTCATCTTGATCTACGCACCAGGGCTGAAGGACACGGTTACGGAGACGACGAGCACTCGCGCACCAGCCTCACTGAGCTCATCTTTCTCTGTGGTGGGCCCTGAGCAGGCCTTAACACCCGGGGAGGAGGTGAAGAGTCCGCTGTGAGTACCATGGCTCAACTTGACTATTCTGTGTCCAATCGAGCTAACGGTGGCCTTTATAGACTGTCCTCGTCCGGCAACCCGGCCTTCAACGCCATCTACTCGCAGGCCATCAGTCTGGTTGAGAAGGAGACCAGCGTCCTCCCATTCACCACGCCGGCAGGCTATACGCACATACTCCACCACCTCAAACCAGAAGTTGTCTACCTGCAGGAATCTCTTGCCGGAGAAAACGGACTCCATGTGCAAAAACTCCAGGCGTGGCTCAGATACGACATTATCCTGGTCGTCGGTGCTGAAAGTGGCCATGGAGGCTTGGCCGATAGCGAGTCTGAGGCAGAGAGGCCCGAGCAGGCACAAAAGTGGTGGCAGAAGGAGGACCGTGTGGGGCGTGGCCGGGGAGTGATAGTCGTGGACGGGATGAGAGTAAATGATGACTGGTCGCGTCGCGTCCAGGGAAACGAGCAATGAACTTTATGATCTGGCAGGGGGGGGGTGATGAGAAATGAGATACACCGCAGCCCAAGGCGCAGCGCCAGAGCTGGACCAGCACACACAGGCTGGCCTTATGGCTGGAGCACAATGTTTGGTGGATTGATATTGCCGATATGAACTGTAGTGGATACGCACAGTAGATACTTCTCTTGCTGGGATAATGAACAGGTGGAAATAAGCACCGGGAATATGCAAAACACTGGGCAAGTATGGATATGCCTTGATTGTGCAGACCTTACGATGAGGCTCAAGTGTGGCGACCAGGGGATGCGGTACGGAACACTAAACTTGCCTGACAGACCCCTGCTTGACAGACCGACAGACCGACAGACCGACAGACCGACAGATACAAACAGCCTTCACTCCATTCCAAAAGATACGGGCTTGTTCAGGTTCCATGATAAGTGCGTGGACTCTGTAAATACCCTTGTGAGACCCGACATTTACGCTCTTTTTCAGCCTTGTAAAGCGATTAAGATATTCTAGAAGGGACATCTAAAAGAGGGGAAAAGACTGAGACACCATGTTGTACTGAAAACAGAGGGACTGGACAGGAAGAGAGATTTGAGTGTCCCCCCCCCCCCTTCACACACAAAAGCCATCTCTATAGTAGGTTCCTGGTGCGTTCCTTATACGAGTCGCGGCAAAGGCTGAGGACACGAGGTATGAGCTGGGTCGTTGTTCTCAAGTATGCTGGATTTGTTCTGTCAGGTGTCACCATCTCGGTGCTTGACCCGGGGAGGACAGAAGTGGGGCCACCCTAGCATCGAGAAGCGCCAAGGTCGACCCACCCAGCCGACTTCCAGGCTCCGACCGCCGACCTCTCCTCCCCACGCGCGCCCATCATCGCATTACACTGCATCACATCACCGTCCCTTTCGGCCGACAGCATCACTACCATCTCGAAGCCATCCGAGAACGCTTCCTACCATCCACATAGCCGTCGCCGTTGCCGTCGCATCTGGCCGTTGGCACGAGGATTGTCGGCCTCGCCCATTGTCCCCGACCGCTGCACGGGACGACGAGACCCACGAGATTCTTTGAGCGCGCGTCTGTCCAACAGCTCATAGCCCAATCGTCAGCGACTCCATCTCACCCCGGGATCGCCCCATCTCCGGCGCCTGCCTACACGCCCACATAAGCCCAGCAGCGTGCAATCCTACCTGGCCAAATGCGATCGAACCGCGCCCCTCACACCGTGTTGCAATAACCTGGGAAGCAGGCCGAGCCGCGCGCACGAGCACCGGGCACCGGGCACCAAGCACCACCACCACCACCTGGCCGCGGGGCCTCACCGGCAGCGCACTGCGCAGTCTGTTGAAGCAGCGCACCGTTCGCCATGGCTCCCAGCACGACTCCCATACCTCCACCCGTCATTCCTCCCCATCCCAAGACGAAGCGCCCGATCCCCGCCGGCATCCAGACAAATGGCGCGCCGTCTTCATCCTCTCCCTCGCCCTCCATGTCGGCAAAGAAGCCTCCCAACAGCGCCAAACAAGCCCCAAACTCTGCCTCAGCAAACGGTGGCACCGTCACCGTCGCCCGGCCACCAAATCGCGTACGGCAAGAGATCACTGCCCAACCCAATGGGGCCGCCCGCCCGGGCACGAATGGCGCCACCCAGCCGGCCTCAACCGGTGCGGCGGACCCAGCCATGATGCCGGTAGACGTGCAGCAGCGTGAGTCTCACCTACCGCGCGTAATGCGTATCCTAGACTGACGAAGCCTAAGCTCCATCCCGCCTGTATATCCTGAAGAAGTACTACGGCAAACCCCCGTCGCTCATCGTCCACCTCCACCCGAATCATTTCAAATTCGACGCCCAGGATGACTATTTCCTCTATTCGTCGTCAATGAAAGCCTTCCTTGACCACCTCAAAACGCGAACCATTCCGCACGATATGCTCGCCAACCTGACCGAGTCCGGAGTACCTTTCTACGAGGGCTGTCTGATTGTGGAGGTCCATGACCACAGGAGCATCGCAGCTGAGAAGGAGGATGCTGCAAAGCATGCTTCTGCGAAGAAACCCGACGTACCAACATCGGTTCACAAGAACAATCCCTACATCACGCCGTCGCCGAACAAGCCGTTTCAGAGGGATCCCTTGACTGCCGTCAACGGCCAAGCCAAGAGTCCGGAGGTTGACTCAAAAGGAAAGCCAGCCGGGTCGACGGATCAAGGGTCGAGGCAACTGTCCAATTCCCCGCAGAGCCAGAAGAGCAAGGCTCCCCCGAAACGGAAAATAATCACTGTCGTCCTCTTCCCCACGCAGCAGAGCCGGCAAGCAGACCTTGCGATAAGGGCATGTAACCCCCGCGGCTCTATCGATGGTCGGCAAGACGCAAATGGTGGTGGCATGCCCCCTCCGACCCCCTCAGCGCTCGTTCCGCCCACACCGACAGGTTTAAGCATGCCACCCCCAGCCAAGAAAGTGAAGCGCGAGCGCATGGAGCTGGACAGTAGCAACATCTACGCGGCTGAAGGCGCAATGTTACTTGCTACTTTGCCACCCCTGGACCTGGAGCCGAGCAAGGACGTAGAGACCGTGATGCGCAAAATCGACGAACAGACGAGGCTTCATGCGCACCGCTTTCAGCCGCTGCCGCAACCCAAAACAAGGAAGCGGACAGTTGCAGAGATGGCCGCCGACGAGGCCCAGGCCGCCGAGAATGAGAGGTTTCTGCTTACACTGGACGAGAAGATCACGCAAGGCAGTAGCTCAGTTCCTGGCGGTGATGGACAGCAGCAGGTCGCACCTTTCAACAATACTTTTGATCGCTTTAAGAAGATCGAGGACATTAAGAAAGAACACGCGGAAAGGGCAAAACAAGAGAAACTCAAAAGAGAAGAAAACGAGCGCAGGCTTGCAGAGCAGAAGGTCCAAGCACAGGCCCAGCAGCAGCAGCAACAGCAGCAACAGCAGCAAGCAGCAGAACAGGAGAGGCTCCGCCAGGAGCAGGCCGCCGCCGCTCAGAGGGCGCAACAGGAGGAGATGCGGAGGAAAATGCAGCAGGCGCAGCAAGCACGGGAGAGGGCACACGCCCAGGCCCAGGCACAAGCTCAAGCACAGGCCCAGGCACAAGCACAGGCCCAAGCCCAGGCCCAAGCACAGGCCCAGGCCCAGGCACAAGCCCAACAAAATCAAGGCGCCGGAGCGATGCACCAGAACGCACATGGGCACCCCGCTCAGGGCGGACAGCTGCCCAATGGGGTCTCGGTGTCAGCACCGAACGGTATGCCAGCGCGCTTCCATGGCCAAGTCTCGCAGCCCCAGGTATCTTCGCCGGTTGTTCAGCAGAATACCCCTCAAAACATGTCATCGCCCATGGTCGGTGGCGTTGCCATGCAGACATCTGGATCCAACATGGGAGGCAGCCCCGCAAGGCCGTCATCAGTCGTTCAGAACCAGCCCCCGATGTCCACGCCGATGGCAGTCAGCATGTCTGCTAGAGGGAGCCAACAAAGTCATCCCTCTAACACACCACGCATGCACAGCGCGACCCCGAACATGGCTCAAGCAACCCCGATCAGCCGGGCTCAACAGATGGCCCACACTCCGCGCATGTCTCAGACCAGTCCGCCCCCAGGCATGATGGCTCCTCATCTCAACCAGTCGATGATGATGAATAGCCCGGGAATGGCCAACATGCCGCAAAATGCGAACCCAATGGCACAAGCTCAGTTGTTGGCCCAGCAACAACGGCAGTACCAGCAAGCTCAGAACATGAACGCAGCCATGATGCAGAACAACATGATGAACACCGGCGGCCCACAGAATGCTCAGCAGCTGATGCAGGCTAGATTCATACAGCAGCAGCAGAACATGATGCGTCAAAAGATGCAGAATGGGCAGCAGCCTGGGATGCAAATGGGCCAGCAGCAGCGGATGATGCAGGCCAACATGGGGATGCCGGGCGGAGCACAGATGCGCCCAGGCCAGAACATGGTTAACATGGGGGGCCAGATGTTCCCGCAATCTATGCAACAAATGCAGCAGCTGCAACTACAACAGCAGATGCAGCAGATGCAACAGCAACAGCAGGGCCACCCGCAGCAGATGCAGCAGAACCACATGATGGGGGCAGGAGGAGCACAGGCTCAGCTGCAGCAGCGAATGGCCATGCAAACGCAGCAGCAAATCCAGATGTTGACTACCAAGTTCTACCAGGACAACCTGGGGAACTGGTTACAGCAACAAAACCTCACGCAAGAGACCTGCCCACCCGAACTACTACAGAAATTCAGGGTGCAATGCATGACCTCGGCCAAGCAGAAGGTCATCCAGCTGAGGCAGCAACAGCAGCATCAGCAGCAACAGGCGTTGGCCATGCAGCAGCAGCAGCAGGCCATGCAGCAGCAGGGGATGATGCCCCAGGGCATGTAGGGCGTGTTCACGAGGGCGGGATGGCCTGCGGTCCTGCCGGCTCCCTGGAGTGAACGGCTTATATCCAAACCACCACGGCTATAATTACAATTACTGATTTCAGGTCCACGGAAGCAAGGGCGAACCTCGGCGTTTCAAGGGAAAAGGGACAGGGAAATGAATGATACACGATATCATCGAAGCCAGGCTACTGTTTCGACTCTGCGCAAGGTCTTTTATACCCCGGGCGGCCCTGAGCGATTTGTCGAGTTTTGCTTGGTTTTCAATCTTCGCTGCTTCTGCGGCGCTATACTTTTTGGTTTCAAAGTCTTGGGAGTGGGGGTCAATTCGAATCTCGACATGTGTCGAGATGTCGAGTGCTGTGATACCACGGCGTGCTTATTCTTAGGCCTGGTAGATATCACCCCGTGCGCCGTAGCAGATCTGAGGTGCTCGCACAGATGAAATGCAAGTGGTTCATACCCATGGATTTCCAGTCCAAATTTCCGCTGCCACTTGTGAAGAACATGCTGTGAGACGAATTCCAGAGATTCTCGTGTAAATGGGGGGTGCGATGCAACCACTGGGCGTGCTCAGCAATTGCCCACACGGTCATTTGAGCATCTCATCATCAAGGTGGGCGCGTGACTAGAGTGGCGTGACATTTACCACCCTTATTCTCAATAGCCTCGTGGAGCCCCGGACGAGAACCTCCAAAAAGAACATCCTAGTTGATACTCAATTATTGGCCCTCTAGATGTCTGTCTTCTATGTGTATATATGGGCTGGACTTTGGGAGCCATGTGAGGTGCATCGAGAAGGTCGTCTCCCGAGGCCTGTCGGAGGGCACGTGACGTGGGAGGAAAGGTTGCATCACTTCCAAGGTTGCTCGCTCATGACATAACCGGCCGAGATGATACGCATAGCACCTCGAGCTACAACCTCTATTTCTATGACAAATCCGACCCTGGATCCTCCCATCAAGACTGTAGCACAAGCTTTCTTCGCAACCCTCGCTTGCTGAAAGTGACCAGTCTGTTCAAGATCGGGTCCACATCTCCACAGCCCGTCTCTTGCGTGTATTTCCACCCGTTCACCCGTTCACCTGTTCACCTGTTCACCCGTCCGCGTCGAGCCCACCCACGTCCGCGAATCCCTCAACCCATCCGCCACACTGCCCACGAACCTGCCATCGCCATGCGTTGCCCATCGACAACATCGCCAGCGGCACAGTCCGCCGCTGGCTTGCTATACCTTCTCCTACTAGCGACGCCGGCGGCGGCGATGCTGCGGTGCGAAAACATGTTGGTCGACCGCCAAAAGTTCAACTTCAAAGACCTTGGGGGGCCCCACTCGGTAGTTACAACGCAGCAGCTGGATGAAAACCAGCCATTCCAGTATCGGAATACCACGTACACGCTGGACCTGTGTGCACCATTAAAGAAGGACGGTCCGGCCAGCGAGCGCTGTCCGAACGGAGCAAGGGGTGAGTGCCAACCGCCACAGAGCGCTTCTAATCCCTTCTTGCCAGCGGGCCTGCCATGCTAAGTTATCCCATAACCAGTCTGCGGTATCGTGCGCGGCATCAAGGACGATCAAGACACAGTGCAGGGCGTCATCCCGATCGCCGGCAACCTTCTCAACCACGGGGGTGGCGACCTGGAGCCCAAGATAACGCGGCTCAAGACATCCGACTCAGGCTCCGATGCCAAAAAGGAGGGCGTCCGGATCGTGCTGCACGGTGGCAAATCATCCTTCAGCGGACAGGTGCGGGCACAACAAGCCATTGTCGAGATGATATGCGACAAGGACAAGACGGGCAAGGAGGGCGAGTGGGACCCCAAGGATGACAAGTACGAGCAGGGCCCGGAGGAGACCGAGGACGAGGGGAGCCCGGCTGCGGAGAAGCGGAAGAGGGCCGATGGAGACGAGGACAAGGGCCCGGACCCGGAGACGGAACACCAACTGCTGAAGCCGGACGCGGCGCTCATCTTCGACAGCTACGGACCCCTCAGCGAGGACAAGAAGGTCGACGTGTTGAGGCTGACTTGGTACACGAAATACGCATGCGAGGGCCTGCCGGAAGACGAGTACCCCAGCAACCAGCACTGGGGCTTCTTCACCTGGCTTGTCATCCTGTAAGTCATTGCCCATGGCCACAGCCGAGCCGATGCCCCCTCCGATTTCTTCATGCAGCAGTTTTGTAAGTGTATTTGCTAATACATTTGTCCAGCGTATTCCTTGGCACGGCGTCCTACCTGATCTTTGGGTCTTGGCTCAACTACAACCGCTACGGCGCCCGCGGCTGGGATCTGCTGCCGCACAGTGACACTATACGTGATATCCCCTACCTCCTTAAGGACTGGGCGAGGAGGGTTCTCAACACGGTGCAGGGCACGGGTTCCAGAGGCGGCTACTCGGCAGTATGAAGGCATGAAGGTCAATGAGCATGAGGACGGGTTATGAGGACTACTTTACTATACAAAGATAGGGGTCGCCTTTTTCTTTCTCCCATTTTTGCTGGTTCAAAGATTCGGCATGGCCAAGGCGAGGGGTTTGATTTCATGGCGTTGGGCTCCTTTTCGCGCGAAGACAGACACCTGTAGCAGGACCTGTAGCAGGACAGGAAGGCATTTTGCCCGGGCGCTCTGAGGGTGTCAAGTATGAGATTCTTGTGGCTCGACAGACCGAACCAAACACCTTGTTGCAGATCGAGATGAGCCAGCTCTCTGCACTACTGACTGGGCCAATTCTCCCGCGCTGATTGACGTATGCTACTGTGTAAGCCAGTACCCACACCGGTAGCGTCGCCGAGACCTCTGGGCGTCGGGGCCGGGCGTCAGTTGACATCCGCGTCCACGTGGCGGCCGAGGAAGCTCCAGCAGGTGCCGAGGTAAAACACGGGCTTACTTACAAAGGGTCCAACCTCGACCGCTCCCCGTGATATCTAATACTCACATCTTGATCATAATATCCCAACAGGTCTTGACTCCTCTCTCATATCAGCTGGTCCCCCTTTTCACAACCAAAGGGCAGCCCGCAAACAAGACCACAATGGCCGCCCCGAGCTCCCCCAAGCCGCTCTACAGCATCCCGGTCGAGGCATGTGATGACCACCCTGGCGGGTCCGTCACCATCACGGAGCCGGCAGACCGGGTCTACGTCCTGACCCTGGCCTCGCCGCCCGACAACCGGCTCACGACGGCCGTGTGCCAGGCGCTCCTGCGGGCCCTGGACATTGTCGAGTTCTCTTTGGCCCCGGGGTGCGTGGTGACGACGTCGGCGCTCCCAAAGTTCTTCTCCAACGGCCTGGACCTGGGCCACGCCGTGTCGCGCGGCGCGCCCTTCTGGTCCGGCAGCCTGTGGGCGCTGTTCCGCCGCTTCCTGACCTACCCGATGCCGACGGTGGCCCTCATGAACGGGCACGCCTTCGCCGGCGGGCTCATGCTGGCCATGCACCACGACTACCGCGTCATGTCCGCCGACCGCGGCTTCTGCTGCCTCAACGAGCTCGAGTTCGGCGCCCCGCTCAAGCCGCCCATGTCGTCCATCTTCCGCGTCAAGCTCCCCGACGCGAGGACCTACCGCGAGATGGTGCTCGAGGCCCGCCGCTTCGGCGGCAGGGAGGCCGCCGCCAGGGGCATCGTGGACGCCGCCGGCGGGTGGGACGAGCTGCTCGCGCTGGTCGCCGAGCGGAAGCTGACCGAGAGGGGCAAGACGGGCGTCTACGGGCTGCTCAAGATGGAGATGTACCGCGAGTGCCTGGACCTGTTGGAAAACCACGAGCGGGAGGAGGCCAAAGATGATGCCTGGTTCAAGGCCGAGGACGAGAGAAAGCAGAAGGGGAAGGACCAGGTAGAGGCCTGGGCCAAGGCGAAGCTGTGACGCGAGCACACTGCATCATCACATGTTCTGGCCGGGTCTTGACTTGAAGAGGCCCGGTGTGTACTCCGTATTGATCGTCAAGACACTGCCCGCAGTCGGGATGGTTCAACCCATAGTATGCAGCATTGTAAGAGCAAATTATTTTGATGTCCATCCTTCTAGAGCCTCTAGTATGCGTTACCGTACAATGAACCGTTCGCCGTCCAGACCCACCAACTCCCTCTCCGTCCAGTCTAAGAATGTTGGCTCTTGGCCTCGGCCCAGCAAATCCATCCATCAGTCCGCGGTCAAGCCCTGCCCATTCAGGTTGGTCTCATACACAGTAGTCTGCACACCCAGAGCCCACGCCCGGCCTGGTTCCCTCGAGTTTCCATCCTTGTTTCCGAGTAACCCGGCCCTTGTTGCCTTGTAGCTTAGTTGATAATGGTTGACTTTTTGGTATCATTGGTATCATTTTGATGTATTTTTGGGCCCATTCAACTCCGCAGGAAGCCGAGTCTCGATGTACTCGGACCGAGCAACGGCAAACCTTGAGATAAAAACACTCTCTGAAGACGCCAAACGCACTAGTGATCTCATCAGGTACACAAAGAGAAAGCAAAGAAAAAGACAAGCAATTTCCCCCAGCGCAATGCAGATAGGGTCGCTGTCACGCATTGTCATGTGTGAGAGAGCTGGGGGGGGAATAGCTGAGAAGATGCATAAAAAGAATAACGGCTGCACGGGTACGGGTTGCAGCAGCAGCGTTATTTACTCGCTAACGGATTCGTCCTCTGACACATCCATTTGTGGATCGTAGAGCAGGTTGCGCTGCGCTGACGGCAACCCCAGCTCGGTGCGAGTGTCTTGTTGGATTTTGAGGAAATACCTGCGCAGGCTCCGCAGACCCTTGAGAAATCCGCGGTCTGGATCCTGAGGATGGCGTGGTGGGCATGGCTTGTCCTTGTCCATGTCCCCGGCAGTGAGGCTGTTGGCAAAATCGGCAATCTTGAAATCGATCTCGCCCTTGTTCTTCCGCTTGCGGACCCGACTGGCATCTTCTGTGTCAGTGGCAAAGTCCGTTGTCGAGTCCTCTACCGCGGTGTCGTAGTTGTCTTTGCCGGACTGGTCGCCATCATAGGTCATGAGCAAACTGGCGGCATAGAATCGGTAGCCCCTCAGCCGACGCACGATGACTTCGAGCTGGCTGAGCTTGTGCAGAATGTTGGGGATGTGCCGGAGTATGCTGTGAAGATCTTTTCCATCATAAAGGAAGCGGGTAAGTGCTTCCTGGAACTCGTCACCGGCCTTGAGGTTGCGACCGTAGTATTTGTCCTGGAATACGTATTTCTCGGTCTGTACATCCCACACCTGAAGACCGCACACCCGCACACCGAGTTCTCGTGAGGTTGTCTCGGCACATTTGCGCTGTTGAGACTTCTGCTTCTTGGGATTGGCTTCGACGCCATACTGGCGTGTGCCCATCTTCAGGTCCATGATACAAGGGCGCTTCATGCTAGCGGTCAAATCTTCCAGTAGCAGGAAGTACGAGACTCGGGACCCACGCTGAGTCTGGGCTTCTTTGGGGTTCATTGGCCTCGACATTCTCTTGAACTCGCTTGTGGGGCTTGTTGCCACAGAAACCACTGCGGATTCGCAAGCAGACGAAGTCGTAGATGATGCCTTGCCTTGGGTATCAGCTGCCCCGTTAAGACCCTGGGCAGGCATTGGTGTGGGTGTGTCCGACCCGGGAGCCGCGCCGCCAGATTCCTCATTGTCGCCCTTGTAGCCTGCCTCATCAGGCTCCTCCCAATAATGCAAATCGCCTCTCGAGTCCGACACATCCTTGGGCCTCCTTCGCAGAGCACTGCCGGAATGCCGGCGTTTCTTACGTTGGGGTACCATGGCCTCGTTCAGGATGTCTGGCTCAGGAGCACTAGTCCCAGTGACGTCTTTTGACTCCTCATTGCCATCTGGGCAAGGCTCGCTGGAAAGGCCGAGGTCGCTCTGTGATTTCTGGTGCATCCGTGAAGGTACCGGTTGGATAGGTTCCGGGTTGCGTACCACAGGTAAGTGTGACTCGGCACCGTTGGCTCTCATGAGGCTAGAGTCTGAACTCTGGGGCCGAAGCAGGCGATCCAAAGTCTTCTTGGGCAGTACTCGCTGATGAGCTTTCTTGTACCTGAGGATATTGATGGGCTGGTTCCGGAAGGCGTCATTGAAGACCTCGTGGCGCAACTTCTTGTTGACCACGGTGGTTCCCCAGCTATTAGCATGACGGTCCTCCAGAGACGGTCTTTCCAATAGCCCGCCAGGCGTTGGTTCATTTGAGGCATAGTGCGACGCCGGAACGGAGATTGACGAGCTACGAGCACGGTCGGAATAGATGGCCGCATTTGCTGCTGGGTGAAAAAGGCTCCGGGGCAGGATATGCTGGTTGTCCATGAATGTGACCGTTGGGATTGGGATCGAGCTTGACTGCAGAGATTGGCTGATTACTCTAGTGTGCGTGCTCGACTGTTGACTGGTTTGGTTGGGCTTCTCCGCAGTATCATGGGCCGAAAGGCCATTAGCCCGCACACCCGTGCTCTGTTCCCTCTGCTCGCCCTTCCTGCGCTCGGAAGCAACAGGCTCATCTCTCTTGACAGTAGATTTTCGCCGGGGCTGCTTTGAGTATGTCACATTGAGCACGCCGATGTATCTGCACTGATGTTAGCCGCTTTCTTGTCCACACAACTGATGATATTGGGGCTGATGCACGCATACCTTGGCAGGAAAGGTAGAAGGTCCCTGTGGTATCTTTCGATATCTTCGTAGAACTCATTTTCTCGATTATTGAGCTGCTTGCAGACCGCTCGCTTCGAGAACTTCCAGAGGGTCGTATGCCCACCCACCTGATGCGAGTATGGTACAAGCTCTATGGCATCAAGTGGTTGTTGTTGGGCGCCTAATTGATGATCATGGACATGGTCATCATAGTCCTGTGGGCCGAGTTGAGGAGGCAAAGACGATTCTTGTAGCACACGATCAAGCTCTGGAGAAGGAGACGCCGCAGGTGCAGCTTTGTCGGGCGGGTTCAAACCGGGAGAGCGCGGTCCGGAGTCATGGGGTCGGTTGGGAGTAGCATCCCGCACATTTTCTTCCATCGGACCTTGAGGCGATTTCGGCTCGTCAACCTCGGGCTCGTCAGCCTTGACCAGCCAAGCTGAGCCATCGGCGTTCCGCTGGTGTGTCACGCCAGGATCACTAGTCGCATCGAGGTCTTCCTCAACATCACATGGACTATCGGGGGCAGCATGGGGGCCTTTGTGCGGCAGGAAAACGGCAGACGATATTTTCTCCTCTCCCGAAATTTCACCGTCCTCTACAGCGTCAGCTGTGTTACTTGGCTCTGTTGACAATCCTCGATCCGCCGGAAGGCCGCCAGAAACTTTGGGTAGCTTTTCCTCGTGCACGTCTCCCTCATCCAGAGGTGTTCGCGGGTCAGCGACACCTTTATGCTCGCGACGCAAGTAGAAGTAATCCTGGGGTTCTTCGCTATACTTCTGTGCACTTATTGACAGTGGGAATGTTCTGGTGCGCGACAGACGTCCTGGGGCTTCGTCTGCAGGGCCGGGGGAGGACTGCAGGCTCTTGAAATGATCATCACCGCGGGCAGCCCCCCGGTGCCTCTCCAATTCGGCATCGTTCGTGGACGGCGGCAGTCTCTCCTTGGGACTTGGGCCAAGTCGTGATTCTCGCCTCTTCATGGTTTCCTCCGGCAGCCCTTCCTTGAAGAAGCGCAAGCTGTGACTGGCTTTTCGGCTTCTAGCGTTCGGCTCTACCCCAGCCAGCACCTCTGCGATTGACTTCTCAACTTGGCCATCTTGGCCGTTGTTGAGGTCGTCCGAACCAATTGACCACGCCTTCTCAGGCCCCATTGACACCCGGTGATCGAGTTTGCGAGGCCTGGCTGGGGACCGTTGGCTTGGCGCGGCAACCGTGTCCAGTCTCCCGTTCAATGGCTCCAGATCGCGGTCCAGCGCCGAGGCGAATAACGGTGTGGTCGAGGTATCTGAGTACGTGCGGGGGGAGAACGCAACGTCCTTCAGTCTCTTTTCCTTGTCTGTCCTCTCCAACGATGTGCCTCTGCCACCGGACCTGAGAAGGTCTCTGTGGCTCCAGGGCCTTGAGTCCACGCTTCTGGACTCCGACGAGTCTAGTGTGTGAGGCAAGACAGTTTCGCTGGTCCGAGGAAGAAGAGTGAGCGTTTCGACGGTGCCAGTGCGAGCCATTGCGGCGAGGGCCCTTGGTGAGGCTCTGGGCGTCACGGAATCTCCATCGCTCTCATCGGAAGTCTCCTGGTGGTCTTTGTGAAGGGATTGTGCGGATGGGAGCCAGTCCGAAGCGCGGTCTTGTTTCGGGCGACTACCGTTGGCAGGGTCGTACGTGTGGTCTTGCAGACGAGGGCTGGGACAAGGTGCATCGAGGGACTGGCTAGCGGCAGCAAGAGATATACCACGAGCTTCTGCGAGTTGCTGTGTCAGCAGAGAGGGCCCCTGAGGCCGTTTGGGAACAACAGAGGCAGAGGCAGCATCAGCAGCGGCGGCGGCAGGGGCAGATGGAGGACCCCTTGGCCTTTTATCTATCAGGTCTGGTGCAACAGCATTGTTCTCGAAACTAGGTACACGGGTATTCTGGGATGTTGCTGTTCCTGCTCGGCCATCCTCCCCAGCTGCCAGAGAGCTCGAGGTGCCAGGGGCTTGGGAAGCGGCGGGGATGGAGGGTGTGCTGGCAGACCGATCGCCGCGCAGCTGGTCTTGTCCCTGCCCTTGTCCTTGTCCTTGTTCTTGATCTTGTTGTTGTGGGAGTGGGAGTGGGAGTGGCTGTACCGGTACAGACTCGGGCTCAGGCTCAGGCACGGGCACGGGCACGGGCAGAGGTACGGGTGCAGGTGCGTGTGCAGGTGCAGGTTCACCACTGTGGGGGCTCACCGGTACAGCTCCAGAGGTAGTTGACGGCGACATGTGGTGGACATTGGCTGTGGACGGGGAGAGGTGTGGGTGTGGGAGAGTTGATAGGCGACGGTTGCGCGGGAGGTGGTGGAAGAAGCAAGGCAGCGCGGGCGAGGGCCGGCCGGGGCCAGGGCCAGGGAGGAGATGGAGATGGGGATGCAGGTGGAGGAATGAGGAGGACGGCAAACCCTGCGCTGCTTGTCCCTGATGCTACTGTCGTGACACTGGGCGACGGCACGAACCATGTGCTCCCGCTTCGTCGGCTCTGGGCCTGTGTGTCGTTGGGGGCAATCAATTGGACGGGAGGCGTGGTTTGGGGCAGAAATGTCGTCCTTTGGGAGAGTCGGAGAGTCGGTGTGTGGGAAAGAAATGGAGGGGGGGCGGAGGAAGTGTTTCGCTAAACCACCCACGAGATAAGGCCTGGGCCGCCCTGCCAGGGGTGGAGGCATTGGGTTCACGCAATAGACCGTGGGCCCCTGTGGCGGGCGACAGTACAATACTGGGCTGTGCTGTAATAGGCCCACGGGTACAGAGGTACAATGCACAGCGGGCACAGTTCCCAGGCAGTCCGACAATCGGGCACCGATGAGCAAGTACGTACCTGACGCTAGCCTGCCCCGATGGCAGGCGCACCCCAATTGTGCTGTAAGTACCTTGAGCAGATCAACATGCGCATGCACCCACGACATGAACTGGACAAGGACGTCCTCATCCGCTAAGACCACCTCGAGACCGACAACTCGAGAGCGAGCCGAGAAGGATATCTTGAGAACGAATAACAACTGAAATCCCTGCACGGTACAAGTTCCCAGTCCAGTACATGGGTTCCAGTCTGTGCCCGAGTCGCCCAGCCTGCCAGTAAGACCAGCGCATCTGCTCACCTGCTCCAGGGAACGGCTCGTCCTGGGACGGGCAACAACGACGGGGCCAAGTTCCTGCATTGTTTCCCGGGCCCCCTTTTGTCAATGGTACGGGCCACCAAGGTGTCAGGTAGACCAACCTTAAAGGGCCTTGGTAGGCAAGCCTCCCTGCCCGCTAATCATCCAGAGCTAGCAGTACGTACCACGTGGGCGTCACTGGTGGGTTTATGGGTTCCATAAACTACCTAGGTACAGCAGCCCCAGCTTGCCAACTCGTCAGTCAGCCTTATTGTTGTCATGATCCTGGGGCGGGCGATGGGGCACTCGACTCCCGACTCCTCTTGCCCTCCGCCGACCCGCCAGCCCACACGCACATGCTGTCTGTCTACCTTCCTCGCGATACTATGAACGGGGAACCGAGCCGAGCGAACCTAGATCCATCACTTCCCGCCCCAAGATCGTGACTGTGTTGCCCGTGGGCCACAGCCAATGTCATTGCGTCGCACAGTCGTCTGTCCTGCCCGCCCCTGGGCGTTACGCAAACCACAGCAGACACCAAGGCCCGTCATCGTCATCCCGCTTGTTCTCATATCACGTTCCGCCACCTCCGCCTTTGACAGGCTCGAGTCGCACCAAGTGCCCAGCACTGGTCGGGTCGCCCAATGCCTGCGCCGGCTTCCCTTGCATCTACTCGCTACCCGTCCGTGATGCTTGGGACGACAGTCTGTACGTATCTATCTGCCTGTATACTAGGCATGTACCATAGTAGCAGGTAGTGAGGCGCATCCCTCCCCGACCACCCCCCCCCCCCACCCGTCATGGCTGCTGCCACCCTGGCTCGACCGGTGAGAACCACTCGGCCCTGGATCCCCAGATATTATGATATTATCCCGGCTATCTCGTCCGCAGTAGGGGGGTCGGTCTTGCCCCTCTATTCGCCAATCTGCCTGTCACCTTTCCATTGCGGTCAGCAACTCCTTCCACCGTTCCAACGGGTCGGCGCGGTCTCTTATCATCTACACCCACAGCCGGCTGGGTCAGGAATATGGCGCACGTAAACTAACACATCCACCCTTGTTTTCCGATCTGTCATTTGCGCTTTGTCGCCTGCGTCCGTTCTTGCGTGCTCCTCTTCCCGCAACTCCAGACGGTGTACAATCCATTTGCCGTTATACAGATGGACTGTGCAGTGTTAAATGGAGGCTGAATGTTGACTTTTGCCAAGGGCGAACGGCCCAATGAAGAGTGCCCCTGCTCTGAAGAGTCCGAGACAACTCTCTCACCAATCATCCGGCAACGTGCTCTCCCTATCGCCTCCTATTCCTCCGCGTAGTATCATCAGCAACTCGAGTCAATGCCACTTCCTGGAGCTTCCTCTCTTTAGTTTCAACCCCAGGTCCCAAGTCCCAAACCCCGGAATCCGATCAAGCAGGTCAGAACGCCCGCCCAGGTCCACCTTCTCACTGCCTGTTTCAGCCTATCAGACACTGATTCTCTTCGGCGGGAGGGAAAGCCGTGGGCTCCTTTGCCTGTCCGTGGTCACCGCCCCTTTCTTGATTGTCTCGAGAGACACGACCAGGCGAAGTGTATTCCTCCCGGGGATGTGTTTCCTTCTGCCGGCCGTTCATGGTCCAGTCGAGATTGTGGTAGTCCAAGCGGATGTTGAGAAGGTGATGAGTCTCTTCAAGGGCAGGGCCGTCGCGGAATCCGCCCCGGCTTCCAGATTACTCTTGTTCTGGATCACGAAGATACAACAGCTAACTCTACTGCTTCACGGCCTGGATCCGCTCCATTTCCCAACAGTGTCTACTGTCGTACGTGTCATCCTTCTGTCACAGCGTGAGTTTGATATCGGTCCTTTGTTTCCTGCAGCTACGCCAAGCCTTCCGCCTCTGTTCGAGCTCAGGTTGGGACAACACACTTTTTAATTATATGCAAGTTTTGATTTCCCCATGGTCATCGAACCCCATTGTCCCCGTCACCGCCGTCGGGGGTAGCGACCCGAACATGTTCCACACCTTATCTTACCCTAGTTCTGGCAGGCATTTTTGACGAGGACGGAAGAATGTGTCCAGCGGCCAGAGTCATGCCATGTTGAGCCAGGACTGCTACTTAGTGGTGGAATGGGGGGCGCGCCTCACCGCGCCTCACCGCGCCTCACCGCGCCTTACTGTCCTGGTTTTTGTCGAGTTACATACCTCGCCGTGCTCTCTCGGCCAGCTTAAGTACCCATTGCTCCATCGACACGTCTCCAAAGCCTCCATTACACTGAGCCTGAGCTCACGGTACCGAAGTGCATATCCCAATCTGTCCCAGTTAGAACAGCATGACGGTCGAGCTACTGGCCCAAAATGAGTGAGAGCAGGGACGCAGCTTGATGAACGCTTTGCCTGATCCTCGCATGTGATTCGAACACCACTGATCCCCAGCTTTTATTGTATGAATGGACCTACTATGTACAGAGCCCACCAACTAAAGGCTTTTCACAAAGTATATTGTTGATTCGCCTTTTGTGGCTTCTTGTTTCCTCCTGCATTGCATCCCTTTGAAAGGTTGTAACCATGTCTCTTGCTGTCCATTGTGTCTCTCCAAGGACATCTGTAGCCTCACTGCTCAGAGACACGGGACCCAATACCCTGTAAGACATCGTTTCTCTGCCCACAACTAACCCAGAAGTTTGACTGATGTGAGCAGCCCAAAATGAAAATGCTGCGGTAGCATACAACTGCCGCGTATGTCCGCGGTCTTCTGCATGACGAGCGTCAAAGAGACCCCAGCTGAGGAATGAGAACATGGCGGTGACACCAGAGCCTAACCCAGCGCCGACTCCCAGTGGGTTGCACAAGGTGCGGTTCACTTGCTCCGTAGGTAATGGGGAGAATCTAGATGCAGGATGGTTCTCTGCACTGGGCTTCCTAGCTGGTGGTCTTCCTCAGATGCCATTCCTGAGACAGTACTCGCCCAGTGTAGGTTAAGGGAAGCGGGCTCAGCCAAGACTGAGATGAGTGGAGGGTGTTGCACCTGTTTGACGGTATACAGTCGGTGTTTGGACATAATCATAATTGTGATTGAAAATTTAGTTCATGTGCAGGGAGGGACATGACGGTGGTCGCATGCCGGCGAGACCCAGGTAGCCCTCCACAACAGGCAGGAAGTCTGTCTGTCTCATTTCTGTACATCTGCCGTGACAGGCGACGAGTTACATCTTGACAAGCACGCACGATGGGATATCTCTGAAAAAGCAACTCCGTGCGCTACCAATGCGAACGACCACACCAAAGAACTCCAATATCTTCGCCGTGCTCTATGAGCATCGGCCCATCCGTCCCAAGCAATAGCAAAGAAGATCGCGCGCTAAAAGCCTGCATGCATGTCATGATGCATGAATGCTCGCTCGTGTTGGTCAATCTCCATACCAGTCCATTGACGCACTGGTCCTGTAAATTTTCCACCCAGGGCGATTCAGCCTGAAGGAATGGACTCTTCAATCGGCCCAGACATTGGCCTCCAAAGCAAGCATTGGGTCTTCGACCTTCTGTGCTGCACCCTGACTCGGAACAGTCTCCTTCTCCTGCTTGCTTCGGGCGTCGTTTGCAGGGCTCTCGTCAGTGCCCATGTCAATTCCCCAAGTGTTGTCGAGGAACTTGTCCAAGTTGTCGAGCACTAGACTCACGTCGTCCACCGGCTCAACATTCTCTTGGTCTTCGAATATATCCATCGCTACAGGGACAGATGTCTTGGCCACGTATTCAGGTCTGCCGTCTGCCTCGGCTCTCTTCTCGGCAGCTAGCTCCAAGCCTTTCTTTCTGGTCTGTGAGGCTTGAATAAAAGCCTCCGCCATAGCGCCGACTTCCTGGCTGGCGGTCGCCGTTTGTTGAGACTCCGAAGGAAGCAGCCTCAGAGACTTCCGGCTTGGTTTCTTGCGCTTTGACATTGCCTCAAAGTGTTTGGCGAATTTCTGGTCGTGGTCGGGGAGCGCCCCAGATTCTACAGAACTCATGTCCATAGGGGGCGGGGAAGCTGCCCTCGTCGTCGGCTGAGGCATCCGCACTGTGCCAGTCTTCCTGCCTGATAGATCGAAGTAGGAAACATCCTCTTCATCGTAGATAGCGTCCTTTTCGTCCGGGTCAGATTCAGCGAAGCTCGTCTCTTGCTCGCCGGGAAGCGCCGCGAAGTGCACTCGACGATCTGGTTTCCGCTGCGCAGATGTCTTGAAGAGAATGCCGGACCTTGCGCTTGAGCATCTGAGGATGCTTCCGTTCGATGACGCTCGCTTCTTCACTGGTGAGGGTGACATGAAATCTGAGAATGCTCTGATAGACATCTCAAAGTCCTGAGCTGGGGGATTCGGGGCTGCTGGGGTCTGCGGCCCCCAAGGGCTCTGCGGTAGCTGGGACATTGCCAGTGCTTTACCGGCGAGGATGCTCAGATCGGGTGTGTTTCCCCTGATGGAGCTGGTACAGTTCATCGACGGAACAAACGAATGTGAGGCCATGTCAGCCTTGTTATTCCATGGGCTTTGAACTTGAGCCGCTTCTTCGTCCAGGCTACCAGAATGGGAAGCCGTTCTTGTCTCATCTCTTGGAGCCTGAGGTGACATCTGCAGAGAGCTGATTGCTTTCTGTGTCCATGGGCTTTGAAGCTGGGGGTTTTCAGGACCGGCGGTCGGCTCGTTGAGGGAGCTAGAGCCACTACTACAGTCTGCAGTTTCCTCTGATCCTGGTAGAGTCTGCAAGGCAAGGCCTGATATGTCCTCAATATTTTGTGTTTCCACAGAAATATTGGTCTCCTCAGAATTGTTTGGATTGCAGGCCAAACCTAACTCAGATTCTGTGGTGTCCGACTTCTGGAGCGTTGTTTGAAGTTGTTCCGGCTTCCCACCAGATATACTCCCATTGTGCAGGTCTGGCTCATCCACCGAGACAGTCGCGATCTGATTTGGCAAGGAGAAGGATGAGTTGGACACCTCTGCTTCTGTTTCCAAATGCTCAGCTCCTGGCATCTCTGTTGTACTCGTCTCAGAACTGGTTGACAGGACGCTCATCTCAGCATATGCGTCAATGATGGACCCCACACTAGCTTGGGAGTGCATTGGATCTTTGGAAACTTTTCCTGGGGTCGAGGCGTCAGAGGCATCGCCTGCGTGATCAGCAATACCCGGGGAGACCACACCAAGGGACGCAGTTTGTGCGGCGTCTTGAGCCATGACAGCTGCGTCGAGAGGAACAGGTGGCAGACTCTCTACACTGGCAGGTGTTGTTTGGTCAGAACCGACCTGTACACCTGGGACCCGATAGCTAGTATCCGTGACGACTTCTTCCGGGCCGACGGCTGCTTCCGGCTTAGGGATGACTTGCGTGATGTCTTGTGTGTCGACAAAAGTTGACCATTCCGGGTCGCACAAGCCATCGACGCCGTACTCCACGACTGGTATGTTGTCTGACCTCCTCGTGGTTTCATTTCCCGAGGAAGAGGCTGGAGTCCGGTCTTGAGTGTCGAGATAGGTCGACCAGTCTGGGTCCGATTTGGAACAGCCGTCCACCTGCGAAAGTGACTGAGGTTCTTCGGGCACCCGATGCTCCTTCGCATTCCTAAGCTGCACCCCTTCTGCCGAATCAGTCGTAGCATCAGGCTCGATCTTGGCAGTGGATCCATTCGCCATGCTTTTCTCATCGTTCGTCTTGTTCTCGTCCGTACATTGGGTCTGCTCGTTTGGTTGGTTGTGACCTGACGGGGAGCTTTCGTCCACCGCGGCTAAGGAAATCGGATCTCTGGACTCTATCTCTAGTCCGCATGTGCAATCTTGTTCCTCTTGGGGGTTCTTCCCCGTCATGGTGGCGGTACCGGGAGCAGCGGGGACAGCTGGGCCGTCACCAGGGGCGAATTCATCTTCTTGCTCATTCGTCTTGGTCGCATAGATCTGTGGTGAAGATGGGCTCAGAGCAACCCTATTCTTGGGAACGCCGGTTGCTCGCCCGCCCTCGATTCTAACCGTAGGGCTTCTGGCTCTCTTGTGGAAGAGAAAGCTGTTGTCTTGTTGAGTCGAAGGCAGAGCAGCCATGGCCTGGGGCAAGACCATCAATTTCGCCGTAGAAGTACTTTCTGGGAGAAGCTGATCCTGGAATGGCCCGGACTGCTTGGTAAACGAGTTTAGAGGGGTTACATCCGTGCACTCAAGTGCCGCTTCCGCTGTCTGTGCTACCGCTCGAGGATCTGCTCTGGTCCCATCATGACCGGGACCTTGACTTGTTGATGACTGGGGGGCCTTTGGCTTCTTGGCCTTTTCTTGCCTTATCGATGAATTCCCGCCTCTAGGTGGCCGAGACTTGCTCTTGATGGTCTTTCTCCGTCGACTGGGCGACCGGTCTTTCGTCGGAGACGTCGAGACCATGGTAGAAGTGCGTACAGCATTGGAGGTAGGCGTAGTGGCCGGCATAGACAATTCATCTTCAGAAGTATCGGTGGCTTGATGGAGTCGTGTTCTCCGATGGGGCGTAGTCCGTCCTGACTGTAGCAGTTTCGGCATTCCCATGCCCTTATTCAACATAGGAGAAGTATTCGAACGTGGTGACCTGGTATGCCCATTTGTTGCAAGCTCGTCTTCCGGCGGGGAGGAATTTCGTAGGAATTGAGCGACCATTTGAGAGGCATGTAGTTGACGCGTCTGGCTGGCTCTGGTTTGGACCGCGCCGCGGCTCGGAGAGTCATCCTGGGTAGAATTCCCTGGATTCGTAGACCTTGGCTTCTTCCGGTCACGTTTGTGCAACCACGATGGATCTGCAGATCTCTTCCTCGCTGGAGGGTTGTCATCCTTGTCGTCCTGCTGTGACTGCCAGAATGGGTCTTTCGAGGCAGATGTGCTCTTAACTGCTTCTCTCCAAGTTTTGACTCGACTGTAGTCTTGTTCGTCCATGTATGGGTTCTTCTTTGCCGATGGTGGATTCGTAGTCTCAGGGCTGGGCAAGGGATATAGACTCGTGCCCTGGGTATCAGGGAGGTCCTCTTCGGGGACAGCGGTCTGTCTCGATCGGATAGGCTGAGAATTGTACGGCTCAGCATGCGATTCGGCTCGCCTTGACCGCCATGGGTTGTTCCATTGCTTCCTGTCGAAAGGCCCGCGGAGGGCTGCAGATATCAAGAGAGGCACGTTTCCAGACAAGAAGTCAACAGCCTTCTGCTCGATATGCAGGCGTCGGTGCAGGGGGCCTTCGTAGTGATCGTCCTCGGAGCCTGAGTAAAAGCCATCGTCGTCCTTGTTGTGCACAGCTTCACAGTAAAGGGGCTCATCGCTGAGCTGATGAAAGGGTATTGGTGGCATGGCGGCGACGGTATACCCCAAATGTCCAGCTACAGTGGGGTGGAATCCGAGACGGCATCGGTGCGGTCCCGTTTGTAGATGGCAGGGAGGGGAGAATGAGAGCTTCTGTGGTTGTGAGAATGGCGGACAAGAGGGGTGCCGGTACGAAGCAGGCAGAGGCGCAAAGCTCAGGCCCGCCAAAGGTCGAATGGAGACAGGCGCGGTTGCAAAGAGCAACACGCGCTTTCCCTAGGCCACTTTACGCGAAAAGTACACGCTATTAGCGCACTGACCACATTCTGGTCCTGCAAGCACTCCAGCCCCTGCCATCTGCAAGAGGTACCTAGGTACACAGGCACGTCCTTTGTCCAAAGAGGCGCAACATCAGGTTTCTGTTCGAGTTCCTCTGGAGCCCAACAACAGAAATGAACTGAGCCTGTCCGGACTGTAGAATCCTGGAAACTCGAAAGCACGACTGGTGATGGCAGAGCCCGTTTCGGGGCCGAGCTCTCTCGAAGGGGATGCCGGAGGGGCGGGTTGCCGTGACAACAGCCGTCCAGCAACCCAATCACGTCTCCAGTGAGGTTGTGTTTTGCAGAGGTGCAGCTTGCAATCCAGAATGCTTTGCTTCGGGCAGGGAAAGACAGACTTGGGCAGTCAGAGCTCCGCACTCTTTGCCGACAACGCGTTGTCTTTTCCGTCAGGAAAGGTTGAAAATTATCCTTCTAACATAAAAAGTAACGGCACCGCACTATCTGTAGCCATCTGACAGATCAGCTTCCATTACAGTATCAATTGCCAGGGCCGCATCGCCGCCAACTTGTTGTTTCCGCGGTAGTTTGTCAATCGCAGGCGACTCCACCGATACTGCATTGTATACCGTGCCAATCCACCCTGCAAGCGACTGCATGACCCGCTCGATCGCAGACTGGATACCCGGCAAGGTATCCGCAGTCCGAGGCTGGCCCATTCTCATCGCGTCACCACCCTGCGCACATCTTCAATTGCACACATCGCGAGGCAGCAACCGACATTGACTGCATCTCTCCGCCACCAGCTGACTCTGCCTCTGATCGCGACGGCCATACGGACTTCATGGATGCGAACTAATCTCGACGCGACAATCAGTCCAGCTGCGGTAGCCAGCCGAAACCATGTCGTCGCATGCCTGGCTTGACTCCCTTTCAGAGGACTGGCCCTCAGAGCCAAACTCTCCCACCAACTCCAAGCCCCCGACCAGGAACGGCACAACACGATCCAGTATCAAATCCAGCGGGACCAAGATTCCGCGCCCCTCCGGCGACCAAAGCGCCAGTAGAAGGTTGTCGGCCACGCCCAGTCGGAACAACAGCGCCGCGCTGAACGAGCGAAGCCCCAGCGACATTAACATTCCCGCGCAGCTGTCCAAGCGAACTCCATCAAAACTCTCCCAGGAGGTCAGGTCTCATCTCCCTCGAGGCCGCACAGCGAGCAGGTCCATTTCTGGCTCTCCAGCAGGATCTGTCGTCCACAACACCGTGCAGCGCCAGTCGCTCAGCTCATCGCCCGACAAGAGAAAATTCGACACTCCAGAATGGAAGCGAAGACTGATTTACGGCGGACTGGCGTATGGGGAGCAGCGCGACTTGTTCACTTCCGCTGGTACCGGTCTCGAGGGCATGTTCAAGCCACCAGTTCCGGCAAAGGCCTCTCCCGGAAATCCTGATGAGGATCGCAGTAACTTACAGAGGAATAACACAACATTCCCTTCTAGTCCACCGGAAATTGCAGGGAACTATTCCAACTATGAGGTCTACTCTGATCGATACTCGGAACAGGAATTGCCCGAGCATGTTGGGGCAAACCAGTCCAAGGGCCGCTCGGTCAGGTACAAACTAGCTGACGAAGGAGAATCTGACACGAGCGAGCTCAGCGACATGTCTGTTCAACGAAACGTGCCACAGAAAGGAGCGCAAGCAGATGTCAGCCGGTCCGCAGCACAATTCCTAGCTCCAGCCACCGCCGGTGACGAGTCGCGAAAAACCAGCAGTCAGAGTGCTGCTCGCCATGAGGATTTCAGTCCCATTTTCATCGGTAGGCGTGGCGGCGAAGATGGTAAGAATGATTTCTCTGCGCTGGATCTGTCTCCGTCAGTTCTGTATGAACGTCTTGAGAAGCTCCAGAAGGACCGGTCGCGTGCAAGCGGCTCCGACCATGATCACTCATCTGCGGCAGGAGGCAGGGCCCGAGGAACAGCAGCCACAGAGGGCCTGCAGCGGCTCGGCAGCTATGTCAACATCCGTAGGGGAGGTCAGTCGGTTGACGGCTCCTTTCAGCATCGCGTGTTGACACCAGCCCTGGGAAATACCTCAGATATGCTCCCGGAAGAATCTCTCCAAGCAAGCACTCCAAAACAGTTCCCGAGCCTACGCGGTCACAGGCCAGACTCTCAGGAAATGTCGTCGTCTGAGACGCCACCTGTGCCTGCTGTGCCGTTTCCGAGCCCGGAAAAGAAGCAGCTTCGTGTTCAGGGTAGTGGTGGTAGTCCACTGAAGCTTTTTGGAGCATATGATACCTTCACAAACCAAACTCTGCTGAGACGGATCAGCCAATTCGAGGACCCAAATACATCGCCCACATCAGAAAAGCCTCCAAACCTTGGCAAGCGAAAGTCGCTGGGAAGTTCGTCAAAGAACACTACTGATGCGGATCTCAAACCGCAATCGGATGAGGAAAATTCAGTGCTGATTTCGGGCCATGGTCAAAGGCAGAACAGGTCCGTCAGTCAGTTCGGAGCAGGAGAGCTTGATGGATTTGAATTTGATGAGGACTTTTCCCGTCTTTCCAACGAATCTGACGACGAGTTCCATTTGCATCGGTCAGTCACATTCGATGTCACAGCGGATTCATTGCCTTCGGGAGGCGCCAATATCTCCATTGCAAAACGACATCAGAAACCGGACAGCATCTCCGCGCTACACTTCAGGACTCTCTCGGGGGCCGCCTCAAGAGCTGCGTCTGCGGCCGTGCTGGCAGCCACCCCGAAACACCAGATTCAAGACCATGAGTACAAGAGACCGCGGACATCACCTACCAAAGACCCGACGCCGAAGCGCAGAAGAACTCTGCATGAGTCCGATATCTCATTCGGTGCTGGAGATGAGCCCATGCTAGAGTCAACACAGACCACCCACCAGCACATGCAAGTGGTCATTGGGAAGAAGCGTAAGGACGCTCGCGCTGGCGAAATGCAACAGAAAGCTAATGCCGAAGTTCTAGCTTCTCGCAAGGTCCTCCGCGTTCGAACTCCGACCCCAAGTCCGAGTCAGAGGTCGTCAGTTCAAAGGGAACAGCATCCTTACGATCGGTTACAAGTCTCTGAGAAGGACGGTGCGAGACGTGCACGGAAAGGCAATCAGAAGGCTCAGCACCAATCGAAGTTTCCTGTCGGAGGGAGGAAGCCTTCCATTAGAACGGAAGACTTCATCAATGAAGCACACCGCATCATGGCAGCTATCAGAGGAAAGAACGGTACGCAGAGTGGCCTTACAAGCGTCGAAGAATCCGAGTCGGAAGATATCAAGCAAGCCACCCGGGAGCCAGCTTTGCCAGATTCTTCGTTTCAGGAGTCCACTCGAGAACCATTTTCACGACCGCCAAGCCGTGACGGCAAGCCTATTCCAAGGGCCATCAACCGACAAGAAAATCCCGACCTAGTGAACCATTTGAAGAAGTACGAGGAGCACAGCGACATGGGTGATATCATCGCCTCGTCTCTGCGGTCACTCGGTGTCTCTAAAGAAGATATTCAGGCGGTACAAGCACTGGAGTACCGTTCACATAGCTCTATGTCGGAGGCGTCTGAGCACAGCGTCTTGCGACATGATGAAATCGTCAGCGACCCACCCAACATTCGGATTTCTGAAAATCCTCATCGCTACGAGAACACTACTTCAGCTGAACAGGCACAGCAGTTCCGAGACCGACTGCCCTCTCACAGTTCAGGCTCCGAATCTGGCATTTCCACCGGACAATCGATACGAACAGGTTCCTCCCGGGGGTCAGATACCAGGAGGACCATCGCACCACAGAGTGTGTCCCATCTCATTCCTGACCAGGTCGGCAACATGGTCTTAGATAGAAAGCGCAACGTTTGGGTCAAGAGCAACAAGGTGCATGCGACTCGAACGAAGAGGAGCAACACCCTCATCTCCGAGAACAGTGAGGACGACCCCTTTGCTGATATTCCCGATTTGACTGTGGATGCGACGAGGGAGCTGCACAACCTAAGAGAAAAGCAGAGTCGGCAGGGGGGATCAGGCAACCAGTTCTTTGATGCAGACAAGTTTATGGGAAGCCCGGAACAGTCAGTGCGAGGCCAGTCTCTCAAATCCATTCTTGTCAGGGATTTTGCGGAGAAGCCAAGCAAGAATGGCTCGATGAGGTCTACCAGTAGACTTATGAAGAAGTTTGCTGAAGCCGACAACGAGGACGTTGAGCACGAGATCACAATACATGAAGATCGACTGGAGGACTCGTCACCTCGACGACGAATGACCATCAGCTTTTCGTCTCCGATTGCTTCCATCATACAAGATGTGGTTTCCGGAGGCGGCCCCGAAGAAAACAACACCAGTATGTTCGAGCAATCTGTCGCAGATATACTCCAATCAACAGGGAGGCACAGTCGCCGTGCAACTCCCGTTCACTCTCTGAACGGCCACGGCGGGCCACGGCCCCGAAGTTCGTCTAGTGCACCATCACGCCACATGTCGGTCAAAGGCGCATCATTTGTACCCCGACCAGTATCGGTCATTGAGGAGGAGAGTGATGAGAAGAGCTTTGCGGAGAGGACACAAGTGAGCAGGGCCGGGGGCCAGAGCATTACGGAAGAGAAGCCAACTCAGAGTCGCCAAGCAAGTGTGAGCATCATGTTCAAAACACCTGGTCGGCCCAAATCAAGACTTCGACCAGACAATGCGGAAACACTCAGCCAACAAATCGGCAACTTGTCACTGAGTCCGATATCCGATTTCACTGCACATCAGGATCGCTCATATGCCTTCGAGGTGAGCTACCTCGTCGGGGACCAGAATCTTGTCACGGGCGACACCTCACGGAAGCGCATGTCCCAGACAGTTCGCCACCTGGTCAGCAAGCTTGCGGAGGTTGAACCATTCGAGCCGTATTGGGAGGACTTGAAAGAAATCGCACTCCGTGAGAAAGACCTGGGTAGTTTGCACATGCTAGACCGGTTTTGTGGAGGCCTTGTCAAAATCGATGTCTCGCACAACACGATCAGGGCTCTGGATGGCATCCCGTCATCCACTCGCGAGCTGACCATCACCCACAACATGCTTAGCGAGCTGACTGCTTGGGATCGACTGGGAAACTTGCAGTACGTCAACGTCTCGAACAACGACATCAAGAGTCTCTCAGCTTTCAACGGTCTAGTTCATCTGCGCGGCTTAGTTGCAGACAACTGCGGGTTGGCAAACCTGGACGGTGTCAGATTTCACGACTCCCTTTTGACCTTGCGCGCCAGAGGAAATGCCATTGAGAAGCTCAATTTTGACGGAACAAACCTGCAAAGGCTGACCAGCCTTGATCTGGAGAGCAACGAGATACGGGAAATTGAGAGCCTGCACGAGCTTTCTTCCCTGACCTATCTCAATCTGAAAGGGAATCAGCTGGTGAAGTTCAGTTCCGCTGAGCCACTCGCGCTGAAGCACCTAATCATCAGCGACAACAAGCTGCGAAAGGTCGATGTTGCCTCGATGCCCCGACTTCACCTCCTCTACGCCGATCGCAACAAGCTCACGACAGTCGCTGGCCTGTCTCGAGTACCCCACCTGGACAGTCTATCGCTTAGGGAGCAGGGCGGATCGAAGCCTTTCGACCTGTCCTTCTTGGAGACTGCGTACGAGGTTCGGAAGCTGTTCCTCTCGGGAAACCATCTTGGGATTTTTGATCCGCCACGCGACTTCCTCAACCTGCAGCTCTTGGACCTGGCGAACTGCGGCCTGCAGCGTCTGCCCGACAACCTTGGGCAACTGATGCCGAACCTACGTGTGGCCAACCTCTGCTTCAACGGGTTGTCCGACGTCAGCGGGCTCACGAGCATACCGCGACTCAAGCGCCTGTCACTTGCGGGCAACCGGCTGGCCAACCTGAAATCCCTGCTCGGTGTCCTCAGTCAGTTCCCCTGGCTGACCGAGGTGGACCTGCGCGACAACTTGGTCACACAAGGCTTCTACCCTCCCCTGCGCGTGGTCCTCCGGGATGGAGAAGCGCAAGGCACCGACATTTTCAAGCTTCCTGACGCGGACCCCGAACGGGATGCAAGGTATTGCCGTCGCCTGGATATGGAGACCCGGATCCAGCGGCGAGTGTACGAACGCAAATGCGTGCGCTCGTGTAAGCATTTGCAGAAGCTGGACGGGCTGCCAGCGGACAGAAAGATCAGGCATATAAGAGATGTGGTTTGGAAAAACATGGCGCTGAAGGGTATGCTGCTTCAGCCTGACGGGATACCATTCGACTTGTCTCAATACGAGCTTGAGAAGGAAGAAGATCCGACCTCATACGTCAGTGATGGCGAGAGCGAAGCCGGGAAGGGCAATGCGAAGTGCGCCGTCGATGAGAGTGAACGCTGGGGCATCGAGGACAGCTTTGCAGGCTGATTCGCATGGCATATGTGCTACTTGCCACAGACGCCTGCGGCAATCATAAGCTTCATTATCACGCAGAATGGGCGTTTGGTGTTCGGAAACAAGCATGTCATTTTGATTATCGGTCAAGGCCAGGGGCTACTATACTGTGTGTTTTTCGGGCGATAGCACGCTGTACTGGTTACGAGCATACAGATATGTACATCTATTGGGATTCCAGGCGCGTGGATGCTTGGGTAACCGCGACGGGAGGTTATCATAACGATAATGAGTATAATGGGCCCTCAAGCCCGATGTTTCTATCTATGGCTGCTTGGAGCTGCCCATCTCGTTGCTGTGCTCGATCGCATTGTGAAATGCCACTGCTCACAGTCATTCTGTATCTCGCCGTCGGGCAGTCACTGCAGACATACCATGGATGGTTTGTGTGGCCTCCAGAGACCTTCACCCCTATTCGAGACCTGGACAAGGAACACACTGTACAGTTCACCCCCGACCTTCAGACATGAGAGTGGCTTCTGATGAGTGCATACCAGAGCACCCAGATGCCTCAAGGCACCTGCCTGCCTATCTTTCGAGCATAGGACAGGCGGGCTCTCGCAGTGTCCCGCAAGCACGCCCTCCCCCGTTGATACCTCCGGACCGCTCGGGTGTCCTCGGTCTCGCGACCCAGTCACTCACTGCGCCGCGTGGAAAGACACCCATTACAATCTGCCCGCCTTTCCCCTTTCCTTTTACACGGCCAAAAAGATTGGGAGGCACACTGGCGTCATCGAGGTCGCCGCACCCCTCCCCTCCCCCCACACTCCCCAAACCACCCCGGAGGACAGACGCGCGAACTACACACGACAGGCCCTGCCCCGTGGACTCACTCGGCCGGTTGTTAGACCCCGGGAGGCGATATTTGGGGGGTTGATGGTGAGGGGGGCAGGAGGCAGTGTGTCTTGGATGTTTGACCAGGGCAGCGAAAGAGAGGGGGGTATGGGCGAAGCAAGATCTTGGAGCTCGATGCACCATTACGACGGCGGCTGGTTCTTGGGGGGGGGGGCATGGAAGATAGGGGGTGGTGGACGGCGCGCAGCTGTTGAACTACAAGACAGGACCCCCTGTGTGCGTGCATTCACGCTCAAAAGAGGCTACGGCGATCATAAGTTGTTCTTGGTTCAAACAGCCACAAGTCACGACGGCGATCATGTGGGCTGAGGCTGGAGTTCTACTTTCTGTCCCTGCCCTCATTGGTGCAAGGGTGATACTGCTGTTTGCTGCTGATCGCGCTTGCTCGACTCCAGGGTTCGATGGGGCGGGGGCAAAGTAAAGATGGTGTAGGGGCGCGACGAGCCGCCCAGCGCATTAGGGGAGGATACCCAGGCAGTGAGGGCAGGACCAGCGGCGATGGTCCTAAAGCTCCCCGCGTCCCGGGAGGCGGGCTAGCCGGGGGAGCTGGGGGGAAGGGGGGAAGGGGGGCTCCTTATCAATCACGAGCTGGCCGCGTCAGGCGCAGCTTTCTTTGCGTGAGTGTGATGGGGGGCCAGATGTCTTGAGTTGGCCCGGTCGAGGCGACAGCCAGATGAGACAAAATGTGAGGTAAACAGATGGGATGCGGGCAGGTAGTACACACAAGACAACATGGGGTGTTGGAGTGTGGGTAGGTAGGTAGGCCCACCTCGGAGTCGCGACATGGTGGCCGGCTCTGCGAACACCTTTCTTGCATATATGCACGTCGGGCCTTCTTGTTGATCTCGGACCCTGCATGACCATAGATCAGGGAGCGTGCTGCTGGCCCAAAGGAAGAGCAGGAAAATGAGATCCAGAGGGATGGTGTGTGCGTGTGTGCATGTGTGGCTGTTCCGTCCTCTACCTCCCCCGGCAGCCTGGGGTGGGCAATTACGCAGACACTTCTTGGATGTGTGGAGCAACAGGCAGTCCGAGGGCACATGTGCATCTCATGAAGCATCGCTTTCGTAAAATTACGACATTCGGTCTGAGTACTCAGCACGAGTGGTGGCATGTGGTCGGCGCGAAGGAGGGAGTCGGCCTCGTTGCTGATTGCCACTCCGTGCTTCGTGCTTTCGTGCTTTCGTGCTGGTGTACAGTACACAGTAAGCCCTTGAGAGGCTCGAAGATAAGCCCCATCGAGGAACGGTCCAAACTCTAATAAGGTAGCGGGTTGATTGTGCGATCAGCAGTAGCCTTCCAATTCCCAATATAGAAGGGTAGATCGAGACCCCATGTCGTCGTCGACCGCGATCAAGAGCTGCGAGGGGGTCCCTGGTGAGGGCGGGCTGATTAACTCTGGTCGGTCTCATTCATATTCCCCAGGCGTCATTTCGCATGTTGGTTGCAATTCTTTAGGACAAGTGAGACGGCACATTTACCTCGAGAATTATATGACTGAGCAAGTTAGATACCTGGTACACGGGTCCGGCGGCTGGCGCGGCCTGCAGTCGACAAGGACTGCACGACTGCACGATCGTGAAGGAAGACACTAAACACGAACCGTCCTGTCCTGGCGTTGTAGCCATCCCCAGAAATGGAGACGCCGGCGTGTGCGGATGGGTGCGGACGTAAAGCTCCTTTTGCCAGGCATGACCATGTAGAGCCGAGAGATATCTACGGGCGATTATTACATCTGGGGGTTGCTGGTGACACACGGGGCAGTTGCTGAAGGGTCAGGAGGGCTCACATACGTTTCAGAAAGCAGAGTCAAGCGGACAGGGCGGATCGACGTGCTACTGTGTTATGTCGCCGCCTCAGAGATGACGCGCATCGACAACACCTCGGTCGACTCCTCACGATCATCGGGCGCCGATGGGGGCCCCAACTCACGTGTCTGCACCCAGCCTCTCAACACGCCCGCCCATCGCCCGCAGAATGACAATAATTCAACATCACAGTGACGATTGGCCCGCTCTGGAGGCGGCTGGACCTCCACTGCTGCACGGCCAATCTCGATTCGTCGCCTCTCTAGAAAACCTGCCAGCCTGCCAGCCCTCGAGGCCCCGCCGGCCACCTTGTTCATCTCATCGTGGCCGACCTCCCGTCACAGTCGTGCATGCATGTGCATATGGGTCCAGGGCCTGAGAAGGAGGGAGGGCGGAGCGACTGATTTGACGCCGAGTCGGACCACCCAGTGGGCCGTATGCAGGTCGTTCTGCTTTGGGAATGGCCCGGCTGCCCTTTTCTCGACCAGAGTTGGGGATGGATAAACTTACCCTCAGGTGGGGAGGGGAGCTGGGGGTGGCATGGGTGGGAGGGGCGTGGATTGTGGTTGCAGTTGCAGTCACCATGCCCAGGTGCCTGGGCCCCGGGGAGAAGAGGCAAGATGCGAGCATCAAATCGGTGGGATTCCCTGCGCCCGAGCTACGGCAGTCTGGTCTGGTCTGGTCTGGTTTGGACCTTGGCCATGATAATGTGGGTTCGACGAAATCCTGGGGCCCCGGATTCTATGTAAGCTAAGCATGTACGAATACATAAGATAGTGACCTCGTCGGAGGCCGAGGTGCTTAATAGCGACATCCGTTCCAGATTCACTGGGTGCAGTAGAGGCACACTGCCTGTAGACCTCGTTGTGATCTCCAGCATGCCTCCATGATATGATGATATGAGCCGTTGTCCCGTACAGCAGGTGTATCACGACCGACACTCAGCCACGTCTCGACGGCTTGTGGCGGCCTAAGGGAATATCAAGGGTCAAGATGGTGGTGACACAAGCACACTGGAACTCAGCTTCGCTATATTGCCGGGGCCCCAGGGCCACCAAGCAAATACGCGGCTGCTCAACAAACCCAGACAGCCAGACACACACTCCCCAGCTGGGACATACCGAAGCCATTACGGAGAGCTTTTGCAACTCCGTGTGAGATGTGAGCTGTCAGATCCGCCTCAGACCCCAAGGGCCCGTCTCTATGGCCGATGGCTGAACCAGTGCTACAATAGCAGCACATGCCAGGCAGAGGCACGGATGCTGGATGGGCAGGGAATGGATGGGGTGGCACGGTGGGTGGCCGCATCATCTTGGCGTATCTCACTCTGTGACGAGGAGCGAGAGACACGGGTGCGTGCTCAAGCGTGCCGAATGCCTGTCATCCACCCAGGCTCACACTAAGTTGGACATGCTATGCCCACGGCCACTGCACTGAATAAAAAAGTGAGCTATCGCCTCTGCTAACAACCCAACCAACGTAAGAGTCTGACTGTTAGATATTGAGGGCTGCCACACGCGAATCATATCTACCTGACCATGTCCGGGAAGGCAAGTCAACGCGAGGCGGGCGTACACAGGCGGTTATGCTGAGGGTGGCAATGCTTCAGAGCTACCAGCTGAGATCATTTTAAGCAGCCTCGTATTGCAGTAGAAGCAGCAGTGCGAGCCAATATTTGGGTGCTGCAAAAGAAAAGGGGATTCTATGGCAAATATGACTACGTAGTACAAGCAACACGGGTTGGAACGACATGCAAGTGATAAGTCGATCTGGGCAGAGAGTTGGTTAAGAACATGATCCGGGGTGGATGCCCACTTGGACTGGCAGGACTGGGCGGGAGTGCCAACCCGCACCAGGCATTTTGAGTACCAAAGGACTCGGCCGGGCCGGGTTGGGTAAACCCGCCTGGCTAGGAAGGGAGGGTCGCACAGCGACAGTCACGATAGCTTCATCCGCAGGCAAACATGAGGTAGCGACGCGGGCGCTCTTCGGTAACGGGGAGGGACGGCGTCTCCTCGGGTAGGACTCATGCGCTGGACCGCTGTGACCCATGACCACCCTATTCTTCGCCTGCGCGCCGGCTGATTGGCTATCGAGGCATGCTCGCTTCATGTCGACGACAATAGGGACCTCGAAAGAACGTCCGGGCTCATGAGGGCACGCAAGCGTGGCAAGTCGAGGCGGCACGGTGGAGTGGTGCAAGCAGAGTAACAAAGGACTTGACGGCGCGGCCGACCCGGCCGCGCTGGTCAGGGTATGATGCAAGTGAAGCCAGAAGTGTGCATCGTGAGTCTTTGTGGGACCCGAAAAGAGAAAGGGCCGGCCTGGCCATCTCGCCAAGATGTCAGTCACCGCTTGCCCCCTCTCCCTCCCAGCCAGTTGCCGCGGGCCCATGCAATCCTAGGGGCCGGGGGCGGGGCGAACCTCACGATGCCCTCTGAACATGCCACGATGCACCAACGTCTGGCAATCTGCTAGCTCGTCGCGCCAGCCTCCCAGGGGGGCCTGAGGTCTGCACGGATGACTGGTCTCGCGTGAAGCAGCACCCAGGCCCTGGCCAGGACATTAAGGCCGAGCCCCAATGTCTGTGGCGCCATGTGGTGTACCGCTTGTATCCGGGACGGGATTCCGAACGACGAGGACGAGGACTGGGCCACGGTGCCGACGATGATGGCGCTTCAGCATCGTTGACATGAGGCTGGGTGGGATTCGGGATGGCAGACCCACGGTTGCTCGTCGATAGTCGCTGAGTGAGGAAGCGAGCTAGTACAAGCTTGGTGAGATTTGCACGGCGAAGTAGGCGTTTAAAGTGCTTGATGCTCCGGTACCTGGCGTACCGGAGCATCTTGTCCTCAGATCGTGGATTTCAGCAAGGCCCAAGCACGGCTAGCATGCTGCCGATAAATACCACCTCTGTTAAGGCTCAGGCATTCACGGCTTTGTGGGTTGCGCAGCCCCCAAAGGGACCAGGAGACGGTAACGTCACTAGCGTCCGCCCATAATAACGCACACTCCTAATCCATGTGGAAGTCTGGAGTCGGCGTCTCCTTTGTCTCCAAAGTCAATTGGGACGCGGACGGGCTCTCTGGATTTCTTGGGACGACAACGGCGGCCAAGGTGCCTGTCGTCTTGGGTCAGGGGGCTGCCCGCACCGAGGAATGGCAGAGCCGTTAGCATGACAGACTTCAAAACGTGCAGTATTCTGGAAACGAACAGACTTGGGCTTGTGAATCGTAGACGTCAACAGAGGCAAGACAAGACCAGGAGGTATCGACTATAGGACCCGTCAGGACTAGCCCAGCAAGTCCAGGGAACATTTCGCCCCACCTTCACAAGCGTCTCATGCCCATTCTGGTCAGCGTTGGACGTTTCCACAAGGCTCCACATGTGATGGACACCTGAGAAGGGCTCCATTCTGTTCCATCCAGAACAAAGTCGCTGAAATGAAGGGCACAAGGGCCACCCGGTGGTCTCACGCCGGCCGTCGTCATGTAACGACTTCTTGGTGCAACATGTCAATCTCGAGTGTGTTCGGGCAAATATGGGGCGCCGACGTACGCGGTACCGCACGCGGGCAGGCGGGCAGTACCAGGCACTAACCGCAGTTGGGCCAACGGGGGTAACAAAGATTAGATCGTGTTTTGACCGTGATGATCGCTGCTAGATCATCCCGTCTCCCGTTGTCGTCTTGAAACCCCAAAACAGGCGCTTGGAACGAAATCCTCCAGCTCCCGGCTGATGGCTCTGCCACTGATTAGATCTTGCCCTGAGCATCGACAGCACACATGGCACGGATTGTTGGAATTCTGGCCTGATGGGCGTGCACAATGAACCTAAATATCCACCACCACCACCGGTCGGGCACTCGCCCGCAGGGACGATGCCTTTACCGCCGAGTACTGAGGCAAAAGGGGTCCTCGGAGGGAGACTCCCCAGTCGCACACGGCTGTGAAGATCGGAGCGGGATCGCGGCCTCACCACCGACGTGGAGACGAGCCTGACTCGCCGTCACATCACAGCCTGCATGTGCAGAGCACGACGTAGTACGACCGGGTAGAAACCCGTCGTCAGGCCGTCAGGCCTTCTGAAGCACCGGGCCCTGCGCCATGCGAGCTGTCGGTGGCCTGCCTCAGACCCGTCGCCATCGTCGCGTGGGCGGCTTCAATTGATCCGTTGGGACCAGCCAGCGGCATCGTCTCGCAGGATCCTTCTCACATTGGCGAGCAATGAGTCCAAGATGTCCCCTTCTGTGCACCTGCATCTGGCCAAAACGATGGCGGAAACCTAGTGAGAGTGGCAATCGGGCAGTGATGAGCGGCTCGGGGTACCGCAGTACGTAGCTGCATTGGATACATTGGATATAACAGTAACATGTACGTAGTGTGGTGACTGGAGTGATGGTGCAGCAGAAGCCCACTTCACATGCGTCGACGAAGAGTTACGGTCAACCCATGTTCGTGAGGGCGGCCAATCAGCACGGCCAGGATGGGACCACCCTTATCGCACGCCAAGTCTGACTGGGCCCTGGATCCTGGACCCTGCTTCGTCTGGGAGGGCAATTTAACTCCCGTGGTCCTTACCCTTTCCTGCCTCTGAGTCTGTGGGAGCGGCGAGGGCAAAGGAGCGAGGAGCAGGTTGGCAGGGTGCAGGGAAGGCTCGACGACCTCAATTGTTGGGCAACTCTATCACTATCTGATGAGGCTTCCATCCTATCAGCCTCCCCCCCTGGCGCGGCTTTGGGTTTGAATTTATTCTCCTGCAGCAGGCTTTTTCCTGCGTGCGCCCAGCCCGGCCCAGCTATTGAGATCCTGTGAGGGCGGGAGGCGAACGGACACCCATCTGTCACCACAAGCGCCTGCTTGTACTGTACAGAAGAAGCTCGCCGGGCCGACGAGGGGTGCGGTTGAGGAATTGGCCACTGGCGCTGGTGAGCTGGGGCGTCTAATAACCGGATTCCCAAAGTGATGGGGACTTTCTGCACCAAGTCTGACGGGTAGACGAGCCACCGAACATCTCATTGTTCATTCAACGTGCGCCCGGGCGATTCTCTGCCTAATGTGTTTTTTTGTCCCTGGGCTATCGCAAGGCAGTAAGTAGTAACTGAATGCCATGCTGCAGTACGGAGTACTGTCTACACGGTGGTCTGTTAGGGCGGTGGAGAAACCGGACTCGGGGGTTGGGGCGCGGACAAGGGGCTCAAGGTGCCAGAGAGAGAGGGCGAATGCAGTAAATGTGCCTAGTCTACTGTGTAAGTCGTCCTCAACAGGGCTGGTCGAGGCTCACTCTCGTCCGTTGGTCCGCTACGGGCGCCGCATCGTCCCGCCCGGCTCAGCTCGGCAGCCTTCAATCCAGGGAAGGGCAGGGTGCAGTGAAGGCCGGCCGAGGAAATCAATGTCGTCGTAAGAGGCGGATTCCAGAGTCGTTTACTCAAGGGCTGGGTGGTTTTCGGGCGGGTTGGTGCACACAATCAACCACCCTCCTCCCCCCCAAATCCACCCGCCTGCATGTGGTGATGGCATGGGCAGCTTGGGCATGGGGACCCTCATGCGAGCGTGAGGTGCTTCTTGCTTGCCCTCTACCTCTCTCTTTCACCCTGTCACCTTGCCTCGCCAACAGCAGTATCTGGTACGTTACCGTAGAGAAGGATCTCGAATATGTACATGCCTTATTAGCCTGGGTCCGCGCACATGCATCGCAGATGCGGCCATTATTAGCTCTGCACCTTTTTTTTTTTTTTTTTTTGTACCCTTCCTTCCTTTCTGCTCACTTCGTCAATGGATGGCCGGCTTGGCTCGTCTTGTACCTCCGTATCCCCCCTTGCAGCCCACCCGGTCCGCAGCCCAAGCGTCCCAAAAACTGACGACCTCTCCACCCACCCCCGTCCATCCACCCACCCACCCGTCCTAACCTGTCTAGCCCAGTCCAGTCCAGTCCTGCCCTGCTCTGCAGCCCCCCTCTTCCCCCAAAAGCCCAAAGCCAGCATACACCCGCGCTCACACTCACCCTCACTCGAAACCGGCCGGCCTTTTCCTCCTCAGCACCGAGACTACCACCACCGACCACCGACCACGATCCTCTCCTTCTCACGCCTCACGCCCTGCATTGCACCTATTCGACCTGCCCGGTCGCTATGGCGGCCTAGAGACGACAATTCCTCTCTTTATCGACTGTTTCGCTCCCACAGAGCCTTGATCGGCTCCAGAGCCAACCTGCTCATTATGTCGGGTTGCCGTGCCCTCCTCACCCACCAGCACTCGAGCCCACAACGACTTCGACTCCGATCCCGTCTCCGTCTTCGACCACGGCCGCAAGATGGAGCACCAGGCGCCTAACCCGCCGGTTCAGCCTCAGCCTCAGCCTCAACCTCAACCTCAACCTCTCACACAACCTCAGAACACGCTCCCGCTCACACTACCGCAAAACCCCTCGCTCACTGCGAGCAGCACTCCCATCGCGTCTCCGGGGCTCTTCAGTCCGTCGAATCCCCGCACCACCATGTCTCTGCCGCCCTCGCAGTCCGTGTCCGAGGGTACAACGCCTGCTGCACTTAACAGCCCCTTTCTACATCCCCTACAGAATTACAGAGTTAGAGAGTACGTGTCTGCCACCTACCAAGCCAGACAACCCTGCAGCCTTTCCCACTCCTCCCAATACGCCGTGGTCGAGCGACTTGAAACCGGCGTGTGCCGGCGTGGCCGGCGTGAATGCGCTGATGGCTACTCTGGCGGCGGTCTCGATCACCAGCATTGCGAGTGCTGCCGCGGGCGATCGAACGAGGAGAAAGTTTTACTGACAACGTGGACTACAGGACACATGTCGCCAATATCGATAGAGACTTCACCACTGGCCGCAAGATCATCAACCATTACGAGGTTATCGAGGAGATCGGCCGCGGCGTTCATGGCAAAGTGAAGTTGGCCCGCGACCTCGACGTCGGTCAAAATGTCGCCATCAAGATTGTCCCCCGCTTCTCCAGGAAACGTCGGCTCGGCAGGATTACCCAGAACGTATCTCCCTTCGAGAAGTCCAAGAGGGAAATCGCCATCCTCAAGAAAATCAGACATCCCAACGTGGTGGCCTTGCTGGAAGTCATCGATGACCCCGACTACAGGAAGATCTACCTCTGCCTCGAGCATGTCGAGTGTGGTGAGGTCATCTGGAGGAAGAAGGGCCTTCCGAACATATGTGCCTTTGAACGCCGGCGCATCGAAAGGGAGATGAGGGGCGAGACCCTGACAGAAGAGGAAGAGCAGCATCTTCTCGATTTGGAACGAAGGTTCAATGTCAAGGAGATGAAACGCGCCCACCTTGCAGAGAAGACAGGTACCCACGCCGACCCTTGGAGCTTGGAATTAGGTCAAGATGAGTCCGAACCAAGATCGGGGCCCTCCGAGGCGGATCTTACGCAGCACATATCTGCTTCCCGGAGATCACACTCGCCGGCTTCCCGAGGATCTGCACCTTCATCACACGCCCCGTCGAGAACGCAGTCAGTACGATCAATGTCTGCAGTCGCTTCCGAAGAGGCGCCGACCTCAAACGAAGATGACATGGAAACACCAGGGCCCCTCCACTCGAATCCTGGCTCGTCCAGCGCGCTTGCGGGGACAATGTATGGGGCCTATGATGACTTGGGATTCAGAGAGCGATCTCCCAGCATGGCTGATTCCATCATATCCCACATGTCTTCTATCGACTTCAACCCGCAATCTCATGATCCCTTCGCCGACGACTTCTCATACGTTCCCTGCTTCACCATTGAAGAGGCGCGAGGTGCGTTCCGTGATGTCGTCCTCGGCCTTGAGTACTTGCATTATCAGGGGATTGTCCACCGTGACATAAAACCGGCGAACTTGCTCTGGACTCGGGATCATCGCGTCAAGATCTCGGATTTCGGCGTGTCTTATTTTGGCAGGCCGATGCGAGACGGCGAACCTGACGATACCGTCTCCGAATCAGAAGCGCAGGACTTTGATGACGAGTACGAACTGTCCAAAACTGTCGGCACTCCTGCTTTCTTCGCTCCCGAATTGTGCTACACAGACCTTGATAGCACCCCGCCTCCCAAGGTCACCGAACAAATCGACGTTTGGTCCCTTGGCGTAACACTTTACTGTATGATATTTGCCCGAATTCCGTTCCTGGCCGAGGATGAGTTCCAAATGTTCAGGAAAATCGCGACCGAGAAGGTGTACATCCCCACGAGGCGACTGAGGCCGGTGGATCCATCCACGTCCCCGGACACGTCTTCGCTCTACAAGCGGGTCAACAGTGCTCCATACCGTGACGACCACCAGCTCCTTTACGAGGATGTCGACGATAGCCTGCAGCATCTCCTGGGGCAGATGCTCATCAAGGACCCTAGGCAGCGGATCACACTAAGGGGGGTCAAGTACCACCCCTGGGTACTATCCAACCTGCCCAACATCATGGGCTGGATCGACGACACGGACCCACAAAGGCAGACTCAAGGCACAAAAATCAAAGTCAACGAGAAGGAGGTGGATGATGCCGTTGTGCCTCTGACACTCCTAGAGCGAGCGAGGTCGACGCTCAAAAAGACACTCACCAAGTTGACAAGCCGATCGGTGGAACGCGCCGAGGGGTCTTCCCGGCGAAGGGCCACTAGCAGCGCTGCCAGCTCGGCTGGCGACAGCCCTGCACACACGCCGATCACAAGCCATCTTCGCGACGCACGCAGGAAGAGCTTACGTGGGGATGGCGACTACTTTGCCACCGTGAGAGAACATTCGCACACACATAGCGAGCACCCCCTGACCTACAGCGTAACGGCCAGTCCAGAAGAGCCATCATCGGAGGCGGAACCAACCTCGCAACAGCCGGGAGCGGTAGGCGGCCACCCATCACATCAACTTCCTGAAATTGCCACGAATTTTAATGGCAGAGAAGATATCACAGACCACCAGACACCGACATCGGCCCAAATGGAATTCTCGCGCCACAGGCACTCGCGGTCGATCTCGAATGCTGTGATAAGTCTGCACAACGACCTTGCTGAGGCTCGCACTGCACCAACCACCCCTTCTGTTGAGGACCCTTCGGGTGCTTCGAGCGGCCTCCGCAGAAAAGGCAGAGGCACAAAGCCTTCCGACGACTCGACAAGGTCTCAATCTGTCGACAGAGCCTTGGTCTTCTCCAGCCCCGACAAGAGAGCAGAAGCACAGGTTGGTGTGAGCTCTTTCTTCGCACCGGGCAGTTTCGAGCAGCCCAAGAAGCTTTCGCAGATGCGGTCCTTGGACCTGGGCCGGGCTTTTGGAGACAGTCCACTGCCCTCTCCTCAATTCTTCTCCCCTCACACCATTTCATCGTATCAGTATGGCCAACACAGGTCGGACCCAATGCTTGACAAGTTTCGGACGGTCGTCAAGATTGAGGACAGGCCGATGACGGCACACCGTGTCCAGGACATACCCGAGGGCAAGACACCACCCCCAAGGCAATATGGTTCGACTCCTGAGTCATTTGCTCGAGCTCAGGATACCCTGCGTCGACGGCAAAGGCTTGAGCACGAGGAGGACGCACGGCGACAAGAGGCGCTGCAACCAGCTGCCGAGCTTGACGCGGCTCGCGTTCCTTGTCCTCCTTCTCCGGATGATGACGACTCCGGTAGCAACGGGGCACCGTCTCGGGGAGAGACGTTTAGTTCGACGTTTTCGTCCAAATCCAATTCCCGGGAAGCTATTGCTACTCCGTGGACAAGCCCCAGCGTGGTAACGAGTCCAGTGAGCTATACCACGTCTGCGTCGCAGAAGGATCTCAGGGAGACAGTCACGGATCAAATGCTTGCATTCCAGTCCGACCCGTCCCTACCGGCACTGCTCAGTGGGGCCTCGTCGGTGTCTGCGGATCCGGAGGGAGACTTTTTGGGCAACCCCGGCGACCCCAAGACTGTCAGCCGGCGCGCTGTCCTCGAAACGAAGGACTCAGTAACGCCACCAGCGTTAGCAAAGGAGCCTGTCACCGGATTTCCACTGGGGGCAACAGAGCTTGATGAACGCAGCGGGGCCGTCTTTGTCGACGACCACGAACCTGAATCTGTCGGGAACTCGACGCCAACCCCGCCCGCACGTCTTGATGACGACGACAGCGACAGCGATGATGGGATTCTCATGATGGGCCATCGATCCAAGAAGTCAAACGCCACTAAAGGCTCTCCCAATTCCATGGGCAAAATTGTCTTCGGGTCCAAAAGACGCAACACCAATGCGTCCGTGGGCAGCACCGACACAGCCAAGAAGGTGTTCGCCCCTGGGGAGTAAAAGCTGGACTCCCCTTGTACGACTACACGCAAGAAGCTTTGCGTTTCCGTCACAACACTCACTGAGGCTGCTTGATGCGGTCTCGTTGAGAAGCAACAAATCGAGCCACTGAGTACACGAACACCATTATCACACAAACTCCTCTCCCGAGACTCACTTTTGGATTTTGAGTATCAAAGATTACAACGCGCCACAAAAATTGCATCGGTCGGTTACCTGCTTTACATTTGTTACTACCAGCACATACATACTTCTCCGTTTATACGGCGGCTCCAAGATCGCATCTCTTATTACTTGCATAGTGCCACCTCCCCGAATATTGGGACGAGGACTGGCCCGGGGCGTTCACAATTTCCATCGGTTGGGCTATTGTTTATATTTCAAGGCATAGTCCCGGCTGTCTTCCTTGCAGTCTCCGAACGTGCTGATGTCTCTACCTCTTCCTGCAAAGGGAGAGACGTGGGTCACTCAACGAGAGGATCGGTAGGAAGAGCGGGAGCGCCGCATGCGGGCAATGCCTTTCATGCAGCGTTCACTGCACAGCTGACTTCGGTCGTTGACGAGCTCTTTGAGGAGCAATGTTTTACATATGTATAATTTTTTCGTCCTTTGAGACGGGTTCAATTGGGAAAGATCTTGACAGGATTGCATTGGGAGCGGAAACGCACATCACCAGGCCCCGGGTGTTTCGAATGGGTTGGGGATCTCTGCATTCGGGAGCAGATCGGGAAGTGTCGCTTGACGGTCATAGCAAGGCGCCGAGGGAGGTCCATTGTCATCTCCACGGAACACCAGAGATTTTCCTCGTCCTTCCGTCCTTTTCAGCGCCGCCGCCAGACAGACAGGGGTACAAGGCGCTGGATATGCAGGGTTGGATGGACCCAGTATATATTTGTATGCCTGGTATTAGTTATGACCATGATCGATGAGGGATAGGCGGACAGGGGTCAAGCGTGGGAAGAGGCGAGGCTTCGACGAGGTCGACATCGTCGCCACTGGGACATTTGGGAATCACATTATCATAGCGGGTGGTGCAGTGGACAAGCGGATCATGGGGGTTGTTTGCATGGAGGAGAGTTTGATAAGAATCTAATTGAGTTGGCCTAGGTCATACAAGTCTAATGGAAAGCAAGATGGACCAAACCACCTGACATGTTCGCCATTATCACACGTTGTCCGTATGTATATCCACGCTTATAATAGATCGGCACTTCGTCCCTCCTCTAGTCACAAGGAATCGTGCAAGTGTCTAGTGTCCACTGCAAAGATCCCTTCTCAACGAAGCTGTATTGTATCCGTTTTGCGCTCCAGGCAAAGCGCCACGTCATCTCAGGGGGCACTGAGTCGCTCAAATTCGTAACGTAGGTGCAAGTCGGAAGTAGAGTAAGAAGGGACCACAAAGGCACGCTAGAAGAGATGGCTACGGGAAGCGCTGTGGTATTTCGGGTATTTATCTCCCAACGGTGCCATTTGTTCCTATCAAGTGGTCCCTTTACATGGCTATTATATCCTCGATTGAGGGCACACCGTGTCTCTCCCTCGATTTGAGTCGACGTGGAGCTCCCGGGCTACCGGCTCTTTTCGTCCCAACGGCCCGTATGACCTCCGGCTTCATCAGCTGAGCCTGGACGCTCATGCGACCGTTGTTCGTCGCCGTCCTATGCCGACTCCCCTATGGAGGCGTACACGTCCTGATCGTCAAGGCTCGTCTTCGAGACTGGCCTGTTCGTATCTGCAAGGTGATCCCAAGGCCTAGTCTAAAGTCCCCACCAGGCTGTATGCTGATCAAGAGCACAGACACAAAGTCTGGCGGATGTCTGGTTTGCACCCATATTCGCAATCGGGTCCATCTTCATGGTGGAACCATCGAACGCGCGCGGGGGTTACGTAATATATTCATTATTTGGTCAGCATGACGGCTACCAGCACGACCAGGGCGGCCAGCACGAAGAAGACGAGTGCGCCCGAGCCCAAGAAGCCCAGCAGGGCGACCAAGTTCCCCTCGCGCTTGGGGCTCTCGACACTCGTCAGGATGCCGTCGAGCCTCTCGGCCATCTGGGTGTCCACGAACTGCCCACGGACCCTCTCGTCGCCCTTGCGGCCCATCTCCGCCAGCTGCTCCTGGCTCATGCCGTTAAGGACCTTGTCCATCACCGCGGTCCAGGCGGCGGAGTCCGCCGGGTCCCTCAGCCAGCCCGTCTCGCCCTCGACGACCGTCTCCGTCGGCCCGCCGGTGTTGGCCGCCAGCACGGGGGCGCCCGCCAGCATCGCCTCGAGGGGCACGATGCCGAAGTGCTCGTTCGAGGGCGTGTAGACGAGCAGCTTCGCTGACCTCAGGAGCTGCTGCTTGAGCGCGTTTGTGACCGACAGCAGGAATATCACGTCGATCTCGGGCGGCACGGCTAGAGCAGTCTGTGCCGAATGTACGGTCGCCTCGGTGAGTTTGAGGGACTTGGCGAGCTCGACAAGCTCCTTATGGTAGGAGACATTTTCGGACACGCGAGAGTCGTATCCACCTAGGGAGTAGATGTATCAGTGAGGCGAACATGATAAATGGTGCAGATGGAACCAATGAGATAGGGAAGGGAGTCGAACCGGCAATGACAAGCTTGACGCCATTCCTCTCGTCCCGTGGCAGTCCAGCGTAGGCCTTGATAGCCAAGGCGATGTCCTTCTTGCGTTCGTAGCGATTGATGCTCAGAATGATGCCTCCATGTTCCCATACCAGCCCTCCCTCGTTGCCCCCGCCGCCGCTCTTCATAGGCTTTATGTCGATACAGGGATACACGACCTTCAGGTCCCTCCCCCTGGCAAGGCTCGGCCAGGTGCGCGAGACCACGCCCCGCGTGAACTTGCTGTTGACAGCGATCGCATCGGCGAAGCCCATGCTGCACCTCTCGAGGGTGTCAAAGGGCAGGCGGTAGAGCTTCTTCAGCCACCTGTCCCGGCCCTGGGCGAGATGGAGGTCGGGGAAGTGGCAGTAGAACAGGATGGGCGCCTTTGGCTGGAGGAACTGCAGGAGCGGCAGCCCGGCGCTGAGCTGGTCGACGAAGAAGGCATCGGGGCGCAGGGAGGCGAGCTCGCTGTTGATATGGATCTGTACGAGGAGGTGCAGCTGCCGCGCGATGGCGCACAAGATGCTGAGCCTGGAGAGGATCGAGGGGGGGAAAATGGTGTTGCCGCGTACGCGAACCTCGAGGGTTCCTTTTTGGAGACGTTGTCAGTAACTGTTCAAAGGCGAATGCTATGTGTGCTGGGCTGGGCTGGGCTGGGCTGGAAGCATTGGAGGCGGGAGGGGCCTATGTACCGTCTCTGGCCTCGTCAAAGCAGTGTTTAGGATCGCAATGGCTTGTGAAGATGACAACCTTATGGCCCCTGTTCTGCAATCCAACAGCGGCGTCGACTACCAACCTCTCGGCCCCGCCAATGCCAAGATCTGGATGGAAAAAGACAATCGTCTTCTTCTTTCTCGTCACTGTCGTTTCTGCCATCCTGCCGTGAAGCTGGCTCAGCTTGGCATACCCGTGTGTTCTGGTCACCACGTCGGGGAGAGGACATGTAAGTGGGTTGCGGCAGGCGAGTGCTCTGCAGCGAGAGCTTGCGACGCCGAGCTCGACCTATGTCATGGCAGCCCCTGGATGACTAAGCCCCTGATTCGCGCCTCAACCTCGTGTTGGCAGCGCTTGTGAGACCACATAATTAAGCTCTCAGCATATTTCAGAAGTGAACAACACATCACGGCAGCAGCAGCGGCACGTTCATCACTTATCAAGCGGCTTTTCTCTAGGAACGTTGCCATTAAAGGGAGCGAGAAAGAGCCTAAGCTGCAAAAACCACCCTGGCCCAAAGCTCTCAGGGAGGGGTATCTCAAAGTACCAAGTCGTGGAAGCCTCATCGCGTGAGACCTCATTACCACCTGCGCCAGTCCGCAGGCTTCGTTGCCCTCCGCATTACGTCCTGGCAAAGTGCCACCAGACATACCATTCCAATCGTACATCCATCATGCCGTCTGGCAGAGGAAACCAGCGTATTTCGTCATCATGTTCTTTTTTCCCGCCAGCAAACTCCAATATGTCCTTCATTTCATCTCAGTCGAGTCCCCCCTGATCCACTGCTCTAATTCCGTTGCCTTTGTACGCCATCTACCGGACCCCTAGTGGACGCTGAAGACGATGGTCGGATGAACCGTGGGATGAAATGTGAAGAGAGCGAGTGTCGAGAAAGTCGAGAAAGTCGAGAATTAATTCATGACGTGGCAACGCCAGAAAAGTGTGAAGAGAAACCCGAAAACAAAATTAGCCATTGTCGACTTCTCAACCAAGTTAGAGAAGCAAGGCGGCGACACCGGCGGCGGCCAAGAAGCCGGCAGCCGGAGCAGCAGTCATCTGAGGGGCCTACAGGTCGATGATGTTAGAACAAGGTACGGTCCGGCCCGACAGGGAGAGGAGAGACTTACAAAGCCTGCAGCCTCGGAGCTGGTTGCCTCGCCCGCGGCGCTAGAAGCGGCAGAGCCTGCGGCATCAGTGGCAGAGCTGACAGCACCGGACGCAGAGCTGGCGACGCTGGAGGCGGCGCTCGAGGCAGACGCGCCAACGCTAGAGGCAGACTCGGAAGCCTCAGAAGCGGCACTGGAGGCGGAAGAAGCCGCGCCGCCACCGATTCCGAAGATGGTGGTGGCAGCGGAGGTGGTGATGGTCGAGTCACCGCTGGTGATGGTGGTGGCAAAAGACGAGGTGGTGATGGCAGAAGACTCAGCGGACGCAGAGCCGCTCTCAGAGCCGGTAGCCGAGCTGCTGTCAGAGCCAGTGGCAGAGGGAGTACCAGACTGCGGGCGTGTCAGAGTGGAAACTGGCAAGCTGGACAAAGGAGGGAACTTACGATGACGGTGGTGGGGATGCTGACACCAGCGGACTGGCAGTAGGCCACACCGTACGCGACGACAGAGTCGGTGACCTCGGAGCCACATGCCTCGTTGGAGCAGTCACGCAGACCGAAGCTGAAGTCGCCGTTGTTGCAGAGGCAGGAGGGGTCAGGCTGGCCGTTGACAGGGGGGCAACCCAGGTTCTCCTGCTGGCCGAGCATGTTCTGGATGCAGGTTCGCTGGACGATGTTTTCAGCAAGAGGCACTTGGCAAGCATACGAGACAAAGGGGGAGACTTACGCCACACTCGGGAACGGAGTTGATGTCCTGGGCGTAGACGACGCTGAGGAGGGCGCAGGTGAGGATGGCGACAGACTTCATCTTGACTGTTGGTTTTGGTGGTTTGGTGGGTTGGTGGTGGGTTGATAGTGGCTGCGAGATGAGATTGACGAAAGTCGATGTGTGGCAGTAATACTGGAAGTGGTGAAGGCTGTTTGGATGAAAACTTGGGTCAACGCGTGTCAAGATGCGTGAGTGGGTGTAAGTGATGAAGGTAAACAGAGGGAGGAGGACGACGGGCGGTTGGAAGGGAACTGAAGGGGCGGGCGGTCGAACTTAAAGACGGGGTCACAGGTGCGGACGAAGTGAGGTGGCTGGCCGGGGGAAGGTGCGATTCTGGCAGCGCGGCGGTTCACAAACACAAAGAGCCAAGGCCAGGATGGGTAGATGGATAGACAGGGTGGGCAAGGTACTACAGTATGCAATCTGGGAGGAGGGCACGCACCTACTGGATCGACGGGCGAGGCTTGCCAGGGGTGCAAGGTCGAGATGGTATGGGATGAGGATGGGTGACGGTCAAGGAGGAGGGCAGGAGGGCAGGAGGGCAGCAGGGCAGGTAAGAAGGTACTGCAGGTACGCAGGCAGGCGGTTGGTGGTTGTTCCTCTGTGGTAGCTCCGTGCTACTGTACGTGCGTGTGAATGCGAAGCGAGGTGAAGGAAGGCTGGCAGTTACTGGCAAGCTTGTCGCCAGGTCAGGTCGATACTACGCCCACGCAGTCACAGCACCATACCCTGATGCTACTCTACCTCCAACGGCAGCTCAGTTCTCGCCCAGCTGCACCTCCCAGCCCCAGCAAACCAGTCCAAGGTACAAGCGCGGGTACCTGGTGACGGGAGGCCATTGGCACCCAATTGGCGTCATGAAGCTTGGCTGGCGCGGTACCTGCTCTTGTCCCTGTGGGCCTCCCAAGCCGGCGTGGACATCCCTGCCTTGGCCCAGGTGCCATTGTTTCCTGCTGGGAAGCTGCAGCTCTGGCCCTGATCTTGTCGATCTCCGCCCATGATGCATGTCGGTCTCCCCACCTAAAGTGGGCAAGGTGGGCCTCGCCCATATGGCCACTGGGACATGCCCATTCCAGCTGCGCTTTCCAGAACCTTTCGAGGTCGCCTGGAAACCTCCGAACGATCGACCTTGTCCACGCCGTTTCTCCGGAGCAAGCGTACCTAAGTCTGCGGTCGTACGCAATGATGCATAGCCAACGCGGGGCCGGGCCAAGGGCAGGAGGCAGCCCTCGGACTCTGGCACGCTGCTGCACTCTGAGCATCCAATCTGGCTCAATTGACGTATGTATTTCCCGGTTTACCTCTTGGGATACCTCTTGGGATACCTCTTGGGATACCTCTTGAGGCCGACTCAGCCCACCGCAACTCAGCCCAGAGCTGCCTCAACGTGATGTACGTAGTAGGGGACATTCTGGGGTTGACGGATCTGTCAGTTGTGGGCCTGGGCAATTCACCCCCATTCTTGGTGTGGTGCACTGGGCCCGTTACCATCCCATGCACCAAGCCTGCCTTGGCCGGACAACCAAATAATGGGCCCAGGAAGCAAATCAGAAGCGGTGTTTGCAATGACGGTGTCACTCGCATGTCGGCGCTGCGACCCACGCCCCTCTCACAGGCCCGGGTACAAGCGACACGGGGACGACCTTGAAACCTGGCAGGCCACATGTAGGCAACACCAAAGCGGTCAGGACCGAAAGGCTCAGTGACCCATGGGCCACGGCTTCGAGCCGCGAGGCAGGCTGGAAGGCTGGCAGGATGGGCTCCAGCCCGCGCGCCCTCTGCCAGGCCTGCCAGGCTCTTGAGAGTGGGCAATCAGGGACAGGGCTATTACCGCCAGTTCTACCCCCCTCAGTCCGTCCGTCTCCCTGCTGCTACTGGCCCGCCCACCTGCGATCCATGGTCCTACGTGGACACGCTGTGGACTGGCCTGACTCCGGCAGGTCTCTCACCGATGGATCGATACAGTATGGGGGGCCCGCTCTCTGACCGACGTTGAAAGGACTGCGAAAGCCTGTTGCTGGAATCTTCTGAGGTCTGGAGGCCGCCCCATGTTCTAGTGCTCTGCTCTGTGGCAAGCAGCAAGGTGCACCCATCGCGACAGATGCGAGCAGACGGCGAACCGGCAGCTCTAGCGCGTCCTGAAAGCAGGGAACACCAGCTCTCCAAGACCAGATGAGGTCAATTTTGAGTGTTTGTTGGCCGGCCTGGGTGGCTGGTCACAGGCGTCGGCCGCCCGTCATTGGACAATGGGACATCTGGGCCGGGCCTTGGGCCAGCAAGGAAGCCCCAGCCCTGACGTTGCATCGCGGCGGCAGGGGCAGAGACATGGATCAGTGCACGAGCATCATGGAGGGGATGCCACCCGGAGAAAAGAACACCACGCGCGCCACGTATGAGGGAGGAAGGGAAAAACCGAGCCTGACTGACGTATTCTGGCATCATATCCGCCGGCCGAGAGCCGATTGTGCTGCATAACGACACCAAATGGAAGAATCCAGATTTGACAACGGAAAAGCACCGATGGACGGCGCCTGCGAACCAGAGCGGCGTCCTGGGTGATGTCATAGGATCGAGAGATCCAGCGACGCCAGACGCCAGACGCCAGGGAAGCTAGGTACCCAGGCAGGTACCGGTTCCTCTGTGCTGTAATGTACGCACGCACGCACGCCCGCCCGCCCACGAACCCGTGCGAGAGGCCAGCCGCTCCACTTGCTCGATTGGGTTCTCACCGTCGGGCCTATTGGCCGCCTGGCCGCCTGGGTGTGTCTCTTCCCCAGCTTCTCCAGGCTTGTCGTTGATTACCACCCGCCCAGAAACACCCGGCCGCCCTCTTGATACGTGTGTAACGTCCTTAATTTGCGGACACCACATGTCGCCGTCAACCCATCTCACGACCTTGCCCTTTCCGTCGTGCAGGTGTTATCCTGTTACTACCACCTGCGAGTCCAGGAGCCCATTCAACATGCCCAGCACTCCTGGTTTCGTCTGTGCCATGTCTCGGCGACATTATAACTGTCAATAATCTGCCCCCCGGCTCTTTCATCTCGTCGCCGTGACCACCGTGCGTAGCCGCGTGCGGCTTAGCTCCGTCAAATTTGAGATTCGGTATGCGGTGCCTCGGCCGGGCCAGGCCATGAGATGAGCTCGTCCCCTTCATCACCCTTTGTCTTCACACCCGTGGGATGAGCAACTGAGGCACGACCCAGCGTCGGTCAACCAACATCTTGGTCTTTTGGCGACGATGAGAAGGGAGCGACAGGGAATACGCTCGATTCCCAGCCCCCAATTTCTGGCCGTTTCTTTGACCACCGCTCACGGCGAATCGCATCATCACCCATGGAAAAAGAAACGTGCTGAGCACAGATCGTGGTCAGAACTCTCTGCCTCCGTGATTTGTGGCGTGCAGCCCGCTAGCCCAGAAAGAGCATCCCGCCGACAACCATTCGCAGTCGGCATCAAGTTCTGAAATTTCCCTAGGTGGCCGCCCAGCTACAACCTTGAAATGCCCCTGCCGTGCGGGTACCCCTGATGTGCAGCAGCTTATCAGACTTGAGTGCAACCACACCTTTGGATCTACACGCCTGCGCACTTGGTGTGGCGCGAGCTTGACCAGCCACTCCTCCCATTGGGCCATGTCAAAATGAGGCCTCAAACAGGACGGACAAGGCAAGCTGAGCCATCGAGCGCTTGCATCTGCTTGCATTGCTCACTGTCGGCAGTCATTTCCGGAACGTCGATCTACTCCAATCGCCCTCACTTCAATCAGGCCTGGACGCCTGGTACAACCACGCCTCATCAAACCATTATTTAAAATGCCTTTGTGCGCAGCTGCCACCAGACAAGGCCAGTCCAGGACATGAGCCTGTAAACTCCTATTACAGGCATTCGCAGATCAGCCCAGCTGGTCGATAACAAAGAAGTCCCAGGTTCCCGCGCCGCCGGGGTTCCAGGAACGTGCGGCATTGTGTTCTCTCGAAAGACCTAGAGCAGGCGCATTGCCGACGTAGCTCTACTCGGTCATTGCCAGGGACTAGCTTGACCAGGCTCAATGGGCCCATCAATTTAGCGTTGGCCCAAGATACCGCGAATCGATGGCCTTCAGCCTGTGTTCATTCATGATATCAGACGCCTGTATCGGGCTCAGACAAAATTCATAACCCCACCAACTCGTTCGGCCGGGGACACCGATCGTTTGACTTGCCTCGAATGGAACCTCGGACCAAGAGAGGTCGAATTGGAGGCCTTGGTCGGCGACCCGGCCGTGTTCTGGACCCGCCAGTCAGTGATGAGCTATCAGAGATGAGAGCTTTGGTCCAACCATGGCCAGACTGATGGGACTGGACTGGCCTCCCTGGCGCAAACGTGACCTTGGCTTGCCTCCTGTGGCGGCACGGAGGACGGCCTATCAGTGTCTCAACATCGGCGTCCTCATACTGGGACGGAGGAGAACCCACAATAGGCCACGTCCAATCCGTCCCATGCGATCTCCCACGAGGTGAAATCTCATTTGGATGGGCCAGCTCGGCGTTCCAACCACTCGGAATTTCAGGTACGTTTCATCGACATTTAACGCGGATTTCCTCGGGAGACAAGCATCCTGCCCTCGTGGCTCAACGCAAGGATTCATCACCTGCTCCCTTTGGCCCTATCTTCGAAATCAACCTCCCCATGGGTGTCAATTAAGCTTTGCGTAGATATGGCGTGGGCCCGAAAATCCTCGGGGAGGGTCATGTCTCCAGCCACACCGAATTCGGCCCTCCTACAGTAGTACGGCAGGTCTGGCTGTGAGATGGTATCTCCCGATGTATTCATTTGCGCTATGCTGCTCGTACGTGTGCCATTATCTTGCGGGAAATCAGGACACGCCCGTCGGAACACGTTAGGCGAGCACCGCAGCACAGATACTATTATCAGAACAATACTTTATTCACACATGGAAAAGACTATGAACATCCCTGACCCGACCTCCAAATAGAGAGTGGTATAACAAGACAAGAAAAAGAAGGGGGTAGATGTGCCACCTCAATGAAGAGATGGGCTCTTCACGCCTCACCATGACTGCAACCACCCGTGCTCAACTCGTACCATGTGTTTGTGCCACCATTGCTGTTGTGCAATGAGACGCAACCTCGCAATATTACCCAATTGTCTTGCAAGCGATTTATGTATGCCGCCGCCCCTTGCACCATTGAATGAGGAAACCCCATGCCCACATGAGAGAAAACAAAAGACAAAATCAACGCCCATTCTCATGACTTGTTGTCATCAACATCAACTCGTACTCATTCCTCACCACACGATGCTGGTATATTGCTCTAACCACTGCACATCACACAGGACTCAGGGTTGTCAATGCTGCCTTTGAGGTTGTCAGTCAACGTACACGAAGATACAAGAGGTCGAGGCTTACATTGCAGGACAGCTTGCGAGTAGATATCGTGCTCCCGGTCAGCGCTGTCGCCGTCCTTGTCCTCGGACTGGCCGTCAGGCTTCTTGCCGTTAAGAAGCTCCTCCTCAGCGGGTTTCTCCGCGGGCTCGATGGGCAGAGCCTTGGGGCTCTCGGCCTCCTCTTGGTCGGCCTTGAACGGGACGGTCCTGGGCTTAGAGGGAGACGACAGGATGCGTGCCGCTGCCTCTTCGTCCGCAGCCGGGGTCGATGGGGGCGGTGTGATGCTCGGCGTGGGGATTCCGTTAGACCTCACAGTCTTGCTGCCGCTGATCGAGTCCTTCTTTGCGTACATGGGGCGCACAAAGCTGCTAGCTGAGGGCTGCCACATACCCGCTGGAGGCGCACGCTTGCCAAGGCCGCTGTGCTTCGCACCAGTCTGCTCCTGGATCTTGAGTGCCTCCTGATCGACAGTGAACTGGATGGGTGCGGCAGCTGCCTGAGTGCGGAGGTAGTACATGCCAGTCTTGAGACCGAGCTTCCAGCCTGCGAAGTGCATGCTAGTGATCTTGCCCATTGATGGCTCCCGCATGTGGATGTTCAGAGACTGAGACTGATCAATGAAGGCACCACGGTCAGCAGCCATCTGCACGATGGTCCTCTGGGAGATCTCCCAGACGGTCTTGTACAAGGCCTTGATATCAGCCGGGATGCTGGGGATGTTCTGGATAGAACCATCCTCGGCAATGATACGGTTCTTCATGGCCTCGGACCACAAGCCGAGCTCTGTCAAGTCCCTGAGCAGCCAAGGGTTGACGACCTGGAACTCGCCAGCGAGCACACGTCGCTGGTAGATGTTGGAGGTGTATGGCTCGAAACACTCGTTGTTGCCCAGGATCTGCGATGTGGACGCAGTGGGCATTGGAGCCAGCAACAAGCTGTTGCGTACACCGGTCTCCTTGATCTTATCCTTGAGCGCTTCCCAGTCCCATAGGTCGGAAGGCTTGACATTCCACATGTCGAATTGAAGGATGCCCTGTGAGACGGGGCTGCCCTCATATGTCTTGTAGGGGCCTTCCACCTTAGCAATATCGCTTGATGCAGTAAGAGCAGCGTGGTAGATGGTCTCGAAGATCTGCTTGTTCAGCTCACGAGCCTCTGGCGAGTCGAAAGGCATACGGAGGGCCAAGAATGCGTCAGCAAGACCCTGGACACCGACGCCAATAGGTCGGTGTCGCATGTTGCTGTTGTAGGCCTCCTTGACCGGGTAGTGGTTGACATCAATGATCCTGTTCAGGTTGCGGACAACAACCTGCGTAACCTCGTGCAGCTGCTGGAAGTTGTAACAGTTGTTGTCGTAATCAACATATGCGGGCAGAGCAATGGAGGCCAGGTTGCACACGGCGACCTCATCTGGGGCACAGTACTCGATGATCTCGGTGCAGAGGTTAGAGCTGCGGATGGTACCCAGGTTCTTCTGGTTGCTCTTCCGGTTGGCGTGGTCCTTGTACAGCATGAAGGGGTTGCCAGTCTCGGTCTGAGCCTCGAGGATGGCATACCACAGCTTCTGGGCCTTCATGGTCTTGCGGCCACGGCCCTCCTTCTCGTACTTCTCGTAGAGAGCCTCAAACTCCTCGCCGTAGCAATCGGCGAGGCCAGGGCACTCGTTGGGGCACATGAGGGTCCAGTCACCGTTCTTCTCGACCCGCTTCATGAAAAGATCGGGGATCCAGAGGGCCAGGAACAGATCACGAGCTCGGATCTCCTCCTTGCCGTGGTTCTTTCGGAGGTCAAGGAACTCGAAGACGTCAGCGTGCCATGGCTCAAGGTAGATAGCGAAGGCACCGGGACGCTTGTTGCCGCCCTGGTCGACATATCGGGCGGTGTTGTTGAAGACCCGCAGCATGGGGGTGATGCCATTGGAGGTTCCGTTAGTGCCAGCGATGTATGAGCCGGTAGCACGGATACGGTGGGCGTTCAGACCGATGCCTCCCGCCATTTTGGAGATCATGGCACATGTCTTGAGGGTGTCGTAAATGCCCTCAATGCTGTCCTCCTTCATGTCGACGAGGAAGCATGATGACAGTTGGGGCTGAGGAGTACCAGCATTGAACAACGTGGGCGAGGCGTGCGTGAAGAACTTGTTTGACATGAGGTTGTAGGTCTCGATGACTCTCTCGACGTCGTCCCCCCAGATGCCGACAGCGACACGCATGATCATGTGCTGTGGCCGCTCGACAACTTTACCGTCGAGCTTGAGGAGGTACGAGCGCTCGAGGGTCTTGAAGCCGAAGTATTGGTAGCCAAAGTCGCGGTCATAGACAATGGCCGAGTCGAACTCCTCCCTGTGACGCATGACGCAGTCGTATGTCTCTTGGGAGATCATTGGCGACGGTGTACGGTTCCTTGGGTTGACATAGTGGTAAAGATCGCTGACCACTGAGGACCATTGCTTCTTGGTCTGCTTGTGCAGGTTGGAAACTGCGACACGCGCAGCTAGAATGGCGTAGTCGGGGTGGGTAACGGTCATATACGCGGCAGTCTCGGCGGCCTGGGTTCAAGGGACAGTCAGCGCTTGGACGTCTGGGGAAGGTGAGGATAAGTCGGGGAGGATACTGACAAGATCGTCCAGCTGGATGGTTGTCACACCTCCGTAGACACCACTAATGACCTTCTGGGTGATCTGGACCGGGTCGACATGGTTCATGTCCAGACCATAACACAGTCGCGACACGCGCGCCGTGATCTTGTCGAATTGAACGCGCTCCTGGCGTCCATCTGGGCAGATGTCAGTGTCCGATGGCAGCGTAAGTGGAGGTGACGGGATAACTCACCTCGCTTTCTTACAAACATCGCGTCGAGATGTTGTGAAGACTGCTTTGAGAGGGTACGGGAACGGGAGAGGGGCAGGCGTTCCGCGGTGGCGGCCTGCAGATCCGTCAAAATGGAGAGGATACCGAAGGCACCGGGGAGTTTGTCTGCGAAGCAAAGGCAATTTCAAGTGGTCCTATGCCCCAGCAAAGTTAAAAGAAGTGAGCACGGCGGGGGTTATTGGGTGGATGTTGTGGAAGTGAAGATGGGAGAGGGAGCAAAGCACCGCGGTCTCCGGGAAAGTTTTAAGTAGTCGTGCTCTGGAGAGCGCGTGTTGCTAACTAGCCCAGCAAAAACGCGTCTTGTTGTGGGCGGGCTGGAAGAGGACGCGCAGAGGCTCGTGCTGCCCCTGTCGCCGGCTGCAGCACTTCCCAGGTACCTGGGATACTGTGCATGTGGCAGACATGGCCCTAGAGTCCTGGGCATATACCTTGCTCGCGTACAGTCTGACAGTAACAGGCGTGCAGCGCTCCAGTGTTACTGTATGCAGCAAGATCTGATAAGTGCAGGGGCCAGGCCATCAGCCCGATCGGCCGGGCCACTTTACGCGCTTAGCAGCTCGCCCGCGCTTCTGACGTGTCTTGATGATAGCGCTGACGGCTGAACTGTAGAAGGGTACATCGCTCACACATCACGATCCTCCAGCATCCCAGTGGCACGGTTGTGGTGGCTTGCCCGAGTGTGAGTCAACATCAGGTCTGTTGCCTGTTGCTGGAGTGGTTTATTTGAACTCGGTCACAGACGCACTGCGTGTGTCTCAGGAATGACCGTGAACACATTCACATCGTTTTCCACGAGAGCCAGACTCTGCTCAGTCCGAACCAGCATTTTCACCGCAGTCACAGTCACAAACAGACCAGCAGCACAGTTCTCTGTGCCTGCATCCTCCAGGATGGCGTCTCAATCACAATCTCCGCCGCAATCCCCGTCAATAGCCGCCGAGAACGGAGCTTCAAACGGGGTTTCGAACGTCACTTCGGCCTCAGCCTACCGGCCAAGATACATAGATGTACGTCCCCCCTTAAAAACCCCTGGCCGTCTGCGGTGCATGCGGGCGGAAAGATCCTGACCGGCCCCAGATCGGGATCAACCTCGCCGATCCCATATTCCGGGGCGTCTACCACGGCAAGCAAAGGCACGATGACGACCTAAGCGGCCTGGTAGACAGAGCCAGCCAGGTCGGCTGCACTAAGCTCATCGTCACGGGGTCCAGCTTCAAGACCTCGAGGGATGCCCTGGCCATTGCCAGGGACTACCCAGGCACCGTCTACACCACCGCAGGCATTCACCCATGCTCCTCCTCAATATTCGACCAAGCCCACCCGCACTCTCATGAGGAGGATGGCGACGGCGAGCACACGCCCGCCTGCGGCCCGGACCCGGACAAGCCCATCGCAGACGACGGCCTGGCAGTCGACCCGGACAAGACTGAGACCATCATCTCAGACCTCCGGCGCCTGATCGACGATGCCCGGGCCGCGGGCCCGCCACCGCCGCAGCAGCAGCACCTCGTGGCCTTCGGCGAGTTCGGCTTGGACTACGACCGGCTGCACTACTGCGCGAGGTCGCTGCAGCTGCACTCGTTCCGGTCCCAGCTCTCGCTCGCAGCCTCGCTGAGCCCACAGCTCCCGCTGTTTCTCCACAGCCGCGCGGCGCACGGCGACTTCGTGGCGTGCCTCAAAGCCGCCTTCGGCGAAGGGCTGGAGGGGCTGGAGAAGGGCGGCGTGGTGCACAGCTTCACGGGCACCGTGGAGGAGATGAGGGAGCTGATGGACCTGGACCTCTACATTGGCCTCAACGGGTGCAGCTTCAAGACGGTGGAGAACTGTGAGGTTGTCCGTGCTGTCCGGCTGGACAGGTTAATGATCGAAACGGACGGGCCCTGGTGTGAGGTGCGGCCGACCCACGAGGGCTGGAAGTACCTCGTTGAGATAGACAAGAAGGAGAAGGCCGCGGCTGAGACACCAGAGCCTGCCCTTCCTCCCGCACAGAACGGGGAGGCGACGCCCCCAGCGAGCAAGCCGCCGCCCAAGAAACAGCAGTCAATCAAGAAACCGCAGAAGAAGGAGTCAGAGGTCATTGAGAGGTTCAAGACGGTCAAGAAGGAGAAGTGGGTCGAAGGTGCGATGGTCAAGGGCCGCAACGAACCTTGCATGATAGAGAGGGTGGCCAAAATCGTGGCCGGCATCAAGGGCGTCTCGGTCGAGGAGGTGTGCGAGGCTGCATGGGGGAATACGGTCAAGGTGTTCGGAATAGATGGATCATAGAATTGGGGAGATGAGCCAGTACACAAGGTGGCAGATGAATAGTGCCATAAGTGATGCAGCATTGTCAGTAGCCACTAGACTAGAGTGATACATCTGCTGAATTACCATAGAATACAGACATGACACAAGTCGTTCGCTGCGCTAGTATCGCAGCAGCCATCATATACCAGAGCCTTTGTGGCCCCTGATTCTGCCATGCCTCACAGCCCCAATGGTCACACCCTCCTCGCCCGTCAGCCAACCCGGCATCTTGTCCCCATCGATGATGCCAGCCTCGACGAGCTGCCGCATACCAGCAAACACGTGTGGTCCATGGAAAGTCATCCGAATACTCGGACGCCACGTCTCGTCGTCCCCGTCGAGGTCATCACCGCCTCCGCCTTCGTCGTCCTCCTCACGCCGGGACCGGTCAAACGCCACGTCGATCGTACTCCTGCGGACAGAGATATCTTTGGGACGGCTTTGCGGTGCATCCGGCTCTCTTTCGGGGGCCTCCCCGTCATCGTGCATATGGTCCGTCTTTACGTGGAACGGGTCGTCGATCACAATGTCGACTCTCTCTACGCCCTTGCCGTCGTCAATCCTTGCCGAATCGCCGAATCTCGCCTGTGCGACTACCCTTGCGCGCTTGACCCTTCGCTCATATCGCGCCGTATCGGGCGAGACAGCTCGAACCCTAGATGCTTTACCTTGACCCAGCCTCTTCGTAGAGTCACCGTCGTCGGCTTCGCTAAGCGGCGGCGAGGGGAGCAGTGTTCCCAAGGGCGACTCTTTCTTCTTCTCGTCCGCGTAAATACTCCAGCCACCGCCGGCCGAGTTCGTCCTGCCCGGTCCTCTTCTGTGCAGCAGCTCTTGGATATGTCTTGTGTTCAAGGAAGTGGGCTTCAGCGTGTATCTTCGCCTGGGTCGCGACAGCGCCTTGGGTATTCCCTCGATGACGAGGGCGTAAAGACTCTTCAGCTCACTTGTGGCGGCTGGACCGATGCTCTGCGGCTTGCTGATGTATATGTGTGGGCTTCCGTCAGGGAAAGCCACGTATACTGTCCGGCTGGCGTCACCATCGGCTGCTGAGGTTGCCAGCTTAGTATTGTACGGAGAGTCGAGTATGAAAATACGCAGTAGCAGCAGGGCCATGTCCTTGGGGCGGTCAAAACTGTAATGCGACTTCACATCGGGTAGCACCTGGGTCTGGAGGTTCCGTAGGAATGTAGACGGATGAAAGCGTGGCACATTCAAGGACGTGGTGTCGACCTTTGGGGGACCGTCCTCTTCTGCAGCCTGCTGTGGCGTGGGTGTCTTCAGAGGAACGATCTGGTATGCATTCCATTTCTGGGAAATGGGGTTTTGGTAGAGGTGTTGAAGATCCGCCATTGAGAGTTGGTAGAGTGTCAGGCCATGGCGCCAGTCGCCTTCCACTATGCGGTCGACGACTTCGCGCTTCGAGCCTTTGCGGGCCTGCATGTCGGAGTAGAGGTCCCGGAGCTCCTCGACGGAGGACAGCGGTGGATAGAGGTCGGCGGGGTCGTCATCGTCGTCATTGTCTTGGTGGCCCCGGAGATGGGGCGCACAGATGGGGACATTGTTGGGGTCGAGCCAGTCAAGCACGAGTGCGAGCAGGGACGGGCGGTTCAGACGGCTGAGATGCTTCAAGACGGTAGAGCTGGAGGAGTCGAGGCGCAAGGTTGAAGGGAGGCGGGCGGTGGTGGGGACAGAGATACGCGCCATGTCTTCTCAGAGATGGAACCCACGGGCAGCATCATCGCAAGATGACTAAGGAGGGCATTTGATGCGACCGAGCCGCTTCATACGATGATGCGGTGGTTGATGGTATGGCCGACAAAGTGAGACGCGTCGTGGGGCTCTGGGTGACGCGAACCCTGGGTGCCAAGCTCAAGGTTCAGTCAGCCTGCCGGGAAGGAGAGTCTTGGTCTGTTCTGGATCGTTGCAGGGCTTATCTGAGCGAATGCAGGGCCGAAACCTTGATAACGGTCTGGCTTGGCATTTGCATTTCTTACCTGTCACTGCATCCGTACGAATGTACGAATGTAGATAAGAACGGGAAGAAGCAAGTCTGATTTATCAGCAATGGCGGGGCTGCCTGGCACATTTTCGTACTGCACATTCCCGCAGTTGAGCTAACTGTACCTGAGTACGGAGCATTAGAGCATTACTGTGTAGATGCAGCACTGTATTCTGTCGCGAATTGGCCAGAACCGGGTCGTCTAGGCACTACAGTAGTTATGTGCAGGAGGATGAACCACCAAATGACAACAGCACAACGGCAACTTGACTGCGCTTGCGATGGCGCAAAAAGATTCAACTGTCAACTGGGACGGAAGAAAGCTTCTGCCACGTGCAACGTTGGGTCTGCGTGTATACAAAAGGGCGGGATTCCGAGCATTGTCAGCACCGACAGGCAGTTGTGGTTGACTGCTGATTAATGATCAATTACACAGTACACACACAGCAGGTCGAGGTTAAATCCAGGGTCCACATCATGAGCCCATCATCTACTCGTGCTACTGTAAGTCGACGGCTCATAGTTGAGTGGTTGGTGCGGCATTGGGAGGCTTGGCAGACGGTACATCTCCGGCGATTCGGCAACGATCGGGCCCATTCTCGCTAGTTGAAACCCTCAGTCCTGTTATCCGCTGGGTCCTTGCTCCGAGGGTCCTCTCTGTGAAGATCGGTGGCTTCAATTGTCAAGGGCGTGGTGTATTTGCCTACACTGTCCTGACTGCCTGACTGCTTGGGTTTGTAGGTAGCGATCGGAATGTGGTGTGGATTGTGGGCTGTCATGGCAGTCAGCCAGTCAAGCCGGAAGCAAAATAGTTGGCACCGCAAAGTACCTCAAACCACCCTAACCCGCCCTCACCCTCTACTATACCTACCAACTTTACCACCCTCTATTTTAATAACAAAATCACTAAAGAAGGAATAAGTTATATGAAATAATATACAGAAGAATACTTAACTAGCTAGCGAAAAAGAATTCGCGAAAAGGTGATAATAGTATTCAAATGAGGGAGGTACGCTTTTGCGGTGCCAACTATTTTGCTTCCGGCTTGCCAGTCAATCAGTCCGCAGCGTTGGTTGGCAGCGGCTGCATCATATCACGGATTACTTGCGTCGTGCAGGAGGGATTAGGCACGAGGCGTAGCTCGCGTGCAGCTGCCTATCCAGAGGTCAAGTGCGCCGTGTGCGTGGGTACGGCGTGGGCAAGATGAGGCCCATTGTCTGGATTCCGGGTGCCCTTGGTTGCACTCTGTGGCTTGCTGTGCGGGATGGACACAAGCTCCGAGGCAACTGACCAGGGTCCCACGACTTATTAGATAATTCCATCCTCGCCATGTGGGATGGGCTGCCGTGGGTAGTGACACTGGCCGGCTCCTCGCCCACTCTTAAATTTAACCGGCAGACGGCCACGGAGCCAGTTTGAGGCTGCACAGAGGCTTGCAAGCTTGCAAAGGGGGAAGCGAGGCCTGACCACAGAGGCGTCGTGGCCTGGCCTGAGGGTGGGGCGCGTCCGATCTTGGGAATGTCCCCGCGTGGGATGGGGACCACCACAGTGTTCTCGCTGAGATGATGAAGTATGAAGTAGTTTAGCCCGGGATCAGAGATTTCCCCTCTAACAGCGGGAAGGGGCCCCTCACGGGCTTTGCGAGCGGCCAGGCGCCCTTCCGACCACACACTGTTACCGGTGGCCTGTTAGCGCCGACCCACTTGACTTGCCTCGCCCTGTACAGAAGTCCCTGACTGACTGCCTGACCTCTTCACTTGTTGGTGTAGCCACTCCCTCAATCCCGCACTCACATCCAACTCTCGTGAGGCCCCGCAGACGTCCTTGTTCAGACCCCAGTCTCTTACGTTGCCCATCTTTTTTTCTTTCATCTCCCCCCTCCCCCCAGATCAAAGAGCTTCGTAAACGCTCCGCTCAGTCCACTCCCCTCCTGAACATCCCGTCTATCCTGTTATTCAAGACCGAATCTCGTCTTGAACCCTTTTCAAACCAAACAAACAATCCGTCGCTGGTTGTATCTGTCTGGTCGCTTCCCCCGCGCTCAGCAACCGCCTGTTATTGTCGTCACGGCGTGCACGGGTCAACGGATGACGCTCGGCTTTACTGGATTTTGATTACTGCCAAACCGACCTTTCGTACAGTGTGTGACATCGATTGCCACTAGTAACCGACCCCCCGATCGTCGGCGAATTCGACTGGCACCACCCTCACCTTTCACTCTTTGGGACCCGCGCCTGCGAACTGACTCAACCACACAAAACCCTCGACTCGTGGCATTCCTCCCCAAAGGACACAAACCACCCCATTCGACACCAGCTGCAAGCAGGAACGGCCGAACACAACACACCGGCCAATTTGGTTATTTGGGACTCGAAATACACACCCACATTCGATAACGCAACCGACAACGACATCGCCGCTACGACGACAACGATCGTGACGTGGACTGCGACCGTCGACTTCCTGCCCCGACAGCCAAATCGCAGTATTCAAAACCTACCGCGTGGTTCGACCGACAACACAAGACGCCGACATGGCCAACTTCAGGCGGCAAGAGCCAAACTTGGCTCAGTTCATGAGGGAACAGCTGAACACGGTGTCAACCACCGAGCCCGAGGAGGACTTCAGCAACATCGACAACTTGGACTTGTTTACCAACACGCAATTTTTCGACTTTGATACACAGACCCAGACCGACTTCAAGCCCGCTGCCGACAGCCCGGCGTCGTCGAAACCCGAGCCGACATCAGCAACGTCGACGATCCCAGGAGAATTCGGCAGCATGGATTTCAACATGAATAATGGTAGGCCTTTTGGATTTTCTATTTCCGTCTGATGCGCACTATTGCACGCCTTGGATCACATTTTGGCTTTACCTGGTCCGCTCTGCTTGTCCCCCCCCCCCCTGCCCGTTGCCTGTGCGGCCGGAAGTCCCTGACGGCTGCTGGCCATCTCGGACAATGCGGGCCATTATGATCAAAAGTTCAGCCTTTTTTCAAAAGAGAAAAAAGGACCCCGGCTTGGAGGGGCCGGATTCTCGGCAGGGGACGGTGAGTGCCGAGAGATGTGTCGAAGAGGCAAGTGCCTTCTGAGCCTCAGACCGGTTCCGAGTAACTCAGATCCTGCCCCCGAGACATGGACCAAAAGCCAATGGCACTCTGCTATCACGCACAGGAGAACAGCCTTGCTTCCCCACCCTGCATCTGCGGCCTGCGGCATGCTCCCAGCTTGCGCCATCAGCCGCCTGTCTGATTGGCCCAGGCCATCTTCAGATGCAGGAAGCAGCCGGGATTGACTGTGTCCTCGCGAGGGCAGCCTCTGGGGTAGTGCCAGATATGCATCCGCCATAATGCCCACCGATGGCGCAATCCCCCGTGACTTTGCAGCGTCACTCTCCTTCACCCAGAACCGACAGAACCCATGCCTCACTGCACCCATCCCCATACTACCCTCCGGGGTTCCGCCTCGTCCATTTCTTGATATGCCAGACATGGTCAACACACTGGGGGCTGTGAAGCTTGTCCATCAGTCTTCTCTCCCCAGCCTGTGCCTCTCTTTGCAGCGTGTTTTGTCACCGTCCCCGCAAAATTGATGAATCGGCATTGCGTCAATTACACGTGCTGATCATGGCATTATGCCTCGTACAGGAGAGTTCAACTTCGGCGACTTCAACAACGCATACGCGTCTCCCACATTAAACAACTTCCCCGACAGCCTCGGAAGCCTGCAACCTATCCAGCCAAGCCCACAGTCTGTTTACCCTCCCCAGCACGCCTATGCGAACCATGCTGGCAGCCAACCCAAGACGGGTGACAAGCGCCGGGCCACCGAGCCTCAGGCTTCCAACCGCGCCATGAACATGGAGGAGGTTTCCAGGGTTGCGGCCGAGGAGGACAAGCGCCGGCGGAACACGGCTGCCAGCGCTCGGTTCCGCGTGAAGAAGAAGCAGAGGGAGCAGGCACTGGAGAAGAGCTCCAAGGAGATGTCCGAGAAGGTGGCTGCACTGGAGCAGAAGATCACACAGCTGGAGACGGAGAACCAGTGGCTGAAGAAGCTGGTCATCGAGAAGAACGAAGGTTCTGCCCCCGGCAAGGCGTCATCAAAAGTGACCAGCGAGTCAAAGGAAGATAAGGCTGAGGCTGAAATCATCGCCAAGACGGACGGGGCGCCGGATGCAAAGAGGGCCAAGGCCGAGACATCCTCATAACGCCAGAGTTGCCGGGTGGTCTGTTCTGGAGTATATACCCGCTAGCTACTAGGATCACAAATTGTGTCCCTAGATGCACACACATTGGCAGGCGTTCTCGGGTTGGGCTCGGCCGACATGGTGGTTCTGCCCCGTGTGGCACGGGCAGGGAAACCGGGCCTTGAGCAAGTTCCCCTGGAACATGGGGAAAATGGGGCGGACTGGACTTGACTTGATTTCATGTTTATGTCTATGTTCTATGTGGTAAATGTAATTTTGGTTCACGGCATATGCCTTGGGGTGGATGATAACGCGATGAATGCTCAGCAACAAATTTGATGCATTACTTGGTCTCGTCACTCTCATTCTGCAAGCCTTGCCTCAGGGCGCCCAGCCTGACCTGGTTCCTCTTCACCAGGATCCGCAACGTGTTCTGCCGCTCAATCTCAGTCATCTCGCCCCAGTTATTGATCCTGGACAGCGTACCGTCCTTGTGAACAACCATGGGGCCCATGTGGTCCAGGCTGATGGGCTTCCCGTCGACCTCAAGGGTCCGCACGTTCCCACCCTCCTCCGGCGGCGGGAGGGCCATCACGTCGCCGCCACCGCCACCAGCCCCTTCTCCTCCTCCTCCTCCTCCTCCTGCCTCCCCTCCAACAACCCCAGCGACTGCTGGCCCCCCTGCTTCTTCGTGTCCTGCAGCCGCTTCTCCACGCTCGCCCGCACTCTCGCGAAGATCTGCGGCGTGCCCTGCTGCGGCCCCAGACGCATTCGGCGCGCCTGGGTCCCTGGGCGCCGCGTGATTGGCCGCCGGGGGCGAGGGCCCATCTTGTGTGCTCCCGGGCGCGGCTGACGTGCTCGAGGGGCTTCCTGTCACTCCTCCCATGGCGCTGTGCTCTGCGGCCGGGGTGTCCCCTACAGCCGTGTGCGTGGGGGCACTCTGCTGCTGCCGCCGCTGCTGCTGCCGGGGCTGGCTCGCGTGGTAGTAATGGTGTGGTACCAGCTGTGGGTAGACGCGGCTGACGATGGGGAGGCAATGTCGCCGCCGAGGCTGGGTCCAGGTGTGGGCTCCTGCCGAGGCCGTCGGGTTGGTTGTTGTTGTTGTTGTGGTGTGCGCAGGTGAGGCGCGGTGAAGTGCCCCGAGTCTCGCGCGCTTCGTACAGGTCCTCCTCATTGCTGACTTGAGTCAGGGTTGCTCAGCGTTCTGGGCGGGTTGTGCATGAATACCGGTATTTGTAGCGCCTGACTGAGGTCTGTCCCTCTTTTTTGAGGCTCATCGACGATCGTTGAACGATGAGTTTCGGGTCGCTTCCAGAATAAACCTACCCAGAATGGAGTGTTGGCCGGGTGGTCCAAGCTCGGCAACACAATATTCCTCGCCGCTCGACGCGGCTTTTTCCATGCTCCTTCAAGTGACACTATTTCCAACTGCATACACACTGGCCAAGGATCCAGGTTTTGCATTACTTGAATATTTGTAGCCATCTCCGGAATTCTCCCGAAGAAGAACCTTGCGTGCTTCACTACCACACCCAGGAATAGAGAATATTGTCACCAAGAGCGGGTCAACTAATCTAGGGACTGCGTGCGAATGAGACCTGGCATAACCCGTGGGCCGTGGGGGTGACTGGTGACGGATCCCGAGAAACCAGGGCTCCGAGGGCGACATGACAGGTCCTGACAAGATCCAGGTGACCTGCAGTGGGCGAGGTGTGACCGAACTTTGAACCTGTCCCCCACTCATTGTGGCCGCACTGTAAGCAGGCACACTTACAAGTCATTCAAGCCTTAGTCAAGTCAGCCTCGAGTGCCCAAGCTGATACTACCTCCCTGATCTGGTAGGAATATGCCGTGGACTACAACCGATCCGCCTTGGAAGGATTGAGCAGTGGTTTTTTGACTGGAGCGCACGGAACTCCTTCTCTTCCAAGACTCTCATACAAACGTCTGTCACTGGAGCATATTCTGCCCGCAAGCAAGAGATGTCGGAAGCCATAGCCACTGCGCCAGAGTATCTTAGGAAGCACGAATCAGTGAGTAGTGTCGCCTCAGATTCGAAAATCGACTGAAAACCCCTTACCTTGTACGTAGAAAGAGATGTCAGGTGAACCAACAAATATGCGTTGGGTTAAACCAAGTATTCCGAAGCCCTACCCTCCCGCCTCTTCTCTCCTAGAGGTGGATTCTCAATAGAGGGTACTTCACAGTATGTTATCCCCTGGGAGGTCAGCCCACAGAATGCTGTTCCAAAGGAGACTATCCTAGAGGAGATAATCTCAAAGGAGGCTATTCCATATGAGGTTATCCAAGAGGAGACCAAACCAGAGAATATTATTCTCAAGGAGAGTTCCTAGAGAGGTTCATCCTAGAGCGTGTTGTTTCAGACCTGGGTGAGCTGGTGTACAAACAGCACCGCCTAAAGCTGACAGGCTCAAATGCCATTCAGTCTTCCGGTATGCTTCTCTCAGCTGCCGTTTCTCACCAAACCTTCGTTATGATTACGCAAGCTCCTTCCAGAGGCGAAGTCTTTTCATTGCCACAAAAGGCCATTTTGAAACTCGTGTGTCACCGCATAGGGTCAAATTCCCCGTGGGCAGTCCGTTCACTTGCTGTCATCACAATCATGCTGGCTACATTCGTCACGCTGCATAGAGAGAGCTGATACAATGCTGTGAGATTCAGAATTTAATTCTTCGAGAGGAGAGTTATGTCTCCAACGGGTATCAAATTGACTCTACGTTTCCTAGGAACGACGAATGCTTCGCATCGTATGAAATAAACACCACCAACGCCAGGGAGTCCTCCACTGTGCCCTTCCATCTCCCGTTATCATTCCAGAGTTGCACGAGGATGCAGAAATCTATGGGTGCCACCGTAAGTTACCATCTGACGGAGGAAAGAAACCCTCCGCCTGCTGCTCTTCCTCTCGATCATATAGATTTTGGTGGAAGGCTTGCTCCTGTTGCTGTTGCCACACCTGCGAGGAGGACGGTCTTGCCTGGAAATTTCCAGGCCAAGCAGATTGCTCTGGCTGTTGCCCCCACGACTCCGAGGATTCCATGCCAGGACGGGTGTGAGGAGGAGGAGGAGCCGGTGGATTTCTGCCATATGGAAGCTGAGCTGGAAAGAGTGGAGGCTGCTCGGTATTGGGCTGTGAATATGAGCCCTGCTGCTGCCACCCATAACCTTGGGTTGAACCGGACTCATGAGGCCGCTGGTGCAGTTGCTAAGCGCCACCGTAGGATCCTTTCTGGCCTCCGAAATGCTGCTGGAGAGGCTGCAGGTACTGGTCACTTCCCTCCTAAGGACGCAACATGCCGCTCCTGCCGCTCCTCTGGCTTCTGCGCTCGGCGTCCATGATCCTAGCACGGTCGAGTCTCTTCACAACAGCGCCGAGGACTACTTTCAAGATACCGTCTCCGCTTAGTACGGGGGCTGAATTCGAGCCCGCGCTGCTTCGGCTGAATGTGACGGTGTCCACCATGTCCCGCACGCCACCACCCATCTCGGCCAGATCATCGTCCAAGGTCCGAAGGGCGTCAGCCGCGCCGGGCTCGTTGCCAACCTGGAAGAACTGCACCCCGACCTGGTGCGGCGGGGCCTCCAGGCGGTCGAGCTTCTGGGCGACAGACAGGAGGACGGACTCGGGGTCGTCGGAGGGCACTCCGTCGGTGATCATGATTACGTTGATGGGCTTGACGTCGGTACCATCCGGGTCGCCGCCGGCCCGCTCCACGGCCGCCTCGTAATGCCGGAGGTAGGCCTTGAGGATGTGGTTGAGCCGCGTGCCGGTGGGCGTCATGCCCCCGGGACGGACAGATGTGAAGATGCGCTCAACAGCATTGACGTCCTTCACGTTGGCGTATCCGCCCGAGGCCTTGCCTTGAGACTGGCTGGCGGGATAGGGCGACCGGTGGTTCAGGAAGTAGATGTCGACACCGTCGGCGTCGTGGGCGGTACAGATGGGGGTGATGGACGAGAGAGCTGACTGGACTTCCCGCCAGGACCGACCCACCATGCTGCCGCTGTCGTCGATGAGGAAGATGGTGTCGAAAGAACTCAGAAAGGCATACTGGTCCTCTGGGGTAGTGACAGTGATGGCAGAGATCCTGGAGGGTGTGGGGCTTGGGTCCCGCGCAGCATAGGCAGGGATTGGCGCTGATGGGTAGGCGCTGGCTCCGCCAGTGGGTACACTAGTATATGCTGGAGGAGGCTCATTGTCTGGAGGGAGGATGTCAGTATCTGCGTGTCGGTTGTCACGGGAAGAGGTAGGATGAGACTCACGAGGTACCTGTGTGGAAGGAGAGGCAGTGGAGAATGGGTTGGAGTAGGGGTTGGCGCTGATGCCCTGGCCAGAGGTAGCACCGGCCGAGAGCCTCACGGGCTGTACCTGAGGCTGAGGCTGATGGCGAGGCTGTCTGCCTGACCCCTGAGATGCGTTACTCGGGGACCTGTGGAGCTTGTCCTTAATGGAGCCCTTGATGGAGCCGAAGAAGCTGTTCCTGTTGCTGTCCATGCTGGCTGCGACAGGGCTGAACTTGCGGCGAGATACTGACGAGTGACGGCTTAAGCGACTGTGGCGAGAACTGTTTGTGGACGGGTGAATGAGCAGGTCAGACATTTGTGAGGAAGAGGGAGGCCTGGACGCTGTTTCGAGGTAGGTTGTTGGAAATAAGGGATGCAGACGGCGGAGACGGTAGGGTGACTCCTAATTTAGAAAGAGGTGATTGAAGGGAGACAAGCAATCAATGAGTGGCCCTGATCCTGTGACTTTGCACTTGCGTTGGCACTTGCAGTTGGACTTGGACTTGGACCTGGCCGGTCAGTTGGTAGCCTCCAGACAATGGTCGACGGTTGATGGTTGATGGTCTATTGATGATGGAGCTGGCCGTTCATGGTGACTGCCCGATCGCATATCGACAACGACGGCGCCTTCTTATCACATCGCCATCAACCAGGGCCCGAATGGCCCGAATGGCAACCGGCAGGTTCGTGTGTGCCTTGCGATTGCCTCCGCAGGCGGAGCATCGAAGTGCTCACCACCAGGGCCAGCCCGCTTGGGATACTAACCCCTTTGTTGATTAAGTACAGGCACCTATCCAGGCAGAGCAGACATGAGGGAGCGGAGCCAACATACCGGCACGTTTTACCACACGCACAAAGGGGTATGGGTTGTGAAGCAAAGGAGGGTCGCGGCCGCATCCATCCACGAAGGATGAGTGAGACTCGCTGTCATCAGGTGCACACATTGTTAGGTGCCCTAGGTGCGTGCTTGCTCAGCCTCCCCACGGTTGCCACGCCGCTTCGGGAGTAGAAAGAGGAGGCACGCAGCACTGCCACTGCGCCGTTCAATGGTCAGCGGTCACACAACATGCAGACATGGGCTTGGCAGCATGCACATAACCAGTCTACATGTCCGCAATTTCTGCCTAGCACCCTAGCAAACCGATTGCGGTATTCGCCCAGAGGCTGCGCCGTGCACCTGCCCAACAAATTCTGAATGCGATACTAATGCCAAATTTTGATCAAATAGCATGGCGGGCATACATAGTAAGGAAAGGCATGGTTGGCATCTCATCATGTTGGCAGGGCTGAGGCTGAGGCTGAGGCTGAGTGGTTCCCTCGCCCCTCGCCTGTCACCCAACTTTTGACCGTCCACTTCCCACATGGCTGTGACATGAGACAGGCCTTTGAAGACCCCGCCAAGTACCTGCATAAGCGAGGCCTTTTTGCAAGGGCCCGTGGACTCCATGGACTGTTTAGACTTCTTAGAAGTGGCCGCCTCGTTGCCTTCTCCGTATACGACCTCGGGCCACTGGCGCACCACCGGCATGCAATGTGTGCCGATAGTCACGCATCTCACTGCCCAGACAGACTCGTCCATGACTGCGGTGAGGCCTTCTACGGTGCTGCCGAAGGGGAAAGAGTGCCTAAAGCCACCTAACTGGCCATCACGCGAGGATGTGAGCATCAGGCAAAATGTTGGGCGGAGGGGCCGAGTGTTGGTTCGGCCCATGACCTTCCAATGTCCGTCCAGGCTCCCCTCGGCCCGGGGCCAGGGGGCGCATCCGGCCCCATCATTCTCGGCTTCGCAGTGTCGCCAAGACTGTCGGCTCCGGTCTCTTGGGCCCCGACCGAGGACATGCTGAACCTGAATCCTTCCTGCAGATCCGCACGACCGGCCACAGCCCAGGCACTCGGGATCGGGCCTGGGAGGATGACGGCATCATAACCATGCTGGCCAGGGGTATGTTATATATCTGCCCTCTCTTGCCGGCCCTCTACGCCAGCCTAGCCCACCCAATAATCAACGCTGCACGCAAGGGAGGACTGCTGGACAAGGACGGACTAGCTTGGCCGGGTGGTAAGGTCATTGGACATCACGTCCCTTTCGTTGCCTATATGGAAAATCATTTTGAAGCGAATGGCTCCCGTGAGACTTACACGGTAGACTCTCACGGGTTTGGCTACCTCAGAGGGAGCCCGAGGATACCTAAAGGGCCTCATCAGGCTGGCACGGAATCTCGCCACGTCAATTCGTAGAAAGGCAAATTTTTTGTTTGTTTCTCACGGCCTCCAGTGTAGCTACCGTCCGTTGGAGAATGTCTCATGAGAAAAGCTCCGGTAGGATACGTAATCTCCAGTAGAGTAGCCTCTGGTGGCATAACGTCCCATGGGATATGGTATAACTTAATGTGGGGCAACCTGAACTTTGGTAGGTGACATTCTGCTCATAGGTGCATTGCGTATGGGCGTGAGCTTTTACCCCCTTGTTCCATATGTATGTCAGTCAATTAGGACATAGGCACCCCTGATTTTATCGGCATTGGAATCGCCATCCGATCTCATGCGTCGCGTCGCGATAAAGGTCGAGTTGGGCGTGTGAAAAGTGACGAGTAATTAGCATCGAATCGTCACCGCCTTATCCTATGCCCCTTGCTACATACACCTTTGCTGTACCTACCCCGCTGTTGCGTTCTCGTCTGGTGGGGTTGATTCTCGATCCAGGAGATTCAAGTGGGGGGCATCGGCACTGGGCCGCCCTACTCACTCGGGTCTCTACAATGCACTGAATCAGTCCTCTCCCGGGGCAGTTTCTGGGGTACGAGGCAGGTCTCCATCGAGATGAACACCCCGATAATCAAATGGATCGTTGACGGATCCAGTGGCTTACACCTTGGTGTTGCCATCCGAGACATGCGTGTGTGCTAAGTGCGTGTTAGGTAGACCAGCTATCTAGCAATTGTGTGTGAATGCGCAAGGCGTAGGAAATAAGGGATGGAGATCCAGCACAAACCACCAGCGTGGGCAGCCCCATCCCACCCTGGGTCTACCTGATGGAAACCAATCAGCCGCCTGGTGTGGGAATGCCTCGTGTCTGTCTGCCCGACGGATAACCTATCAAAGGCGCCGGGTGTTGAGCAAGCATGGCGACGGTGAGCTGCCCGGCGGCCTGTTTCCTGGGCACATGGCCTACGCCTACCCACGCCCACCTACGCCCACAGTATTTAGATAGGTAGCTTTTCGTCTCAGCTGCTCCTTTCAGCGCAGGGGCCAACAGCAGTGGCTCTCTTGTCTGTCTCCTTGTCTCCTTGTCTCAGCAAAAACAGGCTCGACAAACCGGCCCCCCCTGAGACTGTTGCGTTGGACGCTGACGTCTTCATTTTTTGCACTTGACGACCTGAATCGCCAAAATCTCTGCCAACCACCACCCGCGTAACGCAGCAGCAGCTACCTATCCAACATGTCCAACGCTATGGCTTCCGTTGTCGGGGCTTTCGCCAACCGAAAGTTCTCAATCAACCGCAATACTGGCGTGCCTCGGGAGCGTCGATTCTCTATCGGAGAACCTAGTGCTACAGGTGAGTTCGGACGTTGCTGTCTCGTCTTGGCTGTCTTGGCCATTCGACGCACAACACCTGCAAGCCCCCTGTACCCCACAGGATTCCAGCTTCACACGGAGCCCTCAAGACTAAATAGCCCTTTATGCTGACGATGTGCTTTTGTAACACCCAGAGCACAGCTCCAAGATCCATCGGCAGTTTCGAGCTGCTCACGAGTAAGCCCGTCAACGAGACCAGACCTCCAGCGACCGACCACCAGTCCCCTAGAGCACGCACTTACATATACATGTCCATGTCTGTAGGGGCCACTTGCCACACGCTGGTCTAGATCCCTCGAGGTCTTCTACTGGTGTCGTCTGGTGCACGGAGCGAGCGAGCGAATTCGGCTACCTCGAAGAGCCAGAGAGATGGGCCAACTTGGGTCAGGGTGCTCCTGAGGTGGGTTCCTACAGCGGCTACACCAGCGAGTACAACAAGTACAGATCGAAAGGCCAGGATACTGAACGTGTTTTTTTTTCCGTTGCTAGGTCGAGGACGATATCGAGGGCTGCTTCCAGAGGCCTACCCATATCGATGTTACCGTTGCCAGCAGAGAATATGCCCCGACCGCCGGCATCAAGCCACTTCGCGAGGCCGTCGCCAAGATGTACAACGAGCATCATCGCCAGGGAAAGCCCAGCCAGTACACGTGGGAGAACGTGGCAATCGTCCCTGGAGGCCGTGCCGGCTTGATCAGGATCGCCGCCGTCCTCAACCAGGCCTACCTGGGCTTCTTCATCCCAGATTACACCGCATACAATGAGATGTTGTCGTTGTTCAGGAATGTGAGTCCGACTGGTCCAGCTTTGTCGCGGTCCGCGGGGGTGACCGAGAAAGCTCACAAACCACCACCATTCTAGTTCGCCGCCATTCCTGTGCCCTTAGACGAGGAAGATGGCTATCACATCCACCCAGACAAGGCAAGTCGGATTCAAAGCCATTCCAATCGAGTTATTCATTAATATAACAACAAATAAAGATCGCTGAGGAAATCCGCCGCGGAACCGGTGTGATCCTGACCTCGAACCCTCGCAACCCGACGGGACGGGTTGTGCAGAACCCGGAGCTGGCAGAGATCCAGGACATCTGCCGCGGGCGCGCCACCTTCATCAGCGACGAGTTCTACTCGGGGTACAACTACACGTCCAACTGCGACGGCTCGACCATCTCCGCGGCCGAGAACATCGCCGACGTCGACGAGGACGACGTCCTCATCATCGACGGCCTAACCAAGCGCTTCCGCCTGCCCGGATGGCGTGTCGCCTGGATCCTCGGCCCCAAGGAGTTCATCAAGGCCATCGGCTCCTGCGGCTCCTACCTCGACGGTGGCACCAACGCCCCCTTCCAGGAGGCCGCCGTGCCCATGCTCGAGCCCACCCTTGGTACGTTCTCAGGCCTTCCCCTGTGTCACTGCTGAACAGAAACGACCACCCTGAGTTCCGCAAGGCGGTTACTAACACCTCGCAGTGAGGGCCGAGATGCAGGCGCTGCAGACCCACTTCCGCGAGAAGCGCGACTACGTCGTCAAGAGGCTGCGCACCATGGGCTTCGTCATCAAGTACGTGCCGGACTCGACCTTCTACCTGTGGCTCAACCTCGAGGGCCTCCCGGGCCCCATCAGCGACGGCCTGAACTTCTTCCAGGCCTGCCTGGAGGAGAAGGTCATCGTCGTCCCGGGCATCTTCTTCGACCTCAACCCCGCGAGGCGCCGTGACCTGTTCGACTCCCCCTGCCACCACTTCGTGCGCTTCTCGTACGGCCCCAAGATGGAGACGCTTCAGCTGGGATGTGACGGCATCGAGAGGGTGGTCAACAAGTAAGTGAAACCACGGACGACCCCGGAAGATTCAGTCTACTAAACTCATACATAGGTTCAAGAAATTTGGAGACAACTGAGTGGGGTCGTGGCCCGCTGGGTAGGGACATGGTGATAGAGTATAAATCGAACTTCCAGGTGTTGCTCTCGAGGGGACAAGGGACGCCTGAAAGACTATATAAGCGATATTCCATGCCATTGCCTCACCTGCTGCCCTGCCTCAGATGCGGACCGGCATCCGAAACGTGACGAAGTGTACTTGTGTGAACGTCTGGAAATAAAAAGAACAATGCAGACTACGTTTCCCGACACATGATTGACCGGGTAACAACAGAATGTGCCCATCGGGTATGTGCTCAGTGGAATACCAGGCATCATTTCAAAATGGAGTACTCTGCAGAAGAGCTTGTGGCAGATGAACGCCCTAACCTCTAGAACCACCTTCTCTGGGACAACTTGGCACGACACGTAGCAAGAGAGCATAACTTTGGTGCCCATGAGGACTTTTTTTCTTTTTTCCCCTATCAAAACTAAGAGTGTGTTCATCACCGAAGTTCATATGGCCCTGCAACAGAGCTCTCCAGGTCCTATCAGTTGCCAAACTTCCATCGTTGGTGTTGATGTCACGCTCCCCATGTCGGACGCATCCGAGTAATTGTGTAACCCTGTCCATCGTCGTCCTTGGTATGCCTCATGAAAGAGAGGAACCCGTTCGCATCACGCAACTCGAAAGAAAGAAACTGTGACGACTGTTTCCAAATTACGCCGCATACCAGCCATAGACGAGACCGAGATGTAGAAAAGAAAATGAAAGAAAAACCGAGACAACAACCGAAAGGAAATGGTGCCATTAACACGAGGGGAAAAGATAGCCGAAAACCAGGTCGAGACTGGTTGAAAAAGCATGGCCAGGTTGCCAGTGTCAGGTCACCTGTGTGACACCTATTGACGAGCTGTTCATGGAAGTCGGCAATCAGCATGCGGGCCTGTGTCAAGCCATCGTTGGTTGGCACTGGAAGGGGGCCAAAGCTGAGAGTCCAAGTCGAAAACAGAACCATCAGGGAGCGCTGCTCAAATCTCGTCAGGTGAAGACGCGAGCTTCACGGAAGAAGTCAAGCAGTTGAAGTTGCCGTCCAGTCGACAAAAAGCAAGCTGAGAAGACAACAAGCCTGACGTCGAGGGTAAGGAGATGAGCTGTTTCGAGGGCTGTGTATGGGCCTCGCTCACTGCATGACCATGACGTTCGCCTTGAAGAGGCTGCGTGCCAGGATGCTCGGGCCGTTGTCGTCGCGGTAGCTGACGCCGGGAGTCACGACGATGGCGACGCGCATGTGCTTGTTATACTGGACTGCGTAGCCATTGAGGTGCTCGTTGATGGCAACGTGAGAGTCGTGGCTGAACTTGACACCGCACTCGTTCCAGATGAACGAGAACGACAGGCGGCTCCGCATCATCTGGGCGCTGGCCGCTATCGCGAGGTTGACGATGCTGTACAGACCCACGATAGTGTTTTCCTCCTGGGCCTTACCTGGGTAGAAAGATCCCGCAATCTCCTTGAGGGCTTCGGCGTGGTACTTCATCCTAGCAACGCGCTTCTTTGCCTTGTAGTCGGGGTCCTTGACAATTCGGTCGACCACGTTCTTCAGCTGCTCACGTGCGGTGCGGCGTTGGTCGAACGGGTACACTGTACTCTCCAGTACAGGCAGGACTGATGACTTTAGGATCGCGTCCAGCTCGTCGTCCCAGCCCAGCCAAAACTTGGGACGAAGCACCTCCTGCTCAATGTACTGGAGGATCAAGCGAGTGATGAACTTCGCCCGGTGATCCTTGGATTTCAGCAAGAATAGAGCATGGTCAGAAGTGCTCTGAGGATCCTTGTAGCACGAGGCGAGACTCCGGATGTATTGCCAAAGTCTGTCGTTGACCTTGGTGACACGGTCAACAACCTCAGGATCGATCTCCTCGTCGGCCCCCTCTGTCCAGCCCTTGACAGCGTCGAACAATTTCTGGAATATGTCTCTCCATGAGACGACGTTAGGATCGTCATCCTGTCGAAGAACGAGGGCGTTGCTAGGACGGGTTCGTGGCATGTAGCCAGAAGGTCCGGCTCGGGGATTGGGCACGGGCGCAGAAGGTTGCATGCTCGGCATGCCATACGTATGGTGCGACACAGGTGGGCCATGAGTGGGGACACCAGTGTGTTGACTGTACGGCAGAGCAGGAGGATAGGGACCGTAGTATCCAGGAGGGCCACCTGTGGGGTTGTTGGGCCCAACTGCGCCCGGGAGCTGGTTGCCAAACTGGCCGAACGAGGGAGCTGCAGGAGCAGGACCACCTTGGAAGTAATTGTCCCTCTCCATTCGGGTGGCTCCTTGACGCGGAGGGAAACCCTGATGACCATCAATGTTGCTTCTAAGGTTGTTGAGAAGGAACTCCTGGTCCTGATCGGTGATGGATGATCCCATCTTCGGCTGAGGGACGGGAGGACTTCTGCGGTTCCTGTAGGGAAGCTCAGAAGTAGCCGAGTGAGGAAACCCCAGCAGGGGAGAACTGTCATTGTCCTTCCTGTCATTGACGGCGGCGAGCTTGCCAAGCTTGCTTCCCTGGCTCAGCTTGCGCTTCAGTGTCTGGGTTATCAGGTCAGCTGCATGTACATAAGTCATCTGTCAAGGTGTCCGACAGTAAGCGTACCTCGATCTGCGCCTGCTGCTCATTGATGCGCCGCTTCTGGTTGTTGACCTTCTCGTTCAACTTCTGTGCTTTGACCTCTATGTCGCCCTTGGGATTCTTCTCGAGCTTGCCGATCAGCTGTTCCATTTGTCGAACTCGGACCTGGAGGTCGTCGATCGTAAGGTTGGCCTTGGCAAGTTGTCCGTGAAGGCCACCCTGATAAGCCTCATGCGAGGCTTGCCGGCCCATTAGCTCTCGCCGGTGGTCCCGGTTGTCATCGTCGATCTTCTTCTCCAGCGCATTGCAAACCGAACTGATGGTGATGAAGTGATGCGCCACGCCTGACAGGTCATTGCCAATGAGATCGGCGGTTCTTCCAGGTATGCCAGGCTGGGTGTGAACGGCCTGGTTCAACATGCGCAAGGCCTCCTGCGCTAGGGTGCACACGTTGCGCACGTCCTGCGTTTGCAAAGTCAGAATGATAAGCGCTTGGTGATATGATCTGCCGCGAGCCATGGAGATACTTACGCGGACGAGGCCCACAGCACCTGGCCCTTGGCTAGGCTCCTCTCGACCGGCAGTGATCGCAAGTCCCGAGGGCTGACCGGGACGGTACGAGTTGTCGGTGGAAGGAGTCTGTCGTCGTGGGTCAGCTGATTCCGTTGATTTGACCGTTGACGCCTTTGGCGAGTAGAGCGAAGCTCCATCAGCGGCAGACGACTTGGAGCTCATTTTCGATGCTAAGCGATCGTGCGAAAGAAGGAAGGGAAACAAAGATGTGAGGGATGTAAAGATGAGAACGATTCCCAGGGTGCTCCAGAACAGGGTCTGTTGCGAATGGCTCCAGAAAGGCGCGTTGAACTATCACGAACGACTGTGCTCGAAGAGAAGAGTCGGTGTGAGATGGCAGAAGACGCTGCTTTCAGGTTCCAAGTACTGCAAGAAAACTGGCAGAATCGCACAAGGTGTAGAGTCCAAGAAAACGCAAAATTGATGTGATGTGGAGTGAGGCTTTGTGAAGAACCGATTGGGAGCAGGGAAGATGAAGACCAAGCAGTACGCTAGACAGCTGGTTCGGTGGATTGGCAAGATTGTGGATGGGGATCTTGAGAGGAGTGGTCAGTGAAGTTGTGCTCAGAAGGGGGTTGGCTTGGTGGGAAGGAAGGTTCAGGCAGTCTGGCAACGCAGGTCTGGGTTTTGCATTTTGCCAAAGGCCAACAAATACGGGATGGCCAAGGGAGTGCAGCCAGCTCGGACAAACGAGGCTCTGTAGTGAAGTAGCAAACAAACGAAACCTGTAATAGTGAAGGGGCAACCAGCGTCTTTGGGGTTTTGCAGCATAAAGCTGGGGCAGACATCAGAATGCAACTTTGCACAATGACGGACTGCTGTCAGGGGGGCCAGGTCTGCAGTTGCAGGAGACTCACATTCCACTCCGACTCCCCAAGAAGACACCACCACAGCATCGAGCCCCAAACACCCCAGGCCCTCTGGACTGGGTGATCAACTGATGAGATCGCAGGCCCTCTGGACTGGGTGATCAACTGATGAGATCGCAGGCCCTCTGGACTGCTTGATCGACTGACGAGATCGCAGGCCCTCTGGACTGCATGATCGACTGATATCCCAGTCCCTCTGGACTGGGCGATGAAATGATACTTTCCAGTCCCTCTGGACTGGGCAATGGAATGATACTTTCCAGTCCCTCTGGACTGGGTGACGACCGCTTGAGAAGACAGCTTTATCCCCCATTGGTCGAGGAGGCAGCGAAGAAGAAACCGTGGTTGCAGATGAAAAGCACAAAACAGCGATAAAACAAAAGCTTGTTCGCCTCATAAGAGCAGAAACTCGCAAGACACGCTGTGACATACCACGTGTCTTGTCATGTGCTCAAGAGTCCGGATCAGCTTCGAGGCACGAGCATCGTTGTCCCTGGTGTCTCGAGGGATGGTCGACCTGCGGGAGGAAGTCAGCTGAAAAGGTTGCTCATGTTAGCTACCTGGGGGGAGAAGACTTACAGGAGACGGGACGCCGTCTTGATGCTCTCGGGACTGGAGGCCACATATTGATCGTGGCCGCCGGCATCTGAGCTGGGCTCAGGGCCTTGGTGCGACAGGTCACTTCCGGATATGAGCGAGCTCATGGTGTCCGAGAGAGCGAATGGGTGATTTGATGCATGCAAACCACACTTGCCGCCGCTGATGTTGAATCACTATGGCGTGCACGCTGCCTACGTCTCAGATGTCAGCTTTCAAATGGGAGGGCTGACTGGTGCTGTTGCTAGCCGTGGGGTTGATGAGTTGTGTCTCGTCAAGGTGTTGCTTGGCTCTCGTTCTGCTTGCTCTTGGAGGTTTCTGCTTACCTGTGCTTGGCTCCAATAACGAGCCCAGGGGAGGTGTTGTGAAGGAAGGCAGGCAGGCAAGCAAGCAAGCCTGCTAAACTGACTGATCCCGGCCGGTGAGAAGATCCCGTCTGCTGCTGGTGATGATGATGGCAACGACAAGGCTGCTGCTGTTGACCCGGATCGTGCTGCAGGTGATGGGGAGAGGAAGATGGAGGGAAGGAAGTCTCTCTAGACTCATGAAGAAGATGGCCAAGGGGAGGGGATGAAGGAAGGCTCTCCAGACTTCCTGCAAGGGTACTGAAAGGAAGGGGGAAGAAAGGGATGATGGTGTGCTAGGAGGTAGGATGGTTTAAAAAGGCCTCCCAGGCAACGATGCCACCAGTCCAAAGGTGGTCTGCTGCTGAGTCGTCAGCTGCTGAGTCGTCCGCCGCTGAGTCGTCCGCCGCTGAGTCGTCTTTCGGAAGGCTGCGGAACTTTTTGGCCATTGCGAGCCAAAGCCAACCAAGTATCGTGAAGGGTGCTCGAAGGGTGTGAGCCATCCATCTGCTCTAGGCCCCGGTAGTGCGTCCCTGTTGCGAGAGCGAGCAGGCCGAGGCCACAGGAGTACGCAACGGGGGCACGCACACAAGAAGACAGTGTGATGCAGTTGGTCAGAGCCTTGCAAGGGATTGTGCCCGAAGGAAGAAGCCGGCGGATACGAACGCCTGAGGCTGCCTCTCAGGGGCATATCATGACCTGTATCCTCAGGCCCGGCTGTGCATATGTGGTTCAGTTAGGAACAAGGGGCTTTTGTCTTCCCAAGACCGCGGTGGCCCTTATTCTATGCCACTTCTGGGCCATTGTAACACTCAAACCACCAAAGATGAGATTGCACACCCTGCCTGAAGCCTCGGACCACATCATGGTCTTCAACCTCCGCGGTGTTGAGATTGACCTCGAAACTATGAGTGGTCGGCGTGGACGGCTCCTTTACAGAGGCTGGTCCTCAGAAGGAAGGTATCTATGGCTGCCAGGAGGAGCGTACGCTGATCGTTCCCACGTGCTGCGCGAGCAATGGTTACCAGTCGACCCGATGGTGAGCTCTGCTGCTCAAAGTCCTCTTGGCGTGTCCGCCAGCAGGATGTGGCGCCTCGAACAGAAGCACAAAGTTCAAAAGTTGCTTGAAACGGGAAATTCGAGGATAGAAACCCTTCGGCCGAGTGCCAGGTGTAAGTGAACTTTCGACTTCCGGAAGGTGCGTCACGATGTCACTTCCGGCCAGGAAGCAAGGAAATAAGGAAAAAGACCGGTTTGTGCCGCAGGAACAACATGCTTGGGGAATCTCCCTTGGTTTCATCGGTAAGGGTGATGACCGTCCAGTCCGTCCGATCACACAAGAATTTGTATAAGGCAAGCGATGGCGAGCCCTGGAATACGATGGTGTTGCTAGGGAACAAGGCCACGGAACAGAAGCTGTTGCGTACTGCCGAGGAGCGAGCACTGTAACTTGGGTACTCGGTTGAGACACTGGGTAACCGAGATCGGAAGGTCCATTTGAAGGGATTTGTCAAGAGAAGAGCTGTGGCCTCGATACCAAGCAAAGCCCGTAAGCTCGTGACTCAAAAGTGCATGAATCACCCCAACAAGGGCCTGTACACGGTTTGGGAGCTGAGTGGCCCGAAAGCCGTGACGGGAGATGGAAGGGGCACAAACGGTGGTGTCATTCGACAAGAGAAAAAGAAGAAGAAAAGATCAACTTGGAATTGCTTTCTTGCCGGGCCGGGCCTTCCCTTCTGAAGGGACGGGCATCATTAGCCCTGGCAGTCGCAGGGTACGATGTTCCACGGCAAGGGACTTATACAAAACAAGAAAGGAGGGTAGGGGGAAAGCTGCTTCATGGAACCGAGAATCACATCAATACGGATGGAACCAAGCCTTCAGCAAGGAAGACTGGGTGACGCCCGCGCTTGCGGCGGACTTGCCTGCGGCGGCAAGAATAGAAGACTGGCTCAGTTAAGTTTATCACCGCTGTGAACGACGCAGGAGCCCTTTCTGAACCTCGAAAAGGTGGTCCAAATCAACGTGCAGACGCTCATCTATTCCTGACGTTGCTTCAGAGGTCTTCTTGAGTGACTCGCTTGACCACTGCACGGTGACAAGGGAAGAAGCGTGAGATGGAGCCATGGTACACGTGCTGAGGAACGACTAAATATAAGGCATGTAGCAAAGCATGAGCAACCGCATCCGGGAAGTATGAGCTTTGTTTCATACCTTTGAGCCTATGCGTAGAGTCACAAGACGTGCTCCGATATTGGGGGTGCCGGACAGGAGGACCAGACCGGGAAGCACAGTAAGTCACACGGCGAGTTAACAAGGAAAGAGAAGGGCAAAAGAGGGCAGAAGATGAAGACTTGTCATCGAAAATTGGGCTGTGTGTCCATCGACGAACTATAGCCATTAAACTCCATGCGGCTCAACGATTCGACGCCACGGACTTGACTGAGACACATGGTCACAAGACAGCGCCCCTCAGTAAGAGATTTCATTGTAAGCAATCTAACTTGTTCCATTAATCGCTCAGTCTCGAGCGTGTCGGGTCATCAGCTAGGGACGACAGGAAGGAAACGTCAAGCTGTTGATCCTCCTATGTACAATCATCAGTATCTTGTTAATTAACCCTAACTCCAAGATGATGTTCTTCGAATGGATGACTGGACGGAAAATAGAACCGGAGACTCAAACGCCGGGTACTATAATAATCAGTGAAAAGATGGGCCGAGTTGTCGTGCACTGTGTTACCAGTTCAGTGGGAACCTGTAACTCGTAACCCGTCAGTGGTCGTGTTCCAGTTGCGGGATCAAACCAGCCTGTTGTCCGTTTTGCAACCGTGCTTGCCGAGAGGGTCCAGAGGGGGCAGTAAGATGGCGGTGACTGCGGTGATCGGCATGTCGAGAGATCATTCGAGCCTGACGGCGACGTTGAGCGCTTCCACAAGGGAATGCAGTCGAAAAAGAAAATTAATCTTGCAGTCATCAGTACCGCTGAAGTTTTGAGTGTCGCCCATGCTTTCTCTTACCGGTCGTGAGAAAGCCTAGAGCAAAGCATTTGCGGATCCGGATTAGCGACTCAGAAAGCCTTGGAGTTTGCTCGGAAGAGACTGGCGTAGACTGCATCTACCACCGGCGCAGCAGTGATCATCCTGCCGCCAAAGTAGCGACCGTTGAGGCCCTTGATGGCGTTCTCGCCTCCCTGCACCTTGTCAAACTTGAGATAGATATCTCCTTTGGAGTTGGGCTCGACGGAGATGTGGACGACGTGGCCGTATTTGTTCTCAGCCTCCTCACGAACATCCTCCTCTAGTTCCTTAACCCAGCTGTCTCCCTCTTCCCTGTAATTTAGTTAGCAAACAATCATTCCCGGCGCCAAAGAAGACAAAAGCGAGACTTACTCATCGGGATCGAACATGTTGTGAAGAACAACGCAACGGCTGGCCTGACTCACGCTGACAGGCAGCGGCTTCGGCTCCGTCTTCGGTTTGAGAATCTGTCGCTCAGTGGTTGCGCTCGGGGGCTCATCAGTTCTCGCTAATTTCCGCATAAGAGCGTCCCGGCTGTAGTTGTTAAAATTGACGCCAGCGACGTCGGTATCGTCTAGAGCGCTCGCGCCAGTCCCCTTGTCGTTATCACGGGCACCGGCACGGTCAAAGTTGGATGTCGGTGCACCACGGCCACCAGCGCCAGAGAAAGCAGACCCCTGATATTGTTGGTTTTGGCCCTGGAATCTCTGCAGGAGATTGGCAGTGGATTCAGGGGTGAACTTATCGTTTCCAAGGCCGACACGAATCGGTCGACCGGCAAGATCGAATCCGTTCATCTTCTCCAAAGCCTCACGTGCTTGGCCGGCATCTCGGAATCTGTGACGCGGTCAGTTCGCAGTTCAGTGGAAGGGTCCGACGGGTCTGCTTACTGCACAAATCCATAGCCACGGCTGCGTCCCGTATCATCCTTCTGGAGCTGGACGAACTCGAGTTCGCCGAATGGCTCGAAGACATTCTGAAGATCCTGCTCAGTGATGCTGAAGTGAATATTGCCAACGTACAGACGGTGGAAAGGGATCGAGTTGGGGTGGCCGCCGGAGCCGCCCGTCTCGCGGACTTGTCGATTCTTCTCAGCCTCGGTGAGCTGGACGATAACCGGAATACCTAGGAGCTTTTGTCCAGTAAGCTGTAGAGCAGCCTGCACAGATTCCTCGTCCTTGAATTCAACATAGCCGACACTGGTAGCAAGAATTAGCATATGATGTAACGCAGCCTGGGAGAGGTCTGTGATGGGTGGGGCCGTGGTACATACCCCTTGGATCGGTTGCTGACCCGGTCTTTCACGATCTGAGCTTCAGATACGGGGCCAACCTTTTCGAAGAACTCCTTGAGCTCCTTTGTCCTCAGCCTTGCGGCAAGCTGTTGCACGAACACGGTCCTGCGATCCCTCTCGTCCTCGGTGAGCGCCGGCGGAGCAGCGTCGCTGACATCTTTGTCCGGACGAGGCGTCCGGCCGCCGCGGCGATCTCGGTCGTCATCGCGTCGCTCTCGGCGTTCCCTATAGTCCCGCCGATCGTCGCGGTCTCGAGGGCGGTAGAAACGGCCGCCCGGAGACCGAGAGCGCGATCGACCGTGGCGGCCGCCGCGATAGTAGTCCCCGTCTCTGTGGCGGCGTGATGACCGGTCTTCACGGTCCCTGCTCCTACTGCGGCGCCTGCTGCTCCTATGGCTGCCGGTATCACTGCGTGGTGTCTTCTCGGCGTCTGGGGTGCCGCGACGGCTGCTATACCGGTCACGGCTGCGATCACGGTCGCGTCGCTTTTTGTCGCGGCTGCGGTCACGGTCACGATCTCTATCCTTCTCCCGCTCGCGATCACGGCTTCTCTCGCGGCTTCGGTGGCGGGCCTCGCCGTTGGGCTTTTCGTCGTTGCCGCCATCGGCTGCTGCCTGACCGGACGGTGCATCCTCCATGTTCACATCTTGCTTCGCAGTCTCCTCGAGGAGCGCCTCGACATCATATGATGCCATCTTGAACCGTGTGGATGAGATTTGTGTGTCCAGCAGCGAGTAGAGTCAGGGGAGTCGAATCTGCAGGGACTGCTGATAGCGATGGGGGGTGTGGCGGGCACGCAGGCAGGGTGAGGTGGTGTTTTATGAGGAGACACAGGTGAGTGGGGCCAGCCAGCACTTTGATTGCACAAATTTTAGTCTTGCCGGCGGTGGACCGTGCACTAACATTGGCTTACTGCGCAGGGGGGGGGGCGGCCGGCCCAGAGAGAGGCGCAAACAGGTGCAAACATGTGCTTTGGTCTGGTCAAGTTTCATTGAGAGCGACTTGTTTCATTATTACTTATTATCAAGCGCTTCCCCGCTAGAGCAGCCGACGGGCAAACAGTCATTTCCCTGTGCCTCGATACGATAGATTTTACCAATACCAAAGTTACGGCACTCTCGGGGAAGGGGCATGTGTTCGTGTAGACAGACAGGCACCAATCCAACCCTATTCCGCCCATCGGCGCTTGCTGCCAACTGCCGTGCTATATGTCTTGAACGATATACATACATACATGTACACTGAAATGTAGTGTCGGCGGGCCCAGACCCTTTGTGCCCCTATTTGGTCTTCATGATCGGTGCCGGCTTGATCTCTGTGCCGAAGACGGTGTCCCAGAACTTGCTGGTGACCCCGAAGCCGTTCTCATAGTCGAGGAAGTGGTGCTCAAGGTGGTATTTCTTGAGCTGCTTGTACCAGAGCGGCAGGTTCTGGTGGTGCAGGAAGTAGTGTGTCATGTCGTAGCACGTGTAGCCAAACATGCCGCCTGAGAACACTGCCACGGCAACGTACCAGTTCCAGAAGAAGATGAAGTGTGCAAGCTTCCAGAATGGGGCCACCAGCACCAGAAAGAGCGTAGGCGGCATGACAAGCCGGTACTTGTCCATGGGCAAGTAATGGTGGACACCGTGCAGGGTGAAGTGTAGTGTGATACCGACTCGGTTGTCCGGAAGATAGCTAACACGTTGAGGGTCAGTTACACTGTGGTCAACTGAGGGCATGGCGAGGCATATAACTTACTAGTCAAGGTGGAACAGGAATCGGTGAAGCAAATATTCAATGAGCGACCAGATGAAGAAGCCCAGGACGAAGAGGATAGGCAGGTTGTAGAGATGCTCAAAACCCTGGGCGGCCGAGTAGACGCCGAAAGTGACGCAGGGCCACCAGGCCACCGGGACAACCCACCAAGGCGTCTTGCTGAGGGGCTCGAGAAAGTTTCCAAAGAATGGCGCGGACTGGCCACCTTTGTAGTGCCTTGGGCGGTGAACCTGGTCGAGGTAGAACTCCTTGCTGAAGCCGCCAAACCACACCTGCGGGAAGAGCGGCTTGTTGAGGTCGAGGAATTTGTGCTTCTTGTAGTCTTCTGAATAGTCCGTCTCCTTATTCAGGTCTTCCTCGTTTGCCATGCCCGTCCTCGGGTGAACCCAGTTCCCATTGGCAGCACCATTGCCGTTGGCGTTGCCGTTCAAGTGAGCACCCCCATTGACCCCGTTGGGCCCGTCCGCGTTCTGTCTTGACTTGTCTCCGGCTACGAAGCCAACAAGGGAGTCTTCGAGCACTTCATAGGCAGCCTCGGAGTGAGTGTGGGAGTCTGCGTCCTTGAGGATCGCTGTGATATCCTTCCCAGCCCAGTCGAGGACGAGGTCGGAACCGCCGGGATGGGAGTCGAGGAAATCTGTGACATCGTAGACGTTGTCGCCAACGGTGACATAGCAGGACTTGGCCGAGCTGTGTGCCTCGACGTCGGCGCGAGTGAAGAAGGGGAGCGTACGCGACGGCATCGTGTCTTGCAGATCAACGATGGGCCGGAGGGTGCGGTGAACAGACGTGGGTGTCCTTTTGAGGGTGGTGGCAAGGACGAGAAGGGGAGTCGGGTGGAGCTGTAGACAGGTCAGAGTCTACTAATCAGACGACGCGGTGTCGCGCTTCGGTGCGGGAAACGGCGAGGCGGGCGGGCGCACGGGTCAATCGGTCGGTCCGCTCGCAAAAGACGGACTGGTGACTGGACGGAGCGAAGGGAACGAATGAACAAATATCAGGACAATGACCAACAGTAGGCGGCGAGAATTGAAAACATGGGAGATGAAATAAAGCTGGATGGACAGGGCAGGAAATGAATTATACGTCGACCGGTTCAGGGACCAGGGACCAGGGGCGAGGAAGATGGGTTTCGAGTGCCTCCAAGACCAGATCTTTGCTTAATGGCTGTATGTATTGCCCTATCATCAGCTGGGGTGGCCTGACCGGCCGGGTTTGCTTAACTCCCCAAGAGTGCCGTCCCCTTGCAGCGCCTGCGGGATCGCTGGGAAGGCTTTTGAAATTCGACGGGCAATGGGTTGTAGCCATAGATGATCACCCCACTAGGTGCTCAGTGGCGCTACCCGGGATTTGGACCAGGCCGAACAATGGCATGATTTTGGTGGCTCCAAGAGAAGCGGTATTCCCAATCTCTCGGTGCGCTGGCAATTGTCTGATCCTCAGATCCTGCGTGCCTGCCTGTCATCATTGAAATCAATGGATTGGTACTGTGCTAATTATTGTCTGCATTGTGAGTCTGACAGTGTCAGATCCGCAGCGCTGACTTACAAGCAGTGGCCCTGCTTATCCGCATGTACTAGCAGATACTACGTCCTCGGTACCTGGTTATCGATCAATGAAAAGCTGCTCGCCTCTCCAAAGGCCCAGAGAGAGAGAGGCCTCAGGGTCCGACGGATCCAACGTTGTAATTTGTTTGACACGGAACCCTTGACCAAGTAGACTACCTCCCGTCACATGCAAGCAACCCAACCGATGGAGCCGTTCAAAGTCTGGCAGACCAGTAGGATGCAGCCAGTGCCCAGCTGCCAGAGCTGCCGGTCACCCTTCAGCCCCTTCAGCCTGGCCCAGGCCAAGTCAAGCTCAGCTCAGATATGCCCGGCATGGCAGTCAGTCAGTCCCCATCGTGCTTCTCTCGGCGGGCGGGAGCAACGGCCTCTTTCTGGTCCGTGCTGTCTGCCCAAGATGCGCTCCCCATGACAACCTCCAAGCCAAGCCCGGGACTACGGCACAGTAGTCGACCCAACTACTGCCCGCTGCAGGTAGAAGTCATGTCGACATCAGCTGTGTGGCTTTGTTGACGCAGTCAAGCTGGAACCGTCCCGATGTAGCCTATCACAGGTGGCATTCCAACAGGACGCGGGTGGCGCAGCCACAGGAGGGCGGACGAGGGCAGAGGCGTAACAGGAACAATCAACATCGTCTGCAAAGTGCCTGAGGGCAAGGAAGGATACCCAGGGTCGCTAGCTGAACCTCCGTACCTACCACCTGCTTAAGTACTACCTTTGGGCAGCACGAAGGTAGACAATCTAGTAATCTTGCCCCGCCTTCCGAGGTGAAATCATTCTTAGCAAACGGAACCGAGCAAATCCTTGGAACTTGGAATGTCAGCCTCTGCTTTCTTCACGCGCGCACACACACAACCTGAACTCTACACTTGACAGCACACTTCTCACTTCATTCATACTTGTATCACCAATCCTGAATACACACATCTCACCAGTCAATTCATCCCACCCGGCACGCGTCCAGTCTCCTGCAACAAGCCAACCTCGTCATGGCTTCCTCTAGCCTGAGGTGGGGCCCCGCCACCTCGATGCTCCTTGTCTTCTGCGTCATGCTGGTGCTGTTGCCCGGCAAGGCACACGCATTCGGCGCTGGAAACATCCCATCCATTGGCAAGTCACTCCAGCGCACTACAAATGTAAATGGTCCGCCAGAATTCTGACAGTCCGTCACCACAGCCCAGGTCGAAGGCACAAACTGGCGCCATGGCGACATTGAGGATATGCTCAAGACCATCGCTTTCTTGCACGGCAAGAAGTGGACCAGCATGCTGGTGAAGCGCACGTATTTTGGCAACTGGCTACGTGATTATTCCCAGGCTGTAGACGTGGGCTCGCTGAAGGGTTGCAATGCGCCTACGATTCGGATCTTGGTCTGGGTGCTCTCATTCATGAGTTTTGGGTACGCCACTGAAGAATTCGAGGTCACCGAAGAACGCCTTGGTGTATAGTAAGTACCAGATCGGCTCTGCTTGGAATCCATTTCCTCTGCCTTTGAGCACTTGTCAGGGATTTTACCAGCATCTTGCGCTATGTAACATGCAGCTGACGCGTGGAAGCCGACCCGAGGAGCACATAGATAACCCGCTCGGCTACGCAGACGGCATGGATGCTCGCGAGTTTGACTCCAGGCTCAGGGGCCCCGTCGATCCTGTAGAGACTGAGATCGACATGCGCACAGGCATGAAGAACTACATCGCCAACGAGTCTGGTGGTTGGGCTACCAGCGCTGGATACCTGCGCTTCTCGTTCGCGAGGTGCATCCACTTCGGCAGGCTGTACACCAGCGGAGGCAGCGGCAGGAGTGGCAAGGAGGCCGATCTCTGTGAGGCCCTGAGGTGCCTCGGCCAGGCACTCCACTGCATGGAGGACTTTAGTGCGCACAGCAACTACTGCGAGCTGGCATTGCGGGAAATGGGTTACCACAACGTCTTTGCACACTGTGGAACTTCCTCCCAGATCAACTTGCGGGGGAAACATGTCTACCCCATCGTAACGGGAACCTTTGGAGGCGTGGATTTCCTTCATTCGGTTCTTGGCGAGGCTACTGACCACTTCACCCAGTCCGAGGTAGACGAGGTGGATATTGCGCTTAAGAATGCCGAGAACGGAGGCCCTGGAGGTTCCACCAACCGTGATGGCCCGACGGGCGAGCGTGGGTTTTTTGGCCTCAACTTTGGCGGCGGTAGCAGTAACGTTGGGACGGACTTCATCTCGAGCATCTCTAAACTACCAGGTGTAGGGTCTGGCTTTGCCTCCGAGGCTCGCAGTCTCCAGCAAGCCTCCGCGGACCAAGAGCGACAGAACGAGAGCACTCGAGCGAACTTGAACCAGGTTCCAGGCATGTCACCGGATTTCGATCCCGTAAAGACGGCTAAGCGCATCTACCCGATTCTTGAGTTTCGAGACAAGATCGTCAAGTCGCTGTCGAACATCATCAGCAAGGTTCCTGGATTGGAGAAGCTGCTAGAGCACATCAGTGAGACTCTCACCGCGTTTGTGCTTGGCCTTCTGGCTCCGTTCGTGCGACCCATCATCAACCAGGTTTCGAAGACACTCAAGGATGGGAGCTCAGGAGTCATCAGCGCGAGCGCCAACAACCAGCTGGAACCCTGGAGGAACCCGTCCTGCACCGATCCAACTCACTCGATGCTGTCCAAGGACCACTTCACCAACATCCTGAACCCATGCGCCGGCAGAGTTGCGTCTACCATCTTGCAATACACAGTCCCGTGAGTATTACCCACAACACATGTTGAGAAGCCACTAGGCTGACAAACCTGTCTAGCCGCGTGCTCTACGCCTGGGAGCACACAAGCGTACCGATAGATGAAGTCGTCAACGACGTCCTCCGCGCCTTTCACCACCCAGCCATCCGCGACGACCACATCCAGATCCAGAAGGACATGTATGAGACCGTGCGCCAATGGGCCAACGAGTGGTCTCGAAACCACGACCTCAACAGCACGCTGGGCTCAGAATCCGTCAAGAACGGAAAGAACCATATCATCCGGGCTGACCAGAAGGGAGGCGGACACAACCACGGTGCAAACGATTGGTCTGCTTGGACGAACGCCCTCGGTGAAGTCGGCCACGGAAAAGTCGCGGGCTCCCTGTGGTCTCAGGTGCAGACGCGAGATCTTGACGCTATGGGAGGTCGCGATGGCCGGCCCCAGGACCAGTACATGAGCCAGGAGCCTGCGCCGCCGCAGGCGGCTCGACCATACGGGTCATATGGCTACGGCCAGTCCGATCATCCCCCCACTGGAGGAGCCGCCGACGACTACCTGCGTCCGTCTCAGCCTGAGCAACAATACTACGGCCACACGCCGCCTCCCCCGAACCAATACATGGCCCCAGCTCCAGGGCCCTACGGACAGCCGCCGCCGGGGCCCCCTGGCCAGTATGGATATCCTGGACAACCCCAAGGGTCGCAGTATGGCCAAGGTCCTCCGCCTCCCGGACCGGGGGGATACTGGGGTGGTGGGCCACCTCCGCCTCAGGGCGGATATCCTGGAGCTGGACACGGCCCTGGTGGTCATCAATACCCGCCCGGGCCGTATGGGCAGCCTCCGCCCGGCCAGGGCGGCTGGGGTGGCTACCCGCCGAGGTATTGAGCTACACCGCCGTATTGGAAATTCTCACTGCAGCAGGTGAGGAAGGCAGGGGCCAGCGGGGTTTAGGTGAAGCCCGCAAGGGCAAGGCGTTCTTATGGTGGTCTATGCATTCTCCTTGAGAATTACACACGACGACGAATCGATGACTGCAATAGGCAGAGAAGTGCCTAGTGGAAGGAAAATGCCATGTTTTTAATGCTAGTCATGCTTTCCTGTGGTCGTCCGGCTGCATACATGAGTCTTTGTCCGTTGACGCAAGACCGGGTTTCGTGGAGGTGTGCTTGCTGGCAAGGCTTGTGTTTCTTGCGCTGCCCAGTATGTGTTTTGAACATAGCTTCTCCCGAGGCACTTCTCAGCACAGTTCAGACAGCACAACTCTTGAGGTGGAGGAAGTTGACGCATGACTGTAACGTGTGCGTTCCAAACAAACGATTGCTTCAAATTGACAATTTAAACATTTCTTATTCATCTGAGACAGGGCAGTCACTGGTTCTTGAGCCGCCGGTGCTGCATATCTTCCAGAAGAATTACAATCTGGGCATGATCAATTTTAGAATAGAGCTGATCCGGCAACATTGGCCTCGCGCACAAAATGTGTTCCTGCAGTATTTCAGGAAAAGATGGTGGAGATCAGCGAGTCAGGAAACCGACGGGAAAAATGTCTAATGCTTGTTTTTGTGTGTGTATGCTCTATATGCGGAAAGTCCTCGGCCAGCATATTTTCCCTCCTTGTTGGGTATCTAATGGTTCAACAAGCCACGCAACTTCCCATCACGCCAATTTCGTGATGTAAACCTCTCGTGCAAGCCAGCCCGTGCTCGCTCACCTCCTGCCCCTCCGCGGGTCAAGGGCCTCCGCCCTCCTGGCATCGCGCATCTCCTTGGTCCCCAGGCTGCCCAGGCCGCCCTCGCTCCTCCTCTCCCAGCCGCCCAGGCGCACCACGAGGCAGGTGGCGTTGTCACCGTTGTGGCTCACCTCGTTAGCGTACTCCACGACGCTCTTGGCCCCCTGCTCGGGCGTCTTGGCCTCCTTGATCACGTCCACGATCTCCTGGTCGCTCAGCGTGCCGCTGACGCCGTCGCTCATGAGCACCAGGAACGAGTACTGCGCGGGGCCCAGGTCGAGGCGCGTCAGCTCGGGCTCGGCGCTGACCCCGACGCGCTTGGACTGCATGTCGCCGAACGACCTGCTGTTGGCCAGCCCCCCGATGCGCTCCTCGCCGAAGCTGTCGGTCACCGACTCGGCGAACCGCGCCAGCCTCCGGCTCTCCGTCGGGCTGGACGGGTGGTGGTCGCTGGTCAGCGGCACCGCCAGCCCCGTGGCCGTCTCGCACAGCAGGATGCGCGTGTCGCCGACGTGCGCGACCACGACGGTGCTGTGCGTCGCCGGGTGCCAGTACGGCGCCGGCGTGGGCGTCGAGATGAGGGCGATGGACGCCGTGCTGCCGCCCTTGAAGCGCGTGGGCCCGCCGATCTTGTGACCCGATGGGGCGGAGTGCGGCGAGGATCCCAGCACCTCGTCCTGGTTGAGCGGCTGGTTGTCGCTCACGTAAGGGTCGTCCGGGTCAGGCTTGCGGGCCTGGGCGGTGACGAAGTCGAGGTCAGCGCGGAGAAAGGCGTAGGTCAGAATCGATTCTATGGAGACCTTTGGGCTGGCGGGTTTCGCCTTGGGATCGGCGTTGATGATGGCTGAAGAGCTGCCGGGATCAAAAAGAGCCGGCCTGAATCGCTTGAAATAGCCGCCTATGGTCCTCTTGTACTCGTCGAGAAGCTCTCTCTCTAGTTTGATGGCCTTTGGAAGATCCGCTTTGACCGGTACTGGTTCCTGGCCGGTGGCAGTGGGTAGCTTGCCGTTTGCCGCAGGCGTCTCCTTCATCTGAGCCTTTACCTCGTCTGGACTCTTGATGTCCACACCCTCCAAAGCTTCTTCTTTCGATTCTCCCGGAGACTCCAGCGGCTCTGGGCCGCTGGCGTCATCTGACGGCCCCTTGGTGGCTTTGGCCCTCTTCCTGAGACTGCTCTTGAGCTCGAACTCGTTGGCAGCCTCCTCGACGTAGCCATGCAACTCGTCTCTGAGGAACTCGGCGCACTGAGAGCCGCCGTGGCCGTCAAACACGCCGAAATAGAATATCTGAGGGTCTCCGAACGAGCTGTCCGCAGTTGTGGCCTCGCCAGCATTGTTCCTTCTCTCACTCCTGACCAAGCTCATGGGCGCCCGCTTGGCGAAAGCCGGTATGTCGATGGTGCCAGCCTGCTCTGTGTCCTCGTTGTAGGGGCGGCTGCCCCTGCCGCTGAAGGCACCAAAGTGATGCTTTGCACTGCGCAGTGGTATGCGCACCACTGTCAGGTCGCGGGACAGCATGTTGGGCGGCGACGCCGGAGTCGAGGAGCCGGGCCCAGGAGTGTGCGGAGTCGAGGCGGCACGAGGAAGCTTGTGGTGAGGACCAGTAACGACTCTCGAGTCGGGGTGGAGGGAGGACGAAGGGAGGTGGGTAACGAAGTAGTTGTGAAATCCACGAGCCCTACTGGAGTGTGCTTGGGCTGTCTTTTGCTGCAAACTGCTGGGAGGCGGCGACGAGACGGGTGCCGTCCTGTCCATGGATAGTTGGCGCTGGGCGTGGAACCAGCGTCTGCCTGGAGTGCGGCTTCGTGTAACAGCACGAGCTGTCTGCGACGCTGGCTGGCTCGCATCATGGAAAAAGGTTGCGACGAAGCCCATGAATTCTTCGAGAAGCGCGGCGGTGTCATCAGGCTTGCTTGCTGAGGGTCGCGCCCGTGGCACCAGCGAGGATAATGGCCGAGCCATGATCTTGGCAGTTCCGCAAGGCTGGCCCTGCAATCGTGCCCTTCTCAAGAAGGCAGTAGACGCCACGAGAGGAGCAGGTGGACAGGAGAGGGGAGGAGAGGCACGGAGAGGCGGAGGAGTTGGTTGAATGGCGCCTCGTGGACAAATTGGAGGTCCATCAGCGGAAATACAGGATCGGAAGTGCCAAGGTGCAAGCTGACGTATCGTGGGGCCGCTCGTCGGTTGCCGTGGGCGTGGTTAGCTTGGTGGGGATAATGGCTGTTGTTGATGTTGCCGAGTGGACAACAGAGGAAGCTTGGATTCAACGCCTGTAAGAGCTCAACGCGCAGAACATCAGAGGAGTGGGAAGAAGGAAGCCGGCTTGGTCGTTGACAAAGGTCGGACAATAGGAGCTTTGAGAGGATGGAGAGAAGGCGCAGTGCCTGGGAAGCTCCATACCTCGGTACTGTAATAAACAGGATAGATACTCCGGGCTCTAAATGCCATCATCGTAGGTTATTTCCCGCCTGGTGGCCCATTGAGGAGCCGTTGTTGAGTCCCCACCCATTTCCATTCCCGCCCTCCGGCAGGCACGGGCCTAGGTACCTGGGTAGTCTGCCACTGCGGAGTACTACGCAGCAGACTGCCTCTAAGCTGCCCTGCGCTCGGGGGCCCTGGGGTGGTGTTGTTAGCGATCCGGGATCCCCACGGGCGCCGTCGGGTCTTCCGCTCGCCTTCCAGGGGTCGCAGTCCGTCTCCAAACGTGCACCCACGACGTCACCGATCAGGCGAGGACCGTTGAATCTGATCCCATCTACCCTCACATTAACCCTTCATTCCTAGCCTAGTTCGCAGCATTGTTCCACCTATTATGATCTGCGGTGACGACTGTGCCTACCAAATTATCCCATGGACGAAGCATCCGAGACTGCCCAAGATGATGGAGTCCCGGCCTCACCCACTGACCTGCCCAAGGTCATTACCATTGCCCCGAAGGGCGATATCCTCCTGGACGTGACCTTCGAAACGTCAAAGTCAACGCTCAAGGCAGCCCGTGCCGCCCTGCCCAAGTCTCGCCCCGCACAGCGTGACCCACCCGCTCCCCAGCCGCTGTTGAAGCCCCGGATTCACCTGGCCTACCGCGTGGATCTCTCCACGCTCAAGAAGCACTCGAGGTATTTCACCAACCTGCTGACCGACACGCGCTTCCAAGAAGCCCGCGACATCGAGTCGAGGTTCCGCGACCTTTCCCTGCGCAACGAGAAGCCGGCAGACGTCGACTCGGACCAGCTGCCCCGCGTCCTCATCGTCGACGACGACGAGGCTACGCGCTCCGCCGGCCGCGAGGATGTCTTCCGGGATCTTCTGAGGATCCTACACGGCGGCGGCATCACAACGAGGCCCGTGACCATGCTGTACGTGGCCACCATGGCCGTCATGGCCGATCGCTTCAACTGCGCACCCACCGTCTCGCGGTACCTGGCCACGGGGCTCAAGTTCAAGTGGCCTGCCACGCCCCAGCCCAAGCCGAGTGCCGAGGTCGAAGGAATGACGAGCCTCAGCATCTCCGGGGAGGAGATGCTGCGCCAGAAGGCACTTGTATCATGGCTGCTTGACCATCCGCTCAAGTTCCAGGCGGCTACGCGGGAGCTGGTTCTCTACGGCTCCCATGCCTGGGCCGCGGTCGGCGACGAGGAAGATGATGGTACGGGCACCGAGCCCGTCAAGCAGCCCGAGATGTCCCGCCGGGATGCTCTGTGGTGGTATCTGCCGAGTGAATTGGAGGGTAAGTGCCCTCCACCCCTTGCACCAAAACTTTCACACTTTTTACATCCCCTGCCCTGCCTTCATCTGAGCGCCTTCCTGTGATGTTTGCTGAAGGCTGAAACCCGTAAAGAGGAACTCCACTACCGCCGTACGCTTATCCTCAGGACGCTGGCCTCTATAGTAGGGCACTTCCTGCGCCTCTACTCCTCCCGTGTGCGACAGTGCAAGCTCGGCTACGACTCGAGCGCGGCCTGTGACTCGTTCCAGCTGGGCGAGATGGTCAAGTTCTTCTCGGCCAAGAACCTACTTTTCCTTGTAAACTTCTCACCGTCCTCGCAGGACAGCATCAGGGACTTCGCAGCCGTGGATGTCAGCTCCGTCCTGGCGACGCTCCGGCAGAGCCCCCACTACCAGATAGACAAGAATCACACGAACTGCGGGCTCAGGTCCAAGATCACGCCGATCCTCGAGTACGTCCAGGTGATGCTGAGCTCCAACGTCGTCGGCGTGGGCCTGCAGGCGTGGAAGAAGGAGCCCAAGGCCGCGACCTGGATCGCGGCGTCGGCTGGGGCCGCAGACGCCGACAGGGGCAAGCCCGGCCGCAAGAAGGACTTCAGCGTCGGGGCTGCAGGTGAGGACGGCAGAGGTCCGGGGAGGAACAAGGTGTTCTACTTCACGAGGTCTCTTGCTCAGGACCAGCGGCTCAGGTACGAGGGCGCGATGGCTGCCGACCGAATGGCGCTGGAGCTATTCATGGCAGAGGCGTGGGACTGGACCCCGGATGACGACATTGGCTCTGGAGGCAGGGAGTTCGCAACAACGAAGTGGCTCAAATGATTTTTTACAGCGAGCGTGCCGCACGAGGGGCCCGTTGAGGGCAGACAGCAGGTAGACATTGCCTTGGAAAGCTTTTTCCTGATGATAGATAGACCCAAGCCCGTTCACATTTTGGGGTTCACTCCCCACAGCCAGCTTTGGCAGCAACAGACGGCATCTCTAGAATAAAACACACATCGGCACTGAGCGCCGAGTCAGTCCTCAATGGGGTCGCATTGCATGCAGTGAACACGCATCGAGTGGATTATAATGACTTGAGGTGACAGCACACTGTGTTAACCTGACAAATCACAATATGAAGGCTCAAATCGACCGTGTTAGTCAGTAATCCTGCATTTCTTCCATGACCCATACAAGGGCTTTCCGTATGTACAAAACACCTTCGCCGACAGAGGCACTTGCTGTCTAGACCGTCATGCCCGGGCTGGATCAGTCCCTCCTTTTCGCTTTCCAATGGCACCGAAAGTTCAATGAATCTCCGCAGAGGAATACAGATGACGGCCGCGGCTCTCCTTGAAACATTCCGACTGGGTATCCAAATACAACTTCCTCATTTCCTCCACACCATAGGGTTCTAACACTGGCCCTAGTTCCTCAGCCTTGCCTGGTAGGCCTTCCACGCCCTTACACGGTACCTCTCTGCCTCGCCCTGCGGGTCTCCGGCCTTGATGATACCTCTGCCTACGATGACGATATCAGTGCCGCATAGGCCGATCAGCTTCGATGGCGTGTTATACTGTTGACCCATTCCATCACCTTGCATTCCCTCGCCATTCTCCTCCTCACCGTCCGGAGGCAGCTTGCAGCCCGGAGTCATGTGGATGAAGTTCTCATCGGGTTCCGAGTTTAGGTTCTCCTGCGCCACGTATCCCATCACAAAGTCCTTGTTCTCCCTCGCTGCCTCGATGCATGCATTTGTGTAGCGGGCGTCCATGAGATTGCCGCTGCTAGACATTTGTGCCAGGAGCAGCATACCCCTCTCGAGTGGTGCTTCCTCAATACCAGGGAAGACGATGTCGTCGACGTCCGACAGGCTCTTGGACAGGCGCGGGGAGTCGGCTGGCTCGAAAGATTGTGTCACCGTGGTGATGCTGACGATACTGCCCTTGCGTCCATCGACGTCTCGGGGTGGAGGTGGCGGCGCCATCATGTTGATATCCCTGGCCTCCAGCGCGGAGGGCTTTCTCTGACCATTGGAGCCGGGAACTCCAACAGTCTCGTCCTCTTCCTCATCCATGTCCTCGAGATCACTCTCGAAACCATCGCTCACAGGTGTTCCGACTGTGACGCTCGTCCGCACCTCGTAGTTTATTCTTTCCCGCCATTTCGCCGCTGCTTCGGCCATTGCTCCCACCATTGGCTTGCCTGCTGAGATGTTCGCGTTGACGATGTGCGCCCAGTCTATGACCCTCGCGGTTCCACCAACATACTGCATTTGCACCGTGCTGCCAATGTCGCAGTACTTGCGATCCTCGAAGATCAGGAAGCCGTGTTTTCTGGCCAGCGCCGCGAGGTACGCTCCCGTGCCCGTCTGCGGGTTGAAGTCCCAGCCCATGACAAGGTCGTAGTGCGTTTTGAGGACGACGATCGAGGGGCCGACCTTGTCGGCCAAAGACAGGAGTTCCCGGGCGCTGTGTACATCGGCAGACACGCACAAGTTCGACTGCTTCAGTTCCATTAAGCGGAGAAGGTAGTTTGTCAGCGGGTGTGTCGCGCCCGCTGCCCGGTCGCCGTAGCTACTCGTTAAACTGGAATGCCTTGGTGCCGACATCGTGGATGCTGGCGCGGGGGTTGGGAGGCGCGCGGCAGGGTAGTGCACGGATTCAACGTTCGCAGGATAGTGTATCTGGGTTGAGGCTGCCAGTGATGGAGTTTTAGAAGGAATGGTCCAACGACAGAGAGCAAGACAGTGATATCTCACCAGTGCAGTCAGGTACGGGATCGGTGGAAATGTTGGTCCCGTCAATTTCTGTTTGGCGTGAAGGAGTCCGGCGCAGTGGCAGGGGTGGTCGCTAGTATATGGAATGGACTAGAGTGTCTGAGATTGAACACTTCGCCCAAGTCTCGCCGCACAGACTGGTAGAATTGCAGACAAGGTCTTGTATCTTGACGGCCCGTTTCGCTGGTAGGATCTAAGGAAAGCTAGGCTGTTTACTTCGAGTTGGTGTGGTAGAGCTCGCCAGTTGCGGAGTCGACGCGGAGACGTGAGGTTAGGAGGGCGACTTTCGGTCCGTCCGACTTCAGCTTTCAAGCGCCCAGAGGGCCAGGCCTTCGGAAAGCAGGCTGAAGGAGGGTGGTACCGCTGACGTTCGTCGAGAGGTTGTTGTGCGGCGAAGACGACGACTGCGAGAGGTGGGGCCAACTGGCGATGATGGGTCGGTCGTGTATCGGGAGAGGGGAGCCGGTACGAGAACCGAGGCGTTTACAAGTCCAATTGGAGAAGTGCTTGCACACAAAACCTCACAGGCTTTTCTGACAAGACAAAGTTCCAGACCTGAAGCACGCACCGCTGCGACGAAAGACGAAGGAGACGGTGTGATGTGACAGGGGCACCTGGGGCTGGATGGCTTGATCAGGTCCGGGGATGGGGTTCCGGAATTGTATTTCTGCCAAGTAGACGAAGCACTACTATGGCCGATTCCTTCTGGATGAAAGCTGCTCTGTTGGGCGGGACGACAGGGCGACCGTTCTTCTCAGTAGCGCAGCGTGGTGCGGTGCGGTGCGGAATGGCCGTGTTGGGTCGGTAGCACCTAGGTAGCTTGTGCAGGTGGTGGCAGGGCAGGAAGGTTTGCCCGGCTGGGGTAGTATGCAATGCAGAGCAGAGCAGCGAGCAGAACAGGTAGTGGAGCAAGCGCAAACACGACGATCGATGTAACGTCGAGAGCCTCAAAACTGGCCGTGGGAGTGGGCGTGTCTGCTGGCGGGAGATGCAGCTGGTTTGGGGATTCTACGCAGATACGCAGATACGCACAAGGTAGATAGATATGCAGGTGGTCCCGAGTGACGTCGACACCTGGATTGATGGCTGTTGTGTCACACAGGTCGTAAGCCAAGCCGAGAGAGGTGAGAGGGACCAGAGAGGGAGGGGAGGGGTTGGTGTCAGCCAGCGGGAGGGAGGAAGGGAGAGAGAGTGACAGTTGGTTCGGCCTAAGGATTATCGAGACAAGTTCTGGGCCCGAGAGGATGAGGTGCAGAGGAGGCAGAGAGAGAGGCAGGAACAGAGGCAGAGGCAGAGGCTGAGGGAATGGCAGGAGGAAAGAATTTATCGATCGCTGCCGTGTGTCCTGCGGCGTGTCTATCTAACCTGTGCGAATGTTTGGTATTATTTTTTTCTTCCTTCTGTTGACCCGCACCTCCGTCTCGTCTACGATATAGTCCCAGGTAGTCCAGGTACCTGGCCTTGTACAGGCCGGGACAGCATGTGCAGGCAGGGCGAGAAGGGCAAGCAAAGGCCTGTCTGCGGGCAGATGAGGGCGGGGTGGGCGGTGTCGAAGCTCCCAGGGCTCCCAGGGCTGCCAGGCCCGCAAGCACGGTCATGGCCAGGGTCGGCAGGGATGCCAGCTCCAGGGCCCAGACTCCCGATCCTCTTCGTCGCCCTGAGGGGCCCCCGATGGCCCATGCGCCCAAGGTGGCAGGTTGGCGGGCAAAACCCTGGAGCCCTGGGTCCCTTGCGTGCAGAGGCAGAGCACCGCCCTGGCTACCACGCTGCAAGCACGGCTGCTGCAACGGCAGGTGCGCAGCAGCACAGTACTGCGACCTGCCCCAGTGCTACTGTGGGATGTGGGTAGATGGCCCCTGGCAACTCGATCATTACCTTGTGCAGCAGCTGTGACGTGTGGTGCGAGCGAGGGGAGGGAGCAAGCAGCCTCAGACCCCAGAATACGGTAGCTGTCAAGTAATCTACCTACCCTAGGTATCTTGGAAGCACTACTCCGTACAGTTACATAGCAGGCAGTAAGTAGGCGGCAGGTAGGCTAGACCAGAGTGCCAGAATGCCAGAGTGTCAGAGTGCCCCCTTCCCTGCCTCACCTGCATCACCTGTCGCGATCAAACCACCAAATAATATGACAGGCCAACCCCCTCGACCCGATCCTCCAGCAGACGTATCACTCGGCTCTGACAGCAGTCGTCATTTTGCCATCTCCCAGGCCAATGGCCTTTCCGACCGGATGGCCTGTTTGGGTGGGGGCCCATCCGAGCAGAGGATTGACCTGTCGTGCACCACCTGCTGCTGTCTGCCGTCACCAAGCCTGAACCGTGAATCGTGATTGACCGGCGCCGACCTGCACCCGCATTCCTTGTCCCAGAGCTTCGAGCTCCCGAACAACCAGCCTGTGTCAGCTGGCTTGGCGGGCCGGGCAGGACAACGTAGTGTATTGCAGTTCTACTCAGGGGGTTTTACCCCAAGAATAGAAGAAGCAGTTCTATCCGCGGGCTGCTGGGTGCTGTGTGCATCCGAGATGAGGGTCAGTCCAACCCATGGTGATGATCTTTCTCCTTCCCGCCTCCCAGCCACCAACCCGTGTTGCTCGCTCGCACTTTAGTGCACAGTAGTACCGCCCCCAATCTGAGACCCTGCCGCTGTCGAACATATGTGCACCCGCCAGATGACGTAGGCGCATTCGGGTGCCGGCAGTCATGCTACTGTGTATGCTCAAGTGCGTTCTGGCATACCATGCCAGTGCCGTCTGTGTCGGCTTGGTTCATATTCGCATCCATTTTCATATCGGAGACATGCATGGGAGGGGGCATCCTCGCGGGCGATCCTGCGCACCAACCGTGGAGGAAGAGGGCAGAGTCCGAAACGGGCCAGCTTGCATGAACACACGCAGACAAACACACAAGCACATACATAGACTGGTACAGGGTCGCTGGCTGCCATCACCAGCGAGCTGCAACACCGAGGCGAGTCAAGTGCTCTGCCGCAACCCCGCCGATGCCATGCATACTGTGGTAGGCGAAGCCTGGCGAATGCCTATTGTTCGTGTGCGCATGTAGGGAAACGGCCGGCCAGCCTCGCACATCGTCTGTCACGGAGATTGCGGGACACTGAACGGGGCTGACAGGGTCTGACGCCGCCCACTTGCTCTTCTCGGTACTGCCGGCCACACGGGGCATCCCTACTGTAGGGTTTGCCGAGAGTTTATTCTCTGGTGATCCCATCCACTTCGCCGGAGCCGCCGGTGACATGGGATAATCTCCCGTGGTGCCTTCTACAGTACGACTCACAACTCCAACGAACCCCTTATCAGCCCAGACCTGCCCCGTTTGGCACCATAAATATCAGCCAGACGCGCAGCGGGCAAGAGACAGGGCCACAAGAAACCTGACTTTCAACTGGCATGCCTCGTCTCATCATGACTGGTCCTGTCGACTGGGCCCCAGTCGACCCGGAAGCAGGCACCACTCGCATGCGAAAACGGGAACCTGCTGCCAACCTACAAGTGGGCGGTGGGATACAGTCCAAAACAAAAGCCATGGAACCTGCTAGGCACGGCATGCTCACGTATTGGAAATCCTCTGCGAGAGATGACGGATGCATCGGATTGTGCTTCATCACAGCAGTATTGCCTGACAGGCAGGCAGGCAGGCAGGCAGGCAGGCAGTCTGGGCAATATTCCATGCGAATTAGTCTCCCTGCTGTCAGCAGGGCTGCCGGAATGCGACCTGCAGAGGTGAATACCATAAGCTTTATCTTCCTTAGGCCTCGCGCGAGGGAATATTTGGCGACGACCACGTCAGAGTCAGATAGGGTTTTCAAGGAGTCACTTCAGAGGATGTTTGGAGGGCCTGTTGTGCCAGGTCACGTCTGGAAGCAAGAGGCTTTGGCGTGCCCGGCCGTTGTCGCGGTAGGTAGGCAGGCTGGTAGGTAGGCAATTGCCCTGTCTATCCGCCGACTTTCCCGTGCATTCCCTGCTCCCCTTCTCTCGGGACCTGCAACTGCTGTTGCTCTGGGCCGACTAGCATGTAAGGCGACGGCGCTAGGAACGGCCGGAACACAATCCCTGTCCAGGCTGCCAGTTTGCTTGGGAAGTCTTATCGCCAGGCTTATCGGCCTTGGAAGCTGTCTCGTCCGGGCCGTAAACTTTCCTATTCCTATCAAGTCGCTCCGGGTCTGGCGAGGCTTACATTTGGATTCGCATCTGTCCATCTCGCTTGTGAACCCACCTTCTTCTCCCTTTTACCATTGGCACGACCGTGAACACCGAGATAGTGTCTGCTGAACACACAGGAGCTCGCCCTGTTCACTTACATGAAGAAAAGCTCCCCACCCGCTTCTCACGCCACGCCACGCCCGCGCCACGTATAGCCAACAAGCCAGCTCCACACACGTCTCCTCCCCCCGGGTCTTGATATCCAGTCTTTCACGCCGGCCTGCCCGGAAAACAAGAGAGACTCTCTTTCAAGCACATCAAACGTCGGCAAGCCACGATCGACACCAATACGCCGCCGCCCCTCGCGTTTCGCCCTGTCGAACATCCCATCTGCGATTCATTAACCAAACATTGTCATGTCTGGAGCTAGGACCCGAAGACAGGCAGCTCTGGCCGCCGCCGCTGACGAGACCCCCATCAAAGCGAGACCTGAGACCCCACCAGAACAGCACGTAGTGGTCAACGGCAATGGCTCAGCCCGTGCCTCTGGCGATGCTGTCGCCAAAACTGCTCAGCCCGTCGAGAATATCTTCTTCTTCATACCCAACCTGATTGGTACGCAGACCCCTTGCTCTCGAGGGCCACACTGCGGCCCCCACGGGGATCCTCAGCACGAGGTCTCGGGGAGGCCATCGACACGCACACCAAGCTGACACCTCTTACTGAAGGCTACGTGCGCATCGTCCTCGCTATTTCGTCCCTCTACTACATGCCCCTCCACCCCCGGACCTGTTCGCTCCTGTACAGCGTGTCGTGCCTCCTCGACGCCCTCGACGGGTATGCCGCGCGGTACTACGAGCAGAGCACGCGCTTTGGAGCCGTTCTCGACATGGTGACGGACCGATGCACGACCTCGTGCCTGCTGGTGTTCCTCTCGTCCGCCTTCCCTCGCTGGGCCATCATCTTCCAGAGCTTGATTTCACTCGACTTCGCTAGTCACTACATGCACATGTACACAACCCTTGTGATGGGCGGCTCGAACACGAGCCACAAGTCGGTGGACAAGAGCAGGAGCTGGCTTCTGAACCTCTACTACACGAACAAGGTACGGGCGCCCCTCCCACCCCAGACACGACCAAGATGCACCTCTCACAAACGCCCCGAGACTGAACTGACGCGGGCTTTCTAGGTGGTTTTGTTCGTTGCATGCGCCTTGAACGAGCTGTTCTTCATTGCCCTGTACTTGCTGTCCTTTTCTTCGCCCACCCTCTCGCCCGCGCTCCTGTCGACCCCGGCCGCGGATAACCTCCAGGCTGGAGCCCAGGTCAACAGCTCCGTGCTGGAGAAGGTCTTCACCAGCCCCTACAGCGCCGCAGCCCTCGAGCTTGCCCGCGCCAACAAGATGGACAGCACTGTGCCCTGGATCCTCGCCGGCATCAGCTTCCCCGTCATGGCCTACAAGCAGATCATGAATGTCGTCCAGCTAGTCAAGGCTAGCAAGTGGCTGGCCGAGGGGGACGTTGCCATGAGGCAAGAACAGGGCCTGCCCAGGAAGAAGGGCAAGACCGCTTGAACGGTTGGCTTACCACAGCGAACTGGGCGACGAAAGGTGGTACCGATTCGAGTGCATCAGACATAGCAATCTCGTGTATCGGGCTCTTCAAGATTTGGGAGGCAGCATAACACAGTGTCGCTGGCCAAGTGACACTTCACGGATGGAGCGACTGACAAGGAGGGCAAGGGTGCTGCATTCCGTGGCACTCTTGTGTATTGGTGGTAAAGACAGGAACTGGATACACCAAGATCCATCGAATGGTGCATCAGGGTGATAGGGGTTCGGCCATAACAACCCAGGGGAACAGGCTGCTAGAAGCCTAGGGATTTTCTACTTCACAGAGTTGTATTTTGCTTTGTACAAAACGGTACGAGACTATTCGGAAGAGAACGGTCAGGTTGAACTGTGCCGCAAGGAGGTTCGCAGCACAGCAAAGGAGTTTGGGCAGGATCGACGGCTACTTTAGAAGACTGAAGCCAGTCGTTCCGGTTGTGTTTTTGGCGAGGGACTGTGGGCTGGATCAAGTGACGTTCCAATGCCCGTCGCAGCAGTTGTTTCTTGGATTTCGCTTTGCAGTGCGCGCCGGTGGGGCTCGCTGGGGATTGGGCTCTTATTGCTATGTATTCTTGGGACTTGGTCAGACTAAGTGCTGTAAGAGGAATTGGCGAGAAGAGAGAAGAGCGGCAGAATAATCAAAGCGCGGTTCTGGTATAATTGGTGGTGTGATTTGTGGTGGTGCCAGCGTGAGGAAGGCGATATGAGCACCAATGAGCCACCGCCGGGTTGCTCTTACGGACAAGCAAGGCGAGAAACATCGAGTCGAGTACGGTGCATGCCAGTTTTCCTCGACAGTCGACCGAGCCGCGCCTTTGATTTCGAACAGTCTCGTGGCGGAGCTATTCCAAGGTCACCCGGAGGTATACAACACGGGCCCTCGGCTGTCTTGATATTGTCCGCCTCGCTCTTGATATTATGCGTCCCGCAACAACGCGGTCGCATCTACCGCACCCGGCAGCGCCCACACCCGACACGTCGATCGCCAAATCGCCCCATTGAGGCCCTGCCGTTGGGATAATAGGGGCTGCGCAAGAGCCGAAAGACTGATGCGCCTTGCCACGACTGGAGGCTAAGTATGGACTTCTACGGCACAGCGGCATGGAGGCATCTCACTCGCGTACGATGACACAGGCGGACAATACGCTCGCTTTGGATACTTCCGCTACCACGAGGGCCCTTTGAACGACGCTGCCACAGCTGCCCGGAGTGTATATATGGCTGCAAGTGGCACCCCTCGCCCGACGGGGCTCTGGTTGGGCTTCTCTATACAGAACTTCTGTGCCAACAAACCATCACATCAAACGACAATACTCAATAAAATTGAACCCGAACGTTCTTTGACTATCTCACAACCACAACAGACACCTCATCCACCAATATGGTTCGCTACGCAAATCTCTTCCTCGCCTGCCTCTTGGGCAGCACCGCGGCCAGCTCTGTCCCGAGCGACATGAGCGTCGATAAGCGCGGGAAACAGGTTTCCGACAACGGGAGACTTCACTGCGGTGTCTTCGGGTCCGGTTCGAAGGATAACATCGAAAACCTCTTTCTTGAACTGTATGTAGGCAGGCTCAAGGATAAGATGTTCAATATCCCGCCCGGCATGTGCAACAGGGTCCACTGCTACCAGACGACCGCCATTTACGTCTGTAATGTATGTGTATCTCTCCCATGACCTACCTCATTCTCCCCATCAAAGCTCCCTCCCCCTCTCCACTCACCCGGGCTTCCTTTCCTTCCATCCCTTCCATTTTTCATGCGACCAGGAAACGGAACAAGGGGGTTCCAAGAAGACTAACAACGTACGTGTCGGTGCAGGACGGTAACTTAAACGCGCCTCTCAAAGGCGAGTGGATTGGCAAGGTCGCCAAGTGTATATTCAGCAACTGCTGCAAGACAGATTGGTCGGGCGTCAAGCAAAACAAGGGCGTGTCCGGGCAGTATTTCATAAAGGGCATGGGCCAGAACTTCAACGTCGTGGTCGGATACGGTAATTGCAACGACCCCGTCGATGTCAGGCCCACCGAAGCGCTGGGCTGGGGCGTCAACGGCGCTTGCGTGGGCGGCGTCCTGGTCCCGGGCATCCTCCAGGATTGTAACTTCTGAGGGGGTTCTGGCCTTCTTCTCTTGTTTCTTTCGATTGGTAGATTACGGTGAAAGTAACTTTATGACTTAGCACATGTGTTGTCTTTTAATAGTACTATTACTTCCTTGTTTGTCTCTTGGGTCGACCGGGGGGGGGGGGGCGATTCCAATACACCCATGAGTGGCACCACTTCTGTTTGTCTAATATTGTAATCATAACACTACCGAGGAAAGGGGGGACTCGTCTTACCATCCGAGTCTTCAAGATTAGAGTAGGAAAAATCACCGAACAACCTGGAATTACACGACTAATATAGAAGCCGCATTAGTATTTGAGGTCCAACTTGTGGATGATTAATTGCAGACAGAGTAAGGGTTGTGGATTAGCACTATGTCATATTATACTGGCTTGCCACGATCCCATAATTTCCCTTTGACAAGGCTCCAATAGTAGTATGCTTGGAGCATCGACCACAGAGACAGTATCCAACTAGACACAAAACGCTCTCGCGGCTCAACCATTGCAATTCAAATAGATCGGAACCACCCCATCATCTCTTCCCGGCCTCCGTGCCCCCACCGGACACAGAAGTCACCTCCTCGACACGGGTGCCATTGCCATTCGCAGCAGTATCGTGCGCAGAAGCACCCTGCTGGAACACACCGGCACCGCCTGAGCTCTTCGCCGCTGCTGCCGGCGCAGGGTCGCCAGAGAGACCATACCACGCCACGACGGCGACGCCGAGCACGCCGCTGATACAGCTAAAGACCAGGGCCACAATGCCCCTAGCGGTAAACCCGTCAGCCAACCTCGCGGGGGGCGACGGCTCCCCCTGGAGGTCCAGCAGGTCGGCCGTGTTGCCGGCGGCGTTGCCGACGGTGGGCACGGCCGGCGAGGCGGCGGCGCAGGCGTCGTAGTGGCCCTGGGGCACGACGAGGTCGCGCTGCAGGTCCAGCGGCGCCTCGACCATGGTCGCGATGAGCCCGGACTCGACGTGCCACTCGATGTGGCAGTGGAACAGCCAGACGCCCGGGTTGTCGGCGCGGAACCGCAGCACGATGTTGCCCTGCGGCGGCAGCACGAACGTGTCCCTGCGCATCGGGACCGGCGTGAAGTCGGCCTCGGTGGCGTTGGAGTCGGCAAAGGACCCCGCGTCCTCGTCGGACCGCCACACGGCCTGGAAGGCGTGCCCGTGCAGGTGGAACGGGTGCTTGCCCGTGTCGGCGTTGTCGACCACCAGCTGCACGACCTCGCCCTTCTGCAGCACGAAGCTGTGCGTGTGGCTGCCGTAGACCTGGGCGTTGTTCGCCGTCTCGCCCGATGAGAGAGCCGTGTATAGCGTGGGGACCTTGGGGGCCTTGTATGTGATGTTGTTGAAGAATGCGCTGGGATTTTATCAGTCTTGTGTGCTGGCCACTGGATCAATTAAACTTACTAGTTGGCCCCGTCTCCGAGGTTGTCCATGATTACTTCAAGCTCGATCTGATGGTCTGGCGTGCTGAGGATGGTCTGGTTATCGTAAGGTACCAGAGTGAAGTCGTCAAACTCGTTGAACTCATCGACCAAGGCTGGGTCGGGCATTGGCTTAGAGCTGTCATACGACAACCACCCGGTGACATTCCAGTTCAAGTCGTCGGGCAGGGTGTCGAAGAGGTCCTGAGAGGGAAAATCAGTCCCATATGAATGATAGAAAGCAGGTGGCAGAATAGGAGACTCACAGTATCCATGCTTGCGACAAAGGGGAAATTTGCACTGGTGTCGTTCCTCGTGGTCAACAGGAAACTGCACCTCTGAGCAGCAGAGAGATAAATCCTGTCCGCCACCGCAGGCTGCGTGTAGATGCCGTCGACTTCCACGATGGAGATATTGTGGCCTTCGAACCAGACGTACTGCCCCGCAAATGCGCCGATGTTGACCATGCGGAACAGATACGTCTTGCCCGGCTCGACAGGGACGGTAAGGTTCTGCGTCTCGTTGAAGAGGGCATTCTTGGGGACTGGCTCCGCGCCGGTCGGGTTGCTCTTGCTGATGAAGCCCTCGATCAGGCCGGGCATCTCGTCGTGATACCAGTCGGAAACGGTCAGGATGAGTTCCTCATCGTACTGCCCATTGAACGGGGAGTCCGGGTCATGGATGATCAGTGGCCCACGCAGGCCGTCGGGATACTGGCCCCTCACGTGAGAGTGGTACCAGTACGTGCCTGGCTGGTTGATTGTGAAGTTGTAGGTGAACCTGGAGCCCGGTTGGATAGGGCATTGTGTCACACCTACGGGTCCATCCATGTGCGTTGTGCCATTCCTGTGGTATGGTTACTCGTCAGAAGGGCACTGGGTCAGGTCCAGGTTTCTCGAGGCATGGGATTGTCCTACATGTAGAGACCATGGAAATGCAGCGACGTTGTCTGATTCCCAAGCGAGTTCAGGACATTGACGACGACCTGGTCACCGACATTTGCGGTAATAGCTGGGATGGGCCATTTCCCATTGATGCCAATCGTGGGGCGATCAAAGGCGCCATCCGGGTTTGCAGTAACCCACCCGACTTCGAAGTCGTATGTAACGGTGGCCGCTCGTACTACAGCGAAGAGGGAGAAAACCGCCAGCAGGAGCAAACGTGAAGGAGTTGAGAACGCCATGCTGATGGCCGATACAATTCTGAAAGCCCTAGTTCAGATGCTGGACAAGTCGATTCATTCCAGGAAAAGGGAGGCTGTCTTGGAATTACTGGTGTTGTATACGAAAGTGACCCAGTCCGCGCGCAGCCCAAGAAAATAAACGACGGGCAAGACAGGCGGTGGTCAATTCGCAGGAATTCGAGGGACTCGGGGTACGAGAGTGGGAGGAGACGGGAGCCACAGAGCAGGGGGTTACAACCGGGTCCAACGAGCTGAGATTATCTTATCAATCAAAATCAAATTCGGAAACAGTCATGGTCAGGCCACGGGTGGTGTGGTCTAAAAGGTGAACTATATTCGGGTAGGACTAAAGTCTCAGAGGCGGCCAGGATTCCCACATGCCCATGGGCGTCCAGCCAGACGCAGCACGTACGAAGGGCGGACCAGAAGGGATATTCAGTGTTCGGGCAGCGAGGGAAGGTTTAAGCGCATGGGGGCCTCGATGCGACGGTGACCCACCGGTTGGGGGGGGGGGGCGACGGGGTTGCCAGAACAGGTTCGAGCATACGGGGACTGTTACATGGAGTGAAGCTTGTCGTCCGTGTCATGAGCTTGTTTGATTAACCCTCTTGGCTGGGCGGTTGCTGCTTCTGCTTGCCCGGTGAGGTCTGGCCAATCCCCGCAGGTGGCACGCCAGCATGTGTTAGGGGCTTGGGCACCAGCTTTGATGCATCAGCAGATACTCAAGTACTGTGGGTGGGAGCTAAACACGATGGTGGCTTGAGCAGCGCTGGCTAGTTGCTGTTCCAGGCCGGACGGAAACGGGACAGATGCGGTGGAAGGGCTCGGGTGGGGGACGGATCAGATAAGATTCGGCAGGGAGATGTTTCCAATCTGATATGATAAGACAGATGGGAGGACCCTGCTCCGTGTGCATGGGACCCAAAACAAGTGTCGGGGCTAAACGAGTTGACGGCGCAGAGTTTTATCGTTACTGTGTATTAGCCAGCCCATGGGAGCTCAGGGCAAGTCCTGGGCGGGGTTGGTCTCTGTTTCTTGTTTGAATCGTACGATTTATTATGCACCCAGCCAGATATGGGCGAGGGCGGTTTAAATTTGATGTTGCTGTCAATGACTCTGCCGATGCTCTTTTCCAAGTACGTGCACTGTTGTCCAGGGCATGGTGTGCCTCGAGTCCCACCCAAGCTGGATTTAGGATTCTCGACCCGACAATTAAGCTTTTGACGGACTAGGCTATGGACTACACAAAGTGCTTAGATGGTGGGGGGGAACAGGGGGTTGGGAAGCGGGTCCCCTAGGCCTCCTCTTACACGCCATTGGGCCAACGTCCAAGACCGGCGAACGGCAAAGTTTGTACTGGGCTTGTAGCGGATATCCGAAGCAACTACCACGGTACTCAATTGGGGTTTGGGGCTGCTGAAGTAGTACACAACACTACCTGTGCATTAGGCTGAGATACTAGCCGATTGGCTTTCTGCCTCGTGCATTCTTTGTTGGGCAGGCCCACCCACACGGCAGCCCCTGTTCGAGAGAGAGAGAGGGACGGTTCTCAGCAGCGAGAGCGAGCGTGTCCACCCACCACCACTGCACCCTGTCAGCCTGTACGTTTGGAGCAGGTGTGCATATCCTGATTCGTCCGATGTCACAAACCTGCAGGGCACAGATCATCGGCGAGGCGTCGACCAGGCCGGCTGTTCAAGCATGCATCTGCTCACTTGTTTTTGGGTCCGAATCCCTGGACAGCCTACTTTTAGGAATTATCCCCCCCACCACCCGTCTAACATAATTATTATCTGATAAGATTGATCAGAGCTTGTCGTGGTCCAAAGCAACCATCCACGGCTCCTCAGGCCAGTCGCTTCGCTGCTCAGCTCAGCCCGTCCTGGCGCCCCGTTTCACTCCGATTGTGTCTGTCTAATGGTGACTTGTCTGTCATCCTCGTCCTCGTCCTCGTTGCCGCTCCCTCGTGTCTTCCCATCTGAAGCCGTACACACGCGCATCAATCGCCAAAATGGCACCCCAAGTCTTCGCCGTCCCTGTCTTCCTCGTCGTGTTCCGTGAGACCCTCGAGACTGTCATCATCGTCTCAGTGCTCCTCGCATGGCTCAAACAGACCCTCGACGGCCCTGAGCGAGATGTCAAGGTGTACAAGAAGCTCCGGCGCCAGGTGAGCTCCATCACAACAACACGAGGCAAACTTACCCGGCCAGCACCCTCTGACACTTTCTTCAACAGGTCTGGGCAGGAACCGGCCTCGGCTTCTTTATCTGTCTTGTAGTGGCAGCCGCCGTCATCGGTACCTTCTACACCGTCGGCATCAACAACTGGGAGACCAGCGAGCTGTACTACGAGGGCGCTTTCGCCCTGTTCGCCTCCATCATCATCACCGTCGTCGGCGCGGCCCTCCTGCGCATCTCCAAGATGCAGGAGAAGTGGCGCGTCAAGCTGGCCACCGCCCTCGAGGGGCCCATGGTCAAGACGGGCTCCCGCTTCGGCTGGCTCAAGAACTTCTCCGAGAAGTACGCCCTGTTCATACTGCCCTTCGTCACCGTCCTGCGTGAGGGGATCGAGGCCATCATTTTCGTCGCCGGGGTGTCATTCTCGGCTCCGGCTACCGCTTTCCCGTTGCCTGCTATTGTTGGGCTGCTGGTGGGTATCCTCGTGGGGTACATTCTGTACAAGTGAGTCCATTCCGCTATTTCTCCCCTGTCGTATTACTCAACTGACTCCCCCTCCCAGGTCCGGTTCCTCGGCCAAGATGCAGCTGTTCCTCGTCCTCTCCTCTTGCCTGCTCTACCTGGTCGCAGCTGGCCTCTTTTCCCGAGCCGTTGGTTACTTTGAGCAACAGAAGTGGTGAGTAATCTAAGCAAAACTCTTCCTGTTCAAGGCATTTTTAGCAGTTGTCTAATATTGAAACAGGAACAACATCATTGGAGGTGATGCAGCTGAACTTGGAGTCGGTCCTGGTTCTTACGATGTCGACAAATCCGTATGGCATGTTAACGTAAGCATCATCCCTACTGTCATGGTGCTAAGTCACTTCAAATTCTGACCAAAATTACAGTGCTGTAGCCCTGAGTTCAATGGAGGAGGAGGCTGGGGTATCTTCAACGCCATTCTAGGCTGGAACAACACCGGCACATACGGCTCCGTCATCGCGTACAATGTCTACTGGATCTTCGTCATCAGCTGCTTCGCTCTGATGAGGTTCAAGGAGGTCAAGGGCCACTACCCCTTCATGAAGCCAAAGCACGTTTCTTCGGAGACGAGCAGCGAGTCTGGCGTTAACGGAGGAGCCGCGACTGGTCAGGAAGCGAAGAGAGCCGAGGCCGAGGAGAAGTCTGTGGCAGCGTCCTAGGGAATCTCGGCCAGATCGAATTTTTCTACCGTGTAGGACAAGATATCATCTTGTTTTGGGACTATGACAAGAGAGAGGCTTGGATGATTGAATACAATCGATTGTGGATCCTGGGCTAGGGAGGAGCTCTGAATGGTATTCTCACGATAATATATTACGCAATATTCTATATCCAGAACAAACTTCATCGATGTGATAAAACATACAAAGTCATGACACAATGCTTTGGTGGTGGTTCATGATGCTGCGAATGCGTTTGCGTGTCTCCTTAGCTTCATGAATCTGCTGGAATACTGATCGTCTGGACTGGACGGGCTGAGCCTTCGTTTGTGGTATACCTGGTCGATTGATACCTGAAAATGACAACTCTACTGTCCAGACCCAAGAGCCTCCCTAGGTCTTTCTCTGGGGTTTGGTCAAAGAGCCTCTTGTTTCAGGGCCTGGAAACCGGATGCCAACTCAGGTGACAATTGGTCATGTCCATTATCCGGTCTTGCCCCATGTATTCCGATTTTGGGCATTTGAAAGTTGAAGAGCCTGTTCAATATCTGCATATGTCTCAGTCCAACACCATATATCTGCTCGAAGCTGAACTAGCGAACACTTCCTTACCACAAAGGCAAGACCTCACAAAACCAAAAGCTTGAAACGGGAGGTAAGGTAGGTAGGTGGTAACGAGAACAGAAAGCAAATTCATATCGTAATGGTATCTCTCTATATGCTCTGCTGGTGCTCAGGTACATCAATCGCTCTAGATCGCAGCCAACCGCCCCTGCAGGCCATCCCATTCCCTCGAGCCCACGATGCGGACGTCGTGGCCCCCGCGGCCGCCAGACGCCATCTTCCCCTGGCCGTCCGGCAGGCGAATGTGCAGCCTCGCGGCGGCGGCGTTCCTCGCCTTCCTGACGGACACGCCGTCCTTGCCCCGTGGCTGCTGCTGCTGGCCCGACAGGACCTGGCCCTTGCGGGCGACGCTGTCGCGCCAGCCCTGCCAGGCGGCGAGGTCCTCCATCTGCTTGGCGGCGTGGTACTGCGGCGTGCTCCTCGCGCTCTTCCACGCCAGCTTGTCCGCCGGCAGCGAGCCCAGGTCGTACACCTTCGCCTCGGTGGCCATCCGGACCAGCTCGCCCAGCACGTCTCTCCCCTCCGCCACCACCAGCTTCCTACGCTGCTCCTGCACCGGCGTCGGCCTCTTCACCGGCTGGGACAGCCAGTCGTGACCGCCCTGCTCCGTGAGCCTCGCCCGCCTGTTGTCCTCCCTGAGATACCTGACCGCCGACTGCAGGCTGGTGATCTCCTCCTTGAGCGTGTCCATCTCCCTCGCCGTCGCGACCGCCATCTCCTTGCCCGCCTTCGTGCCCGCCGCTGCCTCGCTGAACGCGCGCGAGTCGCCCGCGATCTTCTTCCACTTGTCCCTGTCTGCCTCGAGCGTCTTCAGCTCGCGGTCCTGCTTCTCGATGTCCTCCTTCAGGGAAGCAACGTTGCCGCCCGACTTCTCGATCTGCAACTCCAAGTCCGTGATCCTGTTCGCCTTGGCTGTCGCGTCGCGCATGCGTGACTCGAGGGTCTCGATCTTGAGCATCGCCGTGCTGAGACTCTCCTCGCGCTGCGCGACGGCGCGCCGGGCTTCGTTGTATTCCTCTTTGAGGTGTCGGAGCTCCTCCTCGGCGTCGACAGGGACGGTTTTGACGGCCCTGAGTTCCTGAGACCGCATGATCCAGGGTGCCGGACTGCGCTCAAACTCCTGGGTCTGTGTGAAGTCGGACGCAAGCTGCGAGAGGTCGCTGATCTCGGTAGTGAGCGTGCGGAGCTTGTTCAGATACGTCGCAAAGAGATCCGACTCGTCCGAGCTTGCCACCGCAAAGACTGTCTTTCGCACGCGGTCTTGTACCTCGAGATGTGTGTATGGCTCTGTTCGGCCTTCCTCATGCAACAGCTGATGAAGGTCTAACCCAATGCAGCGAGCAAGTTCTGCAAGTTCTTGCGACGTTTCTTCACATCGCTGGAAGACCTCCTGGGTCTCATGCGGCAACGCTAGGGAGCGCAGCTTCAAGCCCTCAAGAGCCTTGACAGTTCTACCTGAGATGACCTTGCTGCTGCGGGTCTGTGTGATGACAGCATCCGCCTTCCTGATGAAGTATTGTGCAACTTCATCCTCGTCGCTCACCGAGGGAATTATTCGCTGCACCATGGTTTGCAGCGTGGTAAAAGCTGTAGCAGCGGATTCAAGATGGCTCTGCATCATCATCGTCTTCATGTAAACATCGTCTGCGAAGCTCTCTAGGTCATCCGAGATGTGGACCTCGCCGAGATGCGTCATGAGGGCTATGGTGCGTTGCAGCTCGCTTGCACATTGCTTCTCCTTCAGCTCGTCCTTCTTCAAGCCCTCGATCCATTGGTTCAAGGCTCGCTCCACGGGCTCAAGCTCATACAGCGCACCTGCATACTTGGAAAACTGGTCAAGCGAGCAGTGGCTGATGGAGTTGACGAACCTCTCGCACATCGACGACACCCAGGTGAGCTTGTCCATCGCATCGCAGCCAGACAGAACGTCGTCCTCGTGGCCAGGGTGCGCATGGCCCTTGACTCTCTCCTGAATAAATTGGTGCAATAGATTCGCCTTGAATGCCAGCCTTCTGAACCGCAGAAGGGCCAGGACAGAATCGCGATCAGTCTGGTAGGTGTCTGGCAAGAACATTTTGACGATCTCCAGATGTTGCTCTGCTTCCTGGGCCTCCAGGCGCCGCAGCTCGAGGTCGATGGTCTTGGCTTGTGCCTTCTCCGCGGAGATTTGCAGCCTCATCGTCAGGTCCTCCATCGCTCTCGACCGGCTGTTCAGCTTCTCCGACTCCGTGTCCGATACAGCTTGCGATGCCTTCATGTCCTGCAGGTCACTCTGCAGGTTAGTGACGAGCTCGCGGAACCTTGAGAGGGTATATTCCATGTCCTCCATCATGGTTTCCTGGTCCGCAGCTCGTCTCGCCTGCTCTGTGATGACGCTATCTTTGAAGTCGATCTCCTCCTGCAGTTCCTTTTCGTTTTGGACGTGGTTGATCTCAAGCTCGTCATTAACCTCCTTGAGATTTTCCAGGTCGTCGATAATGGCCTTGAGTTCTTCAAGCTGCTCGGCCTGACTCATGTTGCGCTCCGTAAGATCCTCAATCATGTCTTCAGCACCAAGAGCAGTGTCAAGCTGTTGCCGAAGATCCTCGACCATCGCCTCCGCTTGCGCCAGCTTGCCCTTGGCGGTCTCGTGCTGCTCTTTGACGGTGGTGAGTTCCGTGACGTCCTCTTCCAGGCTCTTGATTTGGTCTCGGAACTCTTCTTCTTGCTGCTGGGTGATATCTCGGAGACGGATGAGAGCATCGCGTAATCGCTCATTGTTCCTCTCCATCTGTATCCAGTTCGTACTAGCCTTTTCTTCCGGAGACATGCCCTTGGTGTACTCGGAGTTTTCTTCTCTCAGGATCTCGAGCTCGAGCTCGAGTTCCTCGGTCTTTTCTTTCAACGCCTCGACTTCAGCCTTCAGCACCTCGGCAGTCTCCTCGGCCATCTCACGGTCCAGAGTCGCCAGCTCTAGCGTGGTCTCATGCTCAGCTTGCATAGCCTCGACCGAATTCAGTCTTTCTTCAGCTTCCTTGAGCATCTTCCGCAGTTCCGTGTTTTCCTGCTGCTGCGGCGCATACTTGGCCTGCAGCTTCTGTATGATCCCTTCAAACTTGTCGCGTTCGCCCTGGATCTTGTCCAGACTCTTGAGCTTGTCTCGGTCTTCCATGCGTTTCCTTTCCATGACCCTCAACTTGGCCTTCAAGTCTTCAATCTCCCGATTTGAGGCCTGCAGAGCCTGTGTTGTGGGCCTTGACACCTTCCTCGCGGGGTCAGTCTCTGCTGTGGCACTGAGATTCTCCAACGCAGCGTTCCTCGGCTGCACCGGCGAGTCTTCATCGCTGCTGGCCCTCTGTGGGGTGGCACCCCTGTCGATAGAGCTCCCCTTTTCCGCGCCAGACTGTGAGCCTTGAGAGCTGCGTTTTGATGCCTCGGGCCGGGCTTTGCCTGTGGCCAGAGATAGCCGATTGCTCGCAGTCCTTGTTGTGGTGGTGGGTCGCGAGGGTCCTGCACCCGAGACTGACGCTTGGCGGCCTGTTCGGGATGCTGGAACAGCCGGAGGGCCCATGGACGACCTCGTCGTAGCTGAGGCGGCTCGAGCTTTGGTGGTCGTAGTTCCTCTCGCATTCGCTGGGGTGGCGGTTCGGGAGGTTGCCGCGCTTGACGAGGCGGTTCCGAGCTGCTTTGTAGGAGACTTGGTAGGCGACTGCAGATTGATATCGTATTAGAATTGGCACAGACATCCGCATAGGATACGGTTAGGGACGGGGTGCTCACCCTTGCAATACTAGAAGGGCGTGACGTCCTCGGGCCCGGACTAGGGCTGGGGGCATTCAAGCTCTTTCTCCTCCCGACGCCAGTATCAAGAGACGTGCTCGCGGTCCTCGATCCCGAGGTGAACATGCTACTCGGCCTCGAGGTGCTTGCCTTCCTTGTGGTTGTGGCGGCAGGCTTTGGTTTCGGCGGAGGCTGGGCAATGATAGCGACGGCGGTAGGCCGCACGAACATGCCGTTGCCCATTGCACAGTCGAAATACCGCTCGCCCTGCACGCTGCCATCATTTTTGCCCGTGCCATCGTCCAGCTCGACGCCGACCCAGACGCCGATTGCGAAGGCCGTCTCGCCGACGAAGCGGACGACGGCATTGCGGCCGTCGGCTAGGCGGACAACCTGCCCTGCTGCCAGGTCTGTCATTTTGACAGGAGGGCGATGCTCGTCGTATTTTGCTTATTGTCGGATGGACATTTCGTGGGGTGGGCGCTGTCGTTGTCGTCGTTGATGGTGTCGGCAAGGCGCTGACACGGAGCTGTTTACTTGTCGCGTCCACTGACCGACGCGGGTGTTTGCCGTCTTGCTGCTCCTGGGCACTCAGAGGCGGCAGGACAATGCAGGCACGACGTCCTAGCTCCGGGAGCTACTGTGTTAGTCCCGTGCGGTTTCATGACGGGTAAGCTGTGGGGGTCAAACCCCTGACGCACTAACACGAGCTGCTCCATTGTCGAGCTCACAACTTTCATAGCACGTCCTTGAATACAATCCGGTTCTCGACTTCGACCAGATTTGAACGTATTATTTTCCAGCTCGCATAGCTACAGTAAGGAAAGAGAGTCTAAATACAATCATAGCTTGTTCGCGTGGGTGGGATGACAGAGCACCGCCTGTCACCGTCACCGCTCGTCGTCACAGCACCAGTCCTGCCACTGTTCCCTCTGCCCATCTTTCGCCGCACTAACTTGTTTGCCCATTGCTTTCTGACCTTCACTTAATCATCTCCAAAGGAATACCCATCCCTGAAACTCCCCGCTCTGACCCACTCCATCATCTCAAAGGCCAGCCTCCTCTCTGTCTTCTCGTCGACCGTTCCCTTCTCGGCGTCGACTCTCACGATCATGATACCCGGAGCTCGGTACTCGACCGCACTGGAACCGCTCCTCGCCAGCTCCTCTGACGTCGAAGCTCGAATGTACACTACCAGGTCCGGCCCCACGATGCCCCGCCACAGCGTTGCCATCCACTGCCAGTGGTCCACAGGCGAGTACGGGTCCGTGATGGCCACCGTGGACGCGAACTTGTCCGACAGTGTGAGACTGAAGCCATCAGGTATGAGTGCCACCGGAAGAAGGAGCTTTGAAGAAGAAGCAGGGGCGGGCTGCTTGGTTGTGATGTGCTTGATGATCTCGGCTGATTTGGAGTGCCACTCCATGATGGTCTGCAGGTAGTTGAACGTCCCCGTCGCGTGTGAGCTCGAACCGACGGTGCTACTGGCATCTTTCTTGGTGGTGGTGCTGCCCGCACTGCCACTGCCCAGGCTGCCGCTTCGGCTTTCAGTGCTGTCCTTGTCCTTGTCCCGTGTACCATTCATCTCTGCATCCTCACCGTCGCCCTTCTTTCCGGGGCTACGAGCATCAGATGCGTCCTCCTGGTTCGCTGAGGATGAGTCGGTCCAGATCTTGGTCTCACACTCCCCCGACTGCCTCAAAGCTCTCTCTATCACTGGCCTAACCTCCCGCATCAGTGACGCACTGGTCCCCTCGATAGCTATCACCGGCCCTCTCGTCTCAGCCAAGGGGCTTCCCGGTGCAGGTGGCCCGAGAGGAGGGCTGATCTTGCGCAAGACATCAAGTTTGTTCATGTATGGGATGCTCATGACCATGGCCTCGATGCCTCGCGCCTGGCTGTCCCTTGACAAACTCTGTTGATTCATGATCCCCAGGCCGGTGGCCCCACCACCCGAGAGTGTTCGGGCGCCGCTTGCATCGGAGGCTTGTGTGGGCGACGTGGGGATCTGCAGCGGCGCCAGTGTCAGAGACTCGTCGTATGTGGAGTTGCTCCGCGAGGCCTGGCCAGCTGATGGCGGTGGGGCGCCAGTACTGAATTGTCGATTTGGGCGAGGAGGCGGAGCCATCATGGTCGTGTCCTGCTGCAAACCACTCGGTCCTGTGGGCATGCGCGGACGAGGAAGCGGAACCATCGGGCCTGGGCCAAAAGTGCTGCTTCCAGGCGTCCCATTGTAGGCACTGCTGCTGACGGAGGAAGTTCGACGATTACCTGGGATGTGGGCACCATAGCTGACCGGAGATGATAGGGACTGTTGCATGTGCTGTGGGTGCTGCGAAATGGGCATCGTGGGATCAGGTGAACGACCTCGGTCGCCAACGCGTCGTCGCTTTGCCTCGGCCGGCGACATCATGTCATAGTCTTCGTGCTGGGTACGTCTCTTTGACATATGGGGTGGCAAGCCGTCATAATTCTCCTCGATTGTCCGGAGCTGCTCTTGATGCTGGGGGTAGTACGGCATGCGGCGAGGGTCTACTCCATGCTGCGGAGGGCCCATGTCCATCAACGGCCTGTGATGTTGCTGGACTTGCTCAATCACACGAGGGTTGTTGGCAATGAATGGCTGCATTGCGGATAAGCCCAGCGGGTGCCCGTGGTGGCTACCCGCTATGAAGGGTGTCGAAGGCGTCCTAGGCGTGGCGATATACCGTCCCTGGCACTTTGGACACCGCCCTGGATCCTCCCCCGATGCAGAAGCAGGTCTGGCTGATGGGCCCCCCTTTCCGCCGCGGCGAGGCTGGTATTTGTACTGTGGATACTGGCGCTGGTGTCGGGCCTTTTCTTCCTCCGCAAGACGTTTCCAATAGTTTTTGACTTCCTCGGTCTCCTCACGCCACAGCTCACCAATAATCTTTGAGATGTCCGGGTTCGCTAGGCCGGGGTATTTAAGGACCACACCGGCTTGGTGATGTTGGCGGTAAAGGATGAAGGCTGTTCACAAGAAAACCAGAAATTGCCACACATCAGCCAATGAAAACTCTCAGGTCGTCACAGCAACTTGTGACGCAGAACAACAAAGAAGATGAGGTCCGAGTTGCGTCTCAGCAACAGACGAGAGGGAACGGAACCAGCAGCAATGTCGGGAGGACAACAACAGAAGCACACCGTGCAAGGGCTGGAGACACAATTATAGATTAGTGATAGAACATACCGTTGCGAGGTCTTGGAACTTTCGGTGGCGCAGGGCAGATGCATATGAGATCCGTAGCGGTAGCTGAAGGCGGAGGCGTGCCCACCAGAGCCGGGGAGCGGATGGACAGCCCTTCAAGCCTGGGGTGGTTTGCCTCCTCAATGTTGATGGACTGTGCCCGTTTCCTGGTGAGTCGCCCTGGGACAGAAGGTAGCCCGTGGGTTTCCCTCGGAGGAGAATGAGGCCGAGTGAATTGCTGCTGCTGCTGCTGCTGCGGCTGCTGCTGTTCTTGTGGCTGGTGCTGCTGTTGGGATGGTGGCTGCTGCCTCGCAGGACCGCTGCTGGATCTCGTAGACATGGCATGTGTGCTGCCGGTAGGTGATGTGAGGGCATGAGGAGGAGTGAGCGGGTGAGAAGGGGAAGGGGCAGAGGAAGAGGCAGGATTGGTGGCTACGTCTGTCATTTTGCAGAAGACCTGCCGGCTGGTTGGGCAAACGAGGTAAGAATTCGAACAGCTGGGAGGCAGCAGGAGACAAGTCAGACCGACTGGACAGAACCCAGGTTCAGGGGCCAAATGGAATTGTTCGGTGAGTCCTGTCGGTCAAGGTCCAGATGCGGTCAGTGGTGGCTGCCCGTGAGGCGAGCGGTTACGCCAGTCGAATCTCAGCAATGAGCAAGGCGAATAGAAGAGGCATGGGGTCCAAGAAGGAAATAGACCACCGCAACTTCATGTCAGGTGCAAAAATGACCACCAAGGTCTTGTTGGATTGTCTGCTTTGTGAGATGTGCTCCTCTTCACCAATTCCCGGGCGGCCTGACAATGACCAGGCTAGCTCTCTTCCCTCTCAATAGCCTTATGGCTGGCTTTCCTGGCTGCCATTATCAGTGTGGTGGTGATGATGAGGCAATCGGCTGGGGGCAATGGGGGGGAAGTCTTTGTCTCGGGAGAGGAGCGGGAGACTACTGAGAGCGAAACGGCGCCAACAGCGGCTTCTTTGTTCAGCGTTTGCGAATTCCGTTCGCAGTGACCCCTCCAGACCCTCAGGCCGAAGTGATGGATTGCCCAGGACAAGACACCCGGATTATATGCTTTGCAACCACGACAACGCCCATCGGAATGCGCAGCGGTCGGTACGGCAGTCATGAGCCGCCTCTGGAATGTGAAGCTGGAAACAAAGACTATGTCAGCCGAAAATACGGCAATCCGCACGCTTTTCCATTCTCTATCCACGTGATCTTACATTTAGTGTATCTCAGCGAGCAATGTGGATCCGAGTGAGAGGGTCTGCTGTCTCAAGATGGCAAACGGGCGACCAGCCAGCACCTTGTCTCTGGACCAAATCAACACACACTCAGGACTCCCAACCAGCCTTTTCCCTTCATGACCATCCCATTTGTATCATCGCTGAAATCCGATTCTTAGAGAAATTAGAAATATGACGAGTCTGCGTATGACCCGTAACAGAAAAGGTCCGTGGACCAGATACATCAAATACCCTCAAGGCAGATACCCCTTGCCTGTCTCACCGCTGAGCAGGGCTGCGCTGCGCCGAGCGTCGAGGAACAGGTCCTCGCATTCGGCAACATCCTGGACGTCAATTTGAGCGCGACCGTTCACTCGTGCGAGGATGCTTTGTTGTTGTTAGCTGAAAAAGTGTCCCCTGCGGATGTGGGATCTGGCATTGGCCGCTCACCTTGCTGGCGTCAGAAGCTGCAGGCAGTACCGCAGGCTGATCCGCACCCCGTGTTCCGCAATCTTGTTAATGGCTGCGTCGGTAATTGAGACACCCTCGGTGGAGCTTCGGATCCGTACAATCCGTTGGATCTCCTCTGCGTCGTAGGGTGTGGTGGGGATGATGAGGAGACGGGCCAAAAAGTCGGGAGGGATCCCGTGAGCCGCGACAATATCGTTGGTACCACGGATCGTGGCCATGCCCCGATTTGACGCGAGCACTACGATTGGTGAGATTGGCGACTCCAGGGCCTTGTTGAGGTATGTGAAACACTCGACATCGAGCATGTGCGCCTGCGTTTGATTTGAATCAGTGCCAACTCGTATTGTCGCCGTCTGGGCAAACGAAGTCAGGTCAGGTCAAGACTCACCTCGTCAATGAACAAGACACCGGAGACCAGTTCCGCAACTCCCTGGTCAATGTACTTGCTGACAACCTTGTTGATCTCACCTCTCAGCTTGTCGGTAATCTCGGTCATCTTCGGCTTCATTAGCTGGCCCATCATTGACATAATGTCCTGGCCACCCTGTGGCCTCGCGTTTGCCACATCGAGATCATGCAGTGTCACGTCTTGTACGATTTCTTTCTTCTTGTGCACCTCGCCCTTGGGGATTGGGACGTATTCCTCAGCCTCCAGGTCAAACTCGGTCGCGTAGGCATCAGATCGACCGACGCGTTTGCATGCACCGGTGTTGGCCTCGATGTAGACGACATCGCCAACGGTGACCCGCTCCTTCTGTATCGCCTCGTAGATGCTTGGATCCAATCGCAGCTTCTTTTGGCCCTTTGCGCTCTTGAGGCCGATCAGAAGCGTGCTGATGGTCTTGCCGTAGCCGCCCAATGGGTTCTCCGCCTCCTCCGGTGTGAGCTCCGTGACCTCGCCCTCGTACACCTCTTTCGTTTCCCGGACCTTGAGGCCAATGGCTCTGCGGAAGTTTTCCATGAGCACCTCCGTCTTCTTGACTTCCGACGAGTAGATTTCGCTTCCGACAATTGGGCAGAACGGTATCTTGGTTCCTAGCTCCTGGCTGATGGCAAGCGCGAGGGCCGTTTTGCCTGTGCCAGGGCCTCCAGCAAGCAACACGCCTCGGCCGGCCATCTTGTGGACTTTGATGAGATCGACAACGACACCGCATGCCTATAAGTCACATTGCAAGGTCAGTCGACGAGGATTCCGACTCGCATGTCACAGCCTTGTCGCATGTCTTACCTCGCGTGCTGTCTGTTGGCCGACGAATCCTGCAGATTGCTTGTCGGCGGTGCCAGAGAGCGACAGACCCAAGCCTTTGATATGGGTGTGCGCCGAGGTGCGGTTGTCGCGACCCTGGTTTTTGACCTCGCTTATTTGAACCATCTTGCTCGCGAGATCTCTGGGAATGGTGGTGGTAGGAGGATGAGGTGGAGAGGTGGAGAGGACCAAGATGCAGAGGTACCCAGTGCCCAGTGCCTAGTAGAGAGAAAGAAGCGGAAGCAGAATGAGTCTGTTTGTGATGTTGGCAATGCAGAAAGCTGGCGAGGCTGGTAGGCAGGATGGGAAACTGGGGGTGGACGTTCCTTCTGTTGCGCACTGGGGCAGCAAGAGCTGGGAGCTTGCAGACTTACCCCGAGCCTGCCCAAATTTTGGGCGGATCTGCGCAACGCGCGGGCACGGGCCGCCTGAAGACACGAGCTTCCCCTTGCAGCCCGGCAGCGTTCAACTTCAGGTGTAACATACACAGTACAGTAAACTGCTGAGTACATACCTAGCCAGTCCAGTGTCAACTCACAACACTGAGGCCGACTACTGTACAGTGTCCAAGTATCTCGAATTACATCATTGAGCACAGAACTATAAGTGCCGAAAGGCTTCAGCCGATGCGTACTTGCTCTACCGGTCGCGCTTTACCTACTAATCTGTGTCTAATTCCTCTGGTTCGCGATCTACTTGCTTTTCAGTGATTACGCAGAATCTGCATCGGGACCAACTCTTGCTCTTGTTCTGCCTCCGCCGGGCCCGTCTCTTGGGCTCTCATACCTGCAGAGTTCTCTACGTCTCCAGCTGCGTTAGGCGTGTTCGCGGGCTTGGGCATTGCGACCACCCAAACAGCACTTCCAACTACCAGGGCACAACCCAAAAGACTAGACCAGTACATACTCTGTCCAAGAAAGAAGCGGTCGAAACCAGCAGTCCACAACATGCCCGTGTATACCATAGCCGGTGCTTTATGCGACCTGTTCTCGCTGCCCAGGCCTGCTGTTAGGAACCACTGTGCGAGGAAGCCGCAAACCGTGATCATGGACACCAGAAACCACTGCCTGGGGTCATGCGGAAGCCCGAACCGGATGTGAGGCTGGTCAAATCCCACCAAAGGAGCAATAGTAAGTGCTGTTGCGCTGATCAAAGTGCAGCATACAGCAAAGGAGTTGGTCGTCGTCAGCACCTGGCATCTGTCGCCAATGGCTCGGATGGCGATAAATGCCCCAGCACCACCAAAAGCGCTCAGCAGTGCAAACAATATCCCCGTCAAGCGATGGGCTGCGTTCTCGCTTCCCTCCGCAGAATGTTCTGCAGTTGTATGCCCGCCGTCTGCGACGCCTGGGGCCGGCGATACGATACCAGTTTCCGGCGATGAAGGATTGCTCGGCGAGAGGTTACCGAACAGAAAGGAAGGCCGTGCAATGAAGGCGACCCCTGCCAGAGCTACCAAGGATGCCAACTGTTCCTTACGAGAGTAAGGCTGGCGGAGAAAGATGGCGGAATAGAAGCCCACAATCGATGGAGTCAAGAAAGTTACCACAGATGCGTCGGCAAGGCTGAGGAACTTTATGGCAGACCATATGCCGACGATTCCAAAGAATCCCGAGATCCCCCTCAAGAGCAGCAGTCCTCTCACTTCCTTGGGGCCGATTAGAGCATTGGGCTTCCCTTCCCAGCACAACAGCGATGTACACCAGATGGTCGTCACTCCCATTCGGATGAAAAGAATCTGGAACGCATCCATGCCATCGTCACCTAGCTCTAGGAGTTTGGTGAAGAGAGCCATGGCCGAGCTGAACACGGATGATGTCACCACTAACATGCAACTGCGGTTCGTCTCCCAGAATTGCTGTATTTTCGAGGTCACCGTTGCGTTCGTCGGGGTTTCTGGCCCAAGATATCGAGCAGACCGCATGTCTCTGGGATGAGGACTGGTCGAGGATCGCCACGGGTCGATCGGTTTCAGCGGATGGGGAGCATTTTGACTGCTTATTTCCATTGCTTTATCTGGGTCAGACATCGGAGGAGCAAGGTCTCCTGCAGAATTGGAAGACTCATGATAGCCATCGGGGCCGAGAAGTCTGGTTTGCTCCTCTCCCTCGTAATGCTGCTCTTGCGCAACTGGACTCTGGGATGATGAGCCGTCCATGTTTTGATGAAAGCAAAGGCTACAGGTCGGCGCTGATTTTCCGGTGTCGTTGCCCGCCTTGAGACGACCGTCTCAAGTCGCGTAAGGGAATAATTGAAGAAGGGAGGATGATGTTCTGGCTAATGGTGGGATTTGACGTGAATTTGGGACGATATGCGAGTCTTCACAGACTGGCATCATCTTAGCAAAAGATTCCTAGGTTGAACCAGAGACTACACAATGCGAAGGAACGGTAAGGAAGCACATCAGGAAGTGGGTCGTGTCAACTTATACCACCGCATATGGATGACATGACCAATCGCCCCGCGGTTGACTGTCAACGCTACTTCCAACAGGCCGAATGATGGATAACTTAAACGTAGTCGAGCACTCTTATTCCCAGCAGATGCCAACCTGCTTTGTCCCAGAGCGCTGGAGCCAGTCGGCAGCTCTGAAATGGAGAACTACTGCAGGCCAAGGGCAGGACTTACATGGGCGCGGCGGTTCGCGGCACGGTAGCCGGCTCTGCGCGCCCTTCAGAGCATGTGTTTGCCGGCTGGCGTGCCCGAGCCGGTCTAGTAGACCGAAATCGGGAGGCTCCCGGACGATCGGCGTCGATCGAAGCTGCTGAAGGTTGGGCTGAGGCAGTATGGACGGTAGAGCACCAGTGTGTCGCAGCTGTACTTTGTGGTATGGATGTAAAAAAGCACGGGAAACGTCCTGCGTGGAAAAGGTCTCCAGTATTGTATGCTCTGGCATATGCTGCCGGTAGTGACGGGGAAACTGGGTCAAGGACCGACTGGTCAAATGGCCACTTCCCGAGGTCGGCAAGGAGACCGGGCTACGTGGCCTAGCCTGGCATATCTCGCTTGTCACCGGCCATATGCGTTTAGAGAAATGGCTGAAGCATTGATTTCATGGCGAGTAGCGGTGATGGCTCGCGGTCCTCACTCACAGCTTTGACAAATCGTGTGGTTAAGTCATGGTCGCGGAAGCACTCTGGGAATAGCCGTAGGTACCGTACACATGCACCGGTCTATTTGCAGCCTCAGAATATTCAGGCCAGCACAAAGATGCGGCAGCTCCAGGACCATGGGCATGGAATTTGAACCTTTTGTGTTTCTGGTCTCATTTACACTGCTCCGCAGTAATGTATTGGGGAAGAGACGAGCATCCGGTCAGCTGCGTTCCGTATTTTGGGGCCAACGACTGTCCTCGTGGCCCGTGTTCAACTGGCTCACAAGATGCAGCCGTCACGGAAAAAAGGATAGAGTAGGAAGACACAAAATTAACAGGCCGGGAAAGATTGATTCGTTCAGTTTTAATAAGGCATATTCTACATGTCTGGTCTTTCTTTTGGTTAACGTCTGTACTCACATCTGACTCCACCCGTGCAGGCGGTTATGCTTAGTCATTTATTTAGCGCCATTTCTGATTCCCAGCAGAGCCAATTTTAGCAAGTGGCTGACGACGTTGGAGCTCCATCCGTACATCCAAGTCGCTGACGACAACCAAAAGAGAGCTCGTCGTGAGCTACACCAACACCATCACCATGGCTCCGACACGCGACACCCCGTTCCGCTCTGCGGATATGAGCATGGTGCAGCTGTATATATCCAATGAGATCGGAAGAGAGGTCGTCAACGCCCTTGGCGAACTGGGCCTGGTCCAGTTCCGAGACGTGAGTTCAATGCTGCCTTCACAACTCGGCCACCACAGCCTAGCCGTGGCACCCGCGACTAACCTGCCTCGGTATGCAGTTGAACGGAGAGGTCAGCGCCTTCCAGCGAGCATTCACCCAAGAGATTCGACGACTTGATAACGTTGAACGTCAACTGCGATACTTCTACGCCCAGATGGAAAAGACCGGAATCCCCCTGAGGAAGCTGGACCTCGACCTGGAGACACTTGCCGCCCCAACCACCACCGAGATCGATGAGCTCGCTGAGCGAAGCCAGGGCCTCGAGAACCGCATCTTCCAGCTCAACGACAGCTACGAGACCCTCAAGAAGCGCGAGGTTGAGCTGACGGAATGGCGCTGGGTCCTGCGTGAGGCTGGTGGCTTCTTCGACCGGGCCCACGGCAACGTCGAAGAGATCAGGGCCTCGACCGACGAGGACGACGCACCTCTCCTGCAGGACGTCGAGCAGAACAACTCGGCTCTTGACGTCGAGCGGTCCTTTTCGGGCTTGAACATCGGCTTCGTTGCTGGTGTGATTTCCAGGGATCGGGTTGCGGCTTTTGAGCGGATCCTGTGGCGTACCCTGCGTGGCAACCTGTACATGAACCAGTCAGAGATTCCTGAGCCTTTGATCGATCCTAGCAACAACGAGCCGGTCAACAAGAACGTCTTCGTCATCTTTGCTCACGGGAAGGAGATCCTAGCCAAGATCAGGAAGATCTCCGAGTCCATGGGTGCCGAGGTGTACAACGTCGACGAGAACAGCGACCTCCGGAGGGACCAGATCCATGAGGTCAACGCTCGCCTCAACGATGTTCAGAACGTCTTGCAGAACACCCAGCAGACTCTGAACGCCGAGCTTACCCAAATCTCGCGGTCTTTGTCTGCTTGGATGGTCCTGGTCAACAAGGAAAAGTCCGTCTACAACACGCTCAACCTATTCTCGTACGACAGAGCACGGCGCACCCTGATTGCTGAGGGTTGGTCTCCTACCAATGATCTGCCGCTCATCAGGTCGACGCTTCAGGACGTCAACAACCGAGCTGGTCTATCCGTCCCATCCATCATCAATGTCATCCATACCAACAAGACCCCGCCGACCTATCTCAAGACCAACAAGTTCACCGAGGCGTTCCAGACTATCGTCAACGCATACGGCACGGCCACTTACCGGGAGGTCAACCCGGCCATCCCTGTCATCGTCACGTTTCCTTTCCTCTTTGCCGTCATGTTCGGTGATTTCGGCCACGCATGCATCATGTTGTCTGCTGCCCTTGCCATGATCTACTGGGAAAAGCCGCTCAAGAAGGTCACTTTTGAACTTTTCGCAATGGTCTACTACGGCCGATACATTGCTCTTGTTATGGCTGTCTTTTCCGTGTTCACGGGGTTGATCTACAACGACGTCTTCTCGAAGTCTATGACCTTGTTCCCCAGCCAGTGGGAGTGGGATGCGCCGGAAAACTACGTCGAAGGCCAGCAAATCAGCGCCAAGCTCAAGGGCGACTACCGCTATCCTTTCGGCCTGGACTGGATGTGGCACGGAACCGACAACGATCTGCTCTTCTCTAACAGTTACAAGATGAAGATGAGTATCATCCTTGGTTGGGCTCACATGACATATTCGCTCTGCTTCTCCTACATCAACGCGAAGCACTTTAAGAAGCCGGTTGACATCCTGGGAAACTTCATTCCCGGGATGATCTTCTTCCAGGCCATTTTTGGATACCTGGTTATCTGCATCATTTACAAGTGGACCGTGGACTGGGTCGCCATCGGGCAGCAGCCTCCTGGTCTGCTGAACATGTTGATCTACATGTTCCTGCAGCCTGGTACGCTCGACGAGCAGCTGTATCCTGGACAGAGCACGGTGCAGGTCTTGCTGCTGCTCTTGGCGGTGGTACAGGTCCCCATCCTTCTTTTCTTCAAGCCCTTCTACCTTCGCTGGGAGCACAACAAGGCTCGAGCCCACGGTTATCGCGGTCTCGGAGAGACTCAACGCGTTAGCGCTTTAGACGGCGACGACGAGGACGACAACGGCCATGCAATCAACGGGAGACCGAGCATCAACAGCGACGATGAAGGTGTCGCCATGATCACGCAGAACATCGACGAGGAAGAGCACGAAGAATTTGAGTTCAGTGAAGTCATGATCCACCAGGTCATTCACACCATTGGTAAGATGACTTGTCACACCCGCAACACATTTCGCAGCTGCTGACCCCGCAATAGAATTCTGCCTGAACTGTGTTTCTCACACGGCCTCATACCTGCGTCTTTGGGCATTGTCGCTGGCCCACCAGCAGCTCAGTGCCGTGCTCTGGTCCATGACTATTGGGCCGGCTCTGAGCATGACTGGCGTTGTAGGCGTGATCGCCATCGTCATCTTCTTTGCTGCGTTCCTCATTCTCAGCGTCATCATTCTCATCATTATGGAGGGAGTGTCCGCTATGCTTCACTCGCTCAGGTTGGCCTGGGTCGAGTCCTTCTCCAAGTTCGCGGAATTCAACGGCTGGCCTTTCGCGCCGTTCTCTTTCAAGAACATGTTGGAGGAGTCCGAGGAGTTGAAGGAATATCTGGGTTGAATGATTTGAACGCGTTCGTTTGAATGTAACATAGACTGTATCTCTAGCGTAGCATCTACAATCTCAAGAACGAGGAAGATCTTGCGTGAAAATGTTTGAGTATTTTGATCAACTAGGTACCGACTCAGACGGCCACAGGCCACAGTGGAGTTCGATCAGATGCGAGTCGAGGCTGAGGATCCCCTCCATCCCTCCGCGCCAAAACGCGCCGGAGTTACTGGAGTTAAGTCCCGAAGCTAGGCTGACTAAACCCTCAACCTCTCATACTGATCTCCTTCCTATTCCCTCGACCTGCATCCTCGTCCGGACCGGGCCATTCAGTTCACATTGATTGCAACTCATACACATTCCTCAGTGATCACCCTTGTGACAGGATGGCAGCGGAGGACGAATTGTCACCGGCATCAACTCCCTCGTCTGGAGGTCCTGAACAACAGGACGATCCTGGCCCCGCAAGGCCGCCGCCCAGAAAGAGAAGGCGGCTTGTAATTTCCTGCACGGAATGCCACCGCAGAAAACAGAAATGCGACAGGAGCTTGCCATGTGCGAATTGCGTGTCCCGGAATAAGCAGGATTCATGCCGCTACGAGTCCGGAGCACCCACTGCCAAGGTCGTGCAGAACGCGCAGGGCGACGACGACCTTGCTCGCAGTGGCAGCCACCTGGGGGACCCTCGTTTCAAGCCCGAAGGCGGGACCGGGGCTGGAATGTCAGACAAGCTGACCAACTTTGGATATTCGTCCACGACCTCGTCATCAACGCTGGGTTTCCTGAGCAAGATTGACGGGAACAACGCTGATGAGTCCTCCCTGTCAAGCATGGCCATGGGCCATGAGTGCAGCGGCGAACACTTCGGAATGAGGGAGAGGTACAAGAGCCTTATCCGTCAGTTGCCGGCGAGGTCATATACTGAAAAGCTGGTGGATATATACTTCAAGGATTTCAACTGGCAGTACAATGTGAGTCTATGTGCACCCGCTCTGGTAACACAAGACATGCTGAGCCACTCTAGGCGGTTGATCAGTGGGTATTCAACAAGCAGCTGGCTGAGTGGTACAGCCTGCCCTTCAGTATGCTTAATACAGAAGGCCCGCGAGTGCTCCCGCCCGATCTCAGGGCCTTCCCAGCTCTTGTGTTCCAGATGATTGCTACTGCCCTCCTGAATCTTCCCCCGGGCCCAGATCCTCTTTTCGATTCATTGAAATACGCGGGGAGCATGACCTTTGAGGACCTGGCCCTCGATTATTCCGAATCTGGGGTTGCAATCATATCAGTGCTGGGAAAGAGACAGGTTTCTCACACGGCAGTCACAGCTGGATTTGTGAGAGCTGCCTTTTTGAAGTATTCTGGACTCGTCACCGAGGCATGGTGAGTACCATTTCACGCCCTCGCCGCCATTCTTCTTGCGTGATGAGGGCTCATGCGCCGTCGGTTCTCATTGTTCCGATCATCCGACATTTCATGCTCGTGATGTTCATTTTTCCAAAGCTTGATATGAATTGCGAGCTCTTTCAGTTGTCGACGAAAGGGGAAGAAGAGTTTTCCTTGAGACCTCACTGACGTGTCTTCAGGCATGCAATAGGGTCCGCGATAAGAGATGGACAAGAATGCGGACTTCATCGTACGAGTCTCGATCCCAAGCCAAAGAGCGACAATCTGGAGGATGTTCTAGAGAACCAATGGGAAATACAACGAAGGCGGAAAACCTGGATTATTCTCATGAGCTGGGATGTACACACAGCCATCGTCCTCGGTCGGCCGACGAGTATCGACACGAATTCCAGGTATACACTGCCTGTCGACGCGCCGATGCCAAAGGATCCAAGCAAAGTGCCCGTAACTCTGCGGTCAGAACAAGACCCTCCGTCGCCTCTGACAAGGACACTGTGGGTATACCGCACCACGATGGCTCTGAGAGACATAATCGAGTTGGAGAAGGATGGGCCGTGTCCAAAGGACTTTGATAAGGTGGACAAGGTCCACCAGAGTCTCGAAGTGCTCGAAGCCCGTAAGTACAGGTGTTATCCCCTTACATAGGCACCGTATCAGGCTATTAACATGCACCAGAGACGCCAGCATTCTTCCGCACCGAGAACCCGGACACGAGGTATGACGACCTGCCGGAGTGCTTCTGGGTGCCTTTGGTTTGAGGCACTGTGCCCCTTCTCTTGACATTCAACAAGATGGCTCTCCACAGACCATATGTTTTTACAAGGCCATACAGTCGGAAGGAAGCGCTGAAGGCAAGCTTGAGTATGCTGATGGCTCAGAGAGACCACTTTGCGACCATAGGGCCGAAGCATTACAAAGCGTAAGTAGTTGTCCAGCCAAGCCGCAGTGGCGAAATTTGTTGCTATTCTCTTCTCACCACCTAACTCAGTATTAGTTTCACTTTGTTCTTCGGAACTTTCGATGCGGTTGTGCTCTTGGCGAGCATATTCATACTCTTCCCAAAGGAGAACGTCGAGTACGTTTCCACGGCGCTCCAGCACTTCCAGTGGGCCATGGAGAGATTCGAAACCATGTCCGAGAGGAATAAGCTGGCCGCAGCGGCGCGAGATGTTCTGAAGGCCATATACATGCGGCTCAAGAGCGCTCTTAAGGGCACACAGAAGACGGAAGGAGCCAGCCTTGAGCATGCTGGTCACGAGTCGGCCCCGTCGGCCATAAACGACGCAGCAATGCCCCCGTTCTCCACAATAGCGGGCGGCGGCGACAGCAGCAAGACCAATCTCCTCACGCCGGCCGCTTCTACAACTTCTGGCGGCTCGGGCGACCCGTTCGGTTCTGTGTCGGGCCCAGCAGGTACTACACCAATCGACCCGGGGCTCTCGGGCATGGCAGCGAGCGACTGGACGTTGCCCGAGGGATTCCACTGGAGCTCTATACAGCCCGTATACGCGATGGCCGACGTTGCTTACAATGACCTCATGGGTATCAGCAGTGGCGTAGGGGAAGCCACCTCGTCGCTGCCGAATTGGGCCGGGGGGACACCGCTGCTGAACGATGTTCCTGACGGAGGAGGGGAATCGCAGCCTTGGCTTTTCGGAGGTGACTTTGGGAATGACAGTGTCTGGAGTCTTTTCAACCAATACCCATCTCCTTTTTGAGTTCTGAGCAATATCATGTATGTACCTGGGCGTCGCAGAGGTGGGCGGAGGGCTGAAAAGGGGGGGGGGGGCAAAAGGAAGACACCCACAAGCCGAAGGTCAGCTAGCACGAACCGCTTCGCTTCGCGCAGTCTAATAAATGCGGACACGGTCTACATCACGCATACATACAAAACAAGGTGTGTGGTTGGTCCCGGAGATACACAGCACTGTACGGACAGTCGGCAGTGAAAAGGGTGGAAGTGGGAGAAAAGCATGTCTGCCAAGTCCAATGTCAGACTGCCATGCATGGGTACCTAGCAGCAGTAGTCGACACCTATTAGCCGCCCGCAAGAGGACTCGGTCGTGAAAGCTTGAAGCCCCTCACCCCTTGACGGAGTGAGACGCGTCCTATTGGCTGCCCCTCAAGCCATAGGAGCACACCTTGGGTCGCACGACCTTCCACTAGGGAAATGCTCTGATGTATGAGTGATAGTTGTGGCGCAGAGGGCGGAGAACGGAGGAGGGGTTATTGGACGGGTGGGCGACGGAGGACTGATTGGGAGAAGTGAGGAATCACGATTGACAATTGAGGACTGAAGAATGAAGAGTGAAGACTGACGACTGACGACTGACGATGGGCTTGCTCGTCGTCCGTCCGAGAAGGGACGCTGGTGGTGAGTGGCATATCAGACGGCTGCCGGGCAGCGGCGAGAGGCGTGCAGGCTGGCAGGCTGGGTGAGCCGTGTCTTGTGAGGGGCGGGCTGTTGGCAAGTACTCCGTAAAGTCGCCTCTGGCAACCACAAAGGAGCACTCGATGTAACTGCAAGTCTGGTCTCGAAGGCTGTGCCCTGCTAAGCAGCAAGAGAAAGAACTCCGGCCGAGGGAGAATGCTGTAGAAGGTAGTCGAGGTAATCAATCTTTTTCCGTGCTCATGCATGTGTGGTCTACCGCAGTCATGTAGTCAGCCTGCAGTGCGTAGTGCGTAGTGCGTAGTGCGCAGTGCAGGGCCAGCTCACACACCCCAGACACCTCACCTGTCGAGAGAGATCCCGCCTCACCTCAACCCACACGCCCCTTCTTTTCTTCCCCGTTGTGGTGGCTTGCTCCCGGCCGGTAGACCCACAGGTGATCGACCTGGGCTTGTTCACAGTTAACAGTACGTACTGCAAAACCACCTCCAGCTGGAGCATTGTCGGAAGGTCCCTCCATTGCCCGCCCAGCATCCAGCATCCTGGCCGTCAACGTCGCATTGGACCCCGGTTCCCTGAAGCTCCCCACAAAATTTATGAACCGTGGAGGGCGTCGCCTCTCGCTTCCAATTCCCATCTTCCCTTCCATGCGCTCTGCACTTTACTGCGCAAATTGGGCCTTGGTAGACTGCTGGGCTACCTACGTCTCGTGCTACGTAGGTCTACAAGGTCAGATATCCATAAGTACTGCACTGCGCACCCATCTGCATTGCATGTGCAGCTGTTGTTGTGTCGCAGCCAGCCTTCTCCTCTCTTCCCAGCCCTGAGAAAAGAAACAGAAACACCCAAAAACCTCTCTGGCCCCCAGTGAAAGCGCAACAAGCCGCCGAGTTTTTCTACTTGAGCCGCCGCGAGACACCGGTCCTACCCACATACCTTCCCAGGTACGCCGTGAGTAAAGGACTTTCGGCAACGGCAAATTGTCCCACCCACATGTGCCTGCCCAACCTGCCTCCGACCGGCCGCTCGTTTTCCTCCTCCTGTGGGATTCACCCGCTGCCTGGCCTTTTATTTTTCTCACTTGTCTCTTTTCGACTTGGTCTATCCTCCTTCCCCTGTCACAACGATTTGGCCAGTGATTGCCCGGCAATCCCATGGACCGAAAGACGATGGATGGCGGCAACCTTATGGACTTTGTCCAGAGATTTCGGCAGCTTCAAGTCCAGCGCGACACCAGTGACGAATTGATCAAGGTAAGCTGTATTCCTGCTGCGCTAGTCCTGTCGGGATAGCCTCATCACCTGGCATATTCCCATGCCCCTTCCCACCCGCCCGCAGGGCAAGTCACTCTGGGCCAATCCTGGACATTATCATATTGAGGCTTCTCCCGTCTCCAGCCTCAAGTACCACCTCTGTGTCGCGTTCTGCTGATGTTGTCCACCCCTTCAGGACCTCCTAGTCTATTGCGAACATGTTGAGTCCGGCTTGCGCCAGGAGAACTCGCATCTCCGCTCTCAGATCAGTGACGCGAATCTCGACCTCGCGGATGCTACTAAGTCTAGGCGCGAGTTGCAGCAACGTGTAAAAGAGCTGGAGCACTCAATGGGTTTCATGACCATGGATGTTGATCATTTAAAGGTAGATTACCTGCGTCCGCTTGGTGGGCGTGTGCTAAAAAAGTACAGAATTACAACCCTTACGTTGTCATCCTGATTGACGGCGACGGTTGCCATGCAAGTTGCTCTCCGTGTTGCAGCTAGCCAGTGTTCGGTCGACTGACCTTTTTGGCCAGTTCAAACCAGAGTACGTCAACAAGGGCATTGACGGCGGGAAACAGGCCGCCTATGCCCTGCGTACTGCCATTTTGAAGGAGTGCCATAGCCTTGCCGGCGAAATCGAAGTCATTGCCAGGGTCGTTGCCAACCTCTCGGGCCTCGCAAAGGCAATGAGAAACGACGGCTCTTTAGACCACGAATCCAGGTTGAAGGATTTCACCTTAGGATTCAGCCAGGGAATGGCATCCTTTGATTTTATTGATGTTGGCTACGGAAAAGAGAGAACCGATACCAAAATAAAAGGCAAGTCGAAAACCGGGGGGAAAACCCTCGCAGGCCGAGTGCTGACGGTCCCCTGCAGAGGCGATCAGGTGGAACCTTCGAAATCACAACTGTAAGCAACTTGTGCTTGGAGTCTCACATGACGCCGGTTATGCCCCATTTTTGGATGAAATACTTCGTGATGAAGCAAGCCGGAGGCGCATCACGATTCTCGAGGGGACCCCCTCGACTAGGGACCTTGCCTCGGCGAGCCTCAATACGTTGAACCTCAATCTCGACTTGTTACGCGCCGAAAAACTTGTCGACAAGACGCTCCGCGATCCAACACCCCCCTCAGCCATGTCCTCACCTGTTGCCGTCGTGGCGGGCATGTCTCCGCTGCCGCCTCCTTCGGCCACCCCAGTTAGTGTTGCTGCGAGCGTAGCGTCTTCTTATGCTACTGCTATCAAGAGCGCGAGTCCGCCCCCGCAAGTGACTCTGCCTTTTCAGCCGAAACCGGTCAAGGCGCCGGTCGTGCGGCGAGAAAAGGCCCCTGTTTGGAATCCGGGCCCCAGGGGACTGGATCCGCCGTTGGAGGTCAACCAGGCAGCTTTGGACAACATCAAGAAACGAAAGGATAACAACAAACTTTGCAATAATCATTACCTGCGGGGCCCATGTGCCAAGGGCGACTCGTGCTGTTTTGAACACAAATATCGACCAAATGAGGCGGAGAGGACCGCCATAGCCTTCCTGGCCCGCTTGAATCCTTGCACCAATGGCCAGGACTGTGAGGTCGACGATTGTATTTACGGCCACCATGTAAGCACAGCCCTGGCCCAAGTCCACTCCTGATGACAGACGGCTAGGTCAGTAGTGCTGCGACGTGAGCTGACATGCCTTCACAGTGCCCCAGCACACGCGACGGGCTGTGCACCCATCCGTACTGCAAGTTCAAGGTATTCGAACACCCACCCAACACAAAGTACAGGCAGACATATCAATGGGCCGATGAGGAATAGGTTTGCTCAACACAGAGCTTGAAAACACTCGGCAGGATTTTTAAAAGAACAGTACCAACGCTACTAGTATTTGCTTTCGTCCCATTCCATAGGCTATTTAACCTGGGCCTCTCCCCCCTCTGTTCAATGTGAGCCGCTATTTTGAGCGAGCCTCTCCCGATGCCTCTCTGCGGCTGTTCATGCATTATGAGTTCGGACGATGAGTTAATGCTTAGCCTGTTGGCCTCTGCGAGTATTAATACTCGTGTTCATATTACGGCCCTGCCACAGATCGCATATTCCCAAGAGAGACCCGTGCTTGAAACTGTAATCATGAAATGTCGATTCATGGGTGCCCTGGCCCCCAACCCACCAACCCCACACGCTGTGTACAGTGGGCCGTGGGCTGCTTGCCCACCTTTGTTCGGCTGAGTGACAGGGGTAGCTAGCTAGCTTCTGTCAAGTGTGTAGAACGAATTGTCGGGATGGAGCCCCACCATAGATCCTCCACGTCGACAACGGCACCCGTTCGTTCGCCCTTTTAAGTCAGTCCTTCGACTTGGACCATCACCCACCCCCACAAGCAGTCCCCAAACGCACACACCACAATGTCGCACCCGAGAATAGAGGAGGTCGAGGAGAGCGACGTCGAAATGTCCGACCCCTCGGAGGGAGACATTGACGACTTTGTCGAGTCCGACATCATTCGCGCCCGCACCGACAAGAAGCAGGCGCCCGCGAGGCCCTCACAGCAGCAACAAGCGGCATCCCACCTCATGAACCCGTCGCAAATACCGTCGCTCTCGAGCGGGCCCGACCAGGGCGACGACATCCAGACCACGGCCAACCCCAAGGCCTACGCGGGCTTCCAGTGCCTCTACCCCCTCTACTTCGACGCGAACCGCACGCGCGCCGAGGGCCGCCGCATATCCAAGGACCTGGCGGTGGCCAACCCGCTCGCGCGCGAGATCATCAACGCGTGTCGCGACCTGCGCCTGCAGACGCTCTTCGAGCCCGAGAAGATGCACCCCAAGGACTGGGCGAACCCGGGCCGCATCAAGGTGCAGCTCAAGCCCATCGTGCGCGACGGTAAGACGGTGCAGCCCTCGTCGACGTCAGGCGTCCGCAACAAGCACCAGCTGTACCTCCTCGTCGCCCAGCACCTGCGCAACAACCCCACCAACGACCGCAGCCAGGCCCTGTGGGAGCGCGTCCCCGGGGCCCCCGCCCCGGACAGGTCGAAGCCCTACCCGCGGCCCGCAGTGCCCCGCGGCTGGAAGGTCGGCGAGTTCCTGCCCTACTACAGCCCCGCCATGACGGGCGGCGGAGTCAGCGAGAACCTGTTCAAGGACATGATGAAGGAGATGCAGGGCGGCGGCGACATGGCGAGCCTGCTGGGCGGCGCCGGAGGAGGTGGGAGCGGGAATGCGAGTGAGGACGGGGGTGGGAAGAAGAAGAAGGACAAGAAGGGCAAGGGCAAGGCGTGATGACTCTTTGAGAGGCGCATTTGATATTTTCTTGGTGCCTCGGGGTTGAGGAGGCAGTGAAACCTCTCCGGGGGCTTTGGTCTATGGGCACCCAAGTTCCAGTCTTGATCAGGAGCGTGCTCAGATTCACCAACTTGGCAGACCGCATTGGAGGGAGAGGACCTGCATTACGCCCGTAAATACCACGCTGTGGCTGCGGGACTTGCGGAAGTGAGAGCAGGACCGGCTGAGAGACTACTACTAGATCTACGAGGCAAGATGTCTGCTAGCAACGAACAACGAATCAATGCTAAACTAAAGTCGCCCCGAGGGGAGGAGACCCAATATAAAACATACACGTAGACATTTCGACTGTGCATTCTACCTGCAAAATAGTATTCTGGTGCCTACTCTATTTCTGCCACAAACCCTCAATCCCACCCTCGTCGGATGGAGTGTCGTACACGAAGTTTCAGAATAATACCAGCCCTTCCGTACTTCGGTGCCGGCTTTCTAGGCCCACAATGGCGCGGTGACCTCGACGGCTCTATCAACCACACTGCGCACGCGGTCCGCAAACGCTTTGTGACCGCACTCCACATCTAGATCCTCCAGCCAGACCTTTGCCGCCATCTTGTCGACCTTGATCGCCACGCCGGGAACGGGTATGCCGAGCCGGTGCAGCCGCTCCAGCTCCGCCCTCTTGCGCGCCTCAAGCTCCCTCTCTTCTTCTTCTTTCTCTTCGCCATCCGCGGCGTCCTCCATGGAGGCGTCCCCGCCATCACCCTCGGTGAGCTCCTTCTTCTTCGTGTCCTTGGGGACCGGGGGAAGCTTTGGCTCCGCGATGGGCGACACATTGTCTGCACCGAACTGGGCCTCGAGGAACATGAATAACCGCTCGAGGCGCTCCTCTGGTGTTAGATTGGCATGTGGGTTGCGCGGTGGGAGGTCGGTATGGCCGTGGTCATGCGAGTGGGAGTGCTTCTGTGAGGACCGCTTGACAGCGGCAGGGCTGCTCTCGACTGACAGCAGCACGCTGAGGACGGAGTCAGCGATGCCATCGTTCAGCAGGTTGCCTTCCCACTCCAGCTCAACCTCGCCGTTGCTGCGGTAGCGGACGGCCACACAGCCCATGACACGGTAGGCTGCGACGACCCGATTGATTTCCTCGTCTGCGGGCTCAACCTCGCCGTTGGGAGAATCGCCGTTGCTCTTATCCGAATCGTGCTTCATCTCCGGAAGCTCTTCGATCTTACCAAACGTGCCCTCGAGACCCCACTTAATCAACTCGATTCCGGCGGCGCTGAGCCGGATACGCTCCTTGCAAGTCATGGTTGTGGTGGTGAGACCAGCATACTCTCGCAGGTCCTCTGGGGCCATCAGAGACAACTTGAAGTCGTTCTGAACCAGGACACCAGTGACGAGCTGGGTGTCGTCTTCGGGGGTCGGGAGGTGGGTGGGCGGAGGAATCGATGCGAGTTTACCGACAACCTTGGCGATCTTGTCCTGCTTGAATGGGATGCGGAGTTCATCCATGTTCTTTGGACTGTAGACCTTGACCTTGACGGCTTTATTGCTATTGAGAGAAAGGAGTTTGGATTTCAAGCGCATCATGTTGTGCTGTTCTCCATGCACAAGAATCTGGTGGACGTTAGCGGAATTCAGGTAACGACGATGGTGCGAATGAACTTACGACCACTGGTGCGGCAACTTCCTCGATGAATTCTCTGTTCTCGTTGCCATCGACATGAGCCGCGAAAGAGTATTCCTGGACGCTGCATCTCCGAGGAATCATCACCTTTTCTGCGTCGCCGCCAGGAGCCCTGCGAGCAGCGGCTGCATTCCTGGTGACGACGGCCTGAATCTGCTCAGGCTCTTGCATAATTTGTCTGGCCATGGTGCCTTCGACACTGTAACCGGTGATGATAACACCATTCTTGTCGCTCGGGGCCCACCTCTCGAGGAGTTCCCTGCTCACGCCGCTTTGGAGCATACCAGGACTGGCAAGCATAACGCAACTGCCAACATCCTCAAATCGGTCAAGACTCTTGAGGGACCGGATGTACTTGAAGTCCCATGGGCCACCTTTGCCCGCTCCATCCCCAGTAACCTCAGCCTCAGCCATGCGCTCCCGGAAGAGGCGCTTGATGTTGTCATTCATGGCTCCAATGTATGTCTGATATACCACCATGCACTTCCGGGCCAGGTTACTTGCATAGTAGATGGGGACCTTCTGGAACTCGGGATGCTTGACCCAGTACTCGTCAAGAATCAAAAGCAGTTCTTGGGCCCGGCCAAGCGCGAAGACGGGCAGTAATGCGCGCCCGCCGCGGTTCAGAATGCCAGTGATAGACTTCATCAGGGCCTGTTCCCTTTCGAGACGCGGCACATGTGAGGCTACACCGTACGTGGACTCGGTGATCAGTACGTCAATCTTGACGCCTCTGGGGACTTCTGCCGAGACAAGATGCCGGTCGTGCTCTCTCGAATAGTCGCCAGTGAAGAAGATGTTGAGCCCTGCGATCTCGATGAGGAACATGGCAGCGCCTAGGACGTGGCCTGCCGGGTAAGGTGTGATTCGGATAGAGGAGATGGTGTGAGTGGTATAGTAATCGATAGCCTCGATCATGGGAAAGGTATTTGCGTGGTCTTGCTCCGTATACACAGGCTGCGACGACTCGTTGGACGACGCGTTGCCGACGCGCACGCTATCTTGGATGAGCCATCTGTAAATTGCCTTGGTGGGGTGTGTCATGAAGACCCGTCCCTTGAAGTTGGTCTTGGCCAGGACATATGGCAACGAGGCGGCATGGTCCACGTGAAAACTGGTTCGTAGTCAGTACCTTGTCTGACCGATCTGGCCGAATAGCGCCGTGGCACGGTGAGCTGTCTATCTACCCAGGGGGAGGGACGGGCGTGGATTCATGGCGCTGAGGGCTCAATACAAATGAGGCAAGGGTTGGCAAATTGTTGTAGATTGTATTGATCTCTGGATACACTGATAGACGTGGACGAAGAAGCGGCGATGCCATGATAGCCAACGGCGCCCATGGAGACAGAGCAGCGCGCGACAAGCCCGGCCCATGCCCAGGGGAATCCACCCAAACGCGAGCCCGCCCGCTTCCAAGAGGGTTTAAAGAACTTACTGGCTGATGAGGAGTACGTCGACTGTGCTGAGATCGAAGATATCGAAGAAAGGGAGCGCGGACAGCCCATCATATGCTGGGTGTTGGCCGGCGTCGAGCTACAGGGCAGTTCAGCACACCTGGGTAGTAATTTTGAGAAACGACGCGACGGAAGATGCTCACCATGACAGTCTTTCCCTTGTACTGGATGATATGGCAGGACCGACCGACTTCATTGCCGCCGCCAAGACAGAGGAACTTGAGCTCATCGGCTGGGTCGACAGGCTCCTCACTGGCTGCATTGGCCATTGCGGCGGCTTTCCGTTTGGACGCCATGGTGATGAGTCTTGCCTAACAAGGCTCGGCTCTTAAGGAGGTGGGCAGCGGGCCAGCAGCAATCCACCTTTTGACTGGCATCGATGTGAACCGACTCAAGACGTGTTGCCGATTGAGCCTGGGATCATATCTTAATTAGATGGGTATCTGTAGCAATTCGTTAATCTGTTGCTTGGTCTTGGCCCAAAGGGACCTGACAGGCTCTAAGAATTGCTCTTGGGATGAGAGAGCAAGGGAGAGCAGGCGGCATGAAAAGGTTACGTCCATACACTCTTGGGACGTGAAGGTGGTCGGAGACTGTCAGCAGCAGCAGCAGCAACAGCAGCAATGCGAATGAGGTGCACGGACCAAGACTAGCCAGGCTACAGGCTACAGTACAGCAGTGACATATAGAGGCGCTAGGACTGGTACGTACATTCCAAGCTCCCCACGTGATCAAATCTGCCGAAGTCGAGGAGCTATCCAAAGCGGAGGCGAGCAACTTCGACCCATCACCAACCTGATGGAGTGATCCAGCTCATCGCCCGACCACAGCCTTACAGTCTATCGCGTCCATCGCGCACGCCATCGCTCCATCTATGAACCCGAAAAGTATCATATAGATCAATTTCACCGAGCCAGACTCTTCGGATGGGCGACGGTGACGGGAGTTTGACAGGCTAGGCAGGCTCTCTGCCTTGGTCTGCACCATCGCGAAACCACCGCAAAGGGCGGGCGACCACTCGGCGCGCCCCAACCACAGCCTTCGCCAGTTCCCCGTCCTCATACTCGCACAAAGCCGTGGTCCTTGATTCACTTTCAGACGGCACGCGACACATCACGGTCGCCATGGCTCAGCCAACCCAACCGATGCCTCAGCAGGTGGCTCAGCAGGTGCCCAGCAGGACTTACTCCCCGGCGCCATCTCCTGCACAAACCCAACCTACCTTTGCGCTGCCACAGAGCAGCCAAAACATGGGTAACAAGAGACCACATCCGCCGCAACCACAATTGTCGTTTTCACCAGGCTCGCAGTCAGGCCCGCCGTCGCCATACGCCCCATCGCCGTCGTATCCCCAAAGTCCAATTGTCGGCACGCCTACCTCAGCGACGTCGCCTTCCTATGCCGCGATACAACCCGCTCCGTCTGCATCGCCGGCGCCTGCCCACTCCCCTGCGCCTGCGCCCACGCCCTCGGCGCCCACGCCCTCGGCACCCTCGCCCTCGCCGGCGCCGGCGCAACCTCAACAACCCCAGCAGCAGTTCATCCGACCACCTTACACGAATGGGAACACGTCCTCGATGCCCCCGTACGCCCATCCGAACCACCCACCTACTCTGACTATGAGTGGCCCCTCGACACCGGTCCCGGGGACTCCGGGAACCCCGGGAACTCCTGGCGCCACACCGTACGTCAACGCGGGCTTCGCACCGACTGCGGGCCAGCCAACCGCCACCGGCGCGATGGGCCCGCCTCCAGCAAAAGACCGGCCGCAAAGAACTTACGAATACGAAGTCACGGACAGTCTTCTGGGTACAGGTGTTGATATTCGTGAAGAGGAGAACGCGCTCGCTGAGTACTATGCCGGGTCATTCGGCCAGGACTCCAGGACGGGCTTCCCCGCCAATGCGCCTGGCACTCGAGGATCGTTCTACGGCGCAGGCCCAGCCAATCAACCTGGCGCGCCCGCAACAACCGGTCAGAAGGAATACGAGGCGGCACTGGCAGAGCAGAGGTGGAACGAATCGGCAGCTCGTCTATCGGCAACGCGAGCTGCAGAGCACAGCAACCCTTTCTTGCAATTCGCAAATCTGCACGCTCGTGCAGAGAAGTTTGCTCGGCAGTACAACTTGGACCTGAATCTCGATACCAAGACGCAGCCCGTTCAGAAATCCAGGAACCCAGCCGATTACCCTGTTGCGCCCAAGGTCACTGTGACAACTAGAGAAGGCCCTGATGGTGCGATGGTGTCTGTGTATGGCTCAGTGCTGCCTCCAGATAGCTATCTGATTGATCAGCTTGCTCTTCTGTCCATTGCCACCAAGCATCGGGTCCGAGAGCTTCTCGAGGATGCGGACCAGATTGCAACCACGCGACAGCAGACCTCTCATGGTGTAATACCCTCAGATTGGGCTGATTCTGCTGTCCCGGTGGATAGCGCTGGCCTTCCCGTCAATGATGGTGAAACGGCGACGAAAGCCATCGAGAATGGTGCCAACGGCAGCACCAATCCACGCAAGCGTGAGTTGACATTACCCTTCAATCAGCCGGTCTGGTCCTCTACTGACACTCATGGGCAGGCTCCTTTGACGCAAGCAATGTTGCAGGCGTGAGCGGAAGGCCGAACGTACCCGCGACCAACCACCTCGCCCAGGTCCTGCGAGAGATGGGCAGGGCTGAGCGGGAAGCAGAGGAGCTGCGTCTCAAAAAGCGTCAGAAGCGGTTACTCGGAGATAGTGCAGCAAATGGGTCCCGGGCAGGCTCGGTAGCGCCCGGAACCCCAGGCTCCACGGCCCCGGAGCCCGAGAAGGCGCCAACCAAGAAGGAGCAGAAGAAGATTGCCGCACAGAAGCACGATGCCTCAGCTGACAATGTCAACAAGACAACGATGAAGTTTCTGGGCGGTGGCAAGAAGAAGTACTCGTGGATGTCGATGGGAGCAAACACCCCAACCACACCTAACAAGCAGGCAGCCAGCGCCGCAGGGACGCCTGCGTCTGCGGTTGCCTCTGCTTCGGCGTCAAAAGCACCAGAGAGCAAGTCTCTGACTCAGGAGGGTCGATACAAGCTCGGAAGTTGGCGGGAGTACAGCGAAAAGGGCAAAGATGTCCAGCTGAGGGACTGGATCACTGTCCTGGAACGTGACGGTCGGGAAAAGATGGCCCTGCAGCATGCATATATGAAGCTCGACTCGTCTGAGCCACGGTAAAGCCACGGCCGCCAACTGGGATCAATTCCCCTCTGCTTACTTTGCGGAGTGCGAGGACAAAGCCGGGAACGCCACTCATACAAAGATTGCAGGATTGCTTCAGTTACGAAATCTCCTCAGAAGGGCAGAGACCCTGACGAATTTTTCCGATAAGGATTTTTGAAATATGCGGAGCAGCACAACGGCGCGGAAGGCTTCTATGCGGCTACGTGTGTACTGTTGAGCAGACGGGGCGGAGCAGCAGACGTACCTGCTGGGGCCACTGTACAGCACCATTACTTGGCTGCACACCAAAGCCTAGGAACTAGGGGCTTATGACTCACCCCACCGTTCTGGATCGTGAGAAGCAGCTATGGAAGTGCTGTGCTGGCACCAAGCGAGCACAAGCAGAAGCAGATGGCGAATGACGGCGAGTTGGAGGTGTGCGAAAGCAGCGGATCAGAAGGATCTCGCTTCGACGAGACTAATACCTCGCATTGTGTTGATTTATGACTTCAGCCTGGCGTTCTACGAGAGGGCATCGGTATGGAAGGAAGGCACGCATTGACCCGCTTGGTGATTAAACAAAAAAAGGATGGTCATTTATATTCCGCGCTCCTGGCCTCTCAGCTACATCAAGCAATTAGTGCTTGAGGCTCATCCTTCAGGCGGGCACCTCGACTGCGCCCGGAAAGGGCGGATCAAGACTGTTCGTTGTGACAGGCTGGAAATCAGTGCGTTGATAGAAAAGTTCAGTGCGGCAGCTGCACTGGAGCGGTCAAAATACCCATTCAATATCGTTATGAAAGCATCATCAGTGCGTCCAGCCGGCCATGGTGACTTGCACAGCAGTGAACCCAGGTCCTTGAGGCTTTCGGAGATAAGAGTCAAGATTGCCGTGTTGACAAATGACGGCATTGCTCGTGATCCACACATGTAGCCTCTATCTACTAAGTGATGCGGTCCTAACAATTCTCAGCCTTGGACCACGCAAATACGGTTGATGAGCAGGTGGCAAGCCTTTTACATGATCTGATGCTCCTGACACGCAGACTGGTGAGCAAACACCTTTCAAGCTCCACTCGGCCTACTTGCCGCACAGCATACCGGTACCTTGCCGCCGTCGATTCTCCTCGCCTCTGCCTCAAAGGACGGCCCTTCTCCGCCGGTTCTTCGAAAATGGCAATTGCTGTGAGACATTGTCTTTCCCATGCCGAGAATGAATGAGTATTCTGATGATGTGAACAGGCAGTCGGGCAGATCTGCTCGACGTCGGACATATCACACAACTTGGATCAGTGCCTCAAACTGATCAAAGAGGCTGCCCAGGCTGGAGCAAAGGTAGGTTACGGTCCTCTTCTACGTCAAACTTTGGCCGTTACCAGAGACATTTGGCCTCTCAAATGAGGGTTAACATGATGGTGTCTTCCTGGAGCCTCATCGCGTAGAAAAATAAATAGACACGATTCTGTGTCGAGGGGATGGAGAGCTACATGTATCACAGCTTCGACAACTTATACCGCGTCCGGAGGAACGTCCCCTATCCGGTCAGAGACTTACAGATTCCCAACTCTCTAGGCGATCTTCTTTCCCGAGGCATCAGATTACATAGCCTCCTCGCCGCAGGAGTCCCTCTCCCTGGCCAGACCAGAGTCGGAGTCGCCCTTCGTGTTGGGGCTGCAGGCCGCAGCAAAGGAGCACAACATCCACATCAGCGCAGGAGTCCACGTCCCCACCGCCGAGCCAACACCAACACCACCGACATCATCATCGGGACTACCAGCAGCAGCAGCAGCAGCAGCAGCAGCAGCAGGCGCCGCGGCTACGCCCGCCAACACCACCAAGCTCCTCAACCGCACCATCTGGGTCCTCCCCACGGGCGAGGTCGACGCGGCCCGGGGCTACGACAAGCTGCACCTCTTCGACTACGGCAGCCTGCGCGAGTCGGCGCACACGCGGGCCGGGACCGGGCTCGTCCCGCCCTTCGACACCCCCGTGGGCCGCGTGGGCAGCCTGATCTGCTTCGACCTGCGCTTCCCGGAGGCGGCGGCCGCCCTCGCGCACCCGCAGGCCCGTCCGCGGCAGACGGCCTGGCCTCCCGCGCAGGTCCTCACGTTCCCGTCGGCGTTCACGGTGCCGACGGGCGCTGCGCACTGGGAGACGCTCCTGAGGGCACGGGCTATCGAGGTAGGGCTGTTATTAATGAAGCGCTATATCCATACAAGGTTGTGTTAACGCTGACATATTGCTATTCACGTGCACAGTCGCAGTGCTGGGTCGTCGCGGCGGCGCAGGTCGGGTGGCACTCTGGCACTCCGGGGGCGGGGAGGATAAGCTACGGCGGGAGCATGGTCGTGGACCCGTGGGGCCGCGTGCGGTGCGCCCTGCCGGCGGTGGAGGAGCGGGACGACGGGGGGCCCTCGGTGCCGGACGGCGCGGTGGGCGCCCTCGGCCTGGTGGATATTGACCTGGGCCTGTGGGAGAGCGTCCGGGAGAGGATGCCGCTGGTCAGAAGAGGGTGAGTCTGGGCGCGTGTTGCTCCTCCCTGCTCAGTCCCCCCCCCCCTTCATTACCTCACCCGGAAAAGATGGCCTCCACATCTCGACATATGGCGCCGAGGGGCGTTGTCTTAAACATTGTGCCGAGGCTGTTTCCGTCCCCCCGTTGTCCTCCCCGCCCGTTGGGACACTGCAGCTGACACGCGCCAGGGATGTCTTTTTCTGAGATGTGACGAGATTCACCCCATCATGCGAGACGGATGATTGTGGTGTGGTCCTGTCACCAACGCACACACTCCCACGCACTTCTGGGAGGATCTGATTGTGATGCGCAAAGGTACAGTGACGTAATCTGGCGAATATGCTTTCTAGCAGCCAGTTGGACATTATCTTGAAACATGCTCGCTTGCAAAAAGGGGTTGTTCCTTTTGTCTGTCAAGTGGTTGTAGGATTCCGAAGGACAACTGAGGCGCAGGCATAGACCACAGGGAACAATTGTCTGGTAGATTGGATATGCGTGACGCCGCATATCAGTCAGATGTCTCCCACGTTGCCTATGCACCGCTTGGGTGTGATTGAATCAGACCCTGTACTGCCCCTAGCACGGTACCTTTTTTCAATAAGAACAGAGACATTAATAAAATAGACACAATTGCAGCTCAGGCGAGTGAAATGAAATAAACTTTATTCTGGCCGGTCACTCGCCCACCTACATGCCCTGGCCAGCTTTGTCCCGGGGCTTCCCTTCGTTCTGCGTGGCGGGCCCCGCCCGGTGATATGAAGAGAGACGGCAGACACTACACAGTAATCAAAACGCCGTCGGGGACAGCTGTGGACAGAGGGCCGGGCTGTGCGGATGTGTGTATGTAGACATGCGTCGTAATGTTGTTGGGCTCATCGGTTTCTTCTATTTTTGTGCAAAGGCCCGAAGTACCGCACGTCTCAGACAGATGACAAGAGAAAGGGCCGGGGGCGCTGGGGATCCAGGTAGAGTGGCCCGGAGAGAATTTGGCGCCTCCTACCAGGCCAGTGGCAGCCATTGGCAGCTTCTCCCATTCCTGCTTGCGCGGTGCCTTCGGTGAAGGGGCCAGGGGGGGAAGGCCGTTGAAGGATTGGGATAGGCGGTTTTGTGCTGTGCCCTGTGTGCCCAACGTCGGTCCAAAGGGGAAATGTTCTGGACGGTGTGGCTCCGATTCATCTTTCCTCACCATGCCCCTTCTGGAAGGCGGCAGAAGGATTGACGGGACAATCCCCAAGTAGGGGACCCCCACGGAGATTGGGAGGATGTACTTCCGTACCGGTCTGGAGGTGGAAGATTTGGGGTGTGGACAGTGGACACGGCCCAGCAGGGAGGATCTTGAGGGTGAAGGGAAGGACCTCGAGAAGGGCCGACGAGGGGAGGTCAGGCCCGGGGGGTTGGCGCTGATCAGCTACACTCAGCGCAGTACTCCATGACCCGGTGAGAGAATCCGAACAGGCTGAACGTCACCGGTTGCCAGGGGATCCCGTGCATCCAATTCCTGCCCGACAGGGCCAGACATCACAGGATGAGGCGCACTCGAAGCGAGAAACAAAACACCTGGCGCCAGGGCTGGCTGGCTGGCCTGGCTGGATGGCCGCTGCTGCATTAGAGGCCGGTCGGTGGCGCTCTCGTCCAATTCCCAACACATGCGCGGTGTTTTGAGCCTTGAAACAGGGGAAGTTCTGCCGGGTATGCGGCGTTGACCTGATGGGATGGATCTCAGCAAATTAGGGTGGGCGATTCCTACCCCACGACCATGTTGGCTGTCTTGTCGGTCGGTCGGCCACTCGGCCCAACAGCGCAGCAGCGGCCATCCAGAGTCAGAGTCAGTCAGGGTCAGCGCCAGCACCCAGTTCCTGGGACACAGTTCCAGGGACACAAACGGGAGTCTGTCCGTCTGCCCGCCCGCCCGCCCGTCCTTCTGTCTTCCAGAAGCAGTGGAGCAGGTGGAGCCCAGCCGGCTAGCAGGAAGCCAAGCATTCCCCGTACATGCGTGCAGTACCGTAGTGTAGTACGTGCTGCAAGGCCAGGGGAGATTGTGGGAACTTTTGACAGATGTACCGTACCTTGCAGTGCAGTAGCCCGTATGCACCATGCATCGTCCCGGAAATGGGGCCCTGACTAGGTTAAGGCGGCCAGGGCCAGGTAATACCACAGCAGGCACGCAGGCACGGTGAGCAAGACGAGGAGCCGGGGCGACGACCGGCCACGCCAGGCCAGACGAGGTAGGTAGAGAGGTAAGAGAAAGCGAGCGAGTGAGAGAGAGAGAGACAGACAAAAGCCTAGAGGGACGAGAGAGCCCACTTTCGTCACGGCCCAGGCCGACGCTTGCTGCAGGCACGCCAGCACTTTTCAATTTCTCCCCATCCTCATCCTCTCATTCGCCGACCCAGGACGGCGGGTCCCTCTCTCCGCTCGCATTAGCCCGACCCAGCCTGGGAAGAGTACAGTACATCCACCCTCCAGAATATCACTACCTGGTCTAGTCAACAGTAGTGAGTGGTGACAGGGACCCTTACTGCAGGACGGGAAGGGAACGGTTTCCAAGTTTTACTCTTTTCAACGTAGACGACCTAAACTGATGTTGCTATGGTATTGTTGTGTGCGTCTGCGTCATCATGTTCCTTCACCTTGCAGGCGAGGCTGAGAGCCGGTGAAGGAGGAGGGAATCCAGACTTGTGCACCACCGTTGTGCACCACCGAGTAGGGGCTCGTGCCTCTCACAAATGTCTCTTCTACTGTGTGTTGGCCAATTCTATCCACCTCTGACCTGGGTGCTCGTCTTGATGTGTCAAAAACTATGAGTAGTAGAGTAGAGGAGCGAGCAGAAGGAAGTGGGAGGACAAAAAAAAAAGAATATCAAGCCCGAATCGTGCCACCATGTCATTTATCCAGCCCCTTTGCTGCCCCGAGCCATCCTTTTTGTCTCTCACACACATTCATCCTCCTCAAGCTCACCGTCGACCTGATGTGACGGTGAGTATTGGATGCATCAGCCCCGGGCCGCTCAGTTATGATTCACCTTGCATGTCCAGAGACATACATACAAGGAGATGCGCCTCTGCTTTTTTGATGATTGCCCTTACATACGGCGCCATCCGCCACCTCCCCCCCGCGCCGCCGCCTCGCCTATCTATGTTGCTGAGACCTGCATGTGGCGCCCAGTGATTGGTCTCGTAGTTTCTTTTTGCCCCCATTCTCACATCTTGCAACCGTCAAGACACCCCCGGACATGGACAACGTCAATTTCACTGCTGTGGGCCATTTGTTTGAGAAAGAATCGTTGTTAAAAGCAAAAAAAAAACGCTGTGTAGCTAGCTGGTGCTTCTTACTAATCTGTACAGGCAACCTCTAAATCCGGGGTATCTTTCTTCTCCTCCTGGTGCCAGCCCGGGGGTGGCCCAGCTGGCCAGACACAATCTCTCGCTCTCCTTCCATTATCGAAGTTCGTCCAGATCCTTCGACAGTATGTGTACATATGTGAGACGCAACAAAGGTGTTTTGGTTGGGGGTGAAAAAACATGGCTCTGAAGCGAAGCGAAGAGTGTGGAAAAAAAAAAACGAAAGTGCAAAAGGGAGGAGGACAGTGGTGGAAGTGGCAGTGAAGCCAAAAAAACAGGTCTATATGCATCCCGGCCAGTTTTCTTTTTTCCCAATCCTCTCAACCCTTTTTTGTGACCCGTTCCATCTCTTTCCATAGCACCTGCAAATAAAAACAAAAAAAGAAGCAGACGAAAATTGCAGCCCACTTAGTCATACCCATTTTTTCTGTAACCCAGCCCCGGTCATGCCCAAAAACTAAGACAGGTAAGAAAAATGTCAAACAATGAGGCCGAGGCGAAGCGGCCTGCTCGTCCACACATGAATGCCGATGCCGTATGGTCGTGGAGAGGCGCAGGAATCGCTAGACATTTATTTGCACCGCACATCGCCCAGGGCTTGCGCGCTCGCGATGTGCGGTGCAAAAGAAAAGGAAAAGGAAAATTGAAAAAATGTTGACGTCTGACAGACAGAAGCAAGCTGACTTGCTCCAAATCTAAAACCCGATCCGATCTAGTTGAACGCCGTGTGCAGCCCCGAGGCGAGATTCTCGCCGTGTGTGAAACCCTCTTCCTTTTGTGAAAAACAAAACATTTCACGCCTGTCCTTTTTCGCGCTGGGAAAATCCAAGTGGCAGCGGGCCAGGCAAACGTTGTGTCGTCTCTTTCGGAGGAATGCGTATTAAATGATGTACGGTGTCGGAATGCAGTCGATCGATCCCAAGACACTTGGAGGGATGGTGAGCCATCCGGTCGCTGTCGTCGAAAATAAGATAAAAGTGAAGACTGTTGTTACACGATGCGCGTCGGCGGCGCAGTGATTAAATTTGTCGTATTTGCAAAAGCGTGCAGGGGCCCGAGAAGCAGGTCTGTCCGTGCCCATTGTGAGAGAGAGGGCTGTGCTCCTGGCCTTTGGCGTCGCGACCAGGAAGCCGACCGAGCGAATAGTCCGGCGCCACGATTTTGGTTCTGCCGTCTGGTTCCTCTTGTCGCGGGACGGAGGCTAGCGTTGATGGCGGCCATTGTTTCGAGAGTTGGCGCCGAACCAAGGGATGGATGGCATAGCGACAAGACTTATCGAGGCTTGGGCTGCGGTGGGGGCTTTGGGACACCGGTCGTGTCGTAGGCTCCACGGCCTTGGTTGGCGAAAACTGGAGTCTCCCTGGTAACCATTTTGACGTTTGAGAAACGTGTATTGAGGTCGAGGGCGCTGTGCAGAAGCCAATATTAGCCATAATTCGCGAAAGGAATGTCGTATTGCATTGTGCTGATGCACGGTGTAATGAAATTGTTGCAGGGGTGTAAAGTGAAGTCAGGGGCAAGACGGCAAAAGTTGGGTTGCATGCAAGGCAGCAACTCCAGGACGAAGCGCAAGAAGACTTAAAATGAGGCCCGGGATGAACAGAAAGAAGGTGACTCACAATAGGTAGCGGGGATTCCGGGCTGCGAAGCGTAGGGCTTCCTGTGAATTTCAGAAGCTTTGGAGCTACCGCAGGAGGAGCGGCGCGGCGCGGGATTGGTGAAGGGCGACGAGGTGAGGTCGAGGTTGCAGGGGCGCCGGGAGATTCTACCGAATCGTAGAGGAGCTCAGCAGAAAGGTGTCGCCAGAGGTGGTCAAGTCTCGTTAAATGCGGGTGCAATGCTTGGGACCTGAGAGGGCTGGAGACGGCACCGAAAGCGTGGATGATGACGCCTGGTTATTTATGGTCCAGACTTATGCACGCTGGTGGTGGTGGTGGTAGTCGTGGTGGTGTGGTGAGACAGCAGCCAGAGTCGAGCCCCGGTGTGATGGTGAGTTGGTTCTGTGGTTCTAGAACGGCGCAAGGGACGCGTGGTTCTCTTTTTGTTTCTTTCTTCCTGAGTTTCTGGATCTGTTGGCGACCGAGAGAAAGTCGTTCACGTTGCTGTCAGGTACGCTGCAGATCGTAGGGCCGGATTGTATCCAAGGATGGTCCAGTCGCAGGCTCAGTGGATCGCTGGGAAGCAGCAGCAGCGGTAGTGGCGCACGCTGTTTCGGGAACGTGTGGGCTTTGGAGAAGCGAGTTGGAGCAAGGTGCAGGTGCAAGGTGGTTGCAGGCACAGGTTGCAGCAGTCCGGGTCGATGGCGGCAGGGCAGGTTGGCTGGTAGACAGGACAGACAGGCAGGTGGTATGCGTTTCAAGATGGGAATGCTGCAGCTTAAGAAATAGGAAATGGACAAGAGGGAAGAAGCGCTCTGTTATTGTACAGGACAAGAGAGAGGATTAATAACTTGGGTCGGGGGGAAGTTAAGAAGGGAGGGCGTTTCGAGTGCGGGAAGGGGGCCGTCCGCGTCTTATAATAGACTTTCAAGCTGAGCGCGCTGTGCCAAAGCAAAGCGCAGAGTGCAAGCCCTGTGCGAAGGTGAGAGTGACTGATACTCCGGCCAGGAAAAGGTACATCACTTTTTTTTTTGCCTGCTCCTCCTTGTCTTATTTCAGCCCTTGCCTCTCTGGCCCCTGTCTTCCCTTCCTTTTCTGCAGTGCTGTGCTGTGCTGTGCTGTGCTGCACTGGTACTGTGCCGTGCCCGTCAGGTCAGGTCAGTGCTGGGAACACAGGCGAGGAGGCAAGGCAGGGCAGGGCAGGGCAGGGTAAGGCAAGGCGACGCCAGGGGCCCAGCCCGAGAAAGGCAGGGGAGCGGCGGACGGGGAGCCAGGGGAAGGGATGGATGGATGGGATGGAATGGATGCGATTGACATGGAAAAGAGTGGGCTCAATTAAGGTGTGTAGGAACTTTACTACGCGTGTCTCTTACCTCACACTCACACACGCACGCAGAATCCCACTATGGTGAGAGCATGCATGCACGCAGTAACGCAGGGCCCAGCAGGCACAAGGAGACCCGACAGGGCCCCAATCGGGCTAGCAAGGGAGGGCTCAACGGGGAGTTCTGGCAAGTATTGGGTTGGGCTGGGTTGGCGTCGAGTGATAATTTCGGAGCCATGTTCCAGGTACCCGAAGACAAAGCACACCTTAGGCGAGAAAGCAACAGTCGTCATGTATCAGAGTCAGGTCCCCATGCGCCAGGCCCCATGTACCTGCAGGGGTCCCGCAACGTCAACGAGGTACCCCGTGGGCCCTGCCAGTTGTACATGCTGCCGTACCGCCTACTTTGCGGTACCCACCCAGCGAGAGCAGCGCACCGCACCACTCTCTGCCTGTCCTGGGCTTGCTGGGCTCAGAACACGGTGGGGATCCGCTCAGTCCGGGCGCCGTTTTGCGTTGCAGGCGTGCACATCGCTCGCAACTCGGTACCTCCCCTCCGTGAAACGTCAGGCTGGTCGAGCTGCCACCGCGGTATTGCGTCGCACGCACACATAAGGAACGGTACACACCGGGATAATCACTACCACGTACCGTCACCACACGTCTGTGTGGATGTGAGTGTGTGAGCCAGAGTGTAAATGTGTCTGTGTTCAAGAATGCATCATCAGTGACAGCAACTTCACTTCCCCGTCCCGTCTCCCAGCTCGTGGAACCTCTTCCTCTCGTCAACCAAACACAGGCAACACCCGGGAGGGCTGTGAGCGCGGCCTTCTTGTCTGGCCTGTCCTGTCCTGGCGTCGGGAATTATGAGGATGATTCTGTTGTTCATTTCGTAATGCTCTCGCTTACATACGAGCTTTGGGCAATCTTCCAGAATTTTTCCCAGGGTGGACACTCGCACTTGCAGGGGTTGGGGGGCTGCAGCCGGGTCGCCAGGGGGGGGGACGCCTAGGTATCTGCTTCAAACGAACCCCAAAAAGCACTTCCTGTTGCACGCGACTTTCATTGCCGTTTTGGGCTTGTCGGTCTTGAAAGACCTACTACCGGTAGTGGCTCTCTCGTCAGGCTTTTTTTTTACTGGGCGACGTGTTGTAAATTTGTTTATGGTCTTGGCCCATTCTTGTGCTCCAAAATGAAGACCACTTTGCGAGTTCGAGCAGTCTGGTGGCCCTGAATCACGAAGAGCCGTAAATGACAGGCCATAGAGGTTCCTGATTGATGAGGTGTTGTTATCGTCGGGCCTGGGCCTGACAGGTGGATCTCGCCGACGGCTTGGAGGCCAACATGGGCTCAAATCAAACACGACGCATTTGCGTGCATCTCTCTCTCATGCTTCATTTCAACGCCTCCCTACGGGGTACACGGTAAATCCAGCGGGGACCAGGGCCACCCGCCCGCCCGGGTAAGCTATTCCGCATCGTCTCTCAAACATGTCTAGCCCGTCTACCATGTACCGGTGTACTCAGGTCCCTTGTGCTTCTTCGATGGGCTTGGTCGATATTTTCCAGTCTTTAGTTTTTGGTTCTTGTTTTTTAAGTCGGCCTCCTGTCCTAACCGGCCCCACCCCGGTGTCAATCGTGTGTTGAGCCGTGACCCCCGTGGCAGAAGCAACGACGTCAAAGCAAAGCCTGGAGCGGGCCCCAGGAATTTCGACATGCTTCCTTCCAGTCGGTGGATCTGCTCAGCTCAGCAGGTGTACTTGTCCAAGGCGGTGTCTCTACTTGGCGCCGGATCGCAAAAGAACCATGTCTCTGTGCGAGGCCAGTCAGATTGGGGGTGTTGCACAACAAGGGCATGGCCACGTTCAAAACACTGCATGCCCGCCCACGCACGCACGCAGAGGACCCGGGAGGATGGTTGAGTGGGCAAACTTGAGAGCCCACGGGGTTCGTCCGCCACCACATGCGACCTCTCCTGGTGACCCGAGTGTGCCACGATAAAGGGGCCGATCTCAGGTCAGCCAGCCGCGAGGCGTGGGGGAAAACGTGGACAGCATGGGTGCGAGAAAAGGGATGGATGGATGCATGGTTGGGGGCGTGGGTGAGACGGGTCGAGTGGCTTTGCCCTCTGGCTAATACCGACGCCGGTAATCTTGAATATTGCTGTCTATTGCGCCGCCTTGTGGTCCTGAGCGGTCATGTACCTGCTGTCTTGGAAGCGTAAGAAATGTGACAAGGATTCCTTCTTCTCTTTTTTTCTGTCTCAGATGGCCAACAAAGGAGATACGGAAGCAATGGTAATGTTCCCAATGTCGCATGATGAAATGGATTGCAGCATCTACGGATGGCCGGATCTTTCCCCAGGGGGCCCCGTATTGTGATACGTCGCTGCCGCCACAAATGATATCGAAAAGAAAGAAAGAAAAAATCGGAAAAACAGATGTGACAACAAGAACCTAGGGTGTCTTGGTGGGGAGGCACGACATCTCGGAGCTCTCAAAGCCGTGTTCAGACCAGCTCTGTGTCCTGCATAGTACGACGGCGCCAGTACGGAACGAGGTGGGTGTGCGGGCACAGGAGGCCACAGCAGCAGCAGCGCCGACGTCTATTCTTGGTTGCAGTGCTAAGCAGGAGCTGCCATTCGTCCAAAAATCCGCGAATGGTTTGTCGCTGATGAACATGTCACCCAGGCCCTCGGGTTGGGTGTTCCAGATCGGGTGCTGCGGGAATCCGCCGTCTGCATCCGGGTTTGCAGTCCTCCTGCAGCTGCATCTCGACTGGGCTGACAAACGGGCACAGCCTCCCTGTTTCCTCCCCTAGATCCCCTAGTTATCGATGATGAGTGTGTCTCGCGGGTGAGAAAACAGGGGGGGTAGAAATCGTGACCTGTCCGGATGGCTCATATGCGCCAGGAAAGTCAGCCCTACGGCTAGCTGTTGGCTGTGCCCCTCAGGGTCTTGGTGGTCTTGGTGTGTAATCTTGCTCGACAATCTGGCAGCCTGGAATGGTGTAACAAACGACATGCACCACCGCAACCGCAGTTCTGATGAGTCACTACAGGTCACCGCCGAAGCATGATAGTCATCATAATAATAATAATCATCACAACCTCTGGACAGTCGAGCTCGACCGCCAGTCATCCTGCGGCAGACGACGCACCGGCATCACCGGAGTACTTTGTGAAAAGCACGAGCCCATGACGACGGTTATGTGAGGAGCAATAGATACATCGAAACTATTTTGGTGGGCAGCACATGTGCCTTGGCTATGTCAGCACATTTATTCTAACTTATTCAGCACTGACCGGTCGGTATGTTCTCGTAGGAACGTTGTCCCCCTCAGCATTCAGCCCTTTGTGGCCTTGGCATCACCCGAGGAAGAACGGGTGGGAGGAATGGGGGTGACGATGCTCTGTCGTTCAATGGAGTCTGATGCGTACTCAGTACTGTCAGATCTGCATCTCCCTCCTCGGTGAATGATGCTGGCGGTGGATATGATCATCGCCATAAGACTGTTTCAGACCCAAGCGAGCACAGGCTTCGAGCTGTGATTTGTGGAACGGCGACGTCGGAAAGCTTGAGAGGGAAACGAGCAGCATGCACATAGATTTGACCTCTCACTCCCTCCCCCCCTCACCGTAGCCCACCATCACGGTCCCGCGGCCCTTGGCAAGCTCAAGGATGTCTTGGGCGAAAAAGGAAGCCGCAGCCACGAGTCAATTGTGACAGGATTGCTGGGGCCTCACCTGTGAAAGGCGAAAACTCAGATACGAGTCGCCGCCGAAGGTGGGATAGCCGGCAGTCCAAGGGGTCTCCTTGATGGCTTCCCGAGGCCGCCCCACTGCCGTCCTGCGGCATGAGATTCACGATATGCACGATCACAGATTCCGAGTTCAGCTGGGCGAAACACAGATATTCCGGGATGCAAGCGTTCGTCTCCGCCACGAACGAGTTCGCCTTGGCCTGCATTGACGGGTTGATTGGCCCGGCCACTGAGAGACAGATCGTCCCGCCCGCTGTCCTGCATGCAAACTACGGGCGGTCCCATGTAGACGATGCGGGTAGACTGTCTGCATCACAGACCTGATAGGACCCCTATTGCCCCCCCTTTTCTCTCCTGGCCCTCCCATTACCAAGGCGCCGGGAGCGACGTGTTCGGTCCGCTGCCGCGGTGTAACAGCGGAGAGGCACACGGCTGGCCACGACTCGAGGTGATTTTCCGAGACCATCGCTAGTTAGACAAAGATGTTCACGTTGCCTCCCGAGTCGGCGACGATAAACAGGTAGGGAGACCATCAACCTTACACGACAGACACTGTGCCCTCTTAGTTACTCACTTACGGGGACGCAGTTGGCCCTGGTACGACTGGTTCGCTGCAGCCGATGGCCTCCCGAGACAAGCGTCCTCTGGTCGTGAGGGTGGCAGTGGCGGGGAGTTTAGGAGCCAGCCGCGCATCACGTCGGCCGCCCAGCGGGCTGCGCAGTCTACAACCGGCGATTCGCAGCAAACACGAATTGGCCTGTCTCAGTCCTGTTTGTCCATGATGATGGCTGTTCAGGCGAGGCTGCGGAGCCAAGCTCCGAATCTGATGAGTCTACTGTGTAAAGGTGTTTATTTTGCTATCCTTTTTTTCCTTTTTCGACAAGCACCGCCTCACACACCACACAACCCCCACAGCCGTCAGTGCGAACTTCGCGATTCATCACCCGTGGACCCTGATGATTCTGGAAGGCTTGCACAGGCCCGCGCATCGATCACTTCTCATTGTTGACCCCCTGGGATTTGATACACCATCAAGGCCGTCACAGTGCACATGGAGGACTAATTACCCGGCGAGGGTGCCCTTGCATACAGTTGTGGAAAATCGAAATGACAATTTTAAAAAAAGTGAAAAAATTCCATCCCGTCTCCGATCTGCCTGATTGGGACCCCTGGCAGCCCGTGGAAGCCATCCACACCTTCTAGAACGATTCTCTCGCTGACAGGTCGGATTCGGCGCTGGGGTGGGTCGCTACTCAAAATTGTGTGGCACGACCCACGACAAGGTCCGCGTTTCATCTCCCCAGAGGCAAGCTGTCATGATCAATGCCAGGGCCCTGCAGGGCGCCTCAGAGGATCCCGTCCATCTCGTACCCGGTGGGATGGTGGACCGGTGGCAGTCAGTGACGGCAACGAAGGATGCACATGTTTTGTCCCGAGACCGTAATCATCCCGCGACAGGAACAAAAGCACTGTTCTCAGAATAGATGGTCTTGTGTAGCACGGCTGCAGTGGTAGTCAGGGACCGCGGGCTGGCTGACATTACCGCGATCCTGCACGGTACGATTGTCCAACCAGCAGAGCTGACATCATCCGCGGCACTGGCTGTGTGCCTGGTGAGGCAGCCGTCCGCCGTGACGGGCAAATCAGCACGGCAGCAGCTCCGGTCCTGGTGTTTTGGGAGCAGAATAGGGCCGAAGCACGATGCCCTTGGAGAGCCCTGCTGGTGACAGCCGAGGCTCAATCCGTCGGCTTGGACCGATGGGCCATCCAGAGCTGTCAGCCAGCCAGCCAGCCAGCCAGCTAAACCGTACGCAGTCCCTAGGCTGATCTGTCTCACCTGCGCGCTGTGAATCATCAAGCCACCGAACCAAGCCTCGAGGGGATAGACAGCCGAGCTCTACCGGTCCTTGGCCCTGCCGCGCATGCATCCACAGGCACACAAGCACAGGCACGACCACCGTCCCCTTCCTGGCACCAATCGCGCGAGGGATGCACGTAGCTGCGGTCGCAGACGAGGTTCCCACCGCCAGCACAAGCTGACACGGGCGTCCTGACCGAGCTCACCTGAGGGTCCAGCGGGCCCAGGCCGCCTCACGGTCACGGGCCCCTCCAAGAGCTGGGGAGAGCAAGATGCGCCCCAAAATGAGCGAGGGACGGCTCGGCGACACCAAGGACGTCAGGACGACTTTTGGTGCGTGCCGTAGTATTCCCGGCGGCTCGCGCTGTACCGGGTACTTCAGCGACGGGCCCACAGGTACTTACTCGCAAGCTCGAGGTACCTGCCACCAGGCGGATGGGGCCCGGTCGGTTGCATTATGCGGTTTCCCGGCCACATGGAGAAGAACCTGGAGTGCAGGCTAAAACGGCGCTATTCCGAAAGAGAGAGGCGTTCCTGCATTAGCAATTTTGGCTCTTTCCTTCCAAGGTTCCGGGCCGGGGCTACGTAGCCTGAAATGCCTGCTATACTCTGGGTACTCTGGCTGACTTGCTTGTGCAAGATGGCAGGCCTCAATTTTTTTTTTCCTCCTCTGGGGGCGTTCTTGTTATGTTGCCGTCGCCGTGAATGCACGCTTGCACGCTTGCACCAATGTCACCATGCCGTTCACTGGTCCCGTTCAGTTTTCACCGGGAGATGTCTGCGAAAGCGCCCTGTTCATATTTAATCCAATTAATTGCCTGCTTGTTGGCCTGGTTTCGTGCCAGGGGCTGCGCCCTTTCGCAGCTTCAAAATACAGGTTAATGTGCCGCTAGACATTCATTCTATGGGGGCCGAGGAATAACAGAATAACAGTCGTGAAACAGGAGGGCCCAACAAGTCTCCGCGTGTTGGTCGCCGTCGTCCCATCCCCATCCTCAACTCAGATGCAAAATGAAGCAGCTAATGAAATGAGTCGTCTGGAATTTTGGTGTGTCTGCCGATTGTGACAGCTACTCGGAATGCTTCCAATTCGCCAATGCCCAAAAGCATGCGCCATCGTATCATTGAGCTGCCGACCGGAACAGATACCCACACTGCCCGGTCTAGGCTGTGAAGGTTCTTGGACGCGGTCATCTTTCGAATTGAGGATCGCCTGTGCGCTGAAAAAGCAAGATCGTCGTATGCTTGTGACCTCATCGAACAACCTCTTCAGAACCAGCCCATGACTTCACATCCGCATCCCCATGAGTTCACGGGTGTGGAGAAGACCGCTGCTCAATTGAGCCGTGACATCGGAATGGACTTACTTGCTCACCTTGTTCCCACACACGCACCTCGTGGAACGGCAGCTCCGTGGCCCCCGGTTGACCACCAGTGCCGGTGTGGGCCACCGTGGGCAGGCCGCACAGTCTTCGGTGTGGTCGCAAATGCTCACAGATCATCACAGAGAGCCTGTCAGGGATTCAGTGGCACTATCAGACTTTTCTGCAGTGCGCAAAAGCGGCCGCAGCAGCAGCAGGAGGAGCACAGTGCAACGGGTCTAGCCAGGGACCTCAGGTCTCGCCGTGATGTTTTCACGGATTTTCCTTGTTGACCGCACGTGGCAGGAAAGGCTCGGGGCCCCCTTGGGTCATGGCACGATTCCACGAAGGAATTGCCGAGAACCATGTGTGAAAGCACAACGGGGGCGACGATCTGGGGAGATAAGATATTACAACGGTACCTTAACCAACAAACCCTCCAAGCTACCACCAAAGGGGACTCAAACCTCAGCCTTGACAGCCTTGCCGACGGGGCAACACGGGGTCCATGCCGTGCTGTCACCAAGCAACCGCGAGGTCCTGGTGGGCTGGCACCCAGTTGACAGTTGCGCCAAGTGGGCATCTTCGGCGAAGACGAGCAGATGTGGAGCGCTCAGAGAATGTGGGCAACTCCAGCCCGCCGCTTCGAGCTTCTGCCCCTGCCGCTCAGTGGGCCGCCGCGAAACCTTCTGGAAGACAGTCTGTTATTCCCCGGCCAGCAGCCCTGTGAGGCAATCGCGATTGACCGTATTGGGGAGATACACTTGGAGATAATTTCACTGCCCGTCATGAGTCCATTCACACGAAGTTACATGCAGACCCACCGGCCACGCGACTACAATGCATGGCGGTGGATCGCACCCAGCACCCGGCTCGTTGCAAAACCAGGCCCTGCGGCACTGCCGAGAGAGCGGTTAGGCCAGCAGGTTGTGGGCCTTGAGACTAGGTAGTGTAGTAGCAAATCTCACCGAGTCTTCTCGGTGTGCAAGGGTCAAGCACTGGCCCATCCCCTCGTCCGTTGTCCAGACCGAAACGCTGGGCGGTCGAGGGGCCCTCGCTTGGTCCCGCAAACGGCAGCTGTGGGTAGCCTGTCGAAGAACGCCGTGCCAGCACCCTCACACAGCCAGAGCCGTCGGCAGTGTGCTGAGATGAGCGCAACGTGCGAGTTAGTTACATGTATGGAGCTGGGGCATCGACCACACCCAACCTTAGGCTGCTTGATTCCCCCCTTTGACTCCCGGCTGGGACGAGGATCTTCAGGCCTCTCGCGTGGCTTCTAAAAGCAGCAGCTTGCCAAGGCAAGATTGCAAGTAGATGACACTTCTCTGGCACAAAAACAACGGGACGTCGGCCATCTAGCGAGGACTAGGGAAACAAATGTGCCGGGCGCCTCTGGGCCGGAAGGCCAGCCGCGCTGTCAGAGGTGCATGAGAGATCCCTGTTTGCTGGCGACCTCGTGGGTTCCGGGGAACCATCCGGCCTCGCATGCCGCTCCACTTGCCGCCATGCGGTTCATCTTTTCTCGAAGGTTGCTAATTTGGAAGGAAATACGGAGTGCCACCGTTTATGTGGGCATAGGGCAGGCGTCTGCCCTGAACGGAGGCTGGGTATCCCAACACAGCATGAGCACAATGCTGGGATAAGGCTGGCTTTCGGTCGAACCTGTCGCGGCGGACGTGCTGTCGGGGCCCCCCTGATGCAATGGGAAACATCGAGACAATGGCTGACGTATCACAATAGGGCAGTGCCCACCGGGTCTCTCGGTGCAACGCAAATACTTGTTAGGCTTCTATAGCACCGACATTATGCGCATCACACGTGGTTTGGGCTCGGCTCCGAACGGTTGCATTGCAGGGCGGCCCTCTGGAAACGGTCCTGCTGGCCGCCGCAGGGCGAGGGCGATCAAAATGACAGGCAGCCCGCCAGCCCAGCCAGCCAGCCAGCCCTCGGGGCCACCAGGAAGCCGGGGTCGCATTAGAAGCCTGGGTTAGGTGTCCGGCTTGTCTCCCCCGGCGTTTGCAACCCTGTTTCGCCAATTCCTGCAACGAGACACAACTTTGGGCGCGACACGAGGTAGACGGGGGGGCTAGGAGAGTATGTTACAACCATGACTGCCATGCAGTACCATCCGGCCTCGTTGACAATGGATGCCCGGAAGCATATGGACTGCCGGTTGCCATATTCAAGCAGCTTTCCCGTCTCTTGCTTGACCCAACTGATCTTGATGCAGAGCTTATCTTAAAATCCCGGACTTCCCTTTGCAATGCCATTCCGCCTCTCGCGAACAATGATATGCAAGCAGGTCTCGCACTGCATTATTCAGAGAACATGAGTTTGGTTTCAGAGTCAGCTGTGAGAAACCCCTATCACCCCGATTCAACGACACCCACGGACACCGAAAGCCTCTCTGTCTACATGGTTCACAGGGAGCAGAGCCGACACCCCCTTGCCTGGTTGCTGGCGACTGCGCCGCGCTCAGGTCCCCACGGGCATTGAAGTCTAGACCGCGATGCTCCTGCGGCGAGCTTTCCAGATGCGGTGGCACAAGCCGGCCGCTCGGGAATGCCTCACCTCGCTCCAGAGTCCAGAGTCTGGCTTTCAGGGTCATGGTGAGCGGGCTCGGCCTACGTACCCGCACGAGCGACGCGAGTCAACTTGAGGGAGAAGCTCAACCTTCATCAAAGATCAACCAAGCCTGGCTTGATTTGTCAATGGCATCGCGTGCCTCTGATTCGAGAGGTGCCAGTCGAGTCAAGATTGGCCGCCCGGTATGGCGGCTTTTGAAACGCTGCTACAGGAAAACCTTAACCACTTCAGCCCGGCGCGCACAGAGCCTGGGGCCGTTGAATACGGGGATTTTCGCAGATTTGGGTTTGGAGGGAGCTCCCCAGCTCCCTCTGGCTGCAGCATGTTCCAAGGTTATAGCACAAGCTATCTGGGGTGTATAACTGCGAAAGCTTCAGGTTCCCCGGTGGTGGCATGACAACTAGATTCTTCTGGGAACAGACCCACGAGTACCACGAAGCTTGGGCTCACTGAGAGGCCAGGAGCGCTCGGGCCGGGGCACCCTCATATATGCCAGACGCCAAAGTCAAGAGAGAGTTCTGGGCAATCGAGATCCAACCAGTATCGTGAAGGTCGCGTACGTGGCCAGAGGTGCAAGTATTAAATTGGAGAATACAATGTAGTAAACATTCACGGGCTTAGATGGGTTGTTGAGCTCGCTGCAGAGGAGCAAGGTGAGCGAGCTGCGAGCATGCACACACCTCTGGGGCATTGGCAGGGGTTGGTAAAAGGGGAGGGGTGGATTGGTTGCCCCACATTGGTTGAGCTGGTTGGTGACGCCTTCCTCCACATGGCAACCTACTGTAGGTAATCCATAGCAGCGGCCAGCGTTCGTACGTACAGTAATCAAGCTCCCATCGGAATTCCATCCAACGACCAGCACGACAGCAACCCGCTGGCCTCACCCGAGCAGACGACAAACGATTGACCACAGCAGACAAGGCTGCAGCGCCCCCCAACGTAACAACAGCGGCCAAAGCCAGCTCTCTCGACGTCTGGCTCCTCGCCTAACGCTGACCCCTCAACACCACCACCGCCCGCCTCACCACCATGTCCATCATACAGCAGCACACGTCGGCGTCGCTCAGCGACGCCTGGCGCACCATCAACATCGACGCGCTGCAGGAGGACTCGTCCGTCAACTTCGACACCTCGACCCTGCACCCACCCCTGCCCGAAATCGGCGAGGCCGAGGTGCGCTCGCTCGCGGGGCAGGTTAGACAGCTGCTGCGCGGCGGGGACGCGGAGGGCGCGCTGAGGGGCTGCCTGGAGATGCCCGTGTACAACGGCAACGACCTGGCAAAGGTATGATCTGGACAGAGAGAGAGAGTGGCCCTGAAGATCCCGCCTGGTCCCCTCGAACACTGGTCGGTGTGGGCTCCCTGGGGGGGAAAAGGGAGGGCCAGGGACCGGGAGGGACGCCCGTGTGGGGACCGCCGCCGACGCCGGGGATGGGACGAGAGCTCTTTTGTTGACGCGTGATACCCTTAGGACGCACACCTGCAGACCGTCGTCGAGGTGCTCCAGTCGATCAAGGCGAGCGAGATGACGCCCATGCTCCAGCGCATATACCAGGGCGACGGCGGTAGCGAGCTGTTGGATGTGCTCATGAAGTACCTGTACGTTGTGGCCCCATGTCGGGAGTGCCGACTTCCTGCTATGCATCCCTTCCAACACACGAACCCACGTGGAGCGGTGAGCTGACCTTGGCGTCTTGTTCTTCAACCAGGTACAAGGGCATGGCATCGACGTCCGGAAGTAGCGCCCCCCGGACCCCCACCAGAGTGACTCCCCAGCCTACGGGGTTCAGCCAGGCCAGCGGCCGGCCGGGCGCGGCCAACGAGTCCGCCGGCGCAGCTATGAGTGTCCTGCTCAGCTGGCACGAGAAGGTGGTGGACGTGGCTGGGATTGGGTGCATAGGACGGACGATGACGGACTGGCGGAGGGTGTAAAGATGCTTATACGAATGCTCCGTTAGAGCTTAAGGAAAAGGCTGTCTCGAAGCTGGCAGGCTCACGCAGGCGGATGGGGGGATCCTCGTGGTCGTGCTTATGCGGCACACAATATCAAGGGGAGCAATGCACATTCTAGAGACACACGCAGGCGTTGACTTGGTAGACCATGTCGTCGTTTGACCAAGTCCAATGGCGTCAAGAAATTCGATGTTTACTCTCATGGTCCTACACAAGAGTTATACTTTGCTTTTCCATGAGAACAACGTTTCCATGACGCACCGGCCGAACACTTCGTTTAGTATGGTTGGCGCTCACAACTAACTAGACATGTTGCTTGCAATAGTGAACGACAAGCTCGTCAGTGCCCACGGGTGGGACGCCTCCGAGAATGAGTACCACAGCTCCGTGAGCACCAACAGCAATAGTGCCAGCTTCAATTCATTCCTACCCGATGAGCTCCGTGTCACTTGAGGACACTCCGTCTAGGAGCCTATCTCCAGCACGCCTTGGTTTATGGTGAACGCTTGGCCGATTAGCCTTGATGTGAATATGTATATGTTATATAGAACCAACAAGGTGTTAGAACCCAGTCCATCAGGCTTTGTGCCATGGCATGTACACAGAATACACATCGTAGCATGCCTGGATGCGTAAATTTTCCACGGACCAGCACAACCGATGTAGTCACGTTCTGACCATCTGCCCAGCTGGACCTCCTCCCCTCCTTGCAGTCATCTCACGTGAACTGTATGTTCTAGCAGATGAGCTCCCGCGGAGCTGCGAACAACGGTGTGCTTGGTGCTCCAGTTCGTCGACCTTGTTATTTGTTCTCAAGTATGTCCTTGAGGTTGATATCGGCACTGCCTCGAGCGAGAGGCTCAGCCTGGCTAGGAGAGTCGTGCCACCCAATCATATAGATGATCCTGAAGGTCGCGGGTATGGAGCCGTCCTCGTTCCCATGGAGCTCGCGGTAGATCGCCTCGTTCGCAAGAAGGACGTCCCTGCCGATGGCGCCGGGCTCCCGGCCCAGGACGGCGTTGCCCTCGCCCATGAGCTGCAGGTCCTTCATCAGCTCGAAGGTGTTGGGGTAGTCGACGATGATGTCGTCCACGTCGACCGTCAGCATCTTGAAGCCGGCCTTCTGCAGCAGGCCGCCGACGTCCCGCACGTCGGCGAGCGGGGACACGCGGGGCGACATTCCGCCCCTGCGGTCCTGCTCGGCCAGCTGCAGCGACGTCCGCAGCTCGAAGAGCGTGTCGCCGCCGAGCATGGCGCCGATGAAGGGGCAGTCCGGCTTGAGGATGTTGTTGATCTGCGAGAGCACGCCCGGCAGGTCGTTGATCCAGTGCAGGCTCAGGCTGCTCAGGACCAGGTCGAAGGAACCGGCCTCGTACGGCAGGCTCTCCTCGTCGTCCAGGACCTGCCGCGTGATGGCCAGGCCGTCGTTGAAGGGCAGGTCCGCGTCGCGGTACAGCTGCCCCTGCGACGAGTCGGCGGCGACCAGCTCGGCGATGCGGCCCGCGAGCGGCGGGGAGCTGGGCTTCGCGGGGTCCGGGTCCGGGTTCTCGCGGGTGAGGGCGCGTGCGACGTTGCAGGTGTTCGCGCCTAGGTCGAGGGCGCGTGAGAAGTGTCGCTTGATGTCCTGCAGTGCGAGGATGAGGCAGTCAGTCAGCGCGCTGGGGCCAGGCAGATTCAGGTCACAGGATATATGATGGAACCCACCAGGAGTCGCTCACAGAGCCTGACGGCCACCTCGTCCTTGAGGTAGTCGGCCTGCCGGCTCCCCTCGACATCAGATGCTGCCTTCTCCTTCTGCAGCCATTTCGATCGCCTGTTGAAGACCTCAAAGACGGGAGACCCGGGAGCTTGGGAGGCGAAGCTTCGGCGTGTCCCAGCGACCACTCGAGGGAGTTGGTTTGGGCGGACTCTTAAAAGGACCGGATTCATCTTTAGATTTTCACATTGTTGTTGTTGTCGCAGAAGGAACTTGGGGGCCGTCGCTGCGGCGTAGTGGGGTTGGGGAACAAACGGCAGAAGCTCAAGACGTCATGCACTCTACCTAAGCACTTTGACCCTTTTGGCACTTAATCAATCCCGGGGATCACCGTCATAGCATGCTGCATGTTCAATTGAGTTGTTCATATATACAATCCAGGGATTCCTATGCAACCTTTGGCGCCTCGAATGTCTGTGGAATAATCGAATGCCCCCAGGATCTTGGTCTAGCAGACGATAGCTCATATATAGTGACAATTAAGACAATAAGCGAGGCAGCGAGACGTATACCTGGTCTCCGTCCATTCGAATTCGAGGCTGCACGCACAGAATAAACATTTCCCTGGAATGGTTGTCTTGCGCAACGTTGAACGACACCGTCCAATGCTACTTGGACTCGAAGCGGACATTTCAGCTGTGATTTCTCCCAAGACAAATTCCGGGCTGACTGACGTCTCGCCTAAAGCATGGGAGTTCCTAGCAGGGTCCCAAGACAGCAAGCTGCAGGTCGCTTTCAAGGGTCCGTGCTTGGCTAAGCAAGCCGGCAAGCAGTTGTGTGGTGCAACGGTGCAGCGTGCAGTGGGAGAGGATCCAAAGCCGAGCCTCGAGACGGCCCGCATAACTCCACGTCGAGCCCGACCATCGATCCCATCCCCTTTTGACATTGAGGACATCGCATCAAGCCTCCCCCGTCCCGTTCAATCGCATCGAATCCCACTGCGACGTTTCTCCATTCCAACACCCACACGGACAAAGTTACCAGCCTGTTCCATAATGTCGGCCGTCTGCTGAGTCCACGACCACCTGAGCATCAACCCCCCTTCTCTCCCGCGTTCCCGGCGCGGACCCTCATGGGTAATTCGGCTCTCGCGTCCAACACGCATCGGCCTGACTGTCCAATTTCACAACCCGCTGACAAACCGCTGGTTTAATCCGACGACCGACCCGGTTCTTCACTCTGGCCATCACGACGAAACGACATCTAAGATTCACGAGCATCTACACCCAAGATGTCCTCCTCCACGGCTTCCGGCTTCCTGGGCCGGTCGAGTAGCAACAACTCGAACATGCGCGGCCTCGTCCAGTTCATCGCAGACCTGAGAAATGCGAGAGCCCGTGAGCTAGAGGAGAAGCGCATCAACAAGGAGCTGGCCAATATCCGGTGAGCACGCACGCGGCTCCGCGACTCTGGTCGCGAGACCACCCCTTTCCACGTCCCAGTGTCTTGCTGACCACGAATGCTGTCCACAGGCAAAAGTTCAAAGGTCCGCGACCCCCGCCGTCAGCAACACATTCCACGCGATCACTCGGCTAACTCGAAGCAGATGGGAGCCTAAGCGGCTATCACAAGAAGAAATATGTCTGCAAGGTGCGCATTGGAAAGAAAGTCTCCACGCTGTGTAAGGGAATCGACTGACGGTCGGGCCTAGCTCTTATACATATACATCCTTGGTTGGAATGTTGATTTCGGCCACCTCGAGGCAGTCAACCTCATTTCGGCGAACAAGTACTCTGAGAAGCAGATCGGGTACCTCGCCATGACCCTGTTCCTCCACGAGAAACACGAACTGCTCCATTTGGTCGTCAACAGCATCAGGAAGGACCTACTCGACCACAATGAACTTTTCAATTGTCTGGCCCTGCACGCGATAGCAAATGTTGGTGGTAGAGAAATGGGAGAGGCTCTCAGCAGCGAAGTACACAGGCTGTTGATATCACCGTATGATCCACCACTGCCGCAGTTATGACCAGAGCTGACTGGAGGCGCAGGACTTCTAAAGCCTTTGTCAAGAAAAAGGCAGCACTCACTCTTCTCCGGCTGTACAGGAAGTATCCAGACATTATCCAACCGCAGTGGGCTGAGCGAATCATCTCTCTGATGGACGACATGGATCTGGGAGTTGCGCTGTCCGTCACGTCTCTCGTCATGGCCTTGTCGCAAGATAACCTGGATCAATACAGAGGAGCCTATGCCAAGGCCGCTGCCCGGTTGAAGAGAATACTGATCGACGGAGACTATGCTGCCGACTACCTTTACTACAAGGTGCCTTGCCCTTGGATCCAGGTGAAGCTTTTGAGGCTGCTTCAATACTTCCCGCCTTCAGGTTCGCAATCCGATACCGTTAGCCCTCGCTGGAACGAAAACTGACAGCCTGCACAGATGACAGCCATGTACGAGAGATGATCAGGATGTCTTTGCAAAAGATCTTGGATCTGGCTTTGGAGACCAACAAAAACGTCCAGCAGAACAATGCGCAAAATGCTGTCTTGTTTGAGGCCATCGACCTGATTATCCACCTAGAAACCGAACAAGCCCTGATGCGACAAATATCCCAAAGACTTGGTAAATTCATTCAGTCGAGGGAGACTAATGTTCGGTACCTCGGTCTGGAGGCAATGACGCATCTTGCGGCACGAGCAGACACATTAGACCCCATCAAGCAACACCAGGACATCATCATCGGCTCGCTCAAGGATCGAGACATTAGTGTCCGGCGGAAGGGGCTCGACCTGCTTTATAGCATGTGCGATTCTTCCAACGCACAACCGATTGTGGCAGAGCTGCTGCACTACCTGCAGAATGCCGACTTTGCCATCCGGGAAGAAATGGTGCTGAAAATCGCCATTTTGACCGAAAAGTATGCAACAGATGTGCAGTGGTACGTCGACATCTCCCTGAGGCTGATCGCAATGGCTGGTGATCATGTCAGCGACGAAGTATGGCAGCGTGTCATCCAGATTGTGACAAACAACGAGGAACTGCAAGTGTATGCATCCAAGAACGCCTTGCAATACATCAAGCAAGATCATTGCCACGAGACGCTCGTCAAAATAGGGGCATACATCCTCGGAGAGTTCGGCCATCTTATTGCTGAGGACAAGGGTTGCAGCCCTATTGAGCAATTCCTAGGGCTGCATGGCAAGTTACCAGCCTGCTCTTCTAGCACACGTGCCATGATTTTGTCCTGTTTCGTCAAATACGTCAATCTTTTCCCGGAGATTAAACCACAGCTTCTTCATGTCTTCGATATCTACAGCCATACGCTTGACTCGGAACTTCAGCAACGAGCATGCGAGTATCTTACTCTGGCCACCCTGCCAACGGACGACCTTCTCCGGACGGTCTGCGACGAGATGCCTCCGTTTCCAGAGAGGCAATCAGCTCTACTGTCTCGCCTGCACCAGAAGCATGCGAATACTAGTGATAAGCGTACCTGGGTTGTTGGTGGGAAGAGCGCGAATTCTGACGCTCAGGAGCTCAACATGGCCAAGAACCCAGGGCTCAAGAGGACTTTCAGCACGCAGTCCCAAGCTAACGGCAACGGACATGCCAACGGTTCAAATGGTTCCAACGGCCAGAAGGCCGCTAGTGACCTTGCTGGCCTCGATATGGCGAATCTGGGCTCCGCGGAACCCAAGACAAAACCGCCAAACCTGGCCAGCGCGGCTCACTTGTCCCCGGGATGGGAGAAGGGCTTCAACCGTTTGCTGCTCAAAGCCGACGGTATCTTGTTCGAAGACGGCCAGATCCAGATCGGTGTTCGATCCGAGTACCGAGGCCAGATGGCTTGTCTCATAATGTACTTCATGAACAAGACCCCTACCATCATGAGCTCGTTTACCACGACTCTGGACCTGGACGAGAGCGACAAGGGCAACTTGACGTGGGACATCAAGGGCCTTCCCGATACCACGATATCACAGGGCAACCAATGTCAACAGGTCATCATGTTTGAGGCGAAGAGAATGTTTTCGAAAAGCCCCACGATGCGGATCAGCTACCTCGCCGGGGCGCTACAAGCTCTTACCTTAAAGCTGCCTGTCACCCCTCACAAATTCATGGACCCAGCTGAGCTTACAGGAGAAGACTTCTTCAAGAGGTGGAAGCAGATTGGCGGGGCTCCAAGGGAGGCACAGAAGATTGTCGGATTGGCCCCTGGTAGCCGCGACAGAGAGATGACGGACAGCTCCGTGCGCTCTGTTGTGACTGGTTTCAGGTGGGGTATACTCGATGGTGTCGACCCTAACAGGAAGAATCTTGTCGGTGCGAGTGTGATGCATACGTCGGAAGGCGGCAAATTTGGGTGTCTGATGAGGTTGGAGCCCAATTTTAGCACACAGGTAAGATTGCCCGAAGCCTCTGTGCGTACGACCCCCACGAACAAAGCTGACTTGTGCAACAGATGGTTCGTCTCACAATCCGGGCTACCGATGAGACTGTGCCCCCAATAATGTTGAAATTAATGGAGGAGAGAATCGGAGCCGGAGTCTCGACTCTACCGGAGCCCCTTCTCGGACCAACGCCAAGAGAGATATCTGATTCTTTTTCTAATATCATGGTGCGGGAATGATAGCCAAGGGGGCGGCCAAGCAGTATATAGTAGCACGTTGCTGTGTTGCAACATGTTGAATTACGTCGAGTTCACCACAATCGAGCGAGCATGGGGGCGTTTTCGGACAGCATTGGCAAGGGAATTTCCATTCCGCTTCTCTGACTGAGAAGGTGGCGTCGATGGGAGCGGTGCCCTGGTTTTGGCCGAGATGCACTACGCTGCGACGACCGGACCAGGTGCATCCTTCCACACGGGCAAAGACAGTATGTTGGACATACGGAGAATTTAATAGCAAATTGCCCGTCGCTTTCGGCGATCGTCTAATCTCAGAAACGCCATGACCATTTTTGTGCATTCAGCTTCCTGACCTTGTGGCCGAAGCCATTTTTAGTATCCAATGCCGTCTGTCATGCTCGCCCCCGCCCGGAGTTCCTCACCACCAGACTCGCCCATATCCTAACACATCTCTCTCTCTCAATCCGCCTGGATCTACCTCACACGAGGATCTTGGCCTCGGACTTGGGGCCCCTCGTCCCGAAGATGGTGCTGCCGACCCTGACCTCGCTGCTGCCCAGGGCGATGGCGCCCTCGAAATCCTCGCTCATGCCCATGCTCAGCTCCAGCGGGGCCGCCTGCTCCTCGCCGTCGCCGCCGCCTGCCCTGGCGGCCAGCAGGTCCGCAAGCTCGGCGACGACGAGGTCGCGCTGCTCCCTGAGGCGCACAAAGTCCTCGTTCTCGTTCTCGGGCGTGGTGGCGACGCTCCGCGCGATGGCGCCGATGGTCATGAAGCCCAGCAGGTTCAGGTGCGGGCACTCGGCCAGGACAAGCCTGGACAGGGCCACGACGTCGGCGCCGGGGGCGACGCCCGACTTGCTCTCCTCGCCCGAGGTGTTGACCTGCACGTGGACGTTGAGCCTGGGGACGGGGCCCTGGTCCTGGTCCTGGGCGGAGGATGATGAGGAGGAGGAGGCGATGAGCTCCCCGCGGGCCTTGTTGAGCAGCTGGGCCTTCTTGGCGCTGTCGACGCTCGACACGGCGAAGAGGTTCGGGATCTTGGCCAGGGTCTTGCAGTGCGTCGACTGCAGGCCCCCGATGAAGTGCCACCGGATGGAGCGCGGCAGCAGCTCGGCCTTCTGGCCCAGCTCCTGGGCGTAGTTCTCGCCAAAGTGCACGTGGTTGGCCGGCCCGCCGTGCAGGGCGAGGATGTCGTTGGCGGGCTTCAGCTTGGACACAGCCACCAGCCTGACCTGCGAGGGCGAAGCGTCAGTCTCTGCTGCTCGTCTGGTAATGTCCCCCACCCCTTAATGAAACGTTTCCCGTGCTTTCTTTCCTGCCCCCGTTCAAGGACCAATACTTCGGGTTGACCCCGACCGGCCCGGCCTGCACCCACAGGACCTCAGGCGGCGGCGGCACAACGCCCCAAGGTGAGACGAGACAGGATGGCTCGAGGTTGCAGTGGAGTGGTGCGTGTGGTGCTTGTGCTGCACGCACACAAACTTACATTACGGCCCTTGGCCACAGCGGAAATCCTGTGCTGCACATCTTGCAGCTGTGAGACGAGAGCCTTGGCTCTGACGGCATCTACCTTCATCTCTGTCTCGGTCATGCTTGTGCCGATCGACACCCTGGCAGGATGGAGGGCTGCAAAGTTTAGAGTCCGGGGTCGTCTGTAATCTTAGTAAGTGGCAAGTAGCAGTGTAGATAAAATCGGGGTTGGGCTGAGAGTGCTACGGCACACACTTGTCTTGGAAAGTATAATGTTCTTGTATTGGTTTTGCATCCTGGAGCGCATGAGCATGCAGTAGTGCCTCTCATGTTCCCGTCGCCGAATTCGACGAGTGGGGCGGGCACTAAAGACACACCCCCTTTCAGTCTATGTCTTACTCGGGCGTTACATACCGAGTGAGTGACATGAATTCGAACTGGCAGCAGTGAACCTCATGGAAGCTTCCAGTCACTCTGTTGGATCTGATTCGTTGCCTGTGAACTCCAATCTGAGTCACCACCTGCTACAGTCTGTTTCAAGAGACTGTAGCCGGTCTCTAATGGTTGGAGTGGTTACAATTCCCGACAATACATGAAATACAGACTGTGGGTATGCAGCACTCATGCATACTCATCAAACAAATTTAGCAGAACCGGCCCAGTTTACCTGCCGCTAGTGGAAGGTATAGCTAATTGGATCTAATTTTCACTACTTGCCACATCCGATATTCGAATACTTCAAAGTAAGGACTGTTATGATTGAGTCACAGCGTAAAGTCTTATCCTTCATGCCGCTTCCTGTGAGCACTTCAAAATATCAACACCTGTCCACCATAACATCGCAAACTTGAGAATTACAGTGTAGGTGGTTTCTACCACAGCTTTGGGGCACCTGGGCAGTTCACAATGAGTACACGCTCAGAAGGGCTGCCTGCAAAGGTATTGGAAGGGCATCGACCAAATCTGATAAAATCTAAACTAAGGTCTTACTCAACTGTCGATTGGTTACAAGATTTCTAGATGATAGATTGAATCGAGGTAAACATTATTAAAATGAGGCAGCTCCCGGAAAACATGTCGCCTCTCTCTCTAGATTGGTGACTTCAGGAGGGCCAGAAGGTGTCTGTGTAGACCGTTCGATGTGTCTGAGACTGATCGTTTTTTAAGTTTCTGTTTGAAGCACACGTTGTGCAGAGGAAAGACTTGCCTTGCAAATCATTGCGCCCTGCCTGTTGACAAATCCAAGTCGCCTTTGGGCACTTGCAGTTTCGACTTTTCACACCACACGGTGGCTGTGGTTTGCCTCTCAGCCCTTCAAACCAAATCGAAGCACGCTCATCTGATCGTTGCCTGAAAAACCCATTTCCCCTTTCTACCCCCACTTACAACAAGCAAAACTGTCAACAACCACTACACAGACGAGTGCAACAACACCGTCTGTCACCATACAGAAACCTACCACACCCCAGCCCAGCAGCACCAGAAACACATCTCCAGACTCGGGTAAAGCAAACAAGATGGCATCAGGAAGTGAAACTGCAGGAAAAGGCCCTACCCAGCCACCTGCTGAAAGTCCAGATCCACAAACTCCACCAGCCAACAGCGCACCAAACCCGCAGTCGAATGCTCCTGTGTCGTTGATACAGACCTCAGAGATGCCCAAACCACCAGCCCAATCCAGCAGCATGTCACAATCACCCCCGCACGTATCCAACAATGCCGAACTGCATTCAGGCAACTATGAAAACGCACCAGAGCTGCGACGTGAGTCTTGTTTAACAGCAAACCAGAAGAACACTCAGAATGTCCCAAAATACAGACCCTGCCTGCTCAGGAACGCCTCGTCAGCTCCCTCCGAAACCACCAAGCCGCCGACCCCACCACCGTCCAGTCCACCAAGACGGTCCCCAACTTGTGCTGGCTCAGCGGCATGCGAAGATAACATCCTATCAACTGAATCCACCGATGGCAGTCAGTCTCTAGATGCTTACGACAGAAGCATCATAGCAGCAACCGCGACTCTGGCCTATCTTCAAAGCAAGTTTGGCAAGAGAAACTACACGCCTGTTCGTGAAGACAACAGAAGCGCCATCAAGGTCAAGGAGTTGACAAAGCTTTCAAAAGGCTTGTTGCGTGTTCCTGGCGAGACGATCGCTACGTCTGCAGGCATTTTCCAAAACGAGATTCGCCTGGTGATCGCCCATGACGGCGGCGATGGGATGCTTCCAGAGATGGGCTTGCCTCAAGGAAGACAGCCTGAAAAGTGAGTGCCCATTGACGCTGTACAATTTCATCGAAGCTAACAAAGTGGCTCAGTATTCTGTTCCAAGCGATCAAGGAAGTGTGCAGCGACCCCCGCAGCTACAGAGGAACGGCTTATGCCCAGAAACACCTCACCAGGTTACAGAACATCATCGCAGGCAATTTCAAGATGAGTGACGACGAAGATGACCAGGAGCTGAAAACTCCGAACGATATTCGTTTTGCAATTCGGAGTTGTCTCTCTGTTTCCAGATTCCCCCTTTTTTGGCACGAGGCGAGGATCGCTTTGAAAACCGATCGCGGCATTTAGGCAATACCGATGAAGACCGAACACACATATCAACTTCGGTCTGCCATCGACTTTTATCGCGAAAACTCGGACCAGATACAAAAGGAACATCGCGGGATACTTTATGTGCTTACTAGTATTGAATCAGCACCATTTACTGTGCATCCTTTGCGGATGCGTCTCTGGAGCCAACAACCCCGAACTACTCGCGCATCAGAACTTAGCGAGCTGGAAGATCAGCACAAGAAGTGGTTTTCTGACTGCGAGTTGAATATGACTGCTGCAAAAGACAGTCTTGATGACCTCGACCGAATTCAAGACCGGATCTATGATCTTTGGCTGACAACAGACAGTGGTTTCCACAATTTGCCCAAGACCACGCGATTTCGTTCCGATGCAGACCCAGCTGTAACAGATCCACGGGACGCGTTGAAAGCAGCACAGAAGTCTCTTGAGCAGGGACCAACCACAGAAAAGATTACTTCCTACCTGCACACAATGGCGTTGCTGATCTACTCATCCAGGAAGGCTCTGGAATACCTTGCACGAATGTTTTCCCTCTGGACAGATATCGGCAAAACCCACCGTGGAGAACTGTTCCGAGAAAGTGACACAAGGCGAGAGGCTTTGGAGTGTTCTTTAGCACTTTTCCGGGCACAATCCACATGGAACGCAGTGATGATGTGCCCGTGGACCGTCGCATGCATCATTCACCTACTTGCGAACGACGGTGTGCCGACAAAGCGAGAAGGGATGAAGGATGCAGAGAGTGAAGACGAGGGAGACGACGTGCAAACATTGGACAAAAACACAACCAGGCCGACCAGATCGGCTGCAGTGTTCGCTGCGATCGACAGTATACGAGTACAGCACATGTTGGAGGGCTGCTTCAGACTCGACGTTGTCAGGCGTCAAGAGAACCATATGTGGCCGATCATAAAATCATTCACAGGCTCCAATGGCCAAAGGCGTAAGAAGTCTGTGAACATCAAATTTGTCTCCGATGTGAGCGGACATGGGATTGAAGAGTCGGATGTGATCCAAATCATCCGTGAGTATTGGAAGAGGGAAGCTTCTTCCAACACTTGTTCATTGGTTCGGAGAGGATTTGAGCTCCTTTCAAAGCTTGCAGACACATCAGCATTGTCAGAGAACCATCCGCACATGAACCTGAGCCGTCCCAGAGCACATTGCGAATGCATCCTTGCGCAGCATTGGATGGCCAAACGACAACGCGTTCACCAAGCATTTCCACCCATCGGAGTATCACACTATGCATGCATGACTTGCGAAAATTTCTTGAGGGCAGTGTTGAGACACGTCTGCAAGCGACGCTTTGGCTCCCTCGAACGAATGCCACATGGAACATCAGATTCGTTTCGTCTCTGCATGGTACCCGAACAGTCACCAACAGAGGTCAAGGTGGCAGTTGCTGACGACTTGTTGTGTACATTGGAACGGGAGTTGAGAGATGACGTAATCCAGTTTCTCCTGAACCAACAACTGAGCGCTGGCGCAGAAGGCGAGCGAGACGTTGACAGTGACAGCGACATCGACATCGACAGCGACATCGACAGCGACATCGACAGCGACATCGACAGCGACATCGACAACTGACATCGACAGCGACGGCGATCGCCGAGAATCCGATGGGGACATTCTCTTCGATAGCGATACCGACTCACAATTGTCACTTGGCATGCCTGAACGAGATGAACGCATGGAGATCCTTGCAGAAGAAGACTCAGAAGAAGACTCAGGAGAAGACTCTGAAGGGGATTCAGACGAGGACTATCATTAGCTATTCCTGCTTCGGGGTGACACAAGTGAAGGGGTTCAAGCTGCTCAATATGATCGAATGTGTATAAACAATACAACAACAAATAGGTAGCATCCACATGACCGCAACCATGTATTCCTCTGTAACAGGATATTAATTCAGAATCGTCGTACAAGGCCGTCCGTTGTGTGATGATTTCTACGCCTATCATCGGGCTGGGCCTAATTCTCCGACCGGGGAGGTAAGAGCTGCAGCTAACAAGGCCGCTGCATCTAGAATCTGGAACACTCCTTCAGCCCTTCAGCCTCAACTTGACACCCTGGAACGGCACTAGCCACAAAAAACCTTAATCCTGCTGCGTCGACCCCCTTCACCGCGGCACTGGTCGGTCACTGGTGCAAAAATGCCTTGGGCCTCGATCCCGTCTGTCATTGGACGAGTGATTAGGTACAACAGAGCACAGTCTATATATGTTGCGGCCAAGTACCCCCTCAGTACTCGGTAGACATGGTGAACCCCCCAGGCCAGAGAGGCACAGTAACACTGAAAGCCACCCACCCCCGCCAGCCCGATGAGATAGCGTAGTATATGCTAACAACAACCTTCCCTGAACCGAGCCCAATCCTGGCCAAACCCCGGCCCCGAATCTGTTGTTTTCCTGCGAGGTCGATCAGTGCCGTGTGAGCGTGCGTCTCCAGTCCCCTGGATAAAACCATACCGTCGCATCCCACCGGGGAACGCGAGCCTCCCAGGGGGGGGGGGGGTCTCGAGGGTGGCAGCAACCGGAATGCTACTGTATGGGGCTGAAGATTCAGCCGCCTATGCTGTGTTGTGTGTGCCCAAAAGGATGCCGGGGCACACCCATGTCACGCGCCACAGGACTGACTAAATGACTAACATGTTATGTTATATACACTACGAGCTGCCTTGGACAAGCCCCCCGGCGCAGGACGTTGGGATTCCGGCAGGTGTCGTCTCAGCCTAGAAACACATAAAAGATGGGCAGAGTTTTTCTGACTTGCCCTCTGCCGGGGTGCGAGAGCACACGCAATGCGGCTCTGGCACCCATCTGACCGCGGGCTCGATCGCGCCCAACGACTCGTTCGCCTTTTGAGTGAGGGTCAGTGGGTGGCTGCTTGACGGGCGCCGACCGCCTCATGTGCGATCCATCCGCCGTGCAGCCCAGCCGGTGCGAAGGTTGTGACACTTTTCCACGGATGGCCGGGAGTTGAAACCCCAAGAGAGAAGAACAACTGCACTAAACATCGGGCGAAGAGCGCGAGACAACTGGGGTTTTCCAAAATAGTTTGATTCCCGACTTCCTCTATTGCGGGTCTGGTGATAGTTTCCCGTGTTATACCATCTGTTCCCCACAGCCGCGAAGAGGAAGAACATTCTCTAAGCTGGGTGGGCAGGCTGGGCCAAGTCAAGTAGTAATAGTGCGAACATAGCCTCTTCTAACAAACGAAGACAATCGCCTTTTTGTCCCGCGATGCCACGCAACCAGGTACACGCGCAAATTTGTCGCATGTAAAATCCCAACCAAACCAACAAAAGCCAGAAAAAACCCCGCGCGATGTGCTGATACTCCCCGCAAACTTTGAAATGCAGATAACCCCCGTGTGGCCCTTGAAACGCCGTTTTCTCGACATCGCTGTTCCCGCTCCTTTCTACTGCCCGCGACGTGACAGACTGCCAACTTGATATGCAAGCTGAGAAATTCAAATATTACAATGCTGGGGTATTAGGAGCCGGAAAGGAAATTAGCAGCTGGTGACAATTGAATATGAAAATGTTCCCTTCCTCTCCAGGGTAGGCGCGGGCGTGATCGAAGTCGTCGTATAAGTCTGATCCACAACACCATGAACTGCTCGGGCAGAGGCGTTTTCGGGGGAAGATAGGTGCCTCCGGTGTGTTCTGGCCGAGGCGGACGAGCCGAGACCACAGCGCTTTCTCCTTCGGACGGCGGTCGTCTTACTCGATGTCCATCTCGTCTGGATCTTCTTCCAGATAGGCCAGCTGGGCCCAAACCCTCCAGTGCAGGATACCGAGGTGGGCCAACCGCACGGCCATGTCCTCTACGAGCTCTTGCAGGGCTCCTTCTTCCCTCGACGTCTGTCCCTCCTCGGAAGTCATTGAATGATCGCAATCGCCGTCATCCCCTCGTGCGGATCCCGAGCTTCCCATCCGCCCACCAGTTGCAACAGAAAACAGTGCGACGCCGCTCAGGCTTCTGAAGTCTTTCACCCGCCCGCTGAGCGATCTCATGATCCTGCGCTGGAAGGCAGCCTCTACAGACTGATACAGATCGCTGTTCATCTCACAAAGATGCTGCGCAAGTTTGGCCTCGAATCGAGGCAAGAAATCCTGCGGAGCGTTCGTGTAGCGGAGGATCTGTATCGCAATAGAAGGGACCAGGCCTTGCCATCGCTGCTGCGGTCTCTGGTTCTGCGGAGCCGTGTTCAGTAGCGCAACCAGCGAGTCGTATACCGTGTTGTCCTTGTCGGTCTTTGACTCGGCGGTATCGGCTGAGGTGGGTGGCTGGAGGGTGATGTAGCCAGAGCTCCGGGGCGATGAAGTCGTGGAGCCGCAGGCGGAGAGGGTGAGGCTCGAAGGACGCGATGGCGGTGTGTTGAAGAAGCTGAAGTCGCCCGAGTTCCTGTTGCTGTGGACGCTGGCTTCTTCATCCGCCACATACGACGGAACCGACGTTGGCGGTGGAACGAATGACGAAGTGACAGAAGTGATCCTCGACACGCGGTCCAGATCATCATACAGCCTCATGCATACCTCTAGGTTGATGGCGTCGAGCATATCGGAACGGAGCTTGATTATGCGCTCCTCGTCGAACAGGAAGGTGTTTGGAATGGTCTCCTTAGCTGTCGACGGAAGGATCAGCTTGGCCAAAGCCGCAAAGAATGCAGCTGATTCCCCAAAGCTCCGGGAGTCCTGGGGTGCCCCCGAGTTACACCGCAACGCCTCCGCGTACCACAGCCGCGCCCCACTGATGTCCAGCCTGTTCGCCGCAATCTTTTTGTAGAAGAACCGCTGCTCAAAGTGCACAGTATCTTCGATCAGCATCGGCCTGAGACACCGTATCTGATGGTTTGCGACGTCAAGCTTCATCGCCTCTAGGACGCTCAGCAGGCTCCGCATACCCTTCACGAGCTCCGCCATGTCGTTGTTGCGGTTGCCGTTGGAGAGTTCACTGTACATCTCATCCACCCACTCATCACGCATGGGGGCACAGTGGAGCTTGAGGACACCAGACAGCCAGGAGGCAACCTTTTCCAGATCTGCCATACCCTGGTTGAATTGTTGCATCAGAAGCTCCACATTGAAACCCTCGTGGAGGAATTCACGGTCTCGTTGTGGCACCAGCGTCTGGATGATCTCCTTGACGGACTTCAGTAGGATGGGCAAGCACCAGTCGGCGCCGGCGGGGAAATCCCTTTTAAATGCTTCCCGGTCTACCACAAAAGAAGTAAGCTGGTCACGGAGCGTCGTCCAGAATTGGTTTGCCTTTTCCTGCTTCCTTCGCCCTTTGTCCCCGTCCAGATTCGGTCGAAAATGGAGTTCCGGATCAAAATTGATGTCGTGTCGGAGTTTGGGATTGTGTATGATCTTGCTGACGTCCAACTCGCTCAGCGTTGCCTTGGTCACAGGTGGTTCGAGCGGTCGGGGTGGGTGAGAAATGTGGCTCCTTGGCTCGGGCGTCCTCGTGGGAGCCAACTGACGAGCCGGAATACTCTCGGATGGTATTAATGGACATGACACCACTGATGGTGCCGAGGACGCCGATGTATTTGACGTCTGGGATGTTTCGGATTCTGATCGTGGGTGCTGTAGTACATGGTCTTCCGGATCGGTTGATGTCGTACTTATTGTGTCCACTAATCTCTCTGCTGGCGCGGTCTCATTCTGAGATTCCGATCTCGAGTGTTGCGAAATGTGCCCGCCGGCGCCTTGGTCGGCCATATCTCCTATTAGCTTCCCCAGTCCAGCTGGTCTCGTCACTGCGTTCAAGATGGTGACACCGGAATCAAGAATCGCACAGTGGGAGAACTGGTGTCAGTCTGGTCTGATGTCCGCCCTGGGAGATCGACGGGAAGACAGAAGAATATCGAGGACGAATATTACAGTGCAGGCCTTCGTCAGGAAAACGTGGCTGTGGAAACAGTAGCACGCGGGTCAGCCATACGGTTTCTATTGCAACAGGTTTGTAGACGGGCGAGCTCTGAGTGCCAGACTAATGAGATCTCATGCAGCGGTTGGCCGCAGGAGTGCCCTCTCGTGCCCTGGAAACCTGCAGGCAGGTAATGAGCGCCGAGGAGTAGAATGGCGTTGTGTTCTCCAAGCACAAGAGAGAGCAGACAGGCGGGAGGCTATGTACTGACCTGCAGTGTCACAAAAAGAGTCGAGTATTCGGCGATCACTATCCGCAGCTCAACTTGGTCGCCGTGGTCCGTAATTACGACAACGCAAGAGGCGCAATTTTCCGATCTTTTCGAAGCGTCGAGGTTGGCTCGTGTCGTCTGGGAAGCAACGTGGTCCACGAGTAAGGCAAATTAAACTGTTTGCAGAGGCCGATGTAATTATCGGAAGGGGGAGAAGGGGCGATGAACCGGGCGGGTCTGGTCCGGCTTGTAACAGAAGCAGTGTTGGTATGGCTGCGGGAGCGTGCGGAACAAAGAGCAGGAAACCGAGCCCGGATGGAACGAAGCGCTGGTCCCGTTGCGACTCAAGCCAGCCGACTTTTCAGGGCAGGAGGCTTTAAGTTTTTGGTGTGCGAGGCGGCTGTCCGTGCAATGACGGCGACTGCCCCTGAGTGCTCCTAGGGGTCAAGGCAGGGCGGGTTTGAGGCGAAGTTGACTATCCCCACGGGATGGAAGCAGCCACGGGAGTACGGACGGGAATTCTGGTGTCGGACCCTGGGTTGGAAGGAGGCGGCTTGCAGATTGAACGGAAGTAATGTTTAGAGTAACACAGGGTCACTCATATACACTCGGACTGACTGGCACACTTCAGACGGAGCAGCGATGGGTTGGTCGAGCGTGAGGGTGCCCGGATAAGGCAAGTCGAAGACGGCGTAGGCGTGTCAAGTATCCGTGGGTGCTCTCTTGGTAGACTAGGTGTATAGTCGATGCTGAAACCGCTCTAGGAGACAGGCAGCCGGAGTAAGGAGGGAAAAAGAGGAAATTCAGTCAAAGAGAGTGACACAGGTGGAATGAGTGGATGAGGTATCCGTGGGTTATAAGATGTTCGGTAAGGCAAGCTAAGCGGATGGGGCCCCAAGGTAAGGGCGGAAAGGGAAGGCAAGGAAAGGAGTCGAGCAGGAAAGAAAAAAAAAAGTCAGTCAAGCACGAAGGCGAAATGGAGAGTATCAGTCAGAATGGAGGAGGAGGAAAGGGAGTGCAGGAGAGTGCATGCATGGCATTGCATTGCATTGCGTAGCGACAGGAAAGGACAGGCTGATGGGCGAGCAAGGGAATGGCCTCGATCCAGTCAGTCAGTCTGGATTCACCTGTACTGTACATGCCTCGTGCCGGGCGTACCACTGGCGTACCCATGGGTACAGTCAGGGCGGCCGTATCGCAGCATATGGCACTGTCTGGGCATAATATGGTACCTGGACGTGTACGAGCCCACCCGCCCACCGCCGAGTGGTCCGAGCTAGGCGGTACATGCCTTGTTCGTCTGGTCCGGTTACAGGATGCGTGCCTGTGTTTGTGGATGCGGCGTGTATTGGATTCTAATTAGTAAATGACGACCCGGGCCCAAGCACCAGGGAAAACCACGGTGCCAGGGAAGCCAGGGCAGCCAGGGCAGCCAGGCTGGCAAAGGGCGCTGGGCAGGGCAGGCCGGGACAGGGCAGGTCGTGGTAGGGGGGGGGGGATTGGAAAATGAAAAGCTGCGTCGTCAATGCGCGCACACCCCCCAGTCCCCACCGACCTGAAGGGACCCCAGCCGAGATGTAACCCTCTTGGTCGCCTTGCCCGCGACCTCCCCTGCCGGGCTAACCACATTTCAACCTCAGATCCAGGAACCTGGGGCTTGGGCGGGAGGAAGCAGAGGGATAGGATGGGGAAGCAGGGGGTGGGCCAGCTCGGCCAGGCACAGGCACAGGTACGGTGCAAAAGGCGCCGTCTCCCCCAGGACAAACCCTCAACGTCGTCGTCGCTACTTGTGGTACATATGTCCCGACGGGATGAGAGGGCTTGATCGCCGTGGCACTTGTTTGGTTGTGGAGCCGCAGGCGGCACATGGGCCCCATCCCACAGCACACTAGATGCGGTGGGCTGCGGTGCTGGCTGGGCAGCGGACCGTGGACTGCGCTCGTGACGGGCGTCCTGATTCTGGTACTGGTGCTGGCACGTGCGAGCAGGCGAGGCGAGGCGAGGCAAGGGCCCAACCTGGGTCACGGTGCCTGATGAGCTGGTAGGCGGGATGGGGACGTGGATGTGGGTTGAGGATGGCAATTCCACCAGCTGCGAGGCAGGCGAGGGCAGCCAGGCCGGACCATGATCTTCGCCGGGCTGGCGCTGGTCGACGACTGTCCCATGGGATGGAATGGATGCGCAGGATGCTTGGAACGCAACGCAATGGTGGCTTGCGGACCAACTGGTGCGTCCCTTTGGCTTTCCCTTTGCACAGATGGCCCACCGAAGAGCTCTCGGTCCGCGCGAGCCACGGCGTTAGCCTCTAGGTAGGGACAGCTAGGCCCGACCCGATCGAGAGAGCAATGCAGGCTAATAATACCGTATACTGTGTAATGCCATGGAAAGGTAATGAGTGTCATATGCTGCATGCAGTAATGGTAATGTGATGTGCATCGAGGATGAGGCCCGAACGTCGGCTGGGTCAGTCTGGGGGTGGTGTGATGGTGGTAAAGGTTTACGGTGGTGGTGGAGGTGGAGGAAGGTGGTGGTGGCATGAGAGATTCCCTTCCTCGGCCCCTTCCCAGTCTGGCAATTGGAGGCTGATGTCATTCGAAATGAGGCTGTCCAAGCAGCCCAGCTGTGTTGCTTTGACCCCCCACGGAAGTGGGCGTGGGACTCAGCTGAGCAACAAGCCATCATTTCTCTCCTCGGTAACAACGCTGGGGGTGCATTAGGATCAAGCACTTTGTAGGCAGCCATTATGGTTCATCATCCTCCATCATTTTTTAATTGATTTTTTTTCTGTCTTTTTCTTTGTAGGTAGTCATGAGGGGCCCCCCTTGCAACGCACATTGCTCAAAGCCCGCCCTGAGTCGCAGTGCTCAACCTGCCAGTTGTAATACATCTCTCAACGTACCACGTAGACTACCTCGTACCACCCACTCCCTGCACGTCCCGTCTCGCTCATTCTCAGAAAACAAAAGACAATGAGAAAGAGAAGGAAGCAGATGAAAAATCGAACACGGCCCCCGCCGACCCTAAAACAAGAAACGTTCCAGAGAAACGAAGAACGGGCCTGGCCGGTGCTGATGCTGATGTTGGTGCTGATGGCTGATGCTGATAACCGGGCCGGGGACTGGGATGAAGATGAGTAGATACGATGGCGCCCGCACAAGCCAGCACAAGCCCAAGCCCGCGTCTTGTCTGCATTCCATCCTACTTTTTGTCAACCATTACCTACACGAGCACGACACGGCGCTGCACCGTTCTGCGCCCGCACTCGAATCATGGCCCAACTCCATGCGCTGATCTCTGATAGAATGGACCCGGGCCTGGCCTGGCCTGCTCGACCTCCGACTTCCTGGCCATGACAAGCTCCTCGCCCAGACTGCCAGGACTGCCAGGCTAGGCCACCTGGGTAGAAACTCTGCGAACCACGGCTGGGCAGGGGCCAAAATCTCACTTCCAGCGCATTCCACCCGACACCCAGACACTGCAGAAACCACCTCGGCTGAGGTCATCGCCGCATCTCAACCGCGCCCCTTGTTACTGCCACTGTAACCGTACACCCACAACTGCACGCGAGTCTGATGCCGGTGACTGTCACTATGACTCGATTGGACCTGGGCCACAGACGGTGAACGGCTTGTCCTGGGCCAGGACTCCAGGACTCGGTGGCCACCGCATCCACTGGATTCGCTGGCCCCGAAGCCGGCAGCTCTGGGCTCGACACCATGCAGAGAACCGCAGAAGTACGGTGAGCATGCAGCACGCAGCATTCAGCACGCAGCAACTATGTGTTGTACACGCCCCCAAATCTGGCATGCGCGCCACAGAGGCCTCGTGACCGTTCCCGTCAATGCGACGGAGCCTGCGCTGGACGGGTTGCATTCATTAATCGCCATTTCCGTCGAGGTCCGACCGGACGGGACACCGCATCTGCCCCTACGATAAAAGCTTGGACAATCGCCAAACACTAATGAGGTGCGGGCGGCGACCGTCACATCGGTGCAGCGTCGTGTCCACGATGGTAGTTATTGCCTTCCGCTCTTGTCCGCAGATGTGAGTCGTACTAGTGGCGCCCTCATCCCCGGCGGGGGCCAAGTTGAAGATCCAAATCGAACCTAGACCAGACCGCCTGTGTATTCCTGCATACCTGGGACCCATGGATCGTCTCTAATGATGAGATGCAAGACGCGTGCTGCTGGGATGGCCAATGCTACCGTCACCGTCTTGAACCTTCGCCGCACTGTCACGAGAACTATCACCACGAGCGTGGACGCCTGGAGAAGCTCGTTCTGAGGACCTTTTTAGGCCACGTTCGCCGGGACCCGAAACCAACAGGATCAGAGAGCCATGGGACCGCGCAGATTGCGACCTCGGACGGCTGACGGGAGTTGAAACAGGACATCGTCCCTGTGTAGTATGATACAACTCGCATAGCCTCGCTGGTCTCCAGACGCAACAGCCCCAAGCAGCCCACGCTCAGATGAGGTCTCAGCATATGCTCCCAAGGACCCAAGGGGACAAAAGCAAGCTGCAGACGACGGCCGCCCGTAAGAGTCCACAGCTCGAATATACTAAACGGATAGGGATCAAGGGTTTTTCTCCCAGCGCCCACCACGGACAAGCCCCGTAAGCTGAATAAATCCTCGGATCCAGTTGCTCGGTACTGAGACGCGAAGGCGAATGGGCAGAGGCAAGGAGGCTGCCACCAGGGGTGGTCTGTCGGATTCGGCCCAACCCAGAACGGTAGGACGAGGGCCGATCTGAGGAACGCTCGCACCGTTTGTTTCAATTTCCAGAATCCGCCCTGGACCATGTTGACCGTTGCAGTGTGTGATCTATTTTTTGTTTTGCATTTCGCAGTTTTCGGGCCTGGCCATCCCAGCTTCTTGGTCCGCATTCCTACGGTAGATACGTCTGTACTGCACAGCAACAACCGCAAGGTTCGGCACGTACGGCTTATTACCCACCATCCACTCAGGCCACTGTCCGAGACAAATGCTATGGATGCAGATTAATTGGGTCTCAGGAGTCTGTTCTCCGGTTCCTCCTCCGACCCCTTGCCCGCCGCCGTCAAAACACCTATGCTATGCAGTACGAGCCGGGCATGAACAACAAAGCATTTCGTCCCTGCGGACGTCAAGTGCTACAGTGTGACGGTTGGACACTGTGGCGTGCGTGGTGCGGTGGCTGTGATGGCCCCAGGAGTGCAGCTAGCCGCATCAACGACTGCATCCGCGCCCTCATCTGCACAAGGGCGACACGAGATGCACCGCCGGACAGGGTCAACGACTTCTCCTTCTTCGGCTGGCTCGCCACTGTCTGGAGCCGTGGGAATGGCCTCCCTCGGCACCCACTTGCGTGGCACCAACGCCTGCACTGCGCGTCCAATGGACTGCGCGCGTTATCTGCAGCACGTCTCATAACGAGCGCCGCGGGCCTGGTTGGCCATGACGTCCCTTTAACCAGCCTCAACACCACGCCTCAGATCGCCACCGCCTCTTCCAGTTGCTGGGTGGGGCCAAGAGGAACCCGGCCCTGGACGTGGCCGGCTCACTACGACTGATCCTGGCAGCGGCCATGTGGCATTACAAGGTCGGCGTCGGTATTACCGTGTCGGCCACCCTGCCCTTTCTAATGTAAGTCCGACGCCAATGGTCCAGTGGGAAGTCTCAGAAAGATTATGGTGCAGCCGTAAATTGCAGTCACCTCAAGCACTGCATGGCATAAAGAAGCGACCCAACAGCAGCAGTAGAAACATCATCACACATGACCTCGGGGCGGTGATGGTGGTCTCCTGCCAGCGAACTTTGCATCTTTGGCTCCGACAGTCAACACATGCAATGATCCACCGCCAGCCACAGCTAGTTGTTCAGCGCTTGAAGCCTGCACGTGCATGTTACCCCGCGAAATCAAAAATTCAACTGAGCATCGTCACCCAATCTCTCCGTGACGCCAGGGAGCCAGTAAACGACAGTCGTCAACATCGAATCCACACCTGCCACAGCGCCATCGGTCTAGCTACGTGTTCGCGTCCGGAGCAGAGGCCACAAAATCGTGCATTTTTCGCGCATCAGTCCGTGGTGGCTTTCGGCATGAGGCGGCGATGAACCAATCATCGATAGTGGTGGGGGGTTCGAGCGCGATGGCAAACACGACAATACATTGGCAATGCTGGGAGCCGTCGACTATCACACTGCTCAGCATGGAGTCGTCTTCTGTGACGACTCCTTGACGGTGGCCGTAAAAGCGCTTCAGCCCGCCGCGTACCCGCCGCTCTCTGACCAGCCAAAACTCCGTCGCGTCGTTCTTAGTTTGAACCTTCGTCTGCGTAGGCACGTGGATATGCACAGACTAGGTTTGTCCGTGGTGGTATCCAGACACGCTTCTGCTGTTTCAGAGGTTAGCCAACATGACTATGACGAGAGCAAAAGGGAATTGGCTTCTGTGTCTCAGGGTCGTAACTCATGATACAACTTCTCCGTGGCATATCGGCGCACAGCCGGAGCCGCGCAGCCAGCGCAACATATGAATTACTCCACATTTCCTTGGTCCAGCAGACTCTGCGAAGGTCCTCCCGCCCACGGTTTGTCTTTTGCCTCAGGTATTCACCGATTCGGAACATGCCTAGCGAGTGCGGCCTTGATGATCAAGATGCCCTGACTCGTCCGTGCAGATTTTCCTGGCCCTGAAGACGTTTCATCACCAGGACAGTTCAGCCCAACCAAACACTCAGTCTCTGCTCTACCACTGTGACCTCACCGGCGATTGGAGTTCCAATGCACACCGTCTGCCTGGGAGAAATACGTCACCACCGGCAGGCCATCACCCTTGTGTATGCGCACCTTCGGCGCAATCGGGCAAGGCGTGATACTCCGGAAGGCCCTCGACGCCGTAGGCATCGGAGGGCTTCCTGCTGCAGAAGGGTGACCGTCCCCGGAGGCCCGGATCGTTCCCAGGGTCAGGGGACCGAGGTGTTAAAATTAGCAATCAAAACAACTATGAGGGAGGGGGGTGGGCTACGCTGAGAGATGCCTGGGGACAGTGCAAGCCGAGTAGCTGCAGACCCCCTCCTCTCGACGAGCTAACCCTGCGGCCCCGGGGCGTCCCACTTTGTGAACCCTTCGATTCGGCCTTCTGGAAGGGTTTGACGCATCCATTCCCGCCCCGCTGAGGCTTATCCTGCGGACGCTTAGAATGATCCACACACTCCTGCGTCTTGCGTCTCGACCGCTACTATGAGCTGACCACGCTCTCGGAAACATTGCGCCATTCGAATGTCCGTGTGGCTTTCCCGTCGTTTGAGCCTTCAAGGATCCCTCTCATTCCGGGGGCATTGAGCAGGCGAAGGAGGAGGATTGACGACGTGGTACTAGCGGTGACCACACACACTCGGCCTCGCCTCATGTTGCAACTCCAGGCTGAGCTTTGCAGGGAGGATGCCAGTTGCCGACTTCCATTGGGTCAAATAGCGACGAACCATGTACAGACAACCTAGGACCTCTGTGACAAGGCCGGCTACTGGAGCATCGCGATTGGTTGTTTTGTAAACGGGTCCGCACGCCTGTTGCCGACGCAAAGTTTACGCCTCCTACTTTCACAGAACTCCTGCCTCTATCCAACATCGAACCGATACCAGACGGGCCTCCTTCTGGATTGGAAAGAGGGCCGATTGCTATGCTGTGCCTTACCACAGTCTCTTCATCCGTCTGGATGGAACACGACGGTTCGGAACGTCTGTTTCTGAGAGGAGACTCGATGCTGTGCGAGGAGCGGACAGGGTTACAGCGCGCAGCTTCGCACCGCAGAGGCGACTCCGGTGATACTCGATCGTGCTTTCGCCTTCCACATCTCGAATAACAAACCTCTTACGGGTCATCTACGGACACACAAACCGGTCAGCTCTTGACACTCCGGGCTTTCGCTCAGCTGCATCCCTGGTGTTTGCTCAGTTGACATGGCCAAATAGGCTCCACTGCCTATTTGTCCATTGGCGGCGGTAGAAAGTAGGCCACCACGAGCTGTTACCCACCACGTAAACGGCTGTCCCCGAATGCGAGTACCTCGACCTGACTTCAAAAGACATCAGAAGGGCATCTTGGGGGTTCTACCACTCCATGGTTTCACAACATGACTCTGCCTCGTTATTGTCACTCGATTAAGGCGACTGATACAACGCGCGGTTGCAGTGCTTCAAGAAGGTGAAGCCTTGACGAGCATCTGCAGAGGCGTATCGATGGTCACTCATGACTGTGTTGAATGTGGAAGCTCCTGGCCATCCCGTTGGACAAGAGGCCATGGTGTCACTCGCACGAGCAGCGGGCTGGGGTTTTATGCACATAATCACACGACAGGTGGGTGGACTTGAGACGAAGCCGTCCTAGGTGATACATGTCGTCTGAACGGTGAAAAAATCGTAAAGATTGGGGGCAAAGCGGTCCCATCTCTCGAGTTCACACCAACTCGAGGCGTGTAGTACTGGCAAGCCCATTGCGCATGCCTTCATGCCCAACCACGTCTGTGGGCTTACACTTGCTTCACCCGCCCACACCACCCATGACTAGACTTGAGCAGTGTGCGTGGTGGTAGCAGAAACGCCAACTGGCTCAGCATTCTGGCACGCGGCAGGCGCATTGACGCAGGGCCAAGTCAGGGGGAAGGTGAAGGTATCTTTCAAGTACTTTGTACGGGCTGTAGCCCGTTTGTGTCCAGTTACACAAAGCTTCCGACACTCCCACTTCGCGAGAAGGGACGATGGCCGATGGGCAATGAAGGCCAGAACTCGTTTCTGCCCCCGCGACCAATCATCTTGAACGACTCGTAGACGGTTCAATGAGGACCAGCACCGAGGAAGAATCTTTGATGCCATGCAGACATGAGAGGACACCACGGGACGAGACAGTCGGAGAGGGATGATGACGAGTTGAAGAACATCAGATCTCCGGCCCAATGATAGAATGTGGTTTCGGGACTGGTGTGCCGTAGGCAAGAGGCAAACTTTCTTCGTGCACGTCAAGACAAGACTCAGGGCCACCCTCGCCATGACACATATGTCACGACACCGAGCGACACGCAACGCTCGGCTTGGCCCTGCCTCGGACGACTCCCTATGTACACGATACCCGGCCCTCTCTGGTGTGTCTAATGCTCTCATGTGAGCTCCAGAATGAGAGCACCATAAGCGCCCCCCTCCCAGACTCTCATAGTAGCATCCAAAAGAGACGTGTTGCCTGGCAAGCGTCGAGCCATCATCACACTAGCTGATCGCACAGTCCCCTTCTGAAATCATTACAAACGCCTTCAAGCTCCGTATCGGGTATGCCATTGAAAAAAAATGATCGCGCCGCCAATCGTGTGAACGTGTCGTGCAGCCTCGTCCGCCTATATCATAAAAGACAGCTGGAGCAAGTCAGCAATGTTGCAAGGGCCAACAAGGAAGCCAATATGTGGGGATAATCCTTTTTCTTTCAACTTACAGCCATGCCGGCGCAGCATATACTTATATAGGGGCTTAGGCGCTCCCCTATGCGGGCGGCTTTCCAAAAGACGCCCGTGGGGCCCTCCTTTTTCTTGTCGAGGAAGCTGGGGAACATATCGTGCACGTAGGCGCATGTGCAGATGAGGAGTAGGATGACGAGGAGGAGGGACTGGAAGTTGAAGAGGGCAGACTATGATGCGACGCGGCTGTGGTTAGCATGGCTCTCGTTGACCTTGGACGGGGCTGGGGAGTCCGGACATACCATGGTTGCTCGCTGTCAGCGTCGGCTAGGTTTCGTAGATGTTGGCTTCTCTCCTTGATCGCCGACCGTCCTAGGAACGATGTGTGTTGGCAACGTGCGGTTTAAGAGGCGAGGCTTGTTTGTTCTGGACACAGTGTTGAAAGCTGAGCTGTTGGGAGGGCAGGCACGTCGTAAGGCCTGGCCGGCCGCCCTTGATTGCATGTGGTTGCGGCTACCTCTACCCACTCACATTACGATCCCTGCAACCTCCTGCATGTGCGTGCCTGGATACGTAGGTACTGTGGTATGCTTGGGTGCACGGCCCCACTTCCGACCCCAGCGGCTCTTCCTTCCTCGACCATCAATCCACTCTTGATCTTCAATCTTCACCAGCGCAAGCCCGGCGAGCTTCACTTCCCAGGCGCCAGTTGTCGTCGCACAAACATCAGCCTTGTCTCGAAGCCGACGGCTCAACGTGTTTCATTTCGGCAACGGCGTATCGTTTGCATACACCTGGACCGGCTTTTTCTCGGCCTCGACTCCAGGCACCTCTCCAACATCGCAGGTCGTGCGTGGCACGCCACAGACAGCTCGTTCTTGTCTGGTGCCTCGTTCCCCTTGGGGCTCACTCCCAAAAGCATCTTGCCAACTGCCACCACAGCCCTCAGGGACCCTCGCCAAGATGGAGCCCCGAGCGCGAGCCGGCAAGAACGTCGGCAAGGCGAACTTCAGCCACCAAGAGCGTACGAGGCTTCTGCGGGACTCAACCTCTTGGCCCTTGTGCTAACCCAGACATCCCGCCGCCGCAGTGACCCAGTTCCTGATCGCCCACGGCGACTCGCGACAGCCCCTGCCCGAGACGATCCGAATCCTCGACGAGATCCTCACCGAGTTCATCCAGGGCGTGTCCTTCGAGGCGACGCGCGTGGCGCAGCTCGCCGGCCGCCAGAAGGTCAAGTACGAGGACTTCCAGTTCGCCATGCGCAAGAACCCCGTCTTCCTCGGCAAGGCCGCCGAGAACAAGGAGCTTCGCGAGATCATCGACAAGCAGCGCAAGGTCTTCAACGAGGACGAGATGATCAAGGAGGACCTCGGCGACGGCGCGGCCGGCCCCGCCGCCGCGGCCGCTGGGAGCAGCGGGCCCGGCAAGGGCCGGAAGAAGGCCGCGCCCGGCGGCGGCGCCGAGGGCAGCCAGGCGAACGGCGCGGGTGAGTCGGCCGCCCGTGCGAACGGCGTCGACGACGAGGAGCTGGGTGAGATGGACGACGTTGATGACGCGGAGCTCGTCGGCGCCGGGAACCGCAAGGCCTAGGAGGCCTCGCGGGGCGGCCGGGCGGCTCAGCGACGCAGGGTCTCCTTCTCGACACATACGACCCCCATCACCAACAAATCTCATGACAGGGCATAGCGACGGCGTTCTTTTTTTTGGGGGGGGGGGCGTACATTCATGCAGGGACACCTAGGATCAGGGCACCTGCGCAGGCATTAGGTCTCTCGAATGAGAGGAACCACAACGAGAATGAATATATTTACTAGTTTGACACAACTTAAATCCTTCGGATGAAACTTGAGCATGCTGCGTAGGGCTTATACGAACTCGATTGCTTGGTGAGCTCTGTATAACCTCCGTAGGTAGACCTGATGTCTTCCCTATTCCGCCCAATGCTCACAATCATGGAGGAGCCCGCAGGATATGCACATATGCCTGCCTGCATTCAATGTTCTTGAATCATGAGATAACTGTGACCTGTATCTAAGACAGAATTGAGACGTAAGTCTTTTAATTTCTTTTTCTTTTTCTTTCTCTTTCCTTGTCCTGAGTTACAGGACCAACCGCCATTTCGAACCCATAGACCATTACAACCACTCCTTTCCCTGGCCTGCAGTGGAAGCTCGACAAAAACGGGTCCGGATTGAACAAATATCTCATAGTTTAGCTGGTTGGTGAGGACCACGAGGTCGTCCGATAGCAAGTAAATATTCAGTCTATCGCCCGCTCAAAACTCCATCATGCGATTTGCCCTGACCTGCGATCGCACGCCGATATCGAAACACCTAAAATACAAATAATGATCCCTCAGGAGCCAGGTCGTTTACGACTGCCCCTTGTCGAGCCACCTGCCCCAGCCGGGGCCGTCCCTCGCCTCCACCTCGGTGCCGATGCCGTGGGCATACTTGCTCTCCTCTTCCGAGAACTTCCTCCTCTCCATGCCCTCCCTGGCGAGGAAGGCCCGGGCGAACTTCCAGGCTTCCGTGTCGGCCAGGTTCCAGGCCTCTATGGCGGTCCTCAGCGCCAGGTTCTTCTTGTCCTTGGTCGCGCCGACCACGTCCTTGGCCCGCTTGAGCAGCTGCGGCTCCTTCTGCAGCTCGTCCGGCTTGGCGACGGGCCCGTCGCTGGGGTCGTGCGCCGGCTGCGGCCTGCGCTCCGGGCCGGGCACGGGCGTCTCCGACTTGCCCTGGTCGAGGCCCTCGGTCGGGATGTCGAAGCCAAAGTGCCAGTCGAGGTCGTCGGGCAGCTGCTGCTGCTCGGCGGTGAGCCAGATGGACTTGGACGCTGTGAACTCTGCCGCCACGGCCTCCTTGAAACGAAGCACGCGCGGAGCACCACCAACCCCAGAGCCAAGGTACTCCTTGGTGACCTCGGCGAGCCAGACGTCGCGCGGACAGTCACGGCGAATCCAGGGGATGTTGAGGTTGTCCTTGAGCTCATTCAAGGTGTGCAGTGTGTATGGGTGGGGAACTGTGCCTATTGTGTATAGGCCGGTTGTATTGCGGTACCTGCTCGGGCTCGAGATCTTGAGGGGCGATGATGAGACGCAAGGAGCACACTTTTGATTGTTTGGTGGGCAGGATGTCTGTAACGGCGACTCTGTACACCTCTGTAGCCGGTTGGCCAGCTCGACTGCCGGCTGCACCATTGTGGTAGTGTGATGTGGAAGTGGCTTTAGCACCGCGATGCCCTTCTTGAAGTTGTTCTGCCAGGTGAGATGCAAGTGGGAGGTGATGAGCTGGTTCAGGCTGTCCAAGCCCTTTGCACCGTTGTTGGCGATGGCCTTGGCAACCTTGTCGTACTTCTCAGATAGGGTGTTGTCGTTGTAGTAGGCCAACGACTTTGGGGGCTCGTCCACCCAGAACAGCTTCTTCTCGTCGCCCTCCTCGGCCGGCAGAGCAGACAGGAAGTCCTTGGCACCCTTCGCCTTGGAGCTGCCAAAGACGGCTTTGATAGCGGCCGTGATATCCTGCTTCGATCCTGCAAACAGACCGTCTCCGATATCCTGCCACCGCGTCAAGCCTTGGTATTCGCCACGGCGTAGATAAGACAACAACGGGTCGTCATGGGCTGCCATGGGAAACAACAGATGGTGCGTCAACAGGCCGCCCCCCATGTTCTCCCAGGCCAACCACCTCATCAAGTCGGCGCGCAAGGCCGGCTCGATATCCTTGATGCGCAACAGCTCCTCGTACAATGGGTTGCTCGTAGCTTCCGCATCGCTCAGAATGATGGGCTTGAACCCCTGCGCCCACCATGCCCGCCTCCACGACAACAGGATCTCGTTCTGGGCCTGCTTGGTTGTGGGATCCCTCTGGACTGTAGTATCATAGTAGCAATAGACCTCGGGCCTTGTCGGCATGTAGGGCAGCAACGCCCTAGTCTCGTCCAGGGTGTAACTCGAGCTAAAGGGGATGGCGAGCCACCTCCAGTCGGAGAACCACGAGGACTGACCGTCGGTGTCGTTTGCTTGCCGCTGCGGTGGGTGGGGCGGCGACCTGAAGGGGTTCCATGAGGAAGGCGATTTCCACTTGGGTATTGACATGGAAAACTTGTGGTCGGATATGGAGAGCGTGGGCCCTGGGATGGACGAGGGCGCGGTGAACAGCAGGCTGAAGACGGCGAAGATGGAGAGACTCGCAAGGAGAACGGATATGCGACGGGAGGAGAGCCGCGGCAAAGGCCGGCCGAATATGACGTGCTGCTTAGGCATCGTGGAGGCTCGCGAGTTCGGGATGGAACGGCGTGGTCAAATATGCGGCGAACAGAGCGGATTTGAAGGTTGGGAGTGGCAGCCCTTTGACCGGGGCCGGGCAGTCGGACGCGGTAACACACGAGACAATCGAGGGGTGCGGATCGAAGTAGCGGCTTTGCCCGACCGGAGGATACCAGCGATCGCTAGTCCATAGGCATTGAAAGCAACATGCGGAGTTGCGAATGCCTTCTGTGGGCCTAGATATCGAAGACAAAGTTGTGTTGTGGTCTGGAGTCGGAAGAGAAAGAGGAATCGACGATGTGGTCACTGACTCTCTGGCTGGTGATAGTCCAGATTGGACGGGGCCCGCTGGAAAGGTAGTCTACTCCCGCAGTCAGCGCGAGGCGTACATTGCCCAGGCGGTTTATGCAGGTGGAGGCCGATCAAATTAATTGGGAACAACGCTTGGCAGGGACCAGGCCTGTCAGAAGCAGGGGACTCCTCCAGTGTGAACCAGTTACAGGGACCGACCAGCACCTTGGAATAGGTAAACTAAGGTAAGAGAGACCTAGGCCGGCAGTATGATAGCCACCCATATCTCCCTTCAATAATCCCTAGCTGGGACTGCCTCCGTGTTATCTACCTAGTAGGTATTTCTAGGCGATGATCTTTCTGTCATGCATTCCGGCAACCAAGTACACCTGCAAAGCTAAGGGCTCTTGCAAGCAGACGGGGCTGCTACCCGCAAGAGGCACTGGCATATATGTTCAAGTTTCAATCATTTATCAGTTTTTGAGTATCGCGATAGTTACGACATCTTATCGGTTCCCTCTGGAGTGCCGTCATCAAATCCGGGTATGCAGGTATGACTACCAAGCACTGATCCTACCGCCACAATTGTCCATTTGCGGAAAAGCGTTCCGCTGCAACGTGAGAGTTAGCCTGGCCCGTCCCCGCGCCGCGTATGCCGTCTTGAATAGTCCACCTAGATACCCCGACTTCACCGGCATGGAGTCGACCAAGTCTTCGGGCCCGGCCCTATTGAGACCCCAAATCCGACAATGATGGGCACCTGGACGTAACGTGATATCCAGAAATGCCCAGGGAAAAGGTGGGTAAACACGGAAGGTAGTAGCAGGGCGACGACAACCCCGCTCACACGTCGAATATGGTGAGTATATAAGAGATGGCGTGTAAGTCGAGAGAGAGAGAATTAATCATTTGTTCTGTCGAGTACAGACAGACGAGTGCAGCCTTCTCTCAGTATTCGACAAAACGTGTAAATTGGCAAACTAGGAAGTAAACGGAACACATCCACTTATCTGTTCCCGTCACGATGCTTTGGCACGCCTTTGCACACACTCTGCTCTCTGCTCTGCTCTTCGCGGCCTTCAACCCTGTAGGCGCGTCAACAACGGTCATCTTCCTATTTAAAGACGTGCTGCAGTCCAACACGACGGCACTCAAGACGTCTGGCTTCAACACACTGGTCATCTTCCGGATTGGCGTGCTCGAGAATGGCGACCTGGTCTACTACTCCACCGGCGATGCAGGCGAGGCCGTCGACGCCCCCGTCATCACCGCGGGCGCATACGTCGGGGGAGCAGCCCTCACCGACAAGGTAAAGTCCTTCAAGACCGGCGAGACCCTCATCAACCGCGTCGAGGTCTCGCTTGTCTCGCACGATGCCACCTTCGTCAACATCCGCAACCTGGTCAACGCGAACGGCACAGGCGCCGACACGCCCCTGTACCAGAACTTCGAGGCGCTGAGGACGGCCTGGGACCTCGACGGCTTCAACAACGACGACGAGTCTGTCTACGACGTCGCGAGCACGGTCAGCTTCGGGAAGCTGCTCGGGAACATCGGGTACAAGTACTCCATTGCGCCCTACACCAACACCGGCTTCTGGTCGAGTGTCGTGCAGCAGCTGCCCGGCCTGCTCGACCGCGTCTACCTGCAGGTCTACGACGGCGGGGCCGGCAATGACCCCGGCGCCTGGCAGGACGCTCTCGGCCTCAAGGTGACCCCTCTTGTCTGGGTCACCAACGACGCGAAGCCGAGCCAGGGCAATACGCCTGAGCAGGCGCAGGCCAAGTTCGCCAACTGGAACACTGAGTACTCTGTAGATGGAGGTATGTTGCCCAATACATGTCATAAAACAATTGAAATACTAACAATCTGCCAAAGGAGGGTACTGGAACGATTATGATATAGAAAAGATGGGGTCTTCTTATACCGCGTATGCTCAGGCATTGACGAATGTCTTTACTGAATAAGTGCTCTCTATGAAAAGACAAACTATTTTGAGCTGATTCGCCATTCCACCCGAAGCGGGTTGTCCTGGTTGCATATGTTCACAATTCGTACAGCCCCTTTTGCTATGCAATGACAGACCTCTTCTGGGTCTTGCAGCGTACCAGCAAGCTCCCAGCACCAGAGGGACAATTTCACGGACCGAGGCCCATTCTGGGATCAGAATCATGTCAAGGTGGACCACTGCCCGAAGAGGATCTGTATATACTAGATTTATTGCCATTAAGGCGCCCTCGCAATCTACAAGATAAACAACCCTTGCTATGAATGTGAAAGCTTTGCCGGTGCGTGAAACAATATCCAAGAAGAGAGAATCGGAAGAGCCATTAAACATAATACACGCCGCACTTGTGTCGGAAGGCTTATAGATATTATGCACTCGACCCGGGGTAATGGTTCCTGGGCCGGTTTCAGTGTCGTTACCGCGGTGTGAGCGGGCTCGAGCCCCGCCCGGCCGACTTCTTGAGCGCCCGGAGCTCCTCCTCCAGCTTTCTGCGCTTGCTCTGTTCTTCCTGCATGGATTGTTAGTTCTCTTTCTTTCGAAATACTGGTCGGGGAGACAGCGGTCGAAGCACTTACCCTGATTTCTTCCTGGAACTTCCTCCTCTCCTCCTTCATCGTCGCCCTGAACTGCTCGCTGAGCATGGAAGCACCAGCCCTGGGCCCCGTGCCCGAGGCATTCGGCCCGGCCTTGAACTTCTCGGCGTCGAGCTGCTCCTTAAGCTTCGTGACCTCCGAGTTGTACCTGGTCCTCAGCGCGGCAATATCGCCCTCCAGGGTCGCCCGTGTCGATTCCGCCTCGTCCAGGCGGCCTTCCAGGTTGACCTTCTCCTTCTCGGCTGCGAGCGTCTCCTTGGTGAGCTCCTCCAGGTCCTTCAACGTGGCGGCCAGCTCGGCCTTGAGCTGCTCCGACTGCTGCACCATGCTCTGCATCTGGGAGCTCTTGGTCAGCGCGGCAGCCTCGGCTGCCCGCTCTGAGCGAGACCCGTAGGCTCCCTCAAGTTCTGCCTTGGCCATGGTCAGCTCCGTCTTGATCTCGATCATCGTCACGTTTGTTTGTTCCAGATCCTCGTCCTTGACCCTGATCTGCTCCTCAAGCCTCCACTTCTCATCTTGTGCGGCCTTTTTCGTCTCATCCGCCTCTTTCAGCTGCTCATTCATACTGCCCAGCTGCGCCTCGATAATTTCCAGTTTGTCCTGCATTGCTTTGGCGTCCGATTCCAGAGACGCGATTTTGGCGTTCCGCTCCCGGAGTTGATCTTGTACGGCCGAGGTGGCAACAGTCTCGTTAGCCGCTTGCGTAACTTGTAAAGAATCCAGATCCGCGAGCGCCCGGGCCAGCTTCTCTTGAGCTTCTGTGGCCTCCGTCTTGGACTGCTGGGCATTCTCCTCGCAGAACGCCAGGAGGTTCTTGGTCCGATTCAGCTCCTCGACCTTGCTTCGTAGCTCCACATCCTTCTCAGAATCGCTCTTGCCGTTCAGATCGCGCTGCTGTCTGACTTGTCTCTTGAGCACCGACTTTTGCTCCTTTAGACTCGTTGCCTGTCGGAATAGCCACTGCACCTTCTCAGAGAAAGCGTCCAATGAATATGGCTCATCGTAGTCAAATGCTTCGTCCGCGGACACATCATCCTCATCGTCTGGCATTCCTTTCCCAAGACGCACTTCTCTTCGAGCAATACGTTGTCGGTTGATATCCGCATACCCTGATTGGATAATGTCCCACAATCCAGAGAGAACCGTCTCGATCTGCTCGGCACTCTGCGCTCCAGAATCATTGCCCATTGACGTCTGCAGGACCGGCACCGCAGACTCGATCCAGTCAAAACGTTCCTGGACTCCCGAATCCTTGGCTGATGGCGGAGCTGGGTGATTCTCATCGACAGACTGAACGGCTTGAAACACCTGGCGGCTCAATGCGTCTAATCTGTCTTCAGCCTGAAGCAGCATGTTTGCCGAATTGGAATTGCTGCTGCTGTCTGCCAGCAAGCGCGACTGTGCTTCCTGTTCCCGCTGCATAGTTGACAAGGCCTCGGCGAGGTAACCAAGCTGGCTGTTGACCAGTTCGCCAGGCTCAAAGTTCCCGGAAGGGGCTGGCTTGTAACCCCCATTCTTTGTAGGGTTGATTTGAACTACCAAATCTCGCAGACGGTTGTTGAGGTCTTCGAGGCTTCGCTCCGTAGTAGTGATAACATCCAAATGCCCAGAGTTCTGCTTTTTCAGCGTTTCCACCTCGTCACGCAACTGGTTCGACCGCTCCCTCACCGGTGATCGCGGTGGAATCGGTATGTCGCTCTTCAGTGACCGGCCAAAGGGCTCGGGCTCGTCGAGTGGGAAATACAGTTCCCGGTCCAGATCGTCGCTTGGGAATTGCATGCTGTTCCGCCCATTTGTGTACGTGTAGAGACTCTCCGGGCTTCCAGGCATGCCGTTAAGCATGGCTGGGGGTGGCTTCCTTTTTGAGGACGCCTTGTGTGTGAGTTGCAAGATTGCAGCCGTGTGCTGGAGTAGGCGGCGCTGCGGTGCCAGTATCTCTTTCTCCAGATTAAAAAGCTCCGTCGCCAGCTCCTCACATCTCCGTTCACTTTCCTGCCTTTCCACGGCTGTCTCTTGGGCGGTTGGGTCGGCAGTGGCTCGGTTGCCCCTTTTCCCGGCCGTGTATAACTTGGACATTGATATCGCGGCATCTCGGTATTTTGTCTGTATCGCCAGGTTTGCTCGCGCCTGCTCGATGCGCACCGTCAAGGATTGGATCTGCTTCTTGAGGTCGTCCACCTCTTCTTGCGCCAGGATCTCCCATTCTTTGCTGTCGGTCAGGGCGGTCTCGGTGAGCAAGTGGACTTGGATGGGATCCTTGAGGTCGACGTGGGGCGAGCTCTGTGTCCGGTCTACGTTCAACTACGCTCGCGGTTAGCTTGCGACGGGGGTGACGCGCTCAGGGAGTCACGAACGGGATTGTAGCGCGGCTGTTCCTGCGCGAAGCCGTTCATTATGTCTTTTCTGTAACCCTCCATGATCTGTCTCCCTCCCGGACCCACACCCTGGGTAGGGGATAGGAGGCTGGCGTTGTTGCCATAGTTCCCATTCATTCTGGCCTTACAGCGTTGTTACAGTAGGTGACTCGCCGTCAATGCATGGTACAGCGTCCAAAGAACAGGTTGTGTCGGTGACGGGCGAGGATGCACAAAGGTCGACAGTTCGAACTCAGGAATATGTTGGTCACAAGGTCGCTAAACAAGGGGTCGGGGACGTGACGAGGAGGAGGACAGTTGGGCGGGCCGTGGGCAAGCGAGCTGAGGGTATCATGGGATGATGCAAAAGAGTGACAAGTGGGACGGGGCGAGTAAATTAGACTTCAAGCACGCGTCTCATACGGCTCTCATTGTCGCAGGGGCTTTTCGAGCGTAATGGAGGGAGAGTGACGGTGGTAAATAGTGAAAAGAAGCCGACCGCCAACCGGAGGAGCCTGTTGCAACAAAGGCAGATCTCAATTCGACAATGTTCTCAAAAGGGGCGGACACTTGGGCAACCCCCCTGAGGCCTTCACCGGCCGCTAACCCCAATATTGGGTGCCTATTTCCTGCCACAACAACCCGCAGCCTGCCAAGACGTGTCAGTGCATGGACCTCCGAGATATCCCAAGGCGAGCGCTAAAGGTTGCACTTATTAGCAGAGGGCGTGCAGCTTCAATTCTTTATTCCAGCTCTATGAAGAAATTGTGAATTCGCCAGAATGTTCGTCAAGGTACGTTTTCCGTAGAACACAGTACCCACGGAGGCATTCATACACGCCTCCAGGGCGGCGGGTTCCATGGGCAGGTAGGTAGGTAGGTACCTTGGTACCTAGCAACCCCAGTACGTACTGCGCCTCCGAATCGAGAAAGACCCCTAGTCTTGGGTGGGAGCGTGGGCCGAGCGCTGGTCTTGGAGCCGCATGCAATTCGCAGCAACTACCTTGGGCGGGAATCGCATTCTGCAAAAGTTGCCGGCGCATCCTCCTCGACTACCGTCATCGTCTGTCGAGTCCTCTTGACCCACGCCCATCAACGCCAGAATCATTCCTCCATCTGGCTCTGGTCAGACAGGCTCTACGGAGGTTCCTGCTCGCGCACTGCTGTAACCACTGCGTGTCGAGGCCCCGTCGCAGAACTGACCCGCGTAAACTGCAGGCAGAAACCTGAATACCTCAACCCGAACAGCTTGTTTTGCGCAACGACCTGGTCGTCAGCAACAGCAACGAAACAAACACATCGCGTCCCATCGTGAAATACCTCTACCCTACACGAAAACAATCGCCTTCGAAGAAGCGTTTCTCCTTCCCTGTTCGACTAAACGCGCACCCAACTTGCGGTGCTGTAACCCGCCATTCCCGCAGTCTTGATCTTCTTTCAGATCCTAGCAATTCACAAACGACAAGATGGGTATTCCCGCGGCCTTTCGGTGGCTCTCCACCAAGTACCCCAAGATCATATCCCCGGTCATCGAGGACCAGCCTGTGACCATGGACGACGGTACCGTCATTCCGGTCGATCACACGCAGCCCAATCCAAATGGTGAAGAGTTCGACAATCTTTACTTGGACATGAACGGTATCGTCCATCCCTGCTCACATCCAGAGGACAGACCTCCTCCAAAGGATGAGGAGGAAATGATGGTCGAGGTCTTCAAGTACACCGACCGAGTGGTCAACATGGTAAGGCCGCGCAAGCTGCTCATGATTGCTGTCGGTAAGTCAAGACTGCTCGAAATTACCACCCACGCAACTTTACTAACCTTTCCACGACAGATGGTGTTGCCCCTCGTGCCAAAATGAACCAGCAGCGCTCCCGTCGTTTCCGTGCCGCCCAGGATGCCAAAGAAAAGGAAGAAGACAAGCAGAAATTGCTCACCCTCTTGAAGCAACAGAACGGTGGGACACATCCTGCCGAGTCCACCGAGGAAGTTGTCAAGAAAGCTTTTGACTCAAATTCCATCACGCCTGGAACACCCTTCATGAAGATTCTGGCAGCCAGTCTGAGGTACTGGTGTAGTTACAAATTGAATACCGATCCAGCATGGGCGAATATCAAAGTCATCATCTCAGACGCGACTGTCCCAGGAGAAGGCGAACACAAGATCATGAACTTTGTTCGCTCCCAGCGGGGCTCGCCCGAACATGACCCCAACACCCGCCATGTTATCTATGGCCTAGATGCCGATCTCATCATGCTTGGCCTCGCCACCCATGAGCCTCATTTTCGAGTGCTACGTGAGGACGTCTTCGCCCAAGATAGCAGGGTCAAAATGTGTAAGTTGTGTGGGCAGAAGGGCCATGATGCTCAGAACTGCAGAGGAGAGCAGAAGGACAAGGATGCCGATTTTGATGGAAAGGACAACGCTCATCCGTTGAAGCCTTTCATCTGGCTCCATGTCTCCATTCTTCGCGAGTATCTTGCTGTCGAACTCGATGTGCCCAACCTTCCCTTTCGTTGGGACATCGAGCGCGCTATCGATGACTGGGTCTTCATGTGCTTTTTCGTTGGCAACGATTTCCTGCCCCATCTTCCTGCCCTCGAGATCCGAGAGAATGGAATCGATACACTTACTGCCATATGGAAAGACAACCTGCCCCACATGGGAGGTTATCTAACCAAAGATGGCCATTGCGATCTGGAGCGGGCGCAGCTCATCCTGGCTGGCCTTGCGAAACAAGAGGACGCTATCTTCCGCCGCAGGAAGGAGACAGAAGACCGTCGCGAAGCCGGCTTCAAGAGGCGCAAGGCAGCTGAGCAAGCTCGCGCAGCTGGGCGTAACAACTCGGGTCCTCAGGGAAGGAACAAGCACCAGAAGGTTGACAACATGGTGCCCGGCCTCGCCCCCGATGCAGCTTTCGTGCCAATCTCAAGCTTGCCTGGCCCTCTGTCCAAAGCAAACAGCACAATCACGCACGACATGATTGTTAACAAGAATTCTTTGCAGAATGCAAACACGGCCAACAAGAGCGCTGCCAGCGTTCTTAAGAGTCAGATACAGGGTCTCATGAACAAGCCCACTGAGGCGAAGGAAGAGACGGCAAAGGGTGAAGAAACTTCTCAGGCCCAAGACACACCGCCTTCAGGGGCACACAAGCGCAAAGCAGACCTCATAGACCAGGATCAACCGGGCACACCGAGCACTGACAGTCCTGACGCTGTTACCCCGTCCTCCACAACGGAGAACGAGGGACCCGTCGACACGGTGAGACTCTGGGAGGATGGATACGCCGACAGGTACTACGAACAAAAGTTCCACGTGGATCGTAACGACGTTGAGTTCCGTCACACAGTCGGGCGTGCGTATGTGGAAGGTCTGGCATGGGTGCTGATGTACTACTTCCAAGGCTGTCCGTCTTGGGATTGGTACTATCCTTATCATTATGCTCCCTTCGCTCAGGATTTCGTGGATCTACACAAGGTCGAGATCAAGTTTGAGAAAGGACGGATATCCAAACCGTACGAACAGCTCATGAGCGTTCTTCCCGCGGCGTCCCGACACGCCATTCCCGAGGTTTTCCATGACCTCATGACAGATGCAGACAGCGAGATCATCGATTTCTATCCTGAGGATTTTGAGGTCGATCTGAACGGGAAGAAGATGGTGTGGCAAGGTGTCGCGCTCTTGCCGTTCATTGATATGCCACGGCTCCTCGAGGCCATGGCAAAGAAGTACCCACTGTTGAGCGAAGATGCTATGGCACGGAACGAGCCCGGACACGAGGTTCTAATCATATCAGATGCGCATGCAGGCTTGTACGACGATGTCATCACTCACTTCTACTCGAAGAAACAAGGCGCGCCGAAATACCAGCTCGACCCGAGGACAAGTGATGGTCTGGTGGGCGAGGTCACAAAGATCGAGGACTACCTCCCCCACGGTGCTCTGACGTATCCACTGGAAAGAGCTTCCATGCCTGACCTTGACTACGACCGCTCTCTGAGGTATGCCAGCACACCTTTACCACTTGAAGCTCTTTGGAGAAGACGCAGTCACTAACAGTGCCCAGTGTTTACTACGAAATGCCAAGCAGCTCACACACTCACAAGTCCATGCTACTTCGTGGCGTCAAGCTACCGACACCGGCCCTCGACCGGAATGACGCCGACGAGATTCGATCGAAGGGACGCCGGGGAGGCAGAAGCTACGGCGGCGCGCCCCTGGGACGCCACAACTATCAGAACGGTCGCACCGAGCCGATCAACTACGGTCCTGGACGCGGCGGCTATCAAGGTGGCCGTGGTCGTGGAGGCTCAGGAGGAGGCTACGGTGGACGAGACAGCTATCCTCCACCCAGAAACGGTGGTGGCTATCAGGCTCCGCCCGCAAACTGGGTGCCACCTCCTCCTGGAACAGTGGGCTTCGGTAGCGGTTTGCCGCCACCACCACCACCCGCTCATTTCGGCAACGGCGGTGGATACGGTGGATACGGGGGCGGGTACAACCAGGGCTATGGCAACGGAGGCGGATATGGTGCGCCGCCAGGGCAGAACTACGGAGGCGGCGGAGGAGGTCATCAAGGCTATCAAGGCCAGGGGTACCAACAACCACCGTACTCCGGCCGTGATGACCGTCGGCAAGGAGGTTATGGAGGGGATCGAGGCTACGATCGTGGTTACAATGGCAATGGTCGTGGCTATCGTCGCTAGATTTGGGCGTATGTTCACGGCCCCCATGCCTGCTTTGTGTAGATTTGATTCCACAAAGGCGCCAAATGGAAATATCCATGGTGCTCACGACGCTGTATCCCTCTTGCGAAAGTGTACTTCATTTTCACTGCTTTTGGTAGTTCTCCACCATTGTTTGTGTGGTCATCTTGGTGGGCTGTATATCTCTCATTTTCAGATGAAGGCTCTGGAACACGTCTGGTAGTACACTCATAGGTTTCCTTGTCCAGGCGTCTGGCCTCGGTCGTCGTCATTGTTGCTTTGTCTCGTCAGGAATCCGACTAGGAAAAGTCTTTAGATTGTGTTAAAAAATTCGCTACGTAAATTACATATTTTTTCATCAACCTCATGACACTATCAATATGTACACGTTGTTCATGGCCCTAGTAGGAATGTAATGTTCGATCGAAATTATCTGCAAAGTAGTAAAGCATGTCCCATGCAACGCTCATCCTGTGGTTGTCGTACGTAAATAGGCCAGTCTTGCTACTCTGGCTATCCATTTCTCCTGGCCGGGACGATTGACCTGGGGGCTTTAGGGTCTGTGTGCTCTATCAGTAGTAGAGCAAGCACCCAGCCGGACCACAACCTCAATGTTGGGGGCGATGCTGTGAGACTTTGAGTCGGAGAACAGCGGCCTTGACAACGCGGATGCTCCCGGAGTGATGCCTGTGTCCACGTCATGAAGCCCATATAGCGTTTCTTCTCTTCAATGTGCTTCTTGAACAGCCTTGGATGTGCACCTTATTGTGGTAAAGTTTGGTGTGCTCCGGGCGATCGAACATCGTGCCTCACTTCGGCACTCACAACCTTCCTCCTCCACAGCTCCAACGGGTCATGGAGAAACCCGTCATTTGCAACGCTGTCTGATTTAGATGAGACAAGCGTGTCTTGAGAGCATTTCCGACCTGAGTGGTATCGGCCCTTGGCATCCACAAGTACTGCCAGACTCTGCTCGGAAGAATGGAAGAATCGCTTTGGCCGATTTGAAGAGCCCCTGCTTCAGCACAGAGAGCGCCTTGTTCGGGGCGTCGAGATGCTCAATTTCTTCTCAGCCCTGGATCCTTGAACCAACAGGTTGTGAGCACGCCTGGCAGGGAGATCGAGACTTGGAGGAAGTTTTTCTGCGCTGGGGAGGCGAGCCCGGTGGGCTGAGGGTATCAAACATCACACGTCGCACAGTTGCTCAAGTCCCAACCCCGATCGGTAATGTCCCAGCATAGTTATACTGCAGCGATCCTCCATAGGTCAGGTTGGAGTATCCCATCTGTGTGTTGTTGTTGAGGCCTGTGACCTGATATCCACTATTATCACGTCCTGATGGGTTTCCTGGCGCTATCTGGGTCGGGCCATTCGAAGTCCTGCCCTGCTGGTTTGTGCCGTTCGGGGTGGTGTATCTGGGTTGATGTCCCGAGGACCCTTCGCCGAAGTAGAGATAGTCTGAAGGGTTGACCTTGTCCTTGTTCCTGTCGCTGGGGGGCGTGACGGAGAAGGTCGGTAGCCTCTGGGCTGCGTTTGAGGGTTTCCTGCGGCCCGTGACTGGCTTCGGTGCAAGAGACATCTCTTCGGAAGGAGGTCTATATGGTTGTGGGCGAGCGGCCTCGTGTGGTGTGCCATCCTCGTATTCCCTCCCAGAGAAGCAGCACGAGAACATTGCGAATGATGTCGGTTGTTTGGAAGTTTGAGGAAACACAAGCAGAGATCAGATTTCTACGTACTGCAGGCTATAGATATGTAAAAGGAAACATGGACTGGGGGTAATGGGATTCGTCCATTAATAGACCGCAGTCTATGAGCCATGGTGGCTGAGTCGTAACGACCTGGTCCCAAGTAATCCTTCCCCATACGCGCCGCGCCCAGAGTACAGGAGGCACCTTGGAGGCTGCTCTGACTGTGTAGGTACAGGCAGAAGGTCGAATTGACTGGCCCTGGGTCAATATAGGGTGAGTTATGGCCATGTTAATGCTTGCTGAGTACGCTGGTTGGACATTCTCCCGGGATGAGGTGCGGTCATATTTTGGGACAGTCCCTAGCCCAAATGCAGCCTCGATGTCCTTTTCTTGGTAGTCCAGATGTGACGACGGGCTCTTGGCTGCCTGGGGCACGCACAGCCCTACTCAGCTTGGGAACTACCGGAGCTGCTTCTTGAGCTTGAGCTTGAGCTCGCCCTCGGCCGAGACCAGTTCATCCCTCACGGCAATTCCATTGTTCTCTCGGGAAACAGGGAGTCGTCACATGCTGGGCTCGAGCCTTGCGGTGGGTAGTCTAGGTAGTTCTAGGCACAGGTGTAACCACATATGGCACAAGGCTGCAACGATGAGGCTCCGATGCATCGACGGCTGGCCTAGATCTGCCGTAGTCGCTGGGTACCCAAAGGGTGGGTTTTGGGTTCCAAGATAGACTCCCTCCTGCGTGTCTCTCTCCCTCCTGTGTGCCTCCGGGGCACGCAATGCAAGGGACGGACCAGGGGTAAGCTGGCCCCCTGGCCCATGGGGAGACGCCTCACCCGCAGCTCTCGTGCCCAATCTTTGCTCCCCACTGCAGGACCGAGCTGGTGAACCATTTAAGCTTAGCGCGTGCCGCGGTAAGCACGGTACGGTACCTACCTACGCACACCGCAGCCTGCTACTACCCTGCTGCTACCCTGCTGCCCTGCTGCCCTGCCCGCCCTGGCCAGGCCTGGAATACATGTGCATGTACAGCTGCCGTAGGAGTCCAGTTCCAGCCTTGGGAGGTCGAGGACACATGCAAGACAGTTCCATTGGGCGAATGGAGGGAGGCCAAGGGCGAGTTCATGCATCGTCGACCGTTGCAGTACGTCCGGCCCCAGGCACGCCCCTTCGCAAATCCCCAGACGACCGATTGCTCAATCGAGGGCGCCATCATCTGTTTCTTTGTGCCGATCCATTTCTGCTAGCCTGTTGTTGAGAGACCACGTCTACTCCACTCTTCAAACCCCATCGCGAGCTCCATCGAGTCAACCCTCGCGCTGCCGATTCCCAGCCTGACCCGTTCCCAAGCACCAAGCACCAAGCACCACGCACCGACGCTGTCCCGACGCTCTCAACCCGCCCAATTGTTCCAATCGCCCGATCCCACAGTGCACACCATCCTCGCCCCGGCCACACCCACCCACGCACCGCGATCCCTCCGCCGCTCCGATAGCTGCAGGCTCGTCGACTGCCTGGCGCTGCAGTCGATCCCCCCCGTCTCCCCCCAGACCGAGAGGGCAGCCCGATCCCAGTACTGCCCAGGAGAGGGCATGCTGTTTTAAACATGCGAAAGAGGGAGACACACCCCTATGTCTCTCAGCACAATGAACGGTGATGGCAGTCTGGTTCGGTGTCTTGTGGAGAGGCTCACTACAAGGGTAAGGAGACAATTGGCAAGGGGCCGCCCACGGGACGGGCATCGGATGCTGTCCCGACCTCTACACGCGAAGGATGGGGAGAGAATACTCGTGCTGACCTCCTGCTCGCGTAGCTTCCGCACCGGACAGGCACCACCAGCCAAGACCTCGCTCAAGATGACATCGTTCTCATCACCCGTGCCACCCTGCTCAAGGTCAGCGCCGGATCAATCAATGTCGTCCTCGACGCCCTAATGGGCCTGATTGAGGACCTGGGACGACCTTACAAGGCCGGAGCTATATCCACCCACCCTCCTCACGTCCTCATATCCGAGATTTATATATTCGGCCTCATTGCCGACTGCTGCACCAGCCATTGGGACTCGTTGGGTGCTGTTCCGCCGCAGTCCGAGTCTTGGCGGATGAGAAGTGCCCAGAGGGCAAAGTTGCCTCCTCCGCAGACCCTCGATTCCGCCCTGGTGACCAGGATCCTAGATATTCTGAGGCTCTACGCTCGACCTCTCCCGGAAAACTACAGTCTGTCGACCCAGACTTTACTGGATGAGTTCAATACCGAGCGCACCGTGGTCGCGGACCACCCTGAGCCCGCCACTCCTCTGCCTCCTGCCGGCAGTGAGCATCCCATCGAGAGCCAGGCGCTGTTTGACTCGAAAATCGAAGGCCTGGAGCGTCAGGGCAGGACCATTGCCGAGTTTGTCAGTGCGTCTAACTGGACAAGCTCGTTTGAGTACCTGAGGAAGCTCATCTACATGGTCCGGACTGCCACGTCCGTGCAGGTTGCAACTGTGCCAACACCAGCGAGCGCTGACGATGAGTACACCGCATTAATAGTGTTGCGCCTGATTGGATGCTTCTGGGTAGACAGCCAGAAACTTGGCCTCATCATCCAGGAGATCTGCTCCAGTTACCTTCACTTTCGCAGGCCCTTCCAGCATACCATCGCCATCGTCACCCCGCTTTTGATCACAAGATGGCTGGATCGTTATCCCGACGAGTTTGTTGGGTTGCACACAGTTCACAAGAGGCTAGATGGTGGGCCGGATACCCTCTTTGATATGACACAGACAGTCGTGCATGACAATGGGAGGGCAGACTCGGTTGCCGATGGGGTCAGGCGGAAGTTCTTACTCTACCCACTGCAAATTACCTTGCTCTTCCTCCTCCCTGATGTGTTTGAGGTTGCCAGCAACTTGCGAGAGGCCAAGAGTGGTAGCATGTCCAAGAAAGTCGCCTTTCTTGACGGTCTAAGGAAGACTCTCAGGAACAAAAATGAACAGGCGGCGTACTGTCTTGTGCTACTTCTGCGTGCAGCCCGGCATTTCGACCTCGAGAGTGATTCGGCGTTTATGAGTTACGCCCTGGACGTGCAGGATGAGATCCGAGACGCTGTCTTCCGTCGCAACAGCTCAGGTCCCGATAGCGGGCTGTTTGACCAGGACATCATGACCGCTGCCTTTATGAGCCTAACCGATCTTAACTATGAAAGCTGTGTCGAGTCCCTAGCACCATCCTGCCTTGCCCCGAACACCCCGCTTGGTTTCAAAATCGCCGTGATCCAGGCCTGCTCGCACTTTGCGGGGCTGGAAGAGGCGGATCGTTATACGCAGCTCTATACGATTGGATTCGAGTTCACGCTGGCTCAGCTCAAGGTACGTCGCATAAGGCGCATGCACATCCGGACCTGAACTGACCTTGGTGGTAGACCATGTCCACAATATTTGTCGTGGGCGATCACGGATCTTCGCGCAAAGCTCTGGAGCTAGTCGACAACAACAGCATGATCCATCATATCATCTCATTTCTCTGTGTCTGTCCAGTTGGCGTCTTTGTGAAGATCCCAGAGCACAAGGAAAGTACGGAGTTTTTCGAAGAGAGCTTCGAGTCTTTCCTCCCCTGTCTGGTCACCGCAAACGACGAAGTGCGCCGATTGGCCGCGAAGGTAACCGTGCGAGTATTCGCCAATACAATCATCATGGAGTCTCTCCGTGCGTCGAAAAGGATACGCTCTCTTGCATTCAAGCAAAAGTTCTGGAAACTGACCTCGCTTGTTTTAAGCGACCTTTTTGACAAGGTCGACTCTCAGGACCTTGGTGCGGGTATCAATGCGATTCACGGCTATCTTGAGTCCAGACTTGTTTTGTTGCGCAAACTCTCGGAACTGGCCAACTTGCCGGAAGAGATACCCGAGAGAGCGGCCATAAATACCAGACTCGAGACATTGTTGCTGGTCTCCTTGTGCTCGGCGAACATCGAGACGTGTCAGCTGGTTATCAGCTGCTTCGGTCTGTTCTTCGAAGAGAGCCACATTGTCGAGACTGCCTCCTCAAGTACCGCGAAGGCGGCATTGTCACTCCTTCGAAATGGCGATGTTTTCCGGGAAATCGGCTCCCGCGCCTTCCGCTTCACCGGACTGGTCGCCTTCCAGAAAAGAATCCGCGGCCTGCTACGGCGAATGCAATACCCGAGTGCGGGTATATTGGATGCGTGGGCCCTAGCATTTGAAAGGTGGTTGCATCTGTCCAGAGATGTGTCGACCGCGGCCCTCGAGACTACATCCGAAATGGCAGTCGCTGAGTGGCGGAACTACTCTGGCTTCCTGGCCTCTCTGGGTGGCGTCTGCGTAGCCGACCAGACTGCGATAATTGACGACCCATCTCTTGGAGGCCTGAAATGGATCGATCGGCTGTCTTCTGACAATCAGGAGGAGCCAATACTCAATAGGTACCTCAGGCTTAGCATCCAGCTCCTGGCTTGCAGCAACGTGCGTGTCAGAGAGACAACCCGGGAGGTACTCTCCTCGGAGATCTCGCCAGCGTTGTACCAGCCCCTCTTCAAGGCCCTCGAGTCGGAGCTGGATATTCTGTTCACGGGTGCATTGGAATCAGCTGTCAAGGGCCTTGACAGCGAGATCATATTCGCCGAGCAGTCCATCTCCCTGCTCCGCGCGCTGGTGGACAGACTGGACGGCCCTTCCGATTTGGGAGCAGCGTCGTCTGTGCACCTAGGTGCACTCACGCTGAACTTTGCCAAGTTCCTCGACGGCGTTCCAGACACCAAGAACAGCCTCATGGTCAAAATCAAAGTCTGCCAGCTTGCTGAGGCCGTCGTGAAGAAAAAGGAGCACCTGAATCTGAGAGATGATGTTCGCATCCGCAATCAGCTCCTAGAGTACATTTTCAGCTGGATCGCACGGCCACGCTCCCCACGGACGGAGTCCGCGGCGGCATTTGGACCTGCACGGCCTGACGATTCACTAAGAATCCAGAGAGACCTCGACAGGGCTTGTCTCAGGTCGCTGGCCGAGCTGACGTATCGTCTCCCCCTACAACCAGGCGATGGACAGTCAGATGTTGGAACAAGTGAACTCAAATCACAGATGTTCCACACTTACTTCAACCGGTTTCTGTCGCTTCTGAATCTGGAGTCAGCCGAGGCGAGCAGGCACGATCACGGCACGACGGCCAGGGACGACAGTATTACAAGCTCTGAACTTGCGATCACCGTGCTTTCCAATCTTCTCAGCGCAAACATTGACGTTGGCCTGAAACACTCTTTGAGTATTGGCTATCATGAGAACGTTGAAATAAGAACAGCTTTCGTGAAGGTTCTTTACAACATCCTGATGCAAGGCACCGAGTTCAATAACCTGTCTGACACCGCCGTCACGGAAAAATATGACGAACTGCTAGATCTTCTGACAACTGATACGACTCTGGCGGCTGCTATCAGCGCAGTGTGCCCCAGCAGTGAGGTCGACGAGGTGACAATATCGCTGTTGAACATCTTTGAGACCCGGGGCATGAGCTTTGCCCTGCTGGAAGCTCTCGTCAAGCAAGAAATTGAGGATACGGAAAACGAATCCGAGCTGCTTCGGAGGACATGCGTGGCCACGAAGATGCTCTCGATCTACGCAAAGTGGAAGGGCACAGCATACCTGAAGGCAACATTGCAAAAAGTCGTGGAGCGGCTCATGCTGACCTCAAAGGACCTGGATCTTGAGCTCGACCCAGCCCGTGTCACGTCGCAGGAGGAACTCCAGAAAAATGCGTTGCAGCTTCGCATAGTCGCCAAGGTTTTCATTGACGATATCTGTGCCTCATCGGCAAGCATACCGTCGCCATTCAGGAAAATCTGCAGTATCATATCGTCGGCAGTCATGCCTAGATTCCCGGAGGCTAAATACACTGCCGTTGGCGCCTTCATCTTCCTCCGATTCTTCTGTCCGGCTATTGTGGCACCTGAAGTCGAAGGCTTGGTATCAACTGCTCCGTCCAAGGAGATGCGTCGAGGGCTTCTTCTTATTGCGAAAGTTGTCCAAAATTTGGCCAACAATGTGCTCTTCGGGGCCAAGGAGCCATACATGTTCCCTCTGAATGACTTTCTTACGCAGAACATATACAGGGTAACGACGTTCCTGCGGGAGATTTCTGTGTCGCCTGAGAAAACGGATCCTCCCAGCAAAAACGAATCCTTCGACTTTGGCTCCTGCGTGGCTTTACATCGCTTCCTCTACGACCACTGGGACCAAGTGAGGCAGCGCCTCGCCTCCCAGGAGAGGAGAGACTTTGTTCGAACTCCGGCTGAGATTTCCCGCATGCGGTCCCCTGTCCTCGAGCCCCTCAGGAACCTCATCTCGCACCTTGGTCCACCAGCGCTCGCCGTTACTTGGAATAGGCCCTTGATCTCAGCCAACAGCCCACCGGCTTATTCTCGGTTCCAAAATTTCATGCTTCGCAATGCGTTCCGCAGTACCGAATCATTTGTCACCGCGAGGGCTGTGTATGATGGTGGAGAGAGCAAGGTAAGCCCCAGAGGTCCCCCCGAAGAATTCTGACACTTCCCCATAAACCATGGCTGGCGGCTGACATTTCGCGTCTAGGATGGCTTGTCTATCATCTGTATTATCTTGAGGAACATTGACGACGAGAATATCGATTTTGACACTCTGATATACTGCTACTTGAAGGTTAGTGGAGACAAGACCTTATAACCCTTTGCTGCTGCTAATGGCGCTCCTATTCGCCCGGGATTCCTCGACCCACTGACACACAAATAGATCGCCAGCCGCCTTTGGCATCGACCTTTCGGACTACTCATCGACGCAACTTGCTACAATGGGCAGAATGACGAGCCCCAGGATGAGCTCTTCCATAAGCTGGAACTTCTTACTCCCACGGAGCTGTCAAAGCAACTTAGTCGCGTTTATATCTACAACATGAACAGTGCATTCCGGTAAGCTGAGACTTGACTATATAGAGTGTGATTAGGGAGCAAAAATGACTGACAACGTAAAGCAAATGCCTGCGTCGTGTTCTTCGTGTCTCGACCAGAAAAGATGCAAGTGTCTTCAACCCGAACAACATCGAGTACCATCTCGTCGGCAGCATCAAGGAGCTACAGAATCATTTCCACTTCAATCAGTTACACCTGCCAAAGGAAACAATCAGTGTCTTTGCGGACACGCGCTACGACTTTAAGCCAGTTGTACGGCTGTCCAAAACGAAAGGAAGGATAGCCTGCCGGGTCATGGTGGGCAGCCAATTCGTTCAGATAACGACAGCCGAGAAACAGGAGGTACACCCTAACTTCCGCCTCAGCGCCACCATCAACGATATTTTCCGCCTAGGTGACGTCGATGAGGCGCCTACGAACGTGAAGCCCGACGACGAATCGGCATTTGGCCTCCGGGCTGACAATGGCAAAATTATCATGTACTTCACCAGCCCTAAAAAGGCGGAGATTTTACAGACGATTCGCGCCGCGAAAGCCAAGTACGGCAAGGACACGCGGTCGCTGAAGTCATTTGAGAGACTTATCCGGCCACAAGATGTGCCGGGTACGCTTTTGAATCTTGCCCTAACAAATCTGGCCAGCCCCGATCATGTCTTGCGTCTTTCTTCATACAATCTGCTGGGCGCTCTGTGCAAAGCCTTCAATTTCACGGTCGCATCAAAGGTGGTGTGTACACGAGGTAAGCCAAAATCGAGTCGGACACTCCTGCAGCTAATCCTTGGGGGGCGCCAGCTGACTGGTTCTAGATATCGCGGTGCCGCTTGATCCGTCGCGGTTCATTGTAGAGATCAGCAAGACGCTCGCCCAGGCTGAGCCTCAGCTTACGTCGGACTTCCTCAATGAATTTTTCGTGGGCTGGGATAGCTTTTCCGAGGAGCAGAAGCCCTTGAGTCTGGCCTATCTCGCGCCTTGGCTGCCAGGCCTCCGATCGTCAGTGCTGGCAGCTGAGTCCGACAGTGACAAAGGTCGCGACAAGATTGCGAGTCTGTTCCGGAAGCTAATCGACGTGACGCTGTCCGACCCAACTTTGAGCTTCACGTTGGAGCAGACAATCTGGCCGGCCATCCAAGGAGACGAGGTTCTCCTCGACATCTTCCTCGAAGAAGTAATCAAGACGGCTTTGAGTATAGGTCTCCACGATGAACAGACCGAGACATTGACCTCGATTGTCACGGCAATTGGCAGCATCTCACTCCGCGGCAAAATCATCACTCGTTTACGGAAGGCCATGAACCGGTCTTCAATGCGGCAGAGCAAGTACTTGCCTGACAACGTGGTCTGGCCAGAGGTCTGCATTCTGCTGCAATTCTGCGTATCGCTGTCCTTTGACAGTGGGATACAGGCGCAGATGTTCTTGCCTGAGATTTTCCACATCGTAACAATGCTTTCGAACACTGGCTCGCCCGATATCCGTATACTGGTGCACAGACTCTTGGTCAACTCCATACACGCGGCCTGTACGTCGTTCCATCTGGATGAGACGCGCCAGGCCAAGCTCAGGGGCATCCTTGAGTCCTTGTCGGAGACCAGGACTGATATCTGGAGCATCACGCCCGCATTTCCCGGACGCGATGGGGCATCAATGTCTACAACGCAGGAATATGGCCCCAACCTGGCGGCAACGGAAATCTTGGCTGGCATTATGTTCGAGATATGCTCTATTGCAGCCATCTCCACGGACATCGCCAATGCTTGGCGATCGCGCTGGATGAGCCTCGTGGCCAGTACTGCCTTCCAAAACAACCCAGCCATCCAGCCTCGCGCTTTCTCCGTCATGGGCTGCCTCGCAAGGGAAGAGGTTGACGACGATCTTCTGTATCAGGTTCTCGTCGCCCTACGAATCAGCATCACCCGCTTCAGCGGTGAGGACAGCAGCAGCGAGATGTTGGTGGCGATTGTCACAGCACTGTCCCGGATGATGGCGAAACTTCCTTCGACCTCCCGTTACGGCGTGCAGCTGTTCTGGCTAGCTACCTTTCTGTTGAGGCTCGTCCCGGTTAACCTGTTCAACTGCGCAGCGGTGTTTCTAGAGTCGGTGCTCACAAATATCAACACATCAGGCGACACGCGCGGCCCCAAGCTCGTGACACATCTCTTGCAGGGCCGTGAGCAGCTCGAGGAGGTGGCGCTTCCGCTGGATGCTTTCTACGGCATCCACTTCACTGCCGAGAACTTCCACTTTGCAGTATGCGCATGTCTGGTCCGGGGCCTGTCAGACACCATGACCAAAGCTACAGCTCTACATGTGCTCGCTACGTTCCTGGACATGACGGAGACGGTGCCAAGTCCGATTGAAGGCGCAGAAGCCTCTTCGAAGAAACTGAAGGACGTGCATTACTCCCCATACCTGTCACTCATCGTGTCAAGGGTGGTCACAGGGGACGAACTCAAAGATACTCTCTGGCTGGCGGGCATCAAGCCGCCATCAAGCATTTCAGGCGTGCAGAAGGCGCGGACCCCTGAGAAGCTCAGCGCAGTCAAGGACAAGGACCTGCTGCTTAACTCTGCGATCGAGCTCATCGACTTCGCATACCTCGAGGACGCGGTACAGAGCCGCACGCTACAGTGGATGAATGAATTGGCAAGTGTACGGCCGAACGTGATCGTGCACCTGTGCGGGCCGATACTGGCGATACTTGACGAGACGCTGCTGCACTGCCAGAACTCGGCGACGCTCGAGTCGGCCCACGGCCTCCTGCAGACGTTGACGTCCAACCCCAAGTTTGCCTCGGCGATGGAGTCTGGCGGTGCCTCGGGCCTCAACGAGATCCTCGAGGACATTGGGTTCGGAGGCCTCTGGCGTTTTTGCTCGCTGAATCCGCAGCAGGAGCCAGACAAGGCGTGCTTCGCGCAGACGGAGAAGTTGATCGATGTGAGTAGCGGCCAACCCCTTCCCGAGCGCCTCAAGTTGCCACTCCACGAGTCGGACGAGACATGCTAATATTACCTGACCAATAGTTGATAATTAATGCTGGGACATACTGAGAGCAGCTTGGGTCTTCCCGAGCATGCGAAACCTGGTTTTGAACTACGCGGCCGCAGCGAAAGACGCTTTCAGGCGTCACGATGCCCTGGACCTGCCTGTGCGACCAATGTATTGATTAGAGCGCAGGGGGTGCATGGTAGGGACTGGGTTAGAATGGTGGCAGGATGTTTTTGGATAGTCGCGAATCTGGATGTTTGTATGCAGAGATATCCTGACGATTAAGTCGATGCTTGAATGGTCATTGGCCCCCGTGTGCATGTGTGTGTGCAAAACCATGGGGCAGTGCTACAAACACACACCCGTTTTCCCTTTCCCTCGTGAGCATATACTGTATGTAGCTCTCTACTTATGCATGTCATACGTGAATGATGAAAACTTCCTACTTGGGCAAGTTGGCCCGAGGAACTCAGCTTGGAAATCCATAAAGTTTTGCCACAGCCCTACGTGCCAGCCCTTGCCGACCCTATCTTGTGTCTCTTCCGACGGTTTGATGTCTCTTATTCACCGTTGCACAGGCAAAGAGCACCGCCTTATAAATCTCTTCACCTGCGGCTAAGGGCCATGCTGCTTGCTGGCTGCACCGTCCTACAGTAGTACTACTAGGGCCTGCAGCCTGCATGCGCATCTGCACACCTGCTGTGGACAGTGGACACAAGAGGGTGGACAAGGATTACTATTCTTAGGGGGTGCTAGTTGCCACACGAGGGAAAGGGAAGCAGATGCACCCACTGCAATTCTCCACCCCACCCTCCTCTACCCTTCCCGCAGGGCCCGGAAAGCGGCTGAGCTCGCACACCCTGCAGCACAGGTGTGTGGGTTCTCTGTGGTTTGCTCTAGAACTTGCTTACCTGTGACTTGGCAGCCCGGAAAAGCCTTTGGCCTTAGTTCCAACTGCTGCAAGATGGAGAGAGATGCGAGATGCGAGCCCTTCAGCCTGTTCTACCCGATGGAGTAGGGATTTTCTTTCAACTCTCTTGCGAGTGGCCGAGACACCGAAGCTGCGAGGGTTGCCCTGTTTTCTGTTTTTTGTTCTTTGTTTTCTGCGTCACTGTGCTGAATATACGAGGCCTCACATGGGGGCGGGCGGTGGCACCGCATACGCATATGCTGCACTGCAGAATAGAGTATGCCATGGATGATGGATGTACTATGCCATGAGTTTCTTTACGTCCTGACAGGTGAGGGATGTGGGGGTTGGCCCAGCCCGAGATCCCAGGACTGGGCGGCGGCAAAGCTTACGGGACAATGGTCTCTGGAGGATTGATTGATTGATACTCGTGCCCATTACTCGTATCCACTTTCGTATCCCGCCGTATGTGTCTGGCTATACGCTTTGGCCCGAAGGAGCCCCCACTTGCCATCTAGACTACTATTGTGTACCAACCTACGCATAACAAAGTTATTGTTGCTGGCTGCTGCTGCCGCCGGTGGAGTAACACCTGCTGCAGTGCTTGCTGTTGCGCCGGCTCGCAGGGGAGGACAGGTATATCATTGTCGAAAGTAAACACTACTCCGTCGCCACCTCGACGAACGCCCGCCTCTTTCCCACTTCGCGGGGTATCATGAAACCCGAAACCCTGGGGTCACGCGCCACAAGAATCGTCGTGAACGGTGACGGGCTTCGTGAATTATCAAAAAGACTATTGCGCGTCCCTCGGGGGATTTCGACGCTGGGGGGATGTGGGTCAGGTGCAGGACGCCTGTCTATCCTTCTGCCTGAACATGACCAAGCTTTTTTTTCTTTTTCTTTGCAAGCACGTGGAGCATCACTGTATGAGTGATTGCTCATCACTGCAGTAGGTAGTCTGCTTGTCCTCTGCAGGACGCCACAAGAGTGAGTGAGAGCCTATGTATTGACGAGATGTAATGCTCACCCAGAGGTGAGTAATGATTTGGAAAAAGCCGTCGGCGTATACATGCGACGCAGAGCAATGCACGAGCACGCGGCTCCGCAGTCGTGGGTCGAGCTTGCAATATCTCCGGGGCGCCGGCCGCGGGAAATCCTTTGGGTCACACCGGGGTGGCTCATGCTGGCGTGCGTCAGAGGGCCACGTCTGAATTTATCGAATTTATCGATCTGTTGCAATCATTTTTTATTTTATTTTATTTTATTTTATTCTTCCTCCCGCTGCACGCCAGTCTTTTGCAAATTCGCTCTGGCCGGGCGGGAACGGGTCTCTTTCTCCTCGGAGACGGGGCTGGTGGTGGTCTGGGCCAAGGTGCAGCGAGCACGAGGGAAAGGAATTAACACAACCCAGTCAGTGCCAGTCCAACGCACGCGAGGGCCGAGTGGGACAGCGATTGGCATGTCTCGACTGTGCCTGCAGGCGGCTGCACACCACCCTCCCGGCGGGTCGGCATCGGGGCCGCCGAACGAGACCCCCAGCGCTGGGCTCTGGTACCACTGCAAGTTCGGCCGACGGCCCACTGATTGGCCAGGTGCTGCTGCGCGACATGGGTGTTTTTTTTCCCTCTCTCCCTCTGTCGTCCATCCTGCTCTTTTTCGCTGCCACCTCTTGGTATCTCGTGCATTTCCGGATAGCGAATGGAAACAAACCGACCTATCGCCGATGGGTGCACTATCGTGTTTCACTTGCACAGCTATGCACAGGTATTGTGGACAGGAATAGGAAATAGAAGAGAGAGGAAATGCGTGGAAGGGTCTGGAGCACCGTCGAAGCGTGAGGGATTGATCAGCTGAGCTTAGGTGATTGAGTGAATCACGATGTGCCATTGTGAGTGCGAGAGCGAAGCGAAGGCGTCTCTTTGGGACCAACACGACACGACACTTGAGCAGCGGCTAGCGCTATTCATCGCGGTTAACGGCCTCGTTTGACTCCCGAGGACTTTAATCCGAGGACTTTAATCCCCCCCAGCAGAGATCCTTAGATCTAGATCGCAAATGATGGGGCATGGCATTCCCCACAATTCCGCTCGCTTCCATGCTGGCTGGCCGTTCTGTACAGTCAGTATCAGCAAAGCCCTGCAGAGCAATTCTATAGTGCTGACACATCGGCCAGGAGCGTGCCGAGGCTTCTTTTTTTCTGTTCCTTCTTCCCAACCGTTGGTGCTGCTGCAGCCTGGCAGACCCGACTGGACCCAACCGCGCCCCGTAAGACGTCGTACAAGGGCGCGCGGCAGCTCGGCCTGCCCTTGCATGAGCGACAAGCCCGACGGGCCAAAGCGTGAAGGTTGCATGTTGGCCCTGTGGTCATGGTCTCGGCCTGGTCTCGGCTTTGGGTCTTGGGTCTTCGGTCTTGTCTGAGAGAGCCCATGGGACAGCCGATAAACAATCAATCAATTTAAAATAAAATAAACAATAAATCAATAGACAGTTAGGCTTCCATCAGGCCATCAGGGGGAGAATTGAGGTATCCAACACAACCACCCACCCCAGCGCCAGGCCAGTCAGCCAGGCAGGTCGACCGAGGCTCGTCGACATGTCGACGGGGAATATGAGTCACCCGTGTTTGAGGGCTTCGTATGCAAAAAGCGAGCGCGTGACCAGTGGCTTAGGCAGTGAGGATAGATTTCATATGGCATTGCATACGTGGAGTCTGACGAGACGCTGTGCAATGCAGCACAGTGCTATACAACTAAGGTGGCTGGCCAGTAGGGCTGAGTATGCTTTGGGTCACGGGACGCGAAAAAAAAAAACAGCGAGCATGAACAATGGCCGAAAAGAACAGACGAGATAGGAATAAAGATAGAGACGGCGTGACAGACGCGCCACTAGCTGCCCGTCGTCCCGCAGTCTCGGGTCCGCCCCGAACTGGCCTGATTAATCAGTTTATTTAGAGTAGCACGAGTAGGTAGGGCAGGTATGGGGCGCGCCAGCCCCCGTGCAACCCCAGCACCTCGGGCGCCTGTGGGGGAAGGGATTGGAGGAGAGGCCCACAGGGGGCCGCTGCGTGCCGAAGATATGCCAGCAGCCTAAGCACCCTAAGAACCCTAGCAAACCCACGACTGAGCCACAACCCTCGGGCTGGCCCCGCTGCCAACGCACCTCTGGCAGCAAGCCGGCCTTTCAAGGTGCCAGCGTCAGGCCCAACACCAAGCCCAAGCATGGGACAGGTATAGACCATTCGTTCGTCTTCGGTAACCCAGCGAGCTTGTGTTGAACTGACAGCCCCCGGCTGCTGCACAGCCACGAGCCAGGTGCGTATGGACACGCATTTCGGTTGACTAGGCCCGACCCATGCGGGATGGGAGGAAACCCAGCTGGTCGAGGATATCGACGCTGATCGGTCGACGTGGCATCCAATGCAAAATCCCAGCATAGGGCGGGATGGCATTGTTGGGAAACCCCATGTTGTGCGGATGGGACGTGTGGTTGGTCCATTCACATGCGAATTCGGATCTTTTTCGCAGAAAGAGAGGCCTTAGGTGTGGCGAATATCCAGGCCACAAGCCACATCCTCGCGTGCCTTGCATGCGGCGTGACGATTGTTCCTGAGAAGGGTAATCACTAGCAGTTAGTCAAATCTGGGGACAGGTGCCAGGGCGGGTATACCTGGGCACTGGTGCAGCCTAGTTGGATATGCGATGCTGTGTCCACCCATGCACAGTCTTACTTATCACCACAGCCAGGCTATACTCTACGAATGAATGGACACTATACAGTAATTAGATCCGGGTGCGGAGACGGGTACGGGTACGGATCTGGGGGTTACGGGGGGCGACAACCCTCTCGTGTGGCTCGGCTGAGATCTTGTGGCTGCAAACTGCAGCACTGCAGCACGGTAAATCGTCGGCCGGTGCCACGGGGGCCTCACAAAAACCTGCCAGCTTTGCAGGCTTGCAGGCTTCGGATGCAAGCAGGAGTTAGCATTTGCAGATCTCAGCCCTGTTATGTGGTGGCCGACCATGTTTTCTGGGCCAGGGAACCACGTGGAAGTTGCATCGGCCCATCACACGACGTTTGTCGAATACCGTGGCAGCAAATGGAAGAGCGAGTGCAAGTGTGGCTGTGGCTGAGCAGACGCCTCTTTTGGTCTTTCGTCCCAGCCGGGAGGGAACTGACAGCGGGCAGCCTCGGTAAGTCAAGGGTCCACACGGTACTGGCAGTTGAGGACCCTGAGTTTTTTTTTACCCATGTCTTCATCCGTGGGCATTTGGTCCGGGGCCATACCCAAAGCGGAAAGTATAGCAGAAACCTGTCTTGGGCCGCGGGTGGCCTCGCCATGGTTCCATGTTTCGATGCACCAGCAAGAACACACTCGATTAGCAAGCCTGCAGAGATTTCCTGGTCTGTTGAGAGGCAGCCTGTCAGCCAGCACGCTCTTGGTGGGGGATATTGTAATCAAGCCTCGCTTCTCCTCCGGCCAGAGCGGAACCTTGGAGGAGGCTCGGACCTTCGGGGTTGGCGTGTGTGCGGTTGTGCACCGGCTGAGTGACTGCACAATCAGGTTACACAGGTACCCTCTTTTTTGCTGTGTAAGCCGGCAGGTGCAATGGTATCGCACAACCACCCTCCCTCCCCCCCTCCTGCCCAACCAACCAAGCCTCCTGCCAAAAGAACACCCCCCCATAGTGTGTCTGGCACAATGAGCCACAATTCCCAATCTGTTCAACGGTCCGGCTCCGCGGCGATCAACCCGAGGGGCATCCGTACGACCCTTGTCACCCTGTGAAGCCAAAAAAAAATTGGTCTTGTCCCTCCCTCGATTTGGGGTATTGGGGGAGGACAGCCGACCACCGACGACGTCACCACTGCATGATGGGCAAGCAGAAGGGGGCCGATTGACGAATCAGACCCCTATCGTTCGCGGAGCAGAGCAAATCATGACGATCGTTGTTCATTTGGAAACTGGTCCCCAAGGCTTTTCCACGACAGCCGCTGCGGCACGCAAATTATGTACAATCCAGGGACCCTGATCGGCCTGAAATTAGGTTGTGTATGACATCGCTTGCAGCCGTTGTCCCCTCGACAATCCTCGACAATCCTCGACCCAGGACAGGAAATTATGGTTCAGGTGGCTTGTTTTGCATCGCCCTCATCGCCATTTAGGATTCCCATCATCATCAGCATCATCATATCATAGCCCTGACAGAGGCAGGGGAAGACGGGCAACCCGCAGAAAGCATAAGCCAGTTCTCGTGGGTGCTGGGCATGACCACACACACACACAAAGAGGTGCCCGGTCATGCGCAGCAATAATCGCAACAGCCACAATTAGATACACACTTTAGATAGGTAACGTAGTACGTTGCAAGTTATTGACAGACGGGGTTTCTTGAGGATAGCCAAATGATTTTATTTCCTTGTATGGCTGGTCCGCCCGCCCGCCAGGCCGCCCGCCCGCCAACCTGCTGCCGGGATTGGCGGGGGGGGGTTAATTGGTATCCCCCAGGCGAGGTCATCACATTATCTGCATCTCACCGAGCTTGATCGCTACCACGCGAGACTGATCCACTATTGAGATTTGATCGGCTCCGAACAAACCGCCTGCAATTCCTTGTCATCATCCACAGCTGCCACTGCGTACATCAGGTTGAGGTCAGCCTCAAGCACAAACTTGGCTGTCGTACCTTTTCAATGTACCCGTCAGCCCGGCCTCGCCCTGATGTGCGCGAAGGCCTAAATCCGCGTCTCCACGGATCAGCAGGAAGCTGTCAGCAAAGCAAGCCCACTACGTTCGCTGCTGGGAGCTGTCCAGGCCAGATCCGATCCTGTACCTGGCAGTCTGACGCACCAGTTAGCTTCCCTCGCTGTCGTGCATGTTCTGGTGTTCAAGTACTAGGCAAGGACGACAGCATCAAGGCATCCCCAATTACTGTGGTATCCTCTGTGCTGACCTTATGTATCTGTCACCCGATATTATACACGTTGGTCTGATCGTATGTCCGCGCCTCGGTCACTATCAATAAGCCATCGCAGGTGGCCGGTCCCAAGAATGACTCTCCTGACCTGACGGCTGACAGAGCCGTGGGCAGGACGGCAATGACTGACGGATGACCAGTCTGCTGCGCAAGCCTTTGCATGGCTGACTCAAGGCCAGATCGGGTTAGCTGTCAAGAGTGGGTAGTACCCCTTTGGGATTAGCCTTGCCTAAGCCTCCTGTCAATTTGTCATTCGGTGCCTATGACAGTAAATCCGGTCCTTTTACAGGGGGTGTGGGTGGGAGGGCCTCGAGGTAAGTGCGTGCGTGCAGATGTACCTCTGTACCTCGAAAGCCACTGCACAACCCCCGGCCCAGGCGGCAGGGGTTCCTCGTTCCCGTTCTTTGGACTTACGACATACCACATCTTACAAACTCGGCCCACGCCCTTATCCCATTCCCTCTATATATACAAACTCCCCGTCACCACAATGGCACTGGCCAACTTTAAATTCGCCACTCCCCCATCGATCTTGCTATCTCGACCAACCCTCAGCACAACACATACACATAACCCGCCGTGATGATGTGGTTAGCCCCAAACAGTTCAACAACATATAACAACCACCCTTCGCAGCAGAGGCAGCAGTACTATACACAACAGAACCCACGGCTGTCAGCCTTTGTTCCCAACTCCGCCACCTCATCAGACCCGATTCTCGATATCGACTCCGAGACCCAGTCGCAAAGCGCCTCCTCGTCGCCTCAGTCGCTTTCTCAGTTCCCGTTGTCAACCTTCGACAGCGTGCCTGCAGCAAACGTCCCACGAACATCTAACGGCGACCTGTTCAGATTCTCGGCACCCTCCACCCAGGCCCAGGCTGAGGCCTTGCCTTCCGTCAACATGATGTACGCAGATTCATGGCTGGGCGAGAACGCCCAGTTCCCAGCAAAGAACAGCCACAGGAATATGCACCAACGCGAATCCTCGCTGTCATCACTCGGGTCCCTTGGGCCGGCCTCGCCCTTCTCGTTCAACTCGGCGCATCCACAGATCGCCCTCAACGAGTCTGGCGAACAATATCACGGCCTGCCCATGGCTGATGACCAGACCTACCACCTCGCCGCCAAGGCTGCAAACCCAACAAGCCACGACACCTTTTACACGAATATGCCTTATTCGTCCGACTCGACATCGGTTCACAACTACGCCAACATGCTCGCACCGCAGAGGCAGCGAGCAGCTGACCGTAGTGGCCTGTTGCCTCCTCCAGATTTCCCTAGCGGCGGCTCCACAAACTCACGTCCCGTGTCGGTGGCGAGTTCCGTCGCAAGTGACTCACCAGCCACGCCGGCGGCCCCGGAACCCGAGCTGGACAGGAGGCGAAAGACTGGTGAGGACTATATCCTGGCCGACTTCCTGAATGTTGCCGACGAGAACCAAGGCTTACCCTTCTTTAACCAAACAGCCATCCACACCGTCCCCAAACTGGACCGTACCATGACCGACATCTACAGCGACGAGTTGTACAACCCCAACTTCTCAATCACGTCCATGTCGCCGTCGCAGCCGAGCCAGACCACAATGTCGCCTAACCATGAGGTCTTCGCGCAAAGGTTACAGGCTGCCAACAGCCAGCATCTCAGCGCAACACACTCGCCAGTCACAATATCAAGAGGCCGCTCGCCTTTCCGCCAAGGCTCCCCCCTGGCACCCCAGCCCGCTCATGACTTCCCTCAGCAGGCAGCCAACAACATGCGGTTCAACACTGCTCAGCACATGAGGGAGAAGAGGAAGGCGGAGCAGGACGCCGCTCAGGCTTTGCGCCAGGCCATGGCCCAACCCAGCACGAGCACTGGCACGCCACAAACCATCTCACCCAAGGATGCAGTCTTGGAGTTCAACGATGGAGACGACAACAACAACTTCCCATTGTTTTCGTCTCAAGACTCGACTGGATTCGACGCGAGCCAGATGTCAAAGGTCACCCCTCAGAACAACAACTTTGGCGCCCTGTCGCTCGACACCTCATTCGACAACTACCTGGCGTCTCAGATGTCGTCGGGTGGGATGCAGCTTCCTCAGCAGTACCCATTCGTCGCAAAGCACAGGCACCAGAGCAGCTTGCCATCTGTCAGCAACGGCTCTTACTCTGTGTCTTCCCGCCTCAGCTCAAGCACGTCTGCATCACCTGTGTCTACGGCACTGGGCAGCCCGCAGAGGCCAGAGGCTGTTGGCGCGGATGGCGGCACGTACACATGCACATATCACGGTTGCTCGATGAGGTTTGAGTCGCCAACCCTGCTCCAGAAGCACAAGCGTGAGGGTCATCGCCAGGCTCATGGCCTGAACGGCATGCGCAGGCCAGAGGTGGTCCCAGCCTCGTTCCTGAACACACAGGCGGGACCTCACAAGTGCGAGCGTATCAACCCGAGCACCGGCAAGCCGTGCAACACGGTATTCTCACGCCCTTACGACCTGACACGCCACGAGGACACCATACATAATGCACGGAAACAGAAAGTCCGGTGCGATGTGTGCACCGAGGAGAAGACGTTCAGCCGCGCCGACGCGCTTACCAGGCACTACCGCGTCTGCCACCCAGATCTGGAGTTCCCTGGGAAGCACCGCAAGAGAGGTGGGGCGACCAGCTGAGCTGTGTCGGACTGCATTGCCTTTTTTCGCCCTACAGCGCGAACAGGCGCGCTTGACGGGTCTCTCGATAATACGCACGAAAAATTGCACAACACGAACGGCATGATGATAACGACACCCCCCTCCACCCGTCCCTCACAGGGAGGGGTGGGTTGGGCATGGGCACGCATTGGATGGGCTCTGAGTCGATGACCGCAGCGTCGAAGGTTCTTTGACGACATTGGCGTCATGTGGTTGGAAGATGGAGGGTGGGGGGAGGCTCTTCCGCAATGCAAGCTGCAGGCGCCATGCCGGGCTGGGCTTGGACGCGGCCTCATCCCTGTCGCGTGGATGCCAGGGCTCATCATCCTACGTCATCCCCCTCAGTCCCAAGGGTCCTGCGCAGGGACCAAGTGCGACGGCGCCATGACGTCACTCGAGCGCCGATCAGGGTCCTCGCTGATTTCATCCTGACCCAGCGCAGCCAGACCCGACATCCGAATCCAAATTTGGGCAATCTGGCGCGCCTGGGCACGACAGTCTGAAGTCATATGCAACCCCACCGACACCATTCCACAGTACCGGCATGATGTTTATGTCCTGTCTACACCCGCCCTGCCAGGCCTGCCCTGCGCCTGGGAATGGAGATCTGGAAATGGACACGGGGCCCGATCCAAATCCGGGCCTGGCGCTGGAGCTGGAAACAGGCATTATTACCGCATGGTGCCTGTCACCACTCTCCGCCCTGTCCCGCCGCGGCCTCGGCCACTGCTCCGGCGAGCCCTGCGCCATACCATCATCGTCGTCATAACCTTCTTTACCGGCCCCATTTGCATTCGATTCCGGGGTGGGGTGGAACGGCATGTCCCGTGCTATGTCCATCCGGAAAGAGGTCATATTATCACACCACTCAATAAACAACACCACCACCAAGGCCGATCAATTGGCACCAGCGGGCTGGGTCACCCTTCCAACCTCAACAACCATACATCATTTTTCAAAAACATGAAAACGGGACTTGGGACGTCACCGTACTATGACCCTGTGCAATTACTTGTGTACTATACTTGGGAGGTATCATGCGGATCATGGTTACTGTTTTAGACATTTGTGCACTTGTGGGTCATGCATGGCGTATTGGAGGAACTATAGAGCAACTTGATTTGCTGGGATTTGGTACTGGTCTCTAATCGAAGCATTTTTACGTGTTACCCTTTTAGGTTCACCAGGTGTCATGATCGTCGGATGTTTTTGTTCTTATCTTGAACGGGCACGGATCTCAAAAAGGAAAAAACAGGGGATCATAGAGAGAGAGAGAGCAAAAAAAAAAAGACTCGCTGTTTCCGCGCTATTTTGCAGGGAGCATGGGAATGTTACACGAGAAACGCATTGGCGCCTCAATTCAGATTGGGTTTCTATGGTTATTGTTGGGCTTCCTTGGTCAAACTCGGGTGGTTGCACGACATTTTCGGGCCACTCAGCATTCGCGATCTTGATTTGTGTGGCTTGTCTTATTATTATTTTTTTCTTTTCTCATCTTGGGCGGGGGCTACTGGGGCAATGGTTGTTTTCGGCGCTCTGAAAAAACAAATACCCCGCGATCTGCAGCGACTATGACGACTTGCAGGAATCGGGTAACACAACACACGCACATATACACCAAGTGTGGAGGGGGGGGAGGAGACGGGTTCCTCTTCGGGCATTCGGGCATGATTTCCAAGGCTGGGGGGGGGAGGGGGGAAATGGGGGGGGGGCATAACAGGCGCGGGAACCAATTACTTGAGTAAGCCGGACAGGGCGAGCTGGCAGGGCAAGCGAGAGCTGTAGCGATTCAGGGTCCTATGGTAATTCAGAATTTGATTGGAAACTGGCTTGAATTAAACTTTTTTCTGCCGTGTAGGACTTTCGAAACACCGAATCCTTCCAACTCTAAATTTTTCCCTTGCCCTATCTCTGCCCTCTCCCCCCCGCTCCCTGGCCCTGACGTGTTAACATGTCGGTGGTGGTGTTGTTGGGCGTCGGGCAATCCTTGCGCTTTGCTGCGTGTAATGCAGGTGTAGTTCGCACCTGTGCTGGGTGTATGCCTTACCGGCGAGGTTTATAATTATCATGTCAGCTATAGCTCATGTTACCGTTTACCTGATTTCTTGGTCTGGGAGGGGCTGTCAGATGCATATTTGCACAGGGATGGCCGGCTGTTCCTGGATTACATTTCCTGGCATTGCCATTCGCTCATCTTTTGTCTGCTGGAGTGAGGTCTTGATATCGTGACAGAGCAAGGCAGTGGACTGCGTAAACGACTCGAGCCAGCGCTTGTCTGTCTATCTGGCACTGCGCCTGGCCCTTCCACTGTGTATGTGTATAACTGTAGCTTGCTCGGCCCGGAGTATCTGTCTACATGGTACAAACTCTAACAACGTGTACAAACACGCGGTCCCAGTACGGGGTACAGCGTGCAGGATATGTACTTTTCCGCGGGGGGGTCGTCGTACGCCCCGCCGTAAGATACATGCATGATTGCCTGCATGGCTCCTCTGCCTCACCGTGACGCCGGCCACCAATTATTGCTTGCGCGGGGGTGAGAGAGACCTGGAAACCATATCGTGCCTGCGAAGCCTAAACTCCAGCTTTGCCTTGAGCTTCGCGCGGGCACCCTCACTCTGCGGGCCCCCCCTCCCTCCCCCAGGGTTCTCGGCGACCAAGGCTGCCGACGGCGTTTCGTTTCTTCTTTCCCTCGTGGACAAGTCGCATCAGGTTTTCTAATGAACCATTTCAAATATCATGTGCAACTTGGTAGCATCCTTGGGGTGCACTGGTTCGGCAAAGTTTCCAACCACCTTGCCCTTGAACATCCGATAGTGTGAACAACAAAGTCGTAGATCTGGGGTGGGAAGGTCTCAAACCTCGCCTCCCATCATGCGATTGCGGGAAGAGAAGAAGAAAAAAGCTTGTGAGACCGGCAAAATACCGACGTGTCCTTCCTTGCCGCCGGTTGCGCCATATCCCCCCCTCACTGAGCGCTCCCGCCTCAGCGTCTATCCTGTTTTGTTTTACGCCTCGGCCTCTCAAACCTTCGACAGTGAGGACCTGCCCAGACAGGCAGCCCCGTTCACCGTCCCCCTGGTGATCCCAAGGGATCTTGATCGGAGGAGTGGGGATGCTTTGGGGGGGGGGGGGGGGGATCCGGAACCCATGGCCGACCTGTGTTTCCAAGGAAGCGGAGGTCAGGGCAAAATCATGCGCTGTAACTGGACATGACTCCCGGGCCCTGGAATCACGTACCCATCTCAGCTCTCCAGCTCAGGTCGGGCCAGGATAAGCTTCTTGGGAGATCTCGGCTGCACAGGTCGCGTCTGTTCGATCTCGTCCAAGTTTCCCGTGGCAGCCTTCAACCGTTGGGATGGCCTGCAAAACCTGTGATAAGTTGCCACTGGGCGAACGGTCCCATCTCTGCATATATGGTATTCCCATATGGCCGGGGATCATCCCATATGTGGAAATTGAAGAGACGACGACCCCATGTTTGACACTGACACTGGCATATAGACGCGTAAGATGAGTTGATCCGATTCTAAGCATATGTACCCTCTACATTTTACGGACCCCCACAAATCCTGAAATTCGCACATGCGTGCGCTCGACCTCCCCGAAGAATCCAGATCACGCGGTACCGTTGGCGTTGGAAGCTGCCTCTTCGTCAGCCATGACCGCCTCCCTCGCGTCCGTGTACAAGGGTGATATGCCCGTCCAGAGTTGGAACTGCAATGTCGGTGGTCAGCTTCGATCAAATGCCTCGGTGAGCGAGAAAGTCTGGCATGTGGACTCACCTGGAACCACCCCTGAGAAGCAAGAACTTCCAGCCCGGGAATCGTCTGCCAGCCTGCTTCCTCCGCCATCGCCATGACGGCCGTGCGCCGCGGCTTGTAGGCCATCTCCAGCATTGTCCTCTTCGGCACATTCCTCCCACTCGCCTCATGGTCGGGGAGGTTCAGCACCTTGGACACGATGTCGGTCATGCCTGCATCCATCGGCAGGTCGGCGGGGATGGTGCTAACAACCACGCGCGGAAGTGGGCCGGCAAAGTCCTTCTCGTCCGCGCTTGAGAGGTGCTGCACGTGGTAGTCAGCTGGGAACATCGCGGCCAGCTTTGTGACGCTGGCCGAGTTGCGTGCTACGACGTAGATGGGCGAGTAGCCGAGTGAGTGCAGAGCGTAGATGGACGCGCGCGTGGTCCCGCCACTTCCAAGGACCACTCCCGGACCACCCGCGGACGACGTGCGGATGCTTCCCACGACTCCTGCCTGGCGGAGTGCGAACACCATGCCCATCCAGTCGGTGTTGTCGCCGAGCAGGGTCTGCTGGCTACCGTCTTCGGATGGTACGGGTATGATGGTGTTCACGGCGCCAATAGTCGTGGCTGCGTCCGACAACTTGTCGATAACGTCGATGATGTCGAGCTTGAGGGGCCTCGTCACCGAGGCGCCGCCAAAGTTGGGGGATCTCACCAACTCCTTGACATCCTGGGCTTGGTCCGTTTCGAACCGAGAGTAGACATGAGGCAGGCCATTGGCCTTGAATAGGGTGTTGTGGAGAGCTGGAGACCTCGACTGTTCGATAGGCTTGCCGAAGAGGTAAAAAGCACGCTCATCCAGCTCCCCAATCAGCGTCAGAGCTTGGCGGATCTCAGCAGCAGACAGCTGGCCCGGCGCAGCCTTGAACGGAAGCGCGGGATGCGAGACTGGAGTCAGGAAGCCGTTCAGGATTCGGCTCAGCTTGCCGGCAGGTCCCATGTTGATGGCGATGATGGGCGTCTCGTGAGCCGCGAGCATTCGCTGCTTGAAGTTCGCTAGGCCGAAGTTATCGTCCTGACCACGTGCTACACCGACCAACTTGATGATGTCGCCAAACTGGAGCGCTCTGTTGTAGTGCTGTATCCACGATCCATTCTTCCAAGACAAGGTGCCTTCGGGGTCGTGATGCGAGGCAATAATGCGAGAAGAGCCCTTCCGACTCAGTACGCCTTGGATGATATCTTCGGGCCATGCTAGCTCAACATCAATGTACTCACATCCCATACGTAGTGCGACATTGTAGAGGGCTGCAGCGCCTGCGACATCATTGTCTGGGAATTTGCCGCCTTGACTCTGGGTGCGAACCGTGAAGACAATTGGTATCTTGGCAGTGGCCCGCAGGATAGCCACTTGGATACCCACAAACTCAGGCGAGTAGTCCTTCAGCAGATCGACCCGGAGTTCAACGGCGTCTGAACCCGCAACCACTCGGGGTATCAGCTCCAAGGAACCCACCACGTCAGGCACAGTAAGCGAGACGAAGAAAGAGTGCCTCTTGCTCTTCACCTTTTCGAAGTGGTCGGTGTGGCCGCACATCACGGAGATGAAGCTCCTGAAGTCCGCTGGCGCCTCCCGGACGGCCGTGGAGCCGGCTGGATGAGGACTGTGGTACTTGAAATTGCTGCACTCCTCGAACCACGGTTTTCGTCGCTCGTAGACCTCGCGGATCTGCTCTGTGTAGGCCGGTCGCGACTTGTCTATGAGCAGGTAGTCAATCACTTGGTCGGTGTTTCGGTGAACCTGAAGGACGTATCCGCCATTTCCCTTGTAGGAAATCAGCATCTGCCGGGCGTCAGGGCTCTCAACAATCCCGCCGCCACAGGAGAAGACGTGGCCGTGAGATTGGTTCGTCATCACGTCCTGAAGGAGATCCAGCTCTGCCTTCCGGAAGCCGTCCCAGCCGAGATCTCCACGGATCATCTCTGGGATCGTTTCGCCTATCCTCCGCTCCAACTCCTCGTCAAGATCGATGAACTTTCGGTGCAGGGTTTTCGCCAGCCAGCCTCCCGCAGTCGTCTTGCCTGCGCCTCTCATACCGATCAAGAAGATCGACCGGTCTGACCGGGGCTTGGGCGCTTGGTCGTGGTGCGCGTGTTCCAACGCAGGCTCTTCGCCACCCAGTATGACTTTGAAAGACTCGGACAGAACATCCCACCAGCCCGGCCAGGTCTTTCCTGTGCACTCACGCTCCAGGATGAGTACAGGACGAGGTGTGACTACTGAGAGCACACTGAAACTCATTGCCACACGGTGGTCATCGTAGCAGTAGATACCGTTGGTTGGGTCGGTCAGGCTTTGGTACGGCTGGCCGATGACCTCGATACCGTCATCGAGCTCATTGCATTGTACACCGAATTTCGCGAGCTGGTCCTTCATTGCAGCAATGCGGTTGCACTCCTTGACCCTCTGGTTGGCAATTCCAGTTATCCTGGTGGTACCATCGGCAACCGCAGCCAGAACAGAGGCAGTCAAAAAAGCATCCGTCATGGGCTCCATGTCCACGTGTGGGATTGCTTTCAATTGTCCAATTGGCGGGCCAGTCACCGTCGTCGTGTAATCAGTCTGCCTCACGGTGGCACCCATGGCCTGGAGCACATCTACAGCAAAGCGGGAGTCGCCTTGCAGAGATTTCGATCCAATGTTTGGAACCGTGCAAGTAGTGCCGGTTATGGCGGCAATGGCCAGAGGGTAAGTAGCCGAGCTCGCATCGCTCTCGATCTCATATTCTGCTGGGTTCTGGTAGGTGCTCTTCGGTATGTGGTAGGTGTTTTCTTCCTTGGCGGATCGTTCGACTTGTACACCAAAAGCAGCCATCATGGAGATGGTCATGTCAATGTAGGGCTGTGAAATGGGCTTGCCTCCCACAAGCTTTAGAGTGACTGGGTTCTTGGCGTATGGTGCAGTCATGAGAAGCGATGAGACGTACTGAGAGGAGACGGTGGCTGCAAGCTCAATCACGCCCCCCTCGAAGCCGCCGGCAGCATCAACCTGAACGGGCAAGCTGCCCTCCCGGTTGAGGTACTTGACCTCGACTCCATTGGCACGCATAGAATCGACCAAAGGGCCGATGGGTCTTTGTTGCATTCGCGCGTTGCCAGTCAAGACGGTTGAAGAAACAGAAGATGGCGAGGCCAAAGAAGCCACACTCGTCAAGAAGCGCGATGCGGTTCCTGCGTTGCCGAGGTAGAGAGGCTCCTGGCTGGCCTCAAGCTTTCCGCCCTTGCCTTTCACGATGAGAATCTCGCCACCGTCCTCCCAGGAGTAGGTGGCCCCGTTCAGAGCCGAGACGGCAGAGAGCATGTACTCAACATCATCTGAGCGCAGGAGATTCTTGATGCGCACTTCGCCCTCACCCAAGGCAGCCAACACGAGAGCCCGGTTCGAGATGCTCTTGGAGCCGGGAGGGGTCACGCTGATATTCAGGTCCTTTGGGACGCCAGGCGTGACACGGATGGCAGGTGTCAGGACGACGCGGATGTTACGGTCGTCAACCACGCTTGCCTTGGGCTCGTAGCATTTGCCGATCTCGGACAGGAGAACAATCTTCTTGTTGGTCCCGTGGTTCTTCTTGTCGACGGCCATCTTGTCCAGCAACACGTCCACAGGACACTTCTTTCCAGCCGACAGTCGAACAATTCGCTGATCCTTCAGCGAGGTCGGCAGCTCGTAACTTGCAATGCACTTGACAAGACGAGCGACGGCGGCGGGGCGCAGGATGCCAAGGAAGCGGGCAAGCTCCGCCTCCTTGACCATGCCGATGGCGACAGCCTCGCCGTGGAGGACCTGAGGTGTGAGAATGGCCTCGTAAGCATGGCCAATTGAGTGTCCAAAGTTGAGGATGTTCCGCAGGCCACCCTCCCTCTCGTCGGCGGAGACAACCTCGGCCTTGGTCCGGGCGGATCCGAGCACGATTCTCTTAAGGATGTGGCGGATGGGAGCCAAGCGGTTGTTTGCCTTTGACTTGACGGCCTCAAGAATGGTAGGTGCGTTCTGCTCGAGGGCGGTGAACTCGGTCTCGTCCCAGATGGCAGCCGTCTTGACAACCTCGGCCATGCCATTGATGAACTCCCGAGCGGGCAGGGTCTCGAGGAAGGCCAGGTCAATGTAGACGCGGCTGGGCTGCCAGAAGGCGCCGACCAGGTTCTTGCCCAAGGGTGTGTCAATGGCCGTCTTGCCACCAATGGACGAGTCGACCATGGCGAGGAGGGTGGTGGGGACCTGGACAAACTTGACGCCGCGCATGAAGGTAGCGGCGACATAGCCGATCATGTCGCCAATGACGCCTCCGCCCAGGGCAATGACCACAATGTCCCTGGTGCACTTTTGGGACAGCATCCAGTCCTCAATCTCGGCCTTTGTCTCCCTGCCCTTGGAGCTCTCGCCCGGGGGTATCGCGTAGGTGAGGAGGCGCACATTGCCGGCATTCTTGGAGGCAACGGCAGCGGCGAAGGTCTTCTGGAAGGAGGGCACGTAGAGAGGGAAGATATTTGTGTCGGTGATGAGGACGTAGGTGGCCGAGGGGGTGTTCTCGAGGAGGTCGTGTGCGACAAAGTTGTTGAGCAGGCCGTAGTCAATTATGATGTCCTCCTTGCCCAGGATTGGGATCCGCGTAGGGCTCGAGGAGGCGTCGCTCACGGTGCCGTTCGTGGTGCCATTGGCGGTGCCATTAGCAGTGCCATTGACGGCGGCCATTGTGGCGTGAGAGTGGGATCAGCTGCCTGCAGCTTGCTCAGCTCAGGGTCCAGTCGGGGAGGGCAAAGAAGGGTAGAGCAGAGCAGAGCAGAGCAGGGAGGAGTCGACGATAGTGACGGCAATTGGTGCCAATCTCTTCTCCTATGGCGTCCAGTGGGTGTAGAATGAAGGGGTGGAAGGGGGATGAGGCCGCGGAGAGAGGAGGAAGGAGGAAAGACGGGAACACAAGGACCAAGATCACATCAGACGGGGTGTTCTCGAAGGGACGCTGTGGACTGACCTGTCTACCTATGTACTGAGTGAGAATACTCCGTACTGGACAGTCTGATGGATGGCTGGTACTTAGCTATGTGCCCACGGTGGCTCTACTATGTACTGTGCATGCGGTGACTCCTCGGGCTCCTTTGCGATGACTCTTGCAGGGCTGTCGGTTGAGTAATAACCCCAGCAGCAGCCACACCTAAGCTCCACCGTGATCGGATGCCGACCGGGTTTGCTGCGTGGGCAGTATTTTTTTTTCGTCCTCCCTCTAGCCTTGCAGGATGCAGGGGTCGCTGGCACTACCGGAGGATCCTCCCCCACTTGCCAAATCAGTCCATCTGCTCTCCGCATCCCGCAGCGGGAACAGCCTTGCCTCTGCGCTGGTTCTTATGTGCAATTGTAGTCCGCCCATATCCATACATGTATATCATTATATATATATATGTGTTCGTTTATGTGTATATAATGTATGCAAAGACGCATAGACAGGCTAGACTGAAAGCTGCTGAAGATACCCCGTCCCATCCTCATCACCACCCCAGCTCTGCATGCGTGTTCTCGACCGCACAGTGCAACCCTCCCTGGGCTGCATGCGATGGGCCACTCACCAGTCGACAACAGCAGCGAACTTCTCCCGGCCCGAGATATCAATACCACTCCACCCACCCATATCTTGCCTTCCCCTGCCCTGCCCTGCCCCGGTTCGCCCTCGACCCGCTACTGCAGGCACAGACGGGCAGCATGCGGGACGACGTCGCCTAGCTATTCAGCACGCCATGCGTCCTTCCGTATAAGCTTCACCCGTCCGCACCAAAGATACAAGAGCCTTACTCGTACCACCGCGTCAAGTCCAACAGAAGCCATTGATAGACTTACTTTGTGCAACTCTCTCTTGCTCTGACTTCTGACTTGAGTCCTCACTCCTTTATCCCACCTGTCCCGCTGACCATGACTCAAATACGATCGTAAATCCCACGGCTCTGGTAACGCTGTCTAGTCGTCCATTCTCGTCATCTAATGTATGCATACCACCCATTTTCCCCACCCTCGCCCGTGTCCGCCCAGCAATTTCATGGATATCATCAGTGTTGCTTTGGATGATTATGCTAGCCCATTAATTGTACGCCCGTGGTTGACCTGGGCAGCCAACCAGTCCCCCTCGTCCCTCGCAGTTGGGCTGGTGATAAATCCGTCCCCTTCGAGCTACGAGACCCACAAATTAAGGCAGGGCCACGATCGAGCACTCTCGTCGACTCCAGATTCCCAGCGACCACCGCTGGGAAATGCCAGAATCATAAAGTTGATCCCTTACTAAGACACATAACCTTATTGACATCTCAGATAAGGTGTCTTTGCACTGCAACACGATCTTCGTCCTTACTCAGATATATCTGTCACTGTTCTCGCGTACACCGTGATGGAACGTGTGCGACGTAAAGTAACCTTTGGTCTTCGACCATGCTTGAGTAGCAGTAAACTGCAAGGCCATCTGTCAGAGACGGCCATGGCTGTGTCCATAATGGCATCTACTCTCGCAAACCACATGGCCGCGTGCTGTCCCTGGTGGAGCGTCCGGTGTGGCGCACAAAGGCGGGTCCAGAAAAGAGTCATAGACAGTTTGCTCCTATGCGGAGGGGCACACTGAGCTTGTCAGTTCGGGTATCTTGATGAACTACTTGACAGATGTAGATGATCAATCAGCATGTGGGATCCGCTCCGGGGGTCATTCATCAGGAGCTGTCGTCAACTCCGAAGAGGAACCTAAACTAACCGACCAAACTCTCGCACCTTCGATGTCTTCAAATGCTGCACTTAAGGCGTCTTCTTGAATTATCTGACCTTGTATACCCTCGAGATATAGAAATCATTTCTCGACGGAAAGAATATCACAAGGGCATGGATACAACAATTATTGGCAGTGGGCACTTCGACTTATATAGGTCATCAAGACTAGATCTTCGTAGGCGAACTCAAGATTCCTACCGATTATGTGATATAACCCCTCTCCCGGACGCGATTCAGCTCGGTCGGAACGCAGATGTTACTCAGTTCCCTATCGCATCTTTCACTGATTGGCTGATGCATCTCGTTGTACCAGACTCCCACCCATAGGACTATGCCGCTTGATTGTGTCTCCGAAGTCCCTCAACAACAGCAAATTGAGAAAATAGCTACTCCTCCATCCCCCAAACATTAGACAGCCACACTCTCTCAGCTCTTCTAGAACCCAAAGTTGTCCAACAGGGACCCGGCGTCCGGCTCCTCGAACATCGTAGGCGGCGGCTGCGGCCTCTTCTTCTCGCCCGTTGGCGACAGCAGCCCGCCCAGGTTCATCTCCCCAGCACCCTTGCCGGATATCGGCGACACGGGCATGTCCTGCACGACGAGCGAGCTGCGGCGCTTGAGCATCTTCAGCGGGTTGACCTCGCCGCCCAGCTCCGGCTTCAGGCTCGCCCCGGGCAGGAGAAACTCCCAGTTGCGGACGAGGTCCAGGCCGAGCAGGTCGCAGCCCATGCGGTCGTAGAGCCTGGCATTGTGCAGCACGAACTGCCACTCCACCTTTGGCGTCACCTTGGACGCGCCACGCAGGGTCTGAAGCGTCTTCTGCCGCAGCTGCGCGTACAGCACTATCAGGGCTGGATCGTCCGTCAGGAAGAGCTTCGAGTTCAGATTCGGCGCTATTGGTGTCTCGACCAGCGTGTACACGGGCGTCTGCAGCCACTTGTTAGCACCACAGCGCCACATCTCGTGACAATGAAGGATCGATCAGGTACTCACGATGAGAGCGCGCACCGCCATGTCCCTGCGGTGTAGCATCCAAAATGCCCATGATGCCAGCCATCGGTTACCTTCTTGTGCGGCGATGCTGAGCACCTCCTCTTCCAGCAGTTTGCGCAGCACTGGGCCCTGGTCACCCTCGTATACCCGAGCGATGGCGATGGCAAGCTGCAGGTCCTTGAGCTGGTTCAGGCAGACGTTGACCGCATCCTGCAGCCTGTCGGCCAGCAGGAAGAAGGCTGCACTGTATTCTATCCGGCGCGTTAGATATCAGGAAGCAGAGCCAGAAGAGGTTATTTATCACCCACCAAATCGCCGTTTGCTGAGTAGCGCATAGGCATTCTTCAGCGCCGAAGTCTTCCACCTTGGGTCATCAAAGTTGTTGGCAAGCAGTTTCTGCGTGCCGGCTTGCTCTCGGTTCCAAGATGCCATGCGCCACAGACCTTGGAGCACCGTTTTCTTTCGTAACGCCAGGTAATAGAGACTGCAGTCCACCGGGTTCTTCACCTCGTTCTTGGTGTACTCGTTGCGAGCGATCGTCTCGAATTGCGCTTTCTGTTGCAGAATGTCAGCGGCTCTGGCGTCTTTACTAATGCCGTCGATATTGACTTACCACGGCCGCATTGTCTGTCAGCCACATAAACATGCCACTCTCCCGGGCGTGTTCCCACAGGAGACCCCCGTGGTGTTGCCGAGCCACAAAATCGGACAACATATCCTGACTGGTAGAGTGATATGCCCAATTGATCTCCCTCCATGACATGGTTACTTCGTTCGTCCGTCGTTTCCGAAGGCTATGTTGTCTGTAGTATATCATGAATCTGGCGCCATTCTCATCCATTGACCGACGGTGTTTCTCTACCATGCCTATGCACTCAATCATGTCCACAAGCTGAATTTGCTCATGGCTTGACATTTGGGGCAAGGCAATATTCGTTAGCTTTTCGTTGATGGTTTGGGCCACATCCTCGCTGAAAACTTCATCGTCCTCATCCGGCACTGTACGGTCATCAAAATACGAGCGTGCCTCCTTCCCTGGCGTGAACGCTGCTGTTGACTTGTCAATATAGAACTCGTCTAGCTCCAGTCCTAGATAGTCGTCAAACTCGTCTCCTTCAACCCAAAACTTGAGCGTCTTGTAGAGTGCCATAAGAATCCGCTGGACAACTACGACTTTGCCAGCGAGCATGCATTGACTGAGGAACTGTGGGTGGAACACAGGAAGAGGGCCGTTGAGTCGCTGCACAACATCGAACAGGTCCCACTTGCGATCCTTTGTGTGTGGGAGGGAGACATCTTTGACGAGTGTATGCGAGGCATCGAACTTGCGGTCATTAACGAAGAGTTGGTTGCCAGCCCCTATGACGAGATTCCCATCGCCTAGCCATGTTGAGTCACCAATAGGGTGTGGAGTGAAGTCTCGGATGTTGATCTCTCGCACTGGAGCCCATGCCGGGCCCTTGTTTAGGTAGTCAAATCGCATCTGAGAGAGTAGTAGGACACGAGATGGGAACCCAACGGCCAGGATCGACTGTAAGTCTGGAGTGGACGTCCAATCCAAGTCCTGGATCGCGTTCTGTGCCTCGAACTGCTGATTGTATTCGAGCTGCCCACCGCGGATGTCCCAAATTGTGACAGCACTCCTACTGGAGTTGACCAATGCCGCCTTCTTCATGGTACTGCCACTGGCGAGTGCAGGTTCTGAGACACCAGTTTCCATCGAAGCGGTTGACAACCAGTCCACTTTCTTATCACCCACGCGAGCCGTCCAGAACTCGACGCGGCCACTGTGTGTGTAAGAGATGGCCACATCGCGTGCAAACACGTCAAGAAATCCTTGTACCATCGGTGCAGAACCTGCTGGGTCCACGGGAAGAACATAGGACAGATCACCGGCATCCTTGAGTTCGAATTTGTGGAATTCTTGAATTGACGGAGTTTGGTGGCCGTTTGCATCACCGTTGTGTTTGACTCCGTTTGCTGCGGGCGAATCATACGAAGGGAGCTTGATTTCCCATACCAAGCCCTTCTTTTCAGAAGTAATAGTGCCGATGTGCACCACCGTGGATTGCTCGGCAGTTCGTCTAGGAAGAACCAGCAGGCACAGCGGTTTCCCGGATATTTTGTATGCGATTTGAGTGACCAGAGACGGTGTGAGTTGCCTGCAATCCCAGACAGACAATCTGTCGTGGTGCAGAAACACCACGAAGCGGCCCTTCCGTATCACTGCTATCCGGTGGATGTGATCTTTTGAAGATATTGTGCTCTGCCGTGTGAGCTTTGTCTTTTCGGCGAAGAGAGGATGTTTCCATACGATGGCCTCTCCTCCAGTAGTCCTTGAGACCACCGATCTGCCACTGTAGTTTCTGACAGTTTTCGCAATGGATGCCGAATGGCCTGTCCATACGCATCTCGGCTGGATGCGATTCTTGCCAGCAACGGGGTCGAGGAGACGCGGGAAGTCAGCCTCAAAAATCGAGATCCTGCCATCGAAAAAGTGGAAGAGGAAATTCAAATGTCCGTCGGGTTTGTTGCAGTATGTATGGATCTCAACATGTGATGAGGTTGCTGGCGAAGCGTTCCTCAGGAAATCAAAGTCGCTTGAAGAGATATCCACCACCAATGGCACAATCTTTCGCTCATCCGCTTTTGATTTCGATCGCGACTTGGACGATATGTTCTCCATTGCCCAGGCGGACATTCGTCCGTGCCCATCAAAGGTGATGCAAATCTCAGGGTTCCGATTAGCCAGCTCCACGGCATTGACCAGCGGCCCGTCTCCTTTGCCATACTCAGATGGACCCTCCTGCACCGCCGTCTCTGTGGCGGCCGAGAAATCCCTCCCTTGAACAATTACAGCCCATCGAAGACTCGGTCCCGCCGCCGAGGCAGCAAGATCAATCCCCCCCCAGAGCTGCAACTGCTGGTGGCTGTGATTATCCGAGCCAGTCCAAATCCGAAGCACATTGTCGACACATAAAGTATAGAGAACGTTGTCCACGGTCTGGTCGATGTGGTGGGGCTTGCGCCACTGTAGGCTCGTGACGGCGAGAGGATGGGGCAGATACATAAAGTCGAAGCGGACCTCATCCGAGACGTAACTGAGTCGCCGCCATACTTTCACAAGGCGGTCGTGATATCCCACGGAGGCAACATACGCCGAGTCGTAAGACAGATCGGCGTATTTGACGGGGCTTGCCAGGCTCTTGCGCCAGGTGCAGGCCAGTTCGGGAGTCGTCTGATGCAATGTTAAGGCAGATCGAGACGCGAGTATTTCTTCGGAGCCGCCCCATGACAGGGTCATTGCATGTCGGGCATCATCGTGTGTTTGTTCGTCGTCAACGCTCGGGGAGAAGGACGTTTCCAGCGCCCATTTCAGCGCGCCATCTTCGTGTGCGAACGCTCTGTATATCCGGACGGTACGGTCGGTGCACACGGCTATCTTTCCGGAAGCCTCGTCTAATGCGACAGCTTCGAGGTGTGTTTCGTCGTCGTCGTAGATGGTCTGCAAGATGGTTTCGTGGTCGGACAGGATTGCAATAGCATTGCCGCTTATGTACGCCTGGCGGAAGCTTTTAGCACAGTCGGCAAGGATTGTGAGGGTTGAGCCCACTCACGATGATACGCCTCGATTTCCAGAAGCCAGTAGCTAGAGCTTGAAGCCTGGCTTCTGGCTTTCCTGGTAGGACCACCTTCATGCTACCAGGGCCGCGCGACTTGACCAAACATATCAGGGGAATGGACAAGTATTGGAAAAGGAGAAAACGCAAGGCGGCAGAATCCGGGGCGCTTCTCCTCTTCTAGAAGAGACCTGCAGGCAAAAGAGTGAGGAGAAATGCAGACCGAAACCCGCGATAAAGACGAAGTTGTAGTCTAACGAAGATCTGACTTGGAGCTTAGAACAGCTCGCGTCATTCAACGGGTTGCACCTGACAAGTACAGGGATAGGCTGGCACTACATGAGTGCATGTCACAGGGACCCACGCTAGGTTGCAGGGGTCCTTATAGGCTTGGCCACCCGAAAGGTCCGTCGTGCTGCATGCTACCTGATCATCACACCATGTACCGTACACGGAAGGGATACATGTCACTGCTGTACTGGAACATCACAGCCATGACTTCAAGAGCTTTTGAGTGGTGATGAGTGGTTTTCTCTTCTGCAACTGATGCAATGTCGCGATCTTCCTCAGAATTGTCAACGACCACCAAAAGCCAGTTTCCAGAAACCCCCATGGAGTGTCCTCAGATGTGGTGCTGTTCCGGGCGAAATGCGTGGCCACCAGGCTCATTCGGCGACGCTCAAGGGACATCTCAAGAATCGAGGTCGGCAATGCGACCTCGAGTAAAGTCTCTGGCGAGGTAGCCCGATCTTTCTGCAAGACGTCGGGGCCCTGATGGCTCCAGAAGATGAGCTTTCAGACGGCGAGTATCAGGATGCTGTGTGCAGAGGCATCACGACTTTGGGAAGACATTGATATTGCCATTGTCATCATACTTGGCCTCTGTTCCGAACGCTTAGCACTCGTTATCTGCAAGCAGGTGGTGCGGACAGCTTGGAATAACTCACTGAAAAACGTGTAGCTTAGCGTGACGGTCTCGATGCCCTTCATGTTCAGGTCCGTCAACAGGTCCGGATCCAGATAGAAGAAGACAGGCATGTCCACCGTCTCGCCCGCGTTGAGCCTCTGCTCCTCGAAGCAGAAGCATTGGATCTTGCTGAAGTACGGCGCCACCTGCGCCGGCGTCACACTGTACGTTGCCACGCCAATTATGTCCTTGTCGCTGTTGTTCGTCGCCGTGTAGAAGGCGAGGGCCGTCTCGCCTGGGAGGACTCGCACCTCGCGCTGCTGCGGCGTGAACTTCCACGGCAGGACGTCAGATACGGACGCATTGAACGTGACGCGGAGGCGTTTAGCACCCTCGACGGGTACAAGTCGTGATGCAAGGTCGTCCTCGGAGCCGGATGAGCCGCCGTGGCCGGGCGCGCGGACGGGTTGCCCGCCCCAACCGGTTGTTTGGCAGATCTATCGAGGTCAGATGTTGCTTCGGCGACGACACGGGACGTAACGCACCATCTTGTACATGGGCACTGAGCCGTAGGAGAGTGCCACTGTGCCCAGGATGATGCTCAGCGTGTAGAACCTATTGGACAAATCCACCTTGTCAGCACCAGTCTCCGTCCTCGCGCAAGAGGAAGTGATCGCGCACATTGTTGTCCGATTCCTCCTCCTGTACACCTCGCGCGCCTGCTCCATGCTCGGCGACATGCGCTGAGGGGCCCTTGCCCTGGCCGTGGTGTTTTTGACTTCGGTCGCATAGTTGCGCAGATGCTGTCGGCAGCTCAGGTTCGACAGCTCAGATGCAGGTCGAGCTCGAGCACCGGCACAAGCCGGGCGCGACAGCGCCGTAGCCAAGCTTCGTAGCTTCCATGGTGCACCTCGGAAGCTGGACATTGTTGTCATAACATTGTCGGGACGTGGTTTGCAAAGTGGTACGGTTCACAGGCCGGACAAGATCCATTACAGCATGATGCTTCCCCGAACCCTGACAGCTGGGCATGGTGGACCCCTAGCGAACTTGAGCAGGGATGGTCAGGAGAATTGGGTGTAAGTACCCCTGCTGAGCACATGAACAGCGGTTTTCTCATGATTTGGGTTGCCAAAGTCTTCATTCGGTGTCTATTTATGGCTAAGTATGCATCGATGTCATGAACGTTCATTACTGTCCCTTGAACTTCCCCAAATGCCCGTTTATGTGCCCGACAGCCTTCTTCTCGATTGAGTTCAATGTTGCCAGAATCCTCTCCAAGGGCAAAATCACAAACACGTGTATCAATAGAATGACAAGCCTCACAAAGTGATCCATCAGCCCCAGTACTGGTGCCCTGCCCCTGCTGTATGTTGAATCGACAAACTCAAATGGCAGTCGGGCACCCAGATGGTCCTTAGCCACCCGCAGTCCACTGCTAAACCCATCCTCGTGGAATCCGTACTTGGTCCACGCTCCTGCGTAACTGATTCCCCTTCGATTCTGAATCTTTGGAAGCAGTGCCTGCGCACGCACCGAGTCACCGTTGTATAGAGGGTGTGCGTACTCATATCGGCCCTGGACGGTCTCGGGATCTGGCTCGCTTAGAGGATTGAGGGTCACAAGGACGTCGCCGAAAGTTGAGCTCGGGATGTGTTGCAGGATGTTCATATTGTAAGTGAGCGAGACCTGATCGATGTTGGACTTTCCTGACCAAGGCGACGACAGGGTCATGTAGTTCCAGCTTGACCAGGCCTTGCGAGAGGCAGGCATGTGCGTGAGATCAGAATGGAGAACGGCCGTGTTTTTGGACGTGTGAAATTTGCTCATGGTGGACCTCTCTTCAGCGGTTGCGGTGTCCTTGATGATTTGATAAGCCTGATCGCCGTGTGTTGCGAGGATAACGTGGTCGTAAACTTCGCTTTTGCCGTCATGCAAGTGAACCCTTACTCGCCCATCTCTTTCGTTCGTAACTGACTTCACGGGGGTGTTCAGGAATAAGTGGTTAGGTGGAAAACCCTTCATCACAGCATCGATGTAGCTTTGGGAGCCTTCTTTAATGGTGAGCCATGCAGGTCGAGTCGCTATCGTAGACAGCAGGTGATGGTTCCAGAGGAAGCGCACTAGAGTGACAGCAGGAAACTCCAGAGTGCATTTGTCGGGACTTGTGCTCCACACGGCAGCGGTCATGGGGATGAGATAGTCGTCACGGAAAGCATCCGAGTAACCTTCCCTCAGGAGGTATTCCCCAATAGTCTCTTCAACCTTAAGAAACTTTGGCGTGGGTCCTCCATGACCATTACCGTTGCCGTTGACCTGATGTGTTGAAGTGCGTTGCTCATCATCTTCGGCCAGCAGGTCCAGGGCAAATTGGTTGAAGCGAACAATGTCGAATATCATGCGCCACATCCTCGGAGAGAAGATGTGCCTCCTCTGGGTGAATACAGAGTCCAGACTGGTTCCGGCCCATTCAAAGAGACCATGATCGCGAGAGACACCAAAAGTCATTTCCGTTGGTTCAGTCTTGACGTCGATCTTATCGAGGAAATTAATGAAGTTCGCTGTTCGAAAGCCATTAGTCTCGACTGTGCAGCTCCGAAGGAAATGCGCGGGACCAAGAACTCACGATATGTCGCCATATTCATCACAATGAAACCAGTATCAACAGCCGTGCTGTACTTCCCCCTAGACCACGGCACGGTGTTTGTGTGGCCGCCGAGGCGACCGGCGGCCTCGTACACGTAGACATCGTGGGGTGTGCGGTTGAGGGCCCAGAGAGCTGCTATGCCGGCACAGCCGCTGCCCACGATGGCCACCTTCTTCCTAGAGACTGAGTTAGGGCGGCTCATGGGAGATGAATGCGACAAGTATGAGTGGTGCTATGTCCGATCTCGAGATTGAGTCTCAGCCCCCGCAGTCCTCGAGGTACCTGATGGCTCTAGTTCAGGTGCGGTGCTGGACGGGGGCAGTCGGCACGAGACTCTTCAGATTGGGTGGCATTCCAGTACAGAACCAGCTGACCACGGGTGGTTATGATGGTTGCGGCGGAAGAGCTGACCGGGTTCCCAGCTCAGCGAAATACATGTGCATGAAGAGACAAGAGTCAAGTCATGACGCACATGCGGCTGCTCAGCAAGTAGGAGTGCGGACGATGTTTTATCGCGGCGCAAACAGCTCAGGGAACAGCCTTTTGGCGTGTTGCAGGTCGCCGCCATGACGCTACTTTCTTAGTCAAGCTCCTTGAGCTGGGCCGATGAGAGAGAGAGCATGCGGGAAACGGTTGGGGAAGGAGCATGTGCAACTTACTCTGCAGCCATCTTGCACCCGGTGGCGTAGGGAATTGGCTCGGCACTTGGCCTTGTATGTTATGTAGTGCAGGCCGATGGAGGTCGAGACGAATCCTACTGGTCACAGAAGCAAATGTGCACTTGCCTCGAGAGTAATTGACCGAAAATGCATGTGAGAGTTGACGGAGAGATGGTATTGTAGAAGTCCGAGCAGCCCAACTTGGGTCAGATTAAGCCAAACCGAGTCTATGAGGTAGTCTATCAAGGGAGATGAAACGGGAGCCACCTGTGGCTGGTCAACACGGCCTCGGACCGGACGAACCGGGGGTGGCAGCGAGAAGTCGAGCGACCGCGTCGCCTTCCGTGCTGGATTGAGCTGAGCTGAGCACAGGACCGCGCTGCACTAGCGACAGATGGGAATAGGCAGCCTGTAAACCACCGTCTACTCACAACAGGACTTGCCTGGTTCTGAGGCACAAAACTCTGCCTGACAGCCGCAGAGCTTGGTGCCAGAGGATGTCGAGACCCAACGGGATCGAATACTCAGGGAGGAGCGAGCATATTCAATTCTTAGGAGCGCCGAATTTTACTCTGCCCGGATTATTTCAACTCGACAATCATCACTGCGTTCCGAAGAATGCGAACGTCGAGCCTTATTTCTGCACCGGGGTATTTCAACTTTCTATGAAGAGAAAAGAAGAGAAAGGAAACGGGAATGTAAAACTCGGCCGGGCGTGATATAGCATTTTTTGCCGTGGAGAGTAGCTGCGCCCTTATTGGCTGGGACTCGACCGCCTCTGCCCCACCTGCCCAGTCCTTGTCGACCGTTACGTACCCTGGCACCCAGACCCTTACCCTCGAGAGGCTCCTACCAATGAACGCCCCCTGAGCGGTCCAGCAGGGCCAGGGCGATTCACTGCTGACGCACTTCCCAGACCGGGACCCCCAACCGACAACGAAGCGATAGTCTAATGCGTAACAGCCGTTTTCGACATCAACATAACTGAGCCAGAGTCACCTGCCCTATGCATCATCCGCCTCCATAATCTCAACTCTGATAACTTGCTCGTCGCCCTCTGCATTTGACAACACTGTACCTCGCGCCTCGTTCACTCCCACACTACCTCTCGTCCAGCAGACAGGCACGCCCCTTCCGGCCCCTCGCTTCCGTGCTCGCCGCATTCCTCCTCCATCATGTCGAATCCTCTCGACACCGACGCCGGGTCGGAGCTCTTCGAGAGCTACTCTGCCGAGTTCAGGCTCGTGCAGGCCGACCTGCAGCAGAAGCTGGACCTGATACCCGAACTGAGCGGTGAGCCGCGAAAGGCCGCAATCAGCCAGGCCGAGCGGGCACTCGAGGAGGCAGAAGAACTGGTCAGTGGCCGTCCCCCGGAGCCAGAGTCCCTATGGTGGAGGCATGAACAGATACACAGACAGGCAGATACTTCAGGAGGACAATGAGCTGACCTATCGTCTCTTGAAAACCGCAGCTCGGACAGATGCAGCTCGAAAAGCAGAACATACCCACCTCGGCCCGCACAAAGGCCAACCAGCGCTTCCGCGACATGCAGACGACCATCGACCAGTCCCAACGGAAGCTGCGCGCCCTCGCCGAGGACCGCTCCGCCCTGTTCGGGAGCCGCGAGCGCTACTCGGACGACCCCAACGACGTGCAGCTCGAGCAGCGCCAGCAGCTCCTGCAGGGCTCGGACAGGCTGGACCGCAGCACCCAGCGCCTCAAGGCCTCCCAGAGGCTGGCCAACGAGACCGAGTCCATCGGCGCCTCGACCCTGGCCGACCTGCACCGGCAGCGCGAGACCATCCAGCATACTAACGACACCCTGCTGGACTCGGAGGGCTACGTCGACCGGAGCGTCAAGACGCTGAGGGGGATGGCGCGTAGGTACTGTGGCACTCTTAGACAAGCCCCCTTCCGCTGGACCGGAAATACGTCAGCATGCTAACGGTTGTGTTGCAGGATGGCTACAAATCGGGTGATCACGATCGCCATCATCACCATTCTGGTTCTTTTGATTGTCGCGGTGATTTTCAGCAAGTTTCGGTGAGCGAGCGAGCGGGTGACAGCTGCCTGGCTGGGCATAAATGGCTAGGTCAAGGCGTTCCATAAAGGCGTTGCTTGGGTCGGTGCGACTGTATGATTTCAATGTAAATGCGAACAATAGCTGTGTGGATGCAGCCGGACTGTAGCAGTATCGGAATGAACAAGGATATGACTTTTGATTCAGACACCTCACAAAACGCCGATACTTGTAAAGCAACTTTCTATGTCGACATCATGCAATCCTAGATCATAACGAGCAGGAAGGGCCGCCGTTTTGCCCAACATGGGCAGCCGTAAAACCGGCGATCGGGCAGTGAAGATGTTCACCTGCGTCCTCCCCTGGGCTTCATCACCCTGCCGTTCGAGGCCGGGCCCCGTCGCTTGTCTTCGCCCAGTCCTCTCCGCCCTGCCGCGATGCCCTTGCCAGACCTGTTTCCACGGGCATGAGCGCCTCCACGTGGCTTGCTGCTGCCCTTGTTCATCTTCGACTTGATGGCAACCGCATCATTCTCGTCGACATCCATGCCATCCTCATCGTCATTGTCGTCCTGGCCCTTCTTGTTCGACCACTTGAGCTTGCCACGAAGCCCCTTCTTGGGCGCGTCCTTGCCCTTGAGCGCCGAGACGTAGGCGTTGACACCGCTCTCCCCGGTCGGGGCGGCATCGATCTCCATCTCGTCAGCACCCGCCTTCTCATCGCCGAGTATAAGCTTGCCGTCGAGGTCAACCTTGGCCTTTGTCCTGGTCGGACCGCGCATTTTGACTGGCCTTGTCGACGAGATGCTAGCCAACGCCCCGCGGTCGAGCAGATCAAGCGGCTCGTCCTCGTCCTCAACGATGTAGGCCTTGCCCTTCTGCTGCCTGCCCTTCTTCCCCCTAGGTGCCGCCTCATCATCGGACTCGTCTGAGTTGGCCTCATCCTCACTGCTGCTGTAAAGTGCCTTGTCAAATTCGCTGTCGAAGGTCTTCCTGCCTCGCTTTGGCCCATCGGCCTCCTCGCCGTCCTCCTTGGCGGCCTCTTTCTGCCTCTTGCTCCGTTCCTTCGTCTTGCGGATGTTGTTGATGAGCTTCCGGTCCTCTTCTGGGCAGTTCTTGTTCACGGGCTCGAATCCAAATCTGCGCATCATCCGCTCCAGGATGTGCTTGACCTTAGCACGGAAGTGGCCCTTGTGTTCGTGACTCCAGACCATAAGATTAGGTATCAGAGTGCCCAGTCTTGGCTCCACCAGTTCCTTGGGCAGGCTGATGACACACACTTTGACGAAGCCAAGGACACTCTTTACGATCTCTCGGTTATTCGACGTCAAGAACAAGTCCATAGTCTGGACGATCTCGGCGAGGGTCTCGGGGCTCAAAGACTCCTTGAAGTCGTAGAGGATGCGGCTGATCGCGGTGATGGAGGCCGATATCATGTGCGGCGTGCTACCAGCAAGACCAGCGCTCACCATGGTGAAGAACTCTTCAATGTTCGCGGTCGCCGATGGGGCGTCTTTGGGCATGTGAGGAACTTTGCTGTTGTCGATAGTCGCACCGGTGGCTGACTCCATCTTCTTTCCCAGGAGGATCAAGAGCTCGAAAGCTGTTGACCTCGCCCGTTCATTCTGCTCTTTGCATCCAATCACAACCTCAGAAAGAACTGCCGGAATGAAGTGCAGCGAGTCGTTTGGAATGAATGGTACCATAGCAGACATCGCTGCCAACCGTTCTCGGCGGGCTGGGGCAGAGCACTTCTCTCCGCTGGACAGAATCAATGCCTGCAGCTCGACTTGTCGCTCTTGCAAAGCAGCCTGTCCAATTTCGGACTCTGCTAGGCGAGGAATAAGCTTATAGGCTTTCTTTTGCAGCTGCGGGTCGTTGTCTTTCATGATGACCACCGAGGATATCTCGAACAGCGCCGCAAAACTCTCCCTGGGCAAATAAATGGACATGGTTATGACGAGGTCCATGAGGGTATGGGTGGTGGCGGGCATCTTGTCATTCCCTCCCTTCTTTCCATCCTTGTCCGTCTTAGAAGCGGCTTCTTGCAGTGAGGACGCCAGCATTTTGCAAACTCGGTCGAATGTCTCTATCAGCTCGGCCGGTGGCGTTATACTCAAGTAAGCATTGATCGTCTGCAGAATCGAGCCACGTGAGTGCGGTAATGTTTGTCCATAGACGTTGAACAAGACCGCCAGGAAGTTGCCAGCCAAAGAGCCCAGGTATTCGAGGTTCTCTCGCGCCTGCTGTTTGGTCACACGGCTTTGGAGGATAAGGTCATCTTCTTCCTCAATTGACGCAATTGCTTGGTTCGACTCTACAAGTGCCCTGAGGCCCTTGCAGATATCGAGGCGGAGCTCGACCTTCTGGTAGAGAAGGTTGGCCAGGAGTTCGGCAAAAGACTGGTCGAAAGCATCGCGGAGATCGAGCGGCAGGTCGCAGTATCCCGGCAAGATGGACCAGATCTGATGCACCACAGTTTCGAAGATCTTGACCTCCATAGTCTTTTCCGACCCACCATGGTCCAAGACCCTCTGGAACATCAGCTCACTCAGAGGTACAAGTTCGGAGCGGAAGTGGGCCAGTTTCGTGTTTGCCGTGTAATCTCTGAGCAGAGGTAGCAACCATGCCCTGCCAGTTTGTCCCTTTGCTGGCTTGGCTAAGTTCAGTGGGAGGATCTCGAGTACCGCATCGGGTCCCATTGCCCTGATAGCTTTCCCGAGCACCTCATCTGCCTCCTGCTTGTTGGCGAAAGAGTCACTCCCTCTCATATCCCCTACTATCTTCGTCACGTTGAGAAGGTAAGGGTGGGCCCTCCACCGGAGGCAGTCAAACATAGCTCCTATGACTTTGAAGGTCTCTGCCCATGCAGCTTGGAATTTGACACGGAAAAGGCCCTCTACCACTTTGACAACCTTCTCCAGCGTCTTTTCGTCGTAGACAGAGGGATCTAATATGACCTGGTTCGGTATGCAGGTTGCGAGGAACGACACCAGGCATTCGGATGCCGAGATTCGAATGTTTCCTGACGATGACTCGAGGAATTGTGATATTAGTGAGAACAGCTCGGGGAGTTTCATGAACGTGTCTTCCGGCTCAATTTGAGCGGAGACCTCGTACCCTCGGGACAATATGGCTATCCACGATGGTAGGAGTTGTGTGTCGTCGGACGCGGGGCGCAGCTCGGAGATGATGTCGAGCAACCGAGGTAGCTTTGCCGAAGCGACTTCGTCCGCTGCCATGCCTTCGAATATCATGTCGAAAATCTCAAAGATAGCCATGGTCATGTGTTCGTTTCCAGTGCGGGCGATGCCGATTAGGAGTTCGCACAAGGATTCAATCTTCTTGCTTGGCCAGCCTCCACTTCCACTTGCAATGGCCTTGATTAATTGAAGCGCATGAATTGTGACTGGATCTTGGCTGTTATCGCTGGCCTTCTTCTCCTTCCGCGAGCGAGTCGCGCTTTCCGCAAGCTCGGTCAGACTCATCATAGCTGCCTCAGCGCACATGTCGGCTGCAGGGTGGTCGAGAGACGGGGTGGGCGGAGGGTTCTTGAGGACATTTCTGAGGGCTTCTTGCGCTCGCTTTCGGACTTTGGGGCGTGGGTCCAGGGAGAGATTCAGAAGACCCGAGACGGCACTCCGAGGGCCCATTTCTGAGACGGTCAGCTCCCATGATGCCGAGTCCTGCGCTAACAGGAGGGACTCTAAGCATCCAATCGATGGTCTGAGAAGAGGTGCATCTGCTTCTGGTTGTGACACGACAGGGGCGAGGAGTTGGAGGATCTGGGTGAACCTGGCGCGCAGGAGAGGTTGCGGGGCGAAGGGCGTGACGACGTCGAGGAGGTAAACAATGGCCGTGGCGAGGTCCTTCTTCTGGCCACCGGGAGGAGTTTGGCCAAGGAGCGCAAGAAGAGCAGCGAAATACGCTGTTGGTGTGGGTTCGGAGTTTTGCTCTTTCAGGGTCGACTCGACTGCTCGCAAGACAACGGATGTCTTGAGAAGTACAAGTTAGTTTTCCACACATTTATGCGCGACAAGGACTGGGTGGAAATGGGAGCTGAACTGACCTGCTGTTGGCTTTGCAGATTCGGAGACCGAATCTTGTCAAGCTTCTCAGCCAGACTTGGGGCAGACATCGTGATTCTTGGCCGGAAAACTGAGGACGGTCTGATGTTGCGAACCATCAATGTTGCGCCGCGGGACTCAAAAGCCCCAGAAAGTTTTTGGCGGTGGGGCCTTATCGACGATAAGCTTGCAGGGTTCTGCCGGGCCCCACTAGAAGGGGAAGGCGGAAATGGCTGGGCGGTAACAGACCATCGCCAGGCTGCAAGGCCGACTTACAGCCTCGTCTATAATTTGACCAGAACGTATCTTTGCACCTCAATATTTGGAACGTATAACTTGATTAGTACGTCATTCCAGTATTAGAGTCTTCCAGTGAGGCGATATTGTATGAGAGAGTATTCGGAGCTTACGCATTAGACTGCAACATGGCGTGGTCAACACCCAAGTTCTGAGGTCTCACTTAGCATAGGAACAAACATATAGCAGGCAGCAATGAGCTGCAGCCTAAAGAACCGATCCTCTTTATACTGTATAGGCAGGTGGCGAGAATTCGTCCGCATGAGCGGCAGAATTCCAGGCCTACTGTACGAATATAAATATCAGGACCCCTCGCCTTCCCTTCCTCACCTTTCTCCCTTCCCTCCTCAGCTCTCTTTGCCGTATGGCTTAGATCAAGTGTAGTATCTGTTCTTCTCAGTTTAATCTCTGGGACCGCTCCAACGGAGCACCAAGATGCCCATTTTTGCAACCTGGTGGACGGCCCTCTGAGCTCGCTCATGGCTGACCTCCACTGTGTCCTCGGTATCACACTGCCTCCGAGTGACGCGAACTACCCTTTTCACTGCGATCGTGGGCTTGCCCGCGATGTGGAGAAGAAGGACAGTGCCCGTGTTCTGCATGAATGTCTGCTGCTTAGTACTCAACCGGAGATAGCGCAGCCTACTGAAATGCTGTAGTGAGATGCGTCACAGCCTCACTCGGTTGAGATCGCCCTGGTGGGAGGTTCTGGCCCTCAATCTGCACTTGTGAAGGCCTCAAGTATTGGCTTCAACATTTTGCGCCACTTCGCAATGGATAGCTCCAATATAGTGCATCCCAAATGTATGACTGTCAAGGAACAGGTTATTCTACATCCCACTTACCCCTTGAATATTTATACAAGACCACCTCGCTCCACCCAGTGACCATGGAAAGTAGCTAGCCATCGCCAGGCGCACATGGTGTCTTTGTACGGAAGTAAAATAAGTGTTGTAAACGCCTGCACGGCCCCAAATGGATTGTGTATTGGGCGGAGTGTATCCTTCGTATGGAGCCCCTGAGGACTGCTTGTGCCCGTCGATATGACTACGAATGGCCAGCTACCTGACAACTGAGTGAACGTCTGTAATGCCGCAATCCCAACGCCTTGACAGCAAAAAAGGGAACCGAGCAGAGCAAAAAGTCAAATACCCCCTATAAGCTCTATCTGGCCGGAGCCTAGGAGAATTCGTCCTCCTCGCCCTCGCCGCCTTGCGCGATATTACCCTTCACCCTGAGTAGTATGGCAGTCTTCCACTTATCGAGCTTGCTCATCTGGTCGTAGGCGTAGAGCTTGTCGGCGAAGCCCTCTGAGTCGCCGTTCTCGATGGTCTGGATCACGTCCACCAGAAGCTGGTGCTCACGCTGCGTCCCAAAGCTGGGGTCCATGTCGCGATATTTCTCGAGGGCCCGGTTGGTGCCGATCAGGTCGCCGGTGGCTAGGTGGCAGATGCCCCCCTTGAGGAAGTACTCCTTAACGCTGTAGCGCATCAGGTTATTGTTGATGGACTGTGCCGCCACCTTCTCGTAGTTCTCGATCGCCTTCTGGTATTCGCCGTCGAGGGCGGCGAGGTCGGCGACCTTTAGGTAGAGCTTGTTTGCAAGGCTGCGGATAAGCTGTCAGTCGGTGTGTACCTCGTAAAGCGTCTGTCAGAAAAGCGTGGACTTACGCAGCAGCTCCATCGCCCTCGTACCACCCAGCAGCAGCCTCATACGCCTCGAGAGCACGCTTCATGTCGCCCAGCTGGTTCTCGAATAGGTCGCCCAGGTTCTCCTTGTGCGACGCTGCTCTCCGGAAGTTTCCCTTGGTACAGTACTGGTTGATGGAGAAGTCTAGACACCGCGCGGCATCCTCGGGGTTCTCCTGGCGGTAGACCTTGAACGCATCGACATAGGTGTTGGCGGCATCGTCTGGGTCCTTCAGGTTGTTGATCTGGACTTGTGCAGCCTTCTCGAATGCTTGCCCTGCTTCTCGGTCTTGGTGACAGTTAGCTTGCGCCCACCGCGATCCAAAAACCAGTAGAAGAACCCGGGCAGCGGGACTCACTGTTTTTTTGCATCCTGTATGCATTGGCAGCTTGGATGTAGAGGTCGGCGGCATCCTGATACTTGCTCTCCTTGTTGCCAAAGAAGCCGAAGCCTCCAGATGCGCTGGAGAGGAGCTTGTCTGCCTTTACGGAAGATGGTTAGATGGGGCGAGCCTCCTCGAGGTCTTGCGAAAAGGCCAACTCACCTTTTGCAGCAATGCACGAGGATCCTGCGCCATTGTCGCAGAGTGTTCGGAGGTTTGTCGTCGAGATTGGGGGTGGGATGGAACTGGTCGGGATCAGAAGACACTGGGGATTCAGTATCAGGAACGTGAGGTCGGAAGTCGTAAGGGAGTAGCCGTCTTGATGGAGACACAGGGAGGTCGTCTAAGAAAAGGTTAAAGGTGATGTTGGCTACAGTTACAGGTCTCTATCTTGGGGGACAGAGTGGGTTGTTGTCGCCTGCCCTTGAAGCTAGGGTATGACGCCGCACCACGGCCGCAGCGCATCAGATGGAGTCACACAGTGCTCCGCCTCATGAAAGTAGCTGTACCTCCTCTCTTTGCTGCGTTGCACCTGTTCCATGACACGGGTACGTTTCTGTTTGCCGCGCGCGGCGCTGGGGACCCTAGCAGAGCTCTCGGCCAATCGCACCACATCAGCTCGTCCAACCTCGATCCCTTGAACATGACCGTGGCCTACCGTAGACCAAGTACTCCGTACATACGGCACGCTCGACATTATCTACCTCAAGACACCAGCTGGTGGAGACAAAGCACTCCTCAACAAAGACTCAATACAAGGACAACTTGGAATTTATCCTGATAGGTATTGGCTCAGACTACTCGAGGAAGACGTCTTAGCAGCTTCCAGAAAGTGACCTGAAAATCCCTTAGCAATGGGTCCGGGTCGCCTTCTCTTCAAGAGGCCGCTCATGGCCTCGGGCCACCAGCTTCAGGCCCGGGCGGCCACTCCTACCACACCCACAGCATGGATATGCCTCCGGTGCATGTCACAACAACCCTCAGGCGCATCGAAACAACAACAGCCACCAGCAGCGACTAGTCCTGAATTATCACATCCGTCGTCCGCAGGCCAGAAGACCCACAGGACCCAAGAGCCTCCTTCATCATCCTCATCCTCACCCTCACACCGGCACTCACCAGAATCCCCAGACCTCAACCCCATATTCGCCAAACCAACCTGGTCCGTCCGGTCCCTTCTGCCCTCATCACCAACATCATCAGAGGAGGTCACCCCGGCGACCCTGCACCACCTCCTGCGCCTGTCCGCCCTTCCGCCCCCGAGCGACGGTGCCGAGGAGGATCGCATGCTCGGGACCCTGCGGGCCCAGCTGCACTTTGTGCGCGACATCCAGTCCGTCGACACCCGCGGCGTGGAGCCCCTGCGGAGCATCCGGGATGAGACCTCGGCCGGCGTCGCCGAGTCGACCGTCACCCTGGACACGCTGCGGGAGGCCTTGTCCCGGGAGACTGCCGTCGGGTACAGGCGGAGACCGCGGAGGGCCAAGGACGCCCAGGAGAGAGCGCAGTCCGAGGAGGAGAGGTTGGTTGAGGCTGCCACCGTGGAGAGGAGAGACAAGAGGTATTTCGTTGTTGCTAGTAGCAAAGGGGCCGAGAAGGGGGAGTGATGGTTCAATGGGAGTGCAACTAACCGAGCACAATGTGATCGTGTGTTATGAGAGAACGTCTCGCCAATGGACTTGCCCGGCATTCGACGAGATCCCGTCTTCCAAACATTCCCACAGTCACGGAAAGGAAGTAGCCGGGCTTGCGAGAGTCTTTTGCTTGTTCCTACTTCCGGGAGCTACTTTCCACGGGCTTCTAAACTGCCATCAGGGCACGCCTTCTTTGAGTTTCTTGGTCTATGTTGCCATTTATGGCTTCGAATGATACCAAACCCTCGACCCGAGCCTCACGAAACTACAACTCCTCTGAAGCCAAAACCGTCAGCCCTGCCAAACCGAAATTTCCGATGCTAAACCTTGCCTGATGCTACAACCATTTTGTTCACGTTCCGAAACCTGACCGACGCCTGTACTTCAACTCCATGCCGATGCCGAATATGCTATGCGGTGATGCCCTAAGATGGAATGACAGGGTGAGTGAGGTGCAAGACCAGTGTACCCAACCATGATGCCGCCGTCCTCGTCCTTTTTGATTGACGTACAGCCTTAGGATTAAGTGTCATGCGTGATGAAGTCGCCGCCTTGTTGCAGTCGCCGAGTCGTGATGTCTGTCATTTGGTGGTGGTGGCACCCTTGAGTACTGCCCATTCCTGGTTCGAAACGCAGTGCCGTATGCGCCACGGCTAGGCCCAGCACATACTTGGCCATGTCCATGGCCACGGCCAATACCACGACCCCTCTCGAAATCGGGTCTCCATTCACCTTGACCAGGATGTTTGCGATGCCGATCCTACTTAAGGCTCGTCTTTCCCGGCGGACCAGCGAAGCGTCTATCGCCGTTATTGCGACTATTCTTGCCACCACGGCCTTGTGGCTGCGTGTTCTCCTTGTTCTCGAAATATCCGGGTATATGGCCGCGTCCGCGTCCGCGTCCCTGGCCCGGAGTGTGCTGGACCTGGCCGGACCGGTTGCCCGAAGTAACGGGGGTTTTCAACACAGCAGTGGAGGACTGTCCGACTGGCTTTGGTGGAGGAGGAACTGCACGCTCAAGCTCATCCCAGCCTACTCGGTGTAGTATGTCGCCGACGAGGGATGGATACTGCAGATGAGCATCCAGGATATCAGACACGTCGTAATTCTCAACGCCTCCCACGCCCTCGATGTTGCCCAGACCAGCCATACCGAAGTAGCTGGGTCCACTTCTCGATGCGAATGCAAGCATGTAGTCATTTTTGGCGAAGACGTTGACAAAGCGGCCCGTCACAACGCTCTTCAGGGCGGTCCAGGTGCCAGTATCGCCGGGAATCGGGGCACCCATCAAGATGACCGAGTCAACCAAGCCGTATAGCTTTCTCTCAGCCAGGTATGTCAGGGTCAGGTAGATCGCGCGAGCGCCAACGCCATATCCGATGAGGCTAAGTCCTCGCTCACCGTGGAGATGTCCTGTGATCAAGTCAGACAAACAAGAGGAGAGCTTTGTGCTGCGTGTCATGCCCATGATCCAAGCATTGTCGACGACCTTGCTCGATCGCAGGAGGGTGTCCGGCCAGTCGTGAAGGAGCATTTTGGTCAGGACTGGATTTGTCAGCCTGCATACGAGGGCCTCCAAGGGAAGGTTCTTGGGCTTACTAGATGTACGATTGAGCTCCTTTTGACACTCATCCCAGGCCTTACTCTTGAGCAAAGTTTCAAAGGCGCTGCCAATCTTTTCAAGGGTTTCGGTCTCCCAGCGAACAGCATAAACCTCATTCTGAGATCCGAGGCGCTTCCAAGGGCTGCAAACTTCGTCTTCGGTTGTGAGCAGGCCGTTGACACATAGAACGAGACGCATTCGTCTGTCCTCGGGCGCAATGTCCTTCTGAGCTTGAAAGCCAGGTTCCTTGGGGCCGTGCAGCGGGATGAAACCAATATCTTGGAGTGTGAGAGCGAAGCTGTCGATGGACTTGGTGGACGGTCGGTTGGGATTAACTCCGAAAAACGTGGCAAGCGCGCTCTCATTATCGCTCAAAGAACCGAGCAGATTAGCCACTGTAGCAGGCGGGAGGCTGAGTGCTGGGAGGCCTTGTCCAGCGGGCACCATGCCGAGGCCAGCTGCAAGAAGGGTGATTCCGGCCTGGACTGGGTTCGAGACGGGTCGAAACTTCTTGGGAGGCTTGTTGTCCTTGACCGGCTTGGTTCCTTGGACCTGCTTGGTCTCCTGGACCACCTTGGTGTCTTCAGCATCCGTGGTGTCGTTGTGCTCGACAGGGTCCGGCTTCTTGCACTCGTTCGCCTTCTTGAGCTCCTCAAGCTTCTTCTGTTCTTCGGCCTCACACTTCTCAGACTCGTCACACAGCGTCTTGTATATCTTGCCAAGACTTCGGGCGACTCGATTCTCGTCCTCAACAAGGGCGTACGTTGGAATGTGCAGTGAGGATGCGAGATACATCATGAATATGCGGGAGTATGCGATGTAGTGCTCCGTGGACAGCAACATGAGCATGATGGAATGGAGTAGCACGCGTCTCTTGTCGACGGGAAGAGTGTTCAGGGACGTCTGGGCTGGCGGGAAACGTCGTATCAGATTCAGGTCGGCCGAATAAGCAATGCCTCTGATGGCTTCGAAGCGTTAGTATTTTGTCTTCCGATGCAGCAGATTCAACCCCCAGTCACTGTTTGTTTTCCGATCGAGGGCTCACAAATAGGATCACACAAGCAGGGGATTTATCAAGGCATGGGAATTTTCGGGCAAAGGATATCAGCTTACCTTGTTGTGGCTGCTGGGTCCTACCCGAAGGACCGGCTCCTGCTGCACCTCCACGGGGAGTGCCCTGGCCCTGCCCGGGCGGACCGGTATTGGAGTTGGGGAACTTCGGCACGACAAAGTCATTGAAACGTTTCTGGAAGGCGGCCTTCCACTTGCCAAAGTAGGAGCTGACATCCTTCTGCAGCTCAGACATGGACGGCATCGCAGCCTCGACGCTGTTGGCACCAATTTCGGGGATGACAATGGAAGGGGCTTTGCCATTATCATCAGCACCACCATTGGTATTGCCTGCGTCTGGGCCTTGGGCTGGGTCAGGGTCTGGAGTGGCTTCGGTCTCACCTGGATCTGAGGTGACTCCGGCATCGTCTTGCTCCTTGACTGACTTGCCAGGCTTGCAATATCCATAAACCACGACGCCGTTGGCTGGAGACTCAGCAGTAGGATCGACTGAAGCCAGAGCGGCCTCCATGAGGGGGCCATAGTTCCAGACCTGAACACGGTTCTTCTGAGCGAGGGGATGATCAAGATGTGTGAAAGGCTTCTGTACGTGAACACTGATCTTCTCCATGATGGCCTCGACCAAGGTGCTGAGCTCGGCCCTCTGGGTCATGTTGATGATGGAGCTCATATCAGCCTCTCGCCTAGGCGGCGGGCGCTGACGGTTGGAAGGCATGTTCAGATCGGAGTCGTTGATGATGACTTCCACTTCGGTGTCTTCATTGAGCGAGTCGTCTGCTTCAGGCTCATACCCAGCGTCGTTAGGGGGTGGATCGGCTGGCTGGCATCCACCCTTCTTCGTCGCCTTGGAGCTGGGTGGGAGTGAGGTCTCCATCTTGACCGCACCTCGGGGAGGATTCATTGTTTTGGGGGGGCTTGTGTCGGCCGCGCCTTCCCTAACTTGCAGAACGTGCACGTATCGTCAATTGGGAAGGTGGGGAGGTGGGAGGTGGTTGCTGTGGTGTAGTGGTGGATGGTGCGATGGGGGTTGCTCCTTCCTCGTTGACGAGCAAGTTTGCAAGTCGAGTAGTACACGACTCGAAGAGAGCTTGATGCAGGCAGCTCTTTCTGCTGTGGGAAACTCGACCCTGGAATCGAGAAGGCAGGAATTGTTTTACCACCAAAAGTGCTTCAAAGGTTGGAGGGAGGAGCGTGTTTTCCAAATTAACAACAGAGTTGCGCCTGAGGCAAGGTAAGGTGTGCTAAGGTACAGTATGGCCAGGGCAGGGGGGTACTGCAAGTGTTTGTTCCCCAAGATGTTGTTTGTTTGCTTCGCTCGTACCTCTCTCAAATCCTCGACTTTTGGCTACGTTTGACGTCAGTAGCCGTGTTGTGTTGTTTCGCAGTGAATCCCCTTGCAGTACCTGATAACCTCTCTCTGTGACACAAAGGCTGCCGGCAGTTGAGCTGCAGTGTTCCATCCAACGGGCCTCAGTACCAGTGGTCTGGAAACCCCTGGTGGGCCAGCGAGCCAACGCACCCTGAGACATACGGTGACTTGGTCTTGCCTCCTGCTGTTGGACTCTGCGAGAGGGGGTTCAGCTGTCTCCTGTCGCTCGGGTTCAAAGGCCATCATGTGTGCTCAACTCCAATGGTCCACAAGTGTGCATGTGAACGAGAATGAGGTGTTTCTGATATTCACAAAACAAGTATGAATTAGCCGGTTCTGTCATATACTTCACATTCCCAGGCATCGTACACCTGTCTATCCAGAGCTTACTGGCAGTCAAATACGAAATACATCTTCTGCTGTAGCAGCAGTTTACACGAAAACAGCCCAAACCTCTAAATCACCATGTGTAGAGTCACCACCCGAGTTTCTGGTATCAACTGGATACAGACAGACCTCAGAACAACGATGCGTAGACTGAGGTGAATAGGCCTGCGACTCCCCACATCTTTGCTCTCTCTCTTCCGCTTGAATCCATTCTCCAGGTCGTACCAACGTTCTACCCCTGACATTCGATTTAGCAGTCAGGGGACCAAGGCTAATGCACCCTGCAGCTCTGACGGCTGATCTGCCGCGATGTAGGGCTGACAATAAACAACACTCCCGCATCCCATGTTTCCATGGGCAGACCATCCCTGTGATGCAACAGCCGCAGCCCGGGTCTCACTGGTGACTGAGATACCTATGACCAGGTTGCTCAGTATCGTCCTCAACGCATCTTCGCCGAGATGAAGCCCCCGACAACCGTCTTCGACGGGACAAAGGTTGTTCTGGAGGTTGGTGGTTTTGCACACGGTTGAACAAGGTGCAATTTGTCAGTTTAGCCCATGTAAGGAGCCATGAGGAACGAGATAGTGAGTGCCCAATAAGCTAGCTGAGTCGACGCATTTTCGTAGATGCGACACCTCAGACCACCGGTACAGTGGCATTACAGATTTTAGAGAAAGATAATCTTTCTATCAGGCCGCAGTCAACGCTCACCAGAGAGCAAAGAGTAAGATACGCACGAGAGCACAGGAATTGCTAATCTGATCTGGTCGACGAATTTATACTAGGTGATGCAGGTATTCTTCTATTGACAGAAAATATATTCTCAGGGGACCTCGGGTACGCCAACTTCAACGCCAGGACTTTCCGGTGGTTATTTGCCCACTGCCCATTCCCAGTCCAAGATAGCAGCCACCAATATATTAATCAAACTCAAGAAAAAAGCAAGGAAAAGGATTGTGTTGGCCGATCACAGTCGAACACGAGCGCCAATCCCCCGCCCCTCGTACCAGACCGTTTCCCTCCAATTTGCGATCCTCAGTCCGACAACGGCCTTCGCATCCAGCTTCAGGCCCCCGCCAAGCGCATTTCTGATCTTGTCATACGTGTCGCCGTTGCCGATACTCCAGTCTACCGGCAGCCGTGGAGTCTGCGACAGACCAGGTGGCGCAGCGATGGGCAAGTCGTAGATGATCTTGCCCACGGGTTCGGTATGGTTGTAGAACGCGGTGGCGTTGATATGCTCGATGTACACGGTGTTGTATTCTAATGGACTGACAAGGGTGAAGGTCGCCGACGAGGAGACAACGTGAAACGTCGCGCCTCGAATAAAGTGACCTCCGCCGCCGCCGCCTCCGCCGTCCCCGTCGTCGTCGCCGGGCACTTGGAGGCGTGGGGTCGGTACGGTGAGGTTAAGGTGTGATAAAGCCTCGCCAAGCATAGGCTGCGACGGAATGCTGTTGCGATGCGCTCGTACGGTAAGCGACGTATTCCGTCCGGACAGGTATTGTGACATCAAATTTCTCGCGATGACCTTGGCTTTCTCGCCGCCCAGCGACGGGTTCCACTTTGCCGTGACGATGAGGTTCGTGTTATTACCCCTTGATATATCGAGGTCTTCCGCAGTGACTTCGCCGATGACAGATTCGTTGCATAGAATGTGAGCATTAACGTAGGGGATATGCGCGGTATAAGGCGACGGGTTCGTTATGTTAACAAGCGCTCGCAACTCTATTGAACCCGGTGATGTGTTCATGATCATGATATTGCCGACCCTGGGGTTGATGCCGTGCAGCGGATCATCCTTTGATCCGCCCGGCTTCTTCTTCGTGATGGCTGTTTGACGGTCAGAAATCGCTCTGATAAACAGGATCAAGGCAGGAAAGCTCAGCCCTGACAGACCGGACGGTTTCAAGGATACTAACACTACCACCAAGAAGAAGACGGACGTTTTACTGGAATAGTGCCCTCGGCGGGGACATCCTTCAAAACCAGCTGACCGAGAACTGTTTGGACTTTAACATCGACAAGAGCCTGGACATCCAAACGAATCGATTTCCCCTGAAATAGCAAGGTCTGGATCACATCGGTAAGAACATCGGCGTCTGTCACGTTCAGAGGCGCATCATCAATGCGCGACGTAATCTCAAGCTGGGGGTCTTCGGGATCGTCCTGGATCTTCGTCGAGTTTGCATCTCGCCACTGGCTCACGTCCAGAACACCCAGCTTCTTGCTCTTGTAGAAGACATCGGCAGCTGCGCGGACTTTGGTGACGTTGATGGCAAAGTTCATGTCCTTGGGAAGTCCAGCAATGACATTGATGGTGCCTGACACTGTGGGGTTGGATGCAGTGTCGTCGGGATCAGCCAACGGATCAGGCAGGCTGAAATGGGCGTCGGTCAAGGAGAAATTGCGGATGAGGTTATCAAACGTGCGACCGGGGAAGGGTACTGGCACAGTGACCTGAGACAAGATCTCATCCACCCACTGAGGGGTACCAAGCGACGGCTGTTGCTTTCCCCTCACAAAGACAGTAGCAGCTTTTCCGCCGATATATTCCTTCAGGAATCGATCCAAGGGCGACGATTCAGAGTTGGGACATACTCGCGTCAACGCGTCTGGAAGGTGCCTAACCACCCCGTGAACACTGGCAACGACCAATTCATGGGGTCGTATGCCTATAGGGTCCGTCAGGGCGTCAGCGACGAGGATGTATGGGTCGTTGATCCCGCAGTTGGGCACGAGAATTTCGAATCCAAGCGGTGGGATAACGACCTCAATAGGGTACTTGTTCATCGCATCAATAGACACATCGGCAGCCACGGTGTGATTATCAATGTCTCGGAACAACACCTTGGTGATGTTGTACTCTGGAATGCTTGGCACGTCGCTCCCTGTACGAGTCATCAGCCAGTAATTCACAAGCAGCAAAGGGAACCGGTCGGTGTAACAATAAAGCAGCTTGGTAATTCAGAGGAGTGTTTTTTCTCCAAAATACAGAGATGCGAAGGACTGGTAGAGAGATTGACCTTCAATAGTCAGGGCTTCAGACACGGGGTGGGTGCCGAGGGGAATGATGCCCGTCTTGAGTGTGATGTCGGCCTTTCCTTGCACCCGCAGCCTCCCTAGCCTGCCTTCCAGCCACTCGTTCGCGATAGTACGGATGCCGTCGGCCTCCCCAGGCTGAAGCTCGGCGACGAAATCGATGGCCGTGTTGTCGCCGTTGATCTTGAGGTTGAGAGGTGGTATTGCAGCACTACCAAGGCGAACATTATCGTACTCTGGGAGGAAGACATGTACTTGAGTGGCGTCGGTTCCCAGTCCGCGTACGAACCATGTTGCGACACGTCCCACCCTCCTAACGTGTTCGTTCTCGACTCTTGATCCGTCCAGCTTGAAGTTTGCTTGAATGCGCGCGCGAACACCATTTGCAGTGATGGACTCGAGCGAAAGGTTTGTAGGCTCGAGTACAGCGGCCTCCTTGGCATATTCCTCGACAGCCTTAGGCACAAAGAAAGCGCCAAACATGATGCTGATGGTGAGCAAGCCCAAGATGATCATCGCAACGATCGACGCCCATCTCCGTCGCGGTGACTTCGCCGTAGAACCATCGCTGCGGTATGATCTGACAGACGCGCCGTCGCTGCCCCGTTGTTGCTCTTGTTCGGCTCCATCGTAGTGGCCAGAGTCAGCCGAGTTCGAGAGCAGCGGCGTCGATTCGGTCCCGGCTTCGACTTCCTGTCGCGGCGCATTTTCATCCGCTGAGAGCAGCGGTGATGATTCAGTATCGGACATGGTGATGTTCTCGCAGCCAAATGCCTGCTATGCTCGGGGTTCAAGATGGGATGGCGTTCGGGGGTTTCCAAGATTACAGAGGTGCAGGTTAAGCGGGGCCGACCTTGGTCGGGTCCCCGGTTCGAGGCGGGTCGGGTGAGGCCCCTTAGGCTATACCAAAGGAAAGAAATAATGAGCGAATACAAGTGACAGCCCTTCGCAGTGAATGTGCAGTCGAAGGCATATGTAAATGTTCAGGAACAAAGTGGTGTTGATGATGTTGTTGTAGGTAAAGTGCTGGAGTTGAGGGCTGTCAGCCGGGCACTTGGCCCATAGTCCAGGCTGGCGGGATCGGCAAGCGTGACGGTGACGCAAGGGCCAAGGGGCCAGACGGGGTTGCTTCCCATTAGCCGGCCAGGAGCGGTCTTGGGACCCCCCACCAGTCAGGGGACCTGGACACCCCGGCGAGCCCGGGAGTCGGGACACCCACCCACTTGACCAGCTTGGGCAGACGCAGTGGCCGTACCTGGCGTGCCTGGGCCCACGTATCTACCGCACACGCAAATTTGGTGGTCGAAGAGTCACCCAGAAGCCATACTACTGACATGATCAAAAGAAACGCGAATAGTGACAAGGGACTCTGTTACGCAGTTGAGCACCAACGCATATTGCATGGATCAACTAGCAGTAGTTGCGCGAAGCGAGGAATGATTCATAGTGTTCTGTGCTCCGTAGGCTGTACTCAGGCGGGATAGAAGAAGCGTTGCAGCACTATCGCAGAGTGTGACTCTACCACGCGCAAGATCGTCCCTGTACTATGTGCTTCCCTCCCCGCCGTGTTAGCTCCAGCAACACCCGTTGTTGATATACTGGCGTATCATCTACTCCTCCACCAATCCGCGGCGTGGGAATTATCGTGACCAGCCTCCAGCTGTAATAATTTCGACTCACCTCCCAGCACCAAGACTCATCGTGTGCTCCAGGGACCAGTCAAATAGCACCCCCCTCTCAGATCATCCTCAATTCTACAATGTGTGTAGCCGTCAAAACCCAACATTCATATCTCGTCTCGTCTGAACATCAATTCGGCCAGGAGCTAAAGCCTTTCCAGATTCCCAGGCCGACACCCTGAGTTGCTCGTTCATCATGTTGCGCACAGCCAGGACAGCAGTGGCCCGTCTGCCGCTGAGCAGGGCGTACTCCAGCTCCGCCCAGCCCCGTCATTTGATGTCCATCAATGACCTGACGCCAGCCGAGTTCACCAAGCTCATCCGCAACGCCAAGGCTCACAAGACAGAGGTCGCAAAGGTTGACAAGCTCAATGTGCTCGGTGGTGCCCTCACGGGCAAGACGGTCGCCATGATGTTCAGCAAGAGGAGTACCCGGACCCGCGTCTCAACCGAAGGCGCGATTGCTCTCATGGGCGGCCACCCCATGTTTTTGGGCAAGGACGACATCCAGCTTGGTGTAGGCTCAATATCTCTCAAAACTTGGGGTGAACTCGGATTGGGACATGACGGGTGCTGACTGACTCCTTGCTAGGTCAATGAGTCACTCTACGACACCTCAGTGGTGATCTCCTCCATGGTTTCGGCCATGGTCGCCCGTGTAGGGCCGCATTCCGATATCACTGGTCTGGCCAAGGACTCGAGCGTCCCTGTCATCAACGCACTGTCCGACGACTTCCACCCGCTCCAGACCATTGCTGACTTCCTCACTATCCACGAGGCATTCCCGTCCTCATCTTCCGGCCCAGCAAGCCTGGGTCTTGAGGGTCTGAAGGTCGCCTGGATCGGTGACTCGAACAACGTCCTGTTTGACCTCGCGTCCGCCTGCGTTAAGCTGGGCGTCGATATCTCCGTAGCCTCGCCCACCGGCTACGGAATCCCCGAGCCCATGAAAAAGCACATCCTCTCTGCTGCTAATGGTGTCTCAAGCCCCGGTAAGCTGTCAGAGACTACGGTCCCTGAGGAAGCTGCGAAGAATGCAGACATCCTGGTCACCGACACCTGGGTGTCCATGGGACAGGAGCAGGAGGCTCAGAAACGGCTGAAGGCGTTTGCCGGCTTCCAGATCACCAATGAGCTGGCCAAGAGGGGAGGGGCGAAGGAGGGCTGGAAGTTCATGCATTGTCTGCCGCGACACCCTGAAGAAGTCCACGACGAGGTGTTCTACAGCGACCGATCCTTGGTGTTCCCGGAGGCTCAAAATCGATTGTGGGCTGCTGTTGGTAAGTACAAACCATTTGCTCTGAATCCTCCTACTGTCAGAAACTAACTCTCCATAAGCTGCACTTGAGGCATTCGTGGCCAACAAGGGTCGCATCGTCTGAGTGATGCATCAAACGACGTATTTCTCGCTTTCTGGGGGTTCTCGGCCTGGCATTGGCGTCTAAAAGTGAATCAAAAGTCTTTACACCAAATCTTGCCCACGACAGGAACTCATGTGAAATGTCTAAGATTTCCATCTCTGTTTGAATTGCTTTTGTATTATGGTATAGTTTACAGGAAAACCTATCCAGGTGGCAGCTGGCTGGCGTCAACAACATCATCAGCCTCCTTGAGGCTGTTCTCATCCTTGGGTCCGTAGAGAGGTGACCGTGGCATGGCCATCAACCCAGTCCGCGCAGACTCGAGAATGCCGAATGGGCCGATCAGCTTCAGGAATGAGTCGATTCGGTTTGGCTTGGCAGAGCTGGAGAACGAACATTAGTATATGATATATGTATAAAACATCCGTGGGGTCTGACTCACATCTCGACAATGCAGCTGCTGTTGCTGATATCCAGCACCTTGCCTCCAAACTGGTGCGCAAAGTAGGTAATGCTCTTCAGATGCTCATGCTTCAAGCGCAGGGCCTCGCTGGGTGCAAGCCGGCTGGGGTGGAAGTCCTCTGATGTCTCGCCCAGCGAAGGCGCATGGTCAGCGGAAGAGGTCACTCCGTCCTGGGAAGTAGAGGAGCCCTCCTCCTCGATCTCGGCGGTAATCTCGCGGTGGTGAGCCCACAGCTCCTGGAAGTACTCGGGACCGAGGATGTTGATCTTGGCGAGGAGCAGCTCCCTCTGCACGAGAGCCGCACTGGTGTAGTCGAGCACGGCCCAAACGGGAACCAGGTCCTCCAGCTGGCGGCGGGCCTGCTCGACAACGCCATCCTGGCCCGTCAGCACGATGGTCATGCGCGACAAGTCGGCGACTTCGGTACTGCAGACGACCAGGGAGTCGATGTTAAAGCCGCGGGCAGCCAGAATTCCGGACACGCGGGACAGGACACCGGGCTCGTTCTGCACGAGACAGTTCAGGATGTGACGCTTCGGAGGGGCCATGGAAGGCGACGGGGTCTCGTAGAGGATGTTGGACACGGCGGCCTGAGCCGACCACGCTGGGGGCGCCTCATTGGTAGGTAGAGGTGCTTGTCGACGTCGCAGTGCCTTGTAAGCAATGGCTGAGGTCGAGGAGCTGGAAGAGCTGTGGCGAGCGGTAAAGGCAGGCAGAGAGTTGGCGGCGGCTGGCTTGAGCCTGGATGCTGCTGCCCGCCATTGCGACAGCAGAATGCTTCGGGGCGCCATGCTTTCGATCAACTCAGAGAAGGCCTCTGAGAAGAATCGATGTCTGGCTCTCCAAGGGAATGGAGGATGGAGATCAATTGGCTTTTGTGACCGCCAATTGACTGTTTGGTGTTGAGCTCTGAGTCAACGCTGTGGTCGGCCGTGTTGAGGAACCGAGACTGAATTAGTTCGGCAGCCAGGACGACATCGGAGGGACCCTGCAGGCTTCAGAGCTTCCCCAGATCGTCTTGGACTAACAATTTTCATGCTCTTAGCGTTGGCCACTTATCTTACCTCACCCCTGTCAAGTTTCGCGGGACCGAGAAGCACAGCTGTCAATCAAGCACCCCTAGCATCCACCTGGCTACATGGTGCTTGCACCGATCAGCAGTCCTGAGCTCAAGCACCAAGTCTCGAGGTCACCCAACCATGCTTCACAGTCGACGACCCACGCGCTCTTTATCGTAGCCCCATGGCACTGATCGTTACCGGAAACCCTCCAAAACCATGTTCTCTGCCATAGCGACTGCTCCGGCGAAGCAGTCGGTGGGCGAAACGATCTCCGTCCTCAGCGGTCGTCTGAGCTCGGCCACTCTCCTCGAGGACCGGCGCGCCGCCATACAAGGGCTGCGCAGCTTCGCAAAGGACTACCCAGCTTCTGTCGCGTCCGGAGCTCTACGCAGTCTTATAGGATGTCTAAGCAACGATGGACAAGACGTGGACACGGTCAAGGTGGTGCTCGAGACCCTGCTAATGCTCTTCAACCCCAACGAGGGCAGCCCTGAAGCTTCAGAAGAGATCGTCTTGTGGTTGGCCGACGAGTTCACCCAGAGACAAGAAAATATCACGCTCCTGCTTGATTTTCTAGAAACAACCGATTTCTACGCGCGACTGTACTCCCTGCAACTGCTCATAGCGATCCTTTCCGCTCGAACGGAACGCACCGAAGAATGCGTGTTCACCGCCCCCCTGGGCATCTCGAGGCTCGTGGCCATACTCGACGACCGACGAGAGGCTGTCCGAGCCGAGGCAGTCACCTTGCTCATCTATCTCACCCCTTCAAACGTGGACATACAAAAATTGGTCGCTTTCGAAGATGCTTTCAAGAGGATATTCGCAATTATCGCCTCAGATGGGTCCCTCTCAGAGGGCGGCCAGATCGTGGAGGACTGCCTGATATTGCTGTCCAATTTATTACGGTTGAATGCCTCCAACCAAACCCAATTTCGCGAAACAGGATGCGTCCCTGAACTTGCACAACTGCTCCAGAGTGCATACAAGCCCCCAGAGGACGGGGAGGAGGTCGCACCATGGGCACAGGCACAGCGTAACCGGAATGTGTATGCGTTGCTTGCAGTCATCCGCCTGTTTCTGGTCCGTGGCGCGGTTGGCACCATGCAAAACCAAAGCGCTTTCTGGCAGTACCATCTTCTGTATCACGCCCTGCAACTTGCCTTCAGCCATTCCGCTGAGAACCCTATCAAGGCTGAGGTACGTGCCGCCCTGCCCTGTATGTATCCTCACGTAGACCTAAAAATAATGGCGGTAGGCACTCGTGACATGCGCCGATATTATCAGGGCCAACCCAACGCTCCAAGAGAATTTCGCCCAGCTCCAAGTCCCCTCGCCTCTTGAAAGCTCGCAGGATGGAAATGGTGCCCAGGCCAACGGTGTTCCCAAAATCTACGTTATTGACGGCCTTTTGGATCTCACCCTGTGCGTTCACAATTTGCAGGCCTTCGACATACGAATGGCGGCCTGCGAAACCTTGAAGGCCTATTTCTTCAACCACCCCGGGATTCGCGAACATTTCCTCCGGCGAGCCATCGAAGGGCACCAATCGGGGACAATCGAGGCAGCGAACGTTCTGACAACCCTGCTCCGCTCGCCGACTGAAGAGTCGACAGTTGACCCTTATAGGCACTGGTTCGCAGCATGCATAATGCTGCATCTCGTTTTCGAAAACGCAACAACCAAGGAGCTTGCAAGACAAGTTACTGAGGGAGATGAGGCCGAAGGGGAGGAGGTAGTGACCAGCATTCAGATCATCACTGCGCACCTGATAAGCAGTCTTTCGCGAAACGACGATGAGCGCATCACCATAGGGTATCTCATGCTCCTTCTATGTTGGCTGTTCGAAGACCTGGATGGGGTGAACGAGTTGCTAGAGGAAGGTAGCAACGTCCAACGACTCATCCAGACTGTCGTGAAGAACAGCTCCAGTGAAACGCTGGTCCAGGGCCTCTGCGCGATGATGCTCGGCGTAGCCTATGAATTCTCCACTAAGGACTCGCCGATACCACGAGGCACTCTGCAACCCCTGTTGATGTCCAACATGGGCCGCGACAGGTATATCGATAAAATGAGCAAATTGCGAGCTCACCCACACGTGCGAGACTTCGAGATGATCCCGCAAAAGCTTGATCCTTCGACCGGCAAACTTCCTGAGGTCTACTTCGACGAGACATTTGTCGATTTTTTCAAAGACAACTATAGCCGAATCTTGCGGGCGATCGACAGGGATCCGGGGATGGAGATCTCGGTAGTCACGAACGGTGTCCAGAAAGGAATATCGCGAGAGCTTGTCGACTCGCTGCGGTCTCAGTTGGATGAGAAGGAAAAGGCACTGCAAGGCTGCCAGGCGAGCCTCGCCCACCTCGAGCAACAACTCGGTCAGGAGCGCGCAGACACGAGACGCCTCAAGGAAACCACCTCAGTCGAGCTCACGCGGGTGAAATCCGTCAACGAGAGCCTGCAGAGAAACCACGAGACCGAGATCCGGCAACTGCACGACCAGTTCAGCATAAAAGAGGCCGAGCTTCAGAGGCACGTGGAGACAGCGCGGAGAGAAGGCGCTTCCGAGATCGAAAGGCTTCAGAAAAGGGCCGAGACTGCGCAACAGGAGGCAGCGGCTGAGGCAGAGAACATCCAGAAGAAGGCCGAGGCCGACTTCAAAGCGAAGGTGGAAGAGTACGAGAAGCAACTCCTACTCAAGGATGAAGAACACCAGAAGCAATTGGCACTGAAGGATGAGCAGCGGGCGCGCGAGGTCGAGGAAGTTCGCAAGCAGACGCAAGAGGGCCACAGGCGCAGACAGTCAGAAGCAGATCGGGGATCGAGACGGGCAGAGGCAGAGAAGGCTGATCTCAAGGCTACAATCAGCAGGCTCGAGGTGGATCTTATGAAGGTAACACACTTCGCAATTGACAGCGAACCTTACTCCCGACGCTAACATATTTGCAGGCCAACAAGAGTAAGACGCAAGAAGCTTCAGCAGCCAAGGAGGCCTCAGATCGTGCTGCAAAGAAGGCTGCTGAGTTGGAGAAGAAGGTCAAGGATCTGGAAGCAAAGACCAAAGAGGTATGTCGCCCTGTTGAAGTATTAACAGGGATGGAGCTCATGCTAATTATGTCTCTAGGCCGAGGCACTTGTCCAGCAGAAGGACACAGAGAAGGAGTCCACGCAGGGCGAGCTGGATGACATGCTGATGCTCTTTGCCGATGCGGAGGAGAAGGTCAACAAGTACAAAGAGAAGCTGAAGGCCTTGGGCGAGACCGTATCGGACGATGAAGACGATGGAGAGGACGATGAAGAGGAAGACGCAGAGGACGTTGAAGATGGAGACAGCACAAAGGAGGACGAAACGGCGGCAAAGGGTGGCAACGACGTTGACTAGAACTCTCCATTCTTGGATCCCCTCTCCAAGCATTGGCAGGAAGTCAGGCCCCAGGGTTTCGGGGGCCATCCACTGCGTTGGCTGCTGGGTATCCGGAAAAATACATCTCTCGCGGCTCAGAGAATTCGACGGCATTATGAAAGCGTTGCACAGCCTAGGATGAGATTATGTAGCATGGCTATCCACAGGACTGGGTGTATATAGCATTTGGGCGACCAAGCCAACTATGGAATTGAAAAAACAACATCAGAACATCACGCCTACTCAAGATGGAACAGCTAAAGGACACAATACAGCCTGAACCGGTGAGGCTGGCAGCTGTCAAAATTGTTTTCTGTGAGGAAGCTCTCTGTTCGGCATGACCCGTAAAAGTTTCCCGCATGCAGAATTTTTGGGGTTGCAGGCTTGCAGCACTTGAATTTTTTCAGTCGCCCGCCGTACTTACAACGCTGCATGGATGTGCGAACACCTGCAAAATCTACCTTGACACATAGAGACCACCTGCTTTGATTATTATTGTTCAGACCTGTAAGTACCATATTTTCCAATTGCAACGGCCCCTCTGTGACTTCGCGGCCTCTCATAGCCTGATATCAGAAGAGCGTGTCAAATAGCGCTAACAAAACCAGTAGTGCATCAAGACGGTTCTGAGGAAATCCTGAGGTACTTCGTGCTCGTCCAGAACGCAACTCACCTGCAGAGCTGCATCATGTCGAAAAAGGAGGCAGACGACATTCTCAGCGGGTCCGAGGGCTCTGAGGGCTGGGATGATGTCGACGAGGGCGGCGACGAGGAGAGCCTGGAAATCGTTTCGCTCCTGGACGACAAGGTCTTCCCCGATGCGAAGTCTATGCTGGACCACTGCAAGAGCAGCTTCAACTTCGACTTCGTGGCGGTGCGCGACCGGCTAGGCCTAGATTTCTACGGCAGCATCAAGCTTGTCAACTTCAGTTCGTTGGCCGCTCAAGCTCCTTCCTGGGTTCCTAGCTAATGCCATTCCCAGTCCGAAGCACAGTGAAAGACGGCAAATCTCCGTCAGACCAGATCACCGAGGCGGATATCCAGGATGACAAATTCCTGATGCCTGTCTTGCCTGATGATGCGCTCATAATGTGTCTGGATGACCTCCCGTCTTCTGATGTTGCAGAGAGCAAGGGCAAGGCTGCCGAGGACGCAGAAACGACAGGGACAGCTGGTGACGCCGCCAGCAAGAACGCCTCTCTGCAGGCCCAGCTGGACGAGCTCAACAAGCAGTTCGCCAACTACCGAATTGCTGTGGAGCAGACTCTTGACAAGCGATGGCATGCGGATGATGATGACTCGTCGTCGCAGTCATCGGCCGCTTCGAAGAAAGACAAGAAGGGAAAGGAGGAAAAGAAGGACGAATCAGCGTACTACTGGGAGTCTTACGCACACAACGGTACGCTACTTTCCTGCCATAGTAGAACCGGCCAGACCTCTAACTTCTAACTACGTTGACAGATATCCATGAGACCATGCTGAAAGACACGGTCCGCACGGAGGGCTACCGCGACTTCATCTACAACAACAAGCACCTCTTCAAGGGCAAGACCGTCCTGGACATCGGGTGCGGGACCGGCATCCTGTCCATGTTCTGCGCCAAGGCCGGGGCCGCCCACGTCTACGCCATCGACAAGTCGGCCATCCTGGACAAGGCGACGGAGAACATCTTCAACAACGGCCTTTCGGACACCATCACATGCCTGCGCGGGCGGGTCGAGGACATCGTGCTGCCGGTGGACAAGGTCGACATCATCGTGTCGGAGTGGATGGGCTACGCGCTCCTGTACGAGGCGATGCTGCCGTCGGTGCTCTTCGCCCGCGACAGGTACCTCAAGCCGGACGGCCTGCTGGTGCCGTCGCACACCACCATCTTCCACGCGCCCGTGTCGGACCCCGAGTACGTGACCGACAACGTCGCCTTCTGGCGGGACGTGTACGGCTTCGACATGAAGGCCATGCAGGAGGGCATGCTCAAGGAGGTCAGGGTGCAGGTCATGCCGACCGACGCCCTCTGCGGCACCGCGAGCACGTACGCGCTCGACCTGTACCACGCCAAGGTCGAGGACCTCACCTTCAGGGCCGGCTGGGCCAGCAGCATCACCAGGGACGTGGACAGCGTGGACGGCTTCCTCATCTGGTTCGACAACTACTTCGCCGCGACGCGGCAGGGCGAGCCTGAGCTCATCGTGGCGCCGGCCGACGACTGGGAGGCGGCCAGGAAGGACGGCAGCAACGCCTTCACCACCGGCCCGCACCGTAAGGAGACCCACTGGAAGCAGGTCCTGATGTTGGTCGAGGATAAGGACGGGCACGAGCGCAAGGCCTTCAAGGCGGGAGACAAGATTGAGGGGTCCCTGTCTTACTCTGCGCCCGAGGACCACGCGCGTGGCCTGTTGATCAAGGTGGAGTGGGACGGGCTGCCAAATGCTGAGAAGTCCCAGGTCTGGGCTCTTACTTAGTGAATTAGTAAAACCCGCTCATGAAAGAACAGGAATATTATAGATTCCTACTCAAAGTCCGAAATTAGTAGAGATTACATGTTTCCAATGTCAGCATAAAACTAAATCCAACATCACACAGAGGACTTTGTCTTGGTCCCTTCAAGTCAGACAACACCAACCCATGCAAAGCTGGCTCAGGACCCCATGAGCTATGCCTAAGTGACGCTCGAAGTACTGCACACATATGCAGAGGCTAGGTGGGCTTGTCTTCTATCATATTCACCTCCTCGTATGCCAGCTCATGCCAGCTCATGCCTACAAAGTCTAAAATGCCTATGCCATATGAAAGCACTTGCCTACCCCCTACAGACCTCACAGATGCGGCACACCCGCACTTTCCATAATCAGGTTAATAATACTTAAAAACCCCTCCCCAAGAATAAAACCTGACGCGAGCACAATCAGCGGCGTGTCTTCCCTGGTCCCCTTTTTCCTCCACCACCAGGCCGCTAGCCCACCGACGGTTCTTGCCAGTGTGAAGCTAGGCACTACGGTTTGTTAGCCACGTCACTCCAACCAAGTTCAACTATCCCAAGAGCTTCGCACAGGGATGGATGGAACAACAGAGCAGAATGAGCTGGGACGTACCATTATACATGCCCACGGCCACGGCGATTCCGCCAGGGACGAGGTGCTGCCACCTTTTGTTCGTGCCATATATCCTCACCATGGTGGTCATGGTAAACAGCACCGCAAACGCTATAGCCCACTCCCGGGCCATATAAGGCAGCCCCTGGCCGGTGACGAGCCTCGCCGTGAAGATCCACACATATGCGGTCGGGACCTGGAACAGCGAGCCCGGGATGGTGTACACGGCCGTGTAGAGCCTGTAAATAAAGGCGCTCACGACGGCGCCGACGGTGGCGCCGACGACCTGGCCCCAGAACTGGGCCTTGGGCGCGGCGCCCAGCAGGTGGCCCGTCTTGAGGTCCTGCATCAGGTCGCCGGCCTGCAGGGCGCCGGCCTCGGAGACGGCGCCGGCGACGAGGTTGATGAGCACCGAGGTGGGGTGGGACTGCGGCACGATGAGGGCAAAGAAGAGCTGCGCCAACTTAGAAATACCCGAAACGGGGTTCAGGTCCGTCTCGCCCAGCGCGCGCACGCCCATGATGCTCAAGACCAGCGCCATCAGCACCGCCGACACGGTCGCGTACAGCGGCACCAGGTCCCCGAAGACGATGTGGATGCAGAGCACGCAGAAGGCGATGGACAGCACGAGCCCGATGATCACCGTGCGTGTCGAGACCAGCTGCGAGTCCGGGGCGTCGTCCTGGTCGGCCTCGGTGAGGAGGTGCGAGATGGACTGCTGCTGCTGCTCCTGATCCTCACGCTCTGGCTGCTGGTGGTCGGACGAGGGGCTGAGCGGCGGGATGTCGTCCTCCTGGGGCCTGAGCGTGGTGTACCCCTGATGACGGGGTGGAAGTAACTGGCTCAAGCTCGTGTCCCCGTTTTGCCACCGCTCGTGGAAGCTGGCGCCGGCTTTGGTGAGGCGCTGGAGCAGGGGTCGCGAGGCGAGGTAGCCGAGACTGACGACGGCGTCGGCGAGCATGATTGCAAGCGAGGTCCACACGATCCAGCCCTTGCTCCCGTTCTCCCAGTCGCTGATCTTGCCAGGGGCCCAACCTTGGTGTTTAGCCAGCGGTGAGAGTACTCCCCATCCGAGTATCGCGCCAAGCAGCTGTTTAATATCGTCAGCAGAGATCGGATCGACATGTCAAAAGCCAAGGCTTACCATGTGGATTGTAGTTGACGGTCCCATGATAATGCCTTGCCCGACATAAGCCAGGCTTGGGTTCAGCGTCCACAGCCATGTCGAGGCTGCTGCTGTGCCAAATATGGGCAGATCTCTCAGGATTGGAAAGAAGTAAGTTGCAAATGTATACAGCCCCGATATGAAGAAACATGTAAGTAGCAGCCTAACATTAGCCTTCCACTGCTGCTTCCGAAGAGCCGCGCCTTCTTCCTCGTCCACGGGATGTGCCGGCCCGTCCTGCTCGAGACGCCCGCCGGAGCCCTCAGGCACAACACGTTCCTGCTGGTTATGCTTAGGAGACGAGTCATCCCTCACCAGTCCCGTCTTACCATGCAGTACACTGATCAACACGGCAGTACTGAAGCCGCTTGGGAACTTGAGCTTCTCCCGGATGATGACCTGGCGCCTCAAGGGGACAGCAAAAACCACACCAAAGTAGCACAGCCCCAAGGACCAGACGACAAGCTTCCAAGTACCGAGGTTGACGGGACCCTGTTCTTCGGGCTTCAGGAGGTACTGCATGGCGGGCAGCACGCCGACAAAGCCGCAGCCCAGCGGCATGATGGCCATGGAACCGGCAACGGTCTGGACCAGAACGTTCTCGACGGGCGAAAAGGGGAAGGACAGGTGCCTGGACAGGGTCTTGAAGATGCCGAAGCCCATGAGCGAGGCCGGCATGGTCATCATGCTGACCCAACCAGTCTGCAGGCCAAAGTACATGTTGGAGAAGCAGATGACGAGCCCGACCAGGAGGCCGGCGGCGATGGCGCGGAAGGTGAAGCTGCGGCCTTCGACGTCGAGCCCTGGCTTGGCCACCCTGAGCGTTGGGGTGGGTGGTGAGTGGTCCTGGTCTTCATCTTGGGGCGCGTCTCCCTCGTCACGGTATTGTCGTGATGAGAGGGCGTCTCCTTGCACATCATCCTCGGTAGTGCCAAGGCGATCGTAGCCGGAGCGATCATGGCCCCTATCGGGAGCCATATCTGCTACTGTGGTGCTCGGGGTTCTTGGGCCGCGGGTCGGCAGCTCCAACAGCCTGATGCCTTGACTTGGACTCGGAGTCGGACTCGGAGGGGTCAAAGACCAGGATCTAGAGCTCGGAATATTGAGTGACGGGATAGAAGTGCAACAGACCGCGTGCCTATGAGCAGCAGGTCACGTCACGGTGCACAGCGTAACATTACGGAGGAGGGCATACAGAGGGAGAAGCGATCCCGGCAGGTTGGGACCCCCCGTGACCGTTGCAACCGGCAGACGGCGACAATGATGCCATAGGACCGGTCCGACGCGGGCGCGAGCTTATGTAAGCCATCCCGTTGGGTGAATGCAAACAGTATCGGTAATCTCCTTCTATGTCATCTGTCCAGCTCTGGATAAACTGGTAGAGCTATGGTAAGGGATCCTTTGACGGGCCCGGATGCCGAGGAGCAGTATCTCGAGTCAAGCAGGCTGGCAGGCTGGCAGGCTGGCAGACCCGACGTCTGTTCTCGCTGTCTCGACGCCGTGCACACAACAATCAATTGTCCAATGCCCAGTTTCCAGCGTCCGTCGGCTGAACCATTGTGGGTCTGCTGCGCCTTGCCTATCCTTGCCCCGGCTTGGCCCCTATCAACGTCCTGTCGACGCACGCTACCGACGAGGATCGCTTCGGCTCCGGCTCGGCCCAGTGCAGGCGGCGTTGCCTGCTTGGCCGCGATTGCGACCACGACTACGGTGTAAGCTTCACTACGGCTATGACTAGCATCAGATATCTACTGTATCTTTCAGTACGGATCGCAATTACTGCCATGTACGTGCGAGTCCCAGACCCAACACCCCACAAGCTTAAAGTCGCGACGGCCAATTCCTCGAGTTCCTGTTACCCAAGTGGTCCCACTTGAGGAGGCAACGTCTCATTTTCGCCCTAACGGATCGGGGTGGCTCGCGACGAGGGCGGAGGGCCCCAGGGCCCAGCGTTGTAATTCCCTCCTGCAGAAATCTCATCGTTGCCCCCCGCGGGCGAAAAAAATCTCTTCACCTCGCCGCGAGACTCCTGCGCTCCTGCTATTCCCGGGAGATTCCTCATCCCCAGTCTGGCCATGCGCCACTTTTCAAGTGCATACTGTACATCGATGCCCCTTCTGGCCCGTCCGAGTCTTCTCATGCCTGCAGATCTTGGCAGCATGCGGTGGATACCAACGTCTGCGACCCCGCGAGGCAGGCCGCGACGCCTGGGCTAATGCAGTTGCTCGCTCACTCGCATTGCCTCTTGGGATCCCAAGGCACCCAGGCCATCGCAATCCGCCGATTGCGATGCCTTGAGCCGCGAAAACCCCTGGGACAGTCATCGGCTAGTCCGTCATGAAATGGAAATTTTCAAACCAAGAAATCCCAAGTGAGGCACGCGACTGCTGGCAGGGGGGAGGTGAGGGCCACCAGCGGGTGTTGGTGATGATTGCCTTGGTGATGATGTTCAAAATCACACCACGCAGCAGCTCCGAAGCACAACCGCTACCACCAGTATAAGACCCCACCCGGAAGTCCAGTTTCTATGCGTACAACATTTTGCAAATATCTCGATAGATCATCTAGATTATTACCTTTGCTAAACCCCCCATTCGTCCTCGGACCTGTTCGGCCTGGCCCAAGTGCCAGTCTAACGAGCCCCAGCTTCAAGCTTCGTATCCACCAAGTCCACTTGCACGCGCAGCCACCACCCTGTCGTTCTTGCCTGTTCCCCAAAGGGCGAAGGAAAAGATTTATTATTGCCCGTCGCTCGCTCTGTCTCTCATATATAGCTCTCACGCCACCCGGACAATCCCTTGCCATCAGTTGTACATACCTGCTCTCTCGTCCTGCCGTCCAAGTGGTTGCTCTTCACCAACTCTGGTCGACTCTGCCCCCTGAGGACCCTCCCTGGTGGTAGATTTGGCTCGAGCTCAACCGGACCGGGTGATTGTTGGGATTGGTTCTCCACCGGATCCCACAAGGGAAGAAAAAGTCCAGTATCAACGTCATCCTCGTGACTCACCAGGTCGCATTTATTTGGGCGCCGGATTCCCGCTCCTCCAACGGGCTCCAGGTTCCGCATAACCACCAACGAGTCCCAATCGCACAGCAGACACGAGAGGACCGAGCCCAGCATGGCCAAAGCCGACGCCATAGTCGCCGCAGGGCGGGGCGATGTCAGCCCCGACCCGGAGAAGCAGTCCTTCACCGAGGCTTCTACTCATGAGCTCAAGCGCGAGATGTCGGGTCGTCACCTTCAGTTCATCGCCATCGGAGGTGCAGTAGGCACAGGCTTGTTCATCGGTAGCGGCGCTTCTCTGGCCACAGCGGGTCCCGTTGGCTGTCTGATTTCTTACATCGCCGTCGGGACGATCCTCTACGCGGTCATGACCAGTCTGGGCGAGATGGCGACATACATTCCGACGGCTGGCTCATTCACATCCTACAGCGCTCGGTTCGTCGACCCGGCGCTGGGCTTTGCGATGGGCTGGCTCTACTGGTTTAGCTGTGAGTCTCAATTTGCCGTGTCACCAATGATCTGAGAGACACTTTGGGCTGGATATGGGCGTACGGCTAACGTGCTTCAAGGGGCTATTACGTGGGCTCTCGAGTTGACTGCGGCGGGCATGATCATCCAGTACTGGAACGACAGCATCAGCATTGGCGTCTGGATAGCCATCTTCTGGGTTATGTTCACGGCAATCAACTACATTCCTGTCAAGTGGTATGGCGAAATGGAGTACTGGTTTGTTTCGATCAAGGTTATCACGATTCTCGGATTCCTCATTTTCGCGGTATGTATCAATCTGCTTGATTCCGACGGATTATTTTCAGAGCCGGTGGGCATCATTCGAGGATGATCTGCGTCTGGGATCATACCTCAAGACACTGAAAGGCTGCGGAAGTGCCCTGTTTTAGAGTTTTACTGACCGACTCGAGCAGATCTGCATCAACGCAGGTGCAAGCCCCCAGGGATATTTGGGCTTTCAATACTGGAAGAACCCCGGGGCGTTCGCCTCGTATGACGAGAACATGGCTCCGGCCACCGGCAAGTTCGTTTCGTTCTGGAGCGTTCTCGTCACGGCGGCTTTCTCGTACCAGGGTGCAGAGCTCGTTGGCGTTGGCGCAGGCGAGGCCCGCAACCCGCACAAGACGGTCCCGATTGCCATCCGAAACACCTTTTGGGGCATCCTGTTCCTCTTTGTGTCTACCATCTTCTTCCTTGGCATCCTCGTCCCGTACGACAACCCGGAGCTCACCAACGGCAGCACCAGCGCCGCCGGCTCCCCGCTGGTCATCGCCGCGAACCTCGCCTCGGTCCGCGTGCTGCCCGACATCATCAACGCAGTCCTGTTGACCGCTGTGCTTTCCGCGGCGAACTCGGTCGTCTACTCTGGCAGCCGTATTCTCGTGGGTCTCGCAAATGAGGGCCACGCCCCTCATTTTCTGACCAAGACCAACAAGCACGGTGTTCCCTACAACGCTGTGGCCTTCACCTCGGCATTCGGCCTCCTCGCCTTCCTCAACCTCTCCCCATCCGGAACCGACGCCTTCAACTGGTTCCTCAACATCACCGCCGTGGCAGGGCTGATCACCTGGGCCAGTATCAACCTGTCCCACATCCAGTTCCAGCGCGCCATGAAGGCTCAGGGTATCCCCCGCCACTTTCTGCCGTACCTGGCGCCGCTGCAGCCATACCTGGCGTGGTACGGTCTGTTCTTCAACACCCTGATCGTGATCACACAGGGCTTCACAGCTTTCATGCCTTGGAACACGGTGGACTTTTTCACGGCATATATCAGTGTCATCCTATTTGTAGTGCTTTACGTTGGGTACAAGGTCGCATTCCGTCCGGCGTTTGTGAAAGTGAGCGAGGCGGACCTGAATAAGGGGCGTTTACAGACCGCGGAAGGGGTGGTCGTTGAGCAATGACTGGACAGTCAAGTGACTCGTGTAAAATAGGTGTTGTTCACATACACTACAACTACAGTACAGAAACAAAACTGTATTTAATGCCAGAGAGCGAATATCGATTTTTATAACTCAACCGCGTGTGTCTCGCAGCATAAATGTGGTCATTTTCCCAACAACCCACTGCAGTGTGATCACCCTGTGCAGCCATCTCATCTCATGAACTGGTTTATGACTATGGAAATCAACAGCTATCCCAACCCAGACCAATTTACTTCAATCCGAAAACAGCACATATATGGTTTAGATGGGAAATATTTGGTATTCTCGTATCCATTTCCACCCCCCCCCCCCCATAGGTATGCATATCAACAATCTAACAATGTCAGTATTTGACTGCCTTGGTGAATTGGGCACGTACACACAAGGTAAAATGACCCTACTCTTGTGGTGTTCGCCAATTTATACAAAGTATACCTTTATGGCTCGCCCCTTGCCTTCCAACTCTGCGCAACACTCGCCATGGTCTCAAAAGTGATCTGCCCTCCGCTGGACTCAGCCATCTGCACCAACCTCCCAAGGAACCTATCCACCATCCCCACAATGTGAGCCCTCCCTGCGCTCTCGGGATGCCAGATCAGTGGGTACATCGACCCATACCCCATCCCAGGCCCCTCACCCACAAACGACTCGTTCTCCCACAGCCACTCGAGCCGGTCCCACCACATCCTCTCCACAACGTCGGTCGCAACATACCCGTGCGTCGACGCAGTGTACGGGTAGAACCCCAGCGGCGTCATGTCCTCCGTGTACCACGACGCGGGGACCTCGACCAGCGCCCTCTCCGCCTCCGCCGTCCCGGGCCGCGGCTGCGCGGCCAGCGGCGTCGGGCGCATCCACGTCGCCGCCGGCTTGCTGTAGTCCGGCACGTGGGGCGCCTCCTGCGGGAAGGGGTGCGGCAGGAAGTAGGGCAGGGAGTCGTGCGCGTTCATGCTGCTGTCGTAGAGGAACCCGCGCCGCTGCAGCAGGTCGACGGTCGACTCGCGGATCTGGTACAGCGGAGCCCGGTAGCCCAGCGGCCGCTGTTGCTGCTGACCACCGCCGTCTTTGCTCTTGCTGCGTAGCAGCTCCGTCGCGAGTTCAGTACATCGCTCCAGCACGTCGGCTTCCTGTTCCGGAGTCATGGCGTACGCACCCTCATGGCTGTACCCGTGCAATCCTATCTCGGCGCCGCTGGCGGCGATCTCGGCCGCCCTGTCCGGGAAGGTCTCGATGCTGTGGCCCGGTATAAACCAGGTCACCTTGTCCGAGATGTTGTACTTGGCGAAAAGCCTCAGCAGCCGGGGTACGCCGACGTTGGCGCTCAGCAGGCCGGCCGAGTAGTCTGAGAGCGTGTTCTCGGGCGTGTGGCCCGTCCCAAGGTAGCCGGAGAGGGCGTCGAAGTCTACCGATAGGCATATTCGCATGCGGCGTGGTCTCGACATGGTTGTATCCATGGGGGGCTATGATTTTACCCGAACTCTATTGTAAGGCTTTTGAATGATTCCTCACAACGCAGCCAGACAGTCTTGCTTCCATGGGCCCTTAAACGTCTGGTTTGGATGACGCCGTGGAGTCTTCTGCCGCTTGTTGAACTGGCAGGGGTCCACGGCGGCATTCGGCCCCTCCCTCAGAGTGCGGAGATCGTCTTCAAGACGGAGCCGGCCAACGGCCCCGGGCCGTAAACGTCGAACTGAATGATGAATTCATTCACGAACTCGAATTCGTGATTCTCCAACTGTCCGGGTTTGTTCGGTCTGTAATGGATGAGTCAGGAAGCCTAATAACAGCGCAAGAGTCGGAAATCTCGAAATTGTTGCTGCATTTACCTTCAGTAAAGCGAACCATTGCCTTATTTATGGGTTTGCAGGTTAGAAATTGCTTAATTCTCGCCCAGATTTATTGAGCTGGCAAAAATCAAAGATGCCTTCCGCATCACATTCGGCTCGTTACCGGCTCGTTCACGTTTGATTCAAGAGCTCTATCTCTCGATGCTTAAGGTCATACAGTACTGCATGGGCGGAATTACTTGCTGACACTGGTAGCAACCGACTTTCAATCTGACATTAGAAGATAGTTAGTATCTCAAAATAACAAATACTCCATTTCACTTTAATTGAATATTCACACACTGTCATCACAGATATATACGCCAGCTGGCCCCAATCATTCACAGACATGTCTTAATGTAATCAGTTTCTACAACTGGACTCCCCCCCCCCCAAATTACACGAGCAGGCCTTTCTATTCAATTAACCAAGGCTGGGAAAACAATTACCTGGCCGCTAAGTGTGTATGTACGGCTGGCCTCTTACGATCGCATACAGTACCCCGCAAACCTCGTCCTCGGGCTGAATGGCGAACCCGACAATGCGGAATATGTTGCCCGTGCGTCGTGCGTTGCACATCATCGCCGTTGAGACTAGACTAGCTTTTACTCATGGCTATCGTGGAAAACCAGAAGCAATAAAAGACAGCTGTCAAAGATAACCCATTTAAACCTCTGGAAAGTGTCATACGAAGGGAAGGTCGCAGATTGACCAGGAATAAACTGCTTTGATTATGAACCATTGTTCCCATTGCTGTTGACAAGACATGATGATGCTGGCGAGAAATAGCTCTTCACACGGATATACGGACATACGGACACTTGAACATTATTCTCGGCCCGTCACCGGCTCAGTCGCTGTTCAATTATCGGGAGCACTGCCGAGTTGGAGGCAGTAAGTATAAAGAAAGTTTACATTCTAGACATGCCCAGAGTCTCTTTGTCCACATGTACGACCTCGAGAAATAATCGTATTTTGGCCACACATCAGCTAGTATCATATATTTTCGACTCTGAACCCTTGTCGATCTGCATCAAATGACTTTCTTTCGCTCTGGCCAGCACAAAACACTTAAAAAGTAGCAGCTCTCGCCCTTGAACCACCTAGCACTCCAACACGTATCGAGGAAACCAAAATGTTTAACACTACTGGCTTTTCTGTCCTCATAGCATCGCTGATAATCTACGCCGTCGGACGGACCGTGTACAATGTCTTCTTTCATCCGCTAGCAAAGATTCCTGGGCCCAGGCTCGCAGCAATCACTCGCCTCTGGTTATTCGCAACAGATCTCAGTGGTAATTCTTCGGCGCGCATTTTGAAATGGCACCAGGCTCATGGTGCGTCAGAATACGTCTCCCAAATTGAGAAGAACTGTCGCCGGAAAATGGTGGCACGGAACGGCCCGCGGAAGAAGACCCTCACTGACCCAAGCCGACAGGCCCCATAATCCGGGTCGCGCCCAACGAGCTGTCCATCTACGACATCGACACGTACCTTTCGGAAATCTACGCGCAGAACTCCAAGTTCACCAAGGCACCCTACTTCTACAATGCGTTCAACAACCCGCACGGCACGGTCTTTTCACAGCTTGACAAGTCGGCGCACTCGGCCGAGAAGCGCCTCATGTCGCACGCCTTCTCGCGCAGGAACATCGTCGGGCTGCAGCACGAGCTGTACGGGCACGTCCACAAGTGGGTAGAGAGGCTGCGGGCGCACGTCAGGGCGTCGAGGCCCATCCCGCTGAGCCGCGCGGCCCAGTGCTTGACGCTCGACAATGTGTCATTGTTCAGCTACGGCAGCGCCGAGGGCGCGCTCGACACGGAGGGCTTCCAGAGCGAGCTGCTCGACCAGTTCGACGCGTTCCCAAAACTGATCACGGTGTTCCAGTTCCTTCCGCCCCTACAGTCTCTGGCCAACGTCCTCCAGCGCTTTTCGTCGTCTTCTTCGTCGGCTGCTCGTGTCACCGAGGTGAGTCTCGCACCGGATCCGCCCGAACTGGTGAAGTCTCAGTGCGCTGACACCGAGGCGTGTTCCCCTTGAACTTTAGGGCTCTGCCATCGGTTGGGACCGTTTTATCAACCAGAAGGCGCAGGGGGAGACGAGCGGCATGATTCTGTTCGAAAGCATGCTCGAGAGGGCGAGGAAAAGCAACGTTGAGATTGAGCGTGGCAGGGGAATAGCTAATGGATCCCTAATGCTGGTAGCAGGTATGTATTTCCCCGGATTGAGTCTAACGTCTTGATAAACCTTGATCATTAACTCATTCTCGCGTACCAGGGACTGGGACCACGGCAGCTGCTAGTAAGTGACCTATGAGCTATCCTGTTGATGCCAGTTATGCAAGGGACGCGTCAGAGCCTCAAACGCCAAACGACGTCTGCAACGATCATCTAGTATTTCTTCGATCTTTTCAGTTCATTCTGGCTTCATTGATAGAGTTTGAGAGAAAATCCTAACTTGACCCACAGTCACCACGGGGGTATTCCACCTCACAAAGCAGCCTGAGCTTTGGCGCGAGCTCAAGCGCCAGCTGCAGGCGGCGATACCAGCAGGCAATACACAACCCGACGTGACGGAGCTCGAGAAGGTGCCGCTTATGGAGGCCGTCGCTAAGGAGTCTCTCAGAACCGGCTGCCCCATCCGTGGAAGGATCCCGAGACTCGTACCGGCCGGCGGAATGTTTTGCCATGGTGTCCATATACCTCAAGGAGTGGGTTGCCCTCTTTCTCCAGAAAACAAACTTCGTCCTCTCACCGGCACCAGAATTTTGACGCTCAAATGCATTACAGACTTGCGTTTTCAGCGCCCAGTTGTACTACTGCACCGATCCGACCGTCTACAGCCAGCCGGAGCTGTTCAAGCCGGAGCGTTGGGTGGTTGACGACGCGAATGCCTTGCATGCCATGAACCGACACTTGGTCGTCTTTTCAAATGGATCTAGAAATTGTATTGGCCAAAAGTGAGTATTTGCTGGCCAAATCTGTATGATTGGGTGCTCCAGGAGAAAGAAGCTGACCCTGGTGTAATCTCAGCCTTGCTATCATCGAGCTGAAACTAGCACTAAGCCAGGTCGTCCTCAATTTTGAACCGGGAGAGACCGTTGAACCAGAGCTGGACTATGACGAGTACCTGGGCTTGTCGGAACCCAAGGGTCCGGTGAATATCACTATGCGCGAAGCATCGTGAAGGGCCTTTCTTGCAGTTGCTCTTAGTCATCGTTGCTGCTGGGCGAGGGATACTGAAGCAGCCCCGGGTCTAATATGGCTGACTTCGAAGAGAAGCCAGGACAGTTATACGTGTGGTATTCCAGATTGCAGCATTCATGAGTACGATCATTCAACCGAAAGGCTTGTTCCCTTGCTGCATGGGAGACCATGTCCACAGAGACCATGTTCAGGTGCTGCATCAGATCCAAACATCATCCACCAACGGCTATCTGCACACCCTTTCCTCCTCAGATAATGACAGACATGCATGAAATATGCTCCAAACTTGTTATACAGCATGTTCCGAGACACTTCCACTGAAAGGATTTATCACCACCAATCTAACGCTCGTCAGAGACCGAGCGGGACCAGAGGTAGTGGCGCGGAGACCGGGGTCAAAATTGGTGTTGTGTGATTGGTTAATTGCCGCCAGCCACACCTTGGGAAGCACAATAGCATTCTCAGCCAGACTCCGGGTACAACCCGAAGCCACAGTAGTCTGTTGAACGAGGAAGGTAAGCATCTGATAGGATCTCATCCACCCCTTGATCTAAATGGGGATTATATGATTCCATCTTGTGTTCCACTGAGGTCGCACGACGTCGAGCCTCTGGGGCCGCACTTGCCTCACAGCCCCAGTTCAGCCGGGTCGGCATCAGCGTCATCGTCGGACAGCATCGGCAGTAAAGACACGCTTCCAGGGGTTGGGGTGGGGGGTGGGTGAGGAATTCTCTTGCCAAGAGCCAAGAACACCGTTCTTGAAAGCCAGCAGGCTTTGCAGGCGACTTCTCGTCAGCATCGCAGCATGCTCAGGGGCGCAAGGCCACTCCAGCCATTGGTAATCCGAGAATAGAGCCCGCTGTGAGCGACGCGCAGCGTGTTAAGCCTGCGTGGAACAACAACAGTTTTGAGTGCCCTAAACATGGGTACATTGATGAAATTTCCGCTCGCTATTGGCGCAAGCTATATACTCGCAAAGTCTCGGCTCATCCATATCCACTTGAGCACAATACCGAAAACCGCCACCTGTTCCTCCCCAGATAGCCTGCCAGTCTCCGATATGAAGATAGAAACGATCCAGCATAATCCGCAGAACGCCAGTTCATGACTTTGGGAGAGAAGAAAAGGGGTATCCATCAGGAAAGTATAATACAGCAAAAGCGTGTCTCATAACGAAGTCACGGCCTGTGACGGTGACATCTCGACTAGGCGTGACGGAGAGGTATCTCTCCCAGGCCCATTATCCAGTGCTCCCGGAATTCCAGGAGCTCTTACGTCTGTTGTCGCGAAGCCCAGGTCCACTCATCCAAGAAATTCGGCTCGTCCTCCTTCTCCTCCAGCTTCTTGGCGAGCACTGCTGCTCTAACAGCCTCCAGTCGCCCATATGACGGTAGATCCTTTGAACAAAGCGCAATCTGTGCATCTATAATGGCCATGATAGCCCTTCCATTCTTGTCTCGCGCGTGTAGATTGGCACCTTTGTCGAGCAACTTGCTGACGACGTGCTTGTTTCCGCATCTCGCAGCGACCAGGAGCGCCGTCTCACCCTGGCGGTTCCGTCCGTCGAGTATGGCTCCCTTCTCGATGAGCAAATCGAGAATCCTCCCGATGTGCTGACCGCTCTTGTCGTCTTGATCGTCAGAAAGTTTTGCTGCAAAGGCTACCAGAACAGGGTTGCCCTTGTGGTCGTAGTGATTGACATTGGGCGGGGCTGTCTGATTCACCGGCGTCAAGAGTCCTTGGAGATACTGGAGTCTTTGAGTGAGAGGCTTGATACGTTCTGCGTCGTGACTGCCGTGCTTTCGCTTGAGTGAACCCCTCGTGTTAGTGGTCGGTGGTTGTGACTGATTGGGGGTGTTGGGGTCTGGACTGCTGGGTGGGCTGGTGATAAAATTCACCTCTGCCAAGCAGTGCAGTCCATTCCGGCCTTCAGCATCCTCCGCGAATGGTTTGCTGTATGCCTCGGTCACAACAGATAGTAAACCCCTATCTCTGGTCGTAAAATCATCCTCTGCGGCCTCTTCGGCCAGGGGCGAGAGTGCCGTCGTGCCGGTACGTCTTGGAGGCGCAAAGGACGTGTCGACAACATGAGAGGGCGGCTGAACACCAAATGCATCTCGCGGGATTGAAGACCAATAGTGCTGGTTGATGTTTTCAATAATCTGAGGATCGTGTACGAACCGATCGAGTTGGTGGAAGAAAGTGCGACCAAAGACATCGGGAGCGTATATCAAGTTCTTGTGACTTGTGTAGAGGAAGTTCAAGAGCCTGTACAGAGGGACGTTGAGGTCATCCGCGCCCGAGAACCACACAGGGCTCAGAACATGAAGAAAGGTTTGGTGTGCGTTGTTGGTCCTGCTGGGATCTACGCGCCCAGATTCGAGTAGTTGACATGTTGTTTCAATATCAGACTGATTGTCCGAAGCGGCGAAGATATGAAGAGGAGTGTTGCCGAAGCGGTCCGAGGATGAAGCATCTTCAGACCCGTGTCGGACGCCTATTGCCCGGTCACACAGTTCGCCCCTGTCAGTAATATAGAAAGCCTCGAAGAGATCCGCTGTCTCGTCCGCAATGCTACACCAGCAGAGGCCACCACCTTCGCCCGAGGATTTGACGAAATGTTTCTGCGCATGGCACTGGGGCACGTATTTCCTAGAGATGATAAAATCGCCAGGCACAGCTAGTCCCGGGTGCGGCGTTGGGCCGTTTGAGATTGGGCTCTGACGTGTTGGGAAATCAGAAGGCGTCCGGCATGGTGAGGTGCCGAGGTTCTCAGAGCTACCGATCGTGAGCCTGCTCATCAGGACAGACACCTGCTTAGCAAAGACGGTCGAGACGCTGATACGGTTCCTCAGGCTTTTGATGCTATCCGTGCTCATTTGAGTCGACGTAGTGAAGACGGTGTCGTTACGAGGAGGGCGCGGGAAGGGAGGCAGGAAAGGGTGTGGATCGTCGTCCTTTGGGAAGGCGGACCAGACAGGGCCCGGCGAGGCTGAAGCCATGGTGCTCGGTGAGGCAAAGTCAAACCGCACGCCCGTTTGGGGGCTACTGAGGGTGGCGGAATCGTCAAAACGGGAGACTTCTGAGAAGGCCGGGGTGTCGAGCTCCTCCTTTAGACCGGCCATGACGCCGACCTCCTGGTCGATGGGTGTTCCGTCGCTCCTGCGTCGACGCTGGCTGCGCTTGTGAAGCAGCTTGAAGCGGGTGTTCATGTCATTCCTGTCGACGGGCCGTAAGGGCCGGGGGTCATGACCGACCATCTTGTGCAGGGTCTTCTGTGCCGAGTTTTTCCTGAGCCGTCATCAGCATCGCATACGGAACGGACCAGATGGAGCAGCAGCTTTGGCGGAGGTCATACTTCACATCATCGTTGGGAAAGAGGGCCTTGATTATCTTCTCCATTGGCAGGGTGGTATACATGTAAAGCCTGGCCAACTTCCTGGACCGCGACTCTGTCCACTGAGGAGGCCGGCCGATTCTTGCACCACCGCCATTGGGAGAGTTGGCGGCTCCGGAGCCGGGGGTCGCAACGTCGGCCATGGCGAGGCTCTGCGGTGTGCGGCTCGGGGCCGGGGGTGAGAGCTCTGGGCGAGAGTGGAGAGAGTGAGAGACCCGTAGTGTTTATGAAGCAGGAATGATGGGTCACTTGAGCAGATTCGAGAGCGGGATCCAAAGAGAGACTTGTCTTGTATCAGGGACTGGGGCTGGGGCCGTATGTAGTTCAGCACAGCACAGCAGTTTGGCAGCTACGGGGAGACCAGAGGAAATGCATTGCTACTCCGCCAAAGGGGCGCAGGATGTTTCTTGTACAAGGTGAGGGCGAGGCTCTGCCAGCCCTCGTGTGGCCGTGGTGCGGGCGTGTGGCACTTGCGATGCATGTTGGTTCGACTGAAGAGGGGGGGTGTGCAGCGGGAGGGGGTGGGAAGGAGTCGGAGCTGAACTTTTGATTCGAGATTAGCGGATCGCTTAGGAGCTAGCAGGAGGCCAGGCGGGTGGAGAGCGAGGTAGCGGTGGGGGCTGTCCCCTTCCTTCCTTCCGATCGGGAAGCCTTGCTGCACGCCTACTCTGCTACTCTGCCGCCACAGCAATGGACCACGCCGGACTCCTCCTTCAAGGGAGTCAAGGTATAGCTCCTCCTGCCTCCTGCTGCTGACAATCCAAAACCCCCAAATTTGGATCCTTGCCGGCCGCCACGACCTCGAGCAGTTGGCAGAAGAGGCGAGTGCCGCGGCCAGAGCACTTGCACTCGGCACACGCCCCAAGCTGCTGGTGAAAGGCTAAGCCACTGCGTTGCTCGGGTTTTGTCCTGTGCAGTAGGTCGTGTGTGACCGAGGCATAGCACGATATGGATTTGCACCAAGCATAGCAGAAACCAAAGTGTAAGAAAGGCAGACCGCCCAAGTTTCGAATAGTCCTTTATGCGGTCACGCAGCGGGCGGCCTGCAAACTCAACTGCCCACTCGGCCTCGCTCTCCTTGGCTGTCCGTAGTGCATGGGGTGTGTCGTGCTTCCATCCGTTGCAGGCAGCAGTGCCTCGGCCATCCGTCACGGCACAGGGACAGGGGCACTGGGGCCGATGTGGATAAACGACCTGCATTGGGCAGACTGCAAGCCATTTCCGCCTGCAGACCTGACGAACGAACTTGTGTCATCAGTGGGATCGATAACCTCGCCCCAGGTCCTTGTCCGCTGACCGAGGTGATTGGCATCTAGACCCTTGAAACTCGAGACTATTTTTTTCTTCGAGGTCAAATACATGCATGACGGTACGCGAACAAAGGTACCTGCAAATATCCCGAGGTGGAACGAGTCTTGGGGAGCCGTCAGCGCTTGAGGCGGCCCGGAGGCGCAGCCTGCTTGCTAACAAACAAACAAACGCCCCGCAGTGTGGCCATGCCCCAATCTGGCCTACGAAGGCGGTACCGTAGGACTGAGGTGCCGTACCTGTGGCAGCTTGAATTGAGTTTCGAAGCGCGTGCACACCACTTACCAACATGAAGCATGCTTGTTGTGACATGATAAGCCTCTTTAGTCCGTGTCGGACAGTCAGTCTGACAGTCAGGCTAGGATTGCACAGTATTCCTTTGGAGGCCTTCGAAGGCATCAGATCGCCCTTGCTCACTTCTCTTGGGGTGACTGATCGGCGGACGGGATTCGGTCTAGTAGGTATTTTGTGCTAGGTCTGTGTTGCCGTTGCGTCATTGCCTCGACATTCGCAGTGAGGGACGGATCAAGGGACTGATCACCATCACAATCTACGGAATGATATCATCACTGATAGTCCAGAGCTATTAGAATAGCAGGCAGAGGTCCATCTGGGTTTAACACGGGAGGAAGTTATGTTTGATCCCATACCATCCATTGAGCAACACCACAGTCCCGAATCGTTCGCTCCTGCTCCTGAACCTCCCGTCAACCACTGCAAAAACATCCCTCTCCACAGAGTACTGTGAAACGACCATCTGAGCCCTTGCACAGCCTCGCAAACGACAGGCGCCCAAGCTGCAGCATCGGCCGCATATCTCACCTTACCCACATACCCACACCGGCAGCCTGCCAGCCTGCACACAGTCTGCTTAGTGCCTCATCAATCAGTATGAACCGCCTTGCTCTCCGCGTCCGGGGCGCCCGTGTCCCGCCCGTCTCCACCTCCACATTCAGAACCGGGGTAGCCCTCCCCATCTCGGCCCGCCGACACTACGCATCCTCAGCCCCCAAAGAGGCCGAGCAAGCTTCTGCTCAGTCCGGAGGCTCTCGCTCAAAGGATGCCAAGGAACAAGCCGAGAAACCCGACGAGGTCGACACCGGGAACAATCCCTCCACTGACCGCCTGGCCGGGGTTGGTGCAAAGGGTCGCACCGGAGGCGGCGAACCTCTCGAGAGTTCCGAGAACCCACCTCCCCGGCCGAAGATCAACAACGCCAGCATTCCAGGCGAAGGCACGGACAAGCTTACCAAGGAGCAGCAGGAGGAAGTAGACAGGCACAACGCCGAGTTTGAAAAGAAAGTAAGCTGTAGCCTGGCTTCGTCTTTACTTACCCCCAATAACTCAAACTACCTTGAGAATCGAGGATAATGACTAACCCACTGCTTAGCACGATCGAGCGAGCCCAGCAGCAGAAGACAAGGTCGACAAAAATTTCTGGAAGGGCCAAGGAGGTGTCGATGGACATTGATTGAGCGGTGGAGATTTATTATTGTAACAGTGCATTGGCTCAGCTATAAGACAGGAGAGCATTTCGTCACGTTCATTTGTGTAGATCACAAGAATCGAACACAATTGACAGAGCAGTAGTCAGGTCGTTGAGGTCGGATGCTCCAGTAGTTCGAGAGTCCATCTTTCACGTCCTCCGGGCTGTGGCCAGCTCAAGTACTTCGTATACGGGTCCTGCCTCCCAATCTGAGCCGGGTTGTCCGCTGCGGCTGACCACTTCAGACATTGACCAAATATCGAGTGAATTTATCCATTTCTTCGAGCTCAACTATGTGTCTCGATTTCCCCATATTGTATTTTCTGAATCTCGATTTACTTGACTTGGATTTCACTGTCTAAGAGCCCCTGGTCGACTGCCCCACTCCCCCAACCCGCCGATTGTGTAGATAAGATAAGCATGGCCTTATCGATACCGTAATTTTTGGACCATGTCTGCGCTTTTGCTCCCAACCTACTGCTGAGAATTTCCTGCAGGACACCAAGTTCTCGACTGCAATTCTAGACAGTCCGGACCCAGCCGGGAACTCTCTCGGAAACAATGGGCAAACGAAAGGTCGGCGCGCTCGAGAAACTCGATGCCGATCTCGCAAGTCTGCAGTTCAAAGTACGATCGGACCCCCAGAGTTATGCAGATGAGTTCCAACGACAGTACTCGGCCTACCTCTCTACCAAGGAGGTCTTCCTCGACAATCCTGCAAATGTGACCAGAGATGTCTCACAGGACTTCCACGACAAGGTCGACTTCATCGCTCACGTTTCCGACTGCTTCAAAGAAGAAACCAAGACCTTTCCAGACGACCTGAAGGAGGTGCTGACGCAACACCATGCCATCCTTTCCCCAGACGTGCGCGAGAAGCTGGTCGGAAGCCTGGTGCTCCTTCGAAGGAAAGAAATCATCTCCTCCGAGTACCTCCTGACCACCTTGTTCCCGATCCTCGTCTCGACACCCAGCAAGAGCCTCAGAGCGGTCCTGTACCAGAAGATTGTCAGTGACCTGCGCAACTCGAACTCGAAACACACAAACCACCCTCTCAACAGAACGGTACAAAATGTGCTCTCCATCCTCATCACTTCGGACAAGACGTCGCCCAAGGGAGTGTGGGCTGTGCGGTTGACACGCGAGATGTGGCGGCGGCAAATATGGACCGACGCGAAGCCCGTGCAGGTCATGAAGGAGGCGTGTCTAGCCGATAGCGAAAAGGTTATAGTTGGAGGAGTTCGGTTCTTCCTGGGTGGCGACAAAGAGCGCGAGGAAATGGAGGACGACAGCAGTGATGACGAGGCTGTCGACCTTAAGAAGATGCAGCACCAGCACGGCATAAACAAGAAGTCCAAGAAGCAAGCAAGGCAATACAAGAGTGCTGTCGAAAAGGTCAAGAAGCAAGAGCGCAAGAAATCCCAGCCACATCCATTGAACTTTTCTGCTCTGCATCTGCTTCATGACCCCCAGGGTTTCGCCGAGCAGCTGTTTCAGAAGCACCTGCTGAACACCAAGACGAAGCTGGCCTTGGAGAGTAAGTTGCTTGTACTGCAACTGGTTACTCGTCTGGTTGGCTTGCACAAACTCACGGTCATCAATCTTTATTCCTGGTTCATCAAGTTCCTCACCCCGAAACAACCATCCGTCACAACCTTTCTGGCATGTTTGGCTCAAGCAACGCACGATCTCGTCCCACCAGATGCCCTGGAGCCTTTGGTCATGAAGATCGCGAACGAATTTGTCTCAGAAGCGGCGGCGGCGGAAGTTGCAGCTGCCGGCCTGAATTCAATTCGCGAAGTCTGTGTGCGTCAGCCTCTGGCCATGACCGAGACGCTGCTGCAAGACTTGGTGCAATACCGCAAGAGCAAGGACAAGGGCACAATGATGGCCGCTAAGGGCCTGTTGTCTCTGTACCGCGAGGTTGGTGCAGAGATGCTCAGAAAGAGGGACCGTGGCAAGAATGCCACCATGAACCTGCGAAGTGGAGAGCTGCAGCAGCGAAAGTTCGGAGAACTAGATGCGGGTGGTATTGAAGGTCTTGAGCTGCTGGAGAAGTGGAAGGAGGAAGAGAAGAAGCGGAAACGTGTAGCCAAGGGCCTGCCAGAAGAAGCCGGTAGTGACGAGGACGAGGAAGCCGATGTCTCTGACGACAGCGACTGGGAGGTCGATTCTGTAGCAAGCAGCGATTCTGGTGGCTGGATCGCCGTGTCAAGCGACGACGAGGACGGCGAGCCAGCGGCCAAGCGTCAGAGGAAAGGATCATCGGAAGCACCGGAGCTTGTGGACGGGGACAAGCCCAGCGCGGCAGCGGAGGTCGAGCGCATGTCCAAGCTCGCCACGACCACCATCCTCACGCCCGCAGATCTGGCTAAGCTGCAAGAGCTGCGCCTGCAAGCCAACCTCGACAATGCCCTGGGCAACCGCTCGAAACACGCCCGGGAGCTCGCGGCCCGTCACGCCGACGACCCCCTGACGGCCGAACAGATCGAGCTGCCCGCGAAACTGCGCAAGACGACCAAGGAGGAGAGGGTCGCCTTGGCCAGGGAGGGCAAGCCCAACCGGGAGGAGCACAAGTCCACGCAGGCCATCCGAAAGTCCAAGAAGGAGGCCGAGGGCAAGTCTACGTCGAACAAGGAGAAAGCCAGGAAGAAGAATTTCTTGATGACGATCGGGAAGGCGAAGCAGAAGCACAAGAGGAGTCTCGTGCAGACCAAGAAGGTGTTACAGGACCATGTTAACAGGAGCAAGAGGGGCGGGAAGAGGGGCAACAACAACACTTGAGAGATCTAGTGTCCTAATTCCCGGGCTGTCTGTCTACTTGTTTAGACTCCTCGAAAAACATAATCAGCGGCCTCCCAAGATCGAAACTTAGTGCCCAGATATATGTCTTGACCCCTGAAAGCGGGTTTGCAGTCGCTAGTCTTGTGTCCATGCCTTCCGCACTTGTTGAAGGAATCTCCCCAGATTTCGCCACAATACCCGTGCACCTTGGGAAGCACTTGCGTTATTGTAGCTACATAATTTGTGAAAGTATCCCATTTCAGATCATAGCAGGGAAACTGGTGCCCATTTCAAGCCTTTATAGTTGTCTCCCACTATCGGCTTGCTAACTCAATAGGACTTCTACTTGGGAAATGTTCTTAACTTTGCGGGAAGATGTCCAAGAGTGAATGTGCTGTCTCTATGCAGGTCGTTTGTGGCTAATCGCCGGTGAGACCGGGCACGCACTTTTCAAACATTTCTACGGGCGTTCACTCCCGTGGATTCACCTTAGGAGTGGGGATGGCAGGGAAAGAGGACGGTGAATAAGCATCCCAGCCAAATCGAAGTTATTGAACCACATAAAGACAATTCAAAGTTCGGACCCACCACATGAAACAAAATTCGATCGCATCGCCGGAGCTAATCAATTCTACACCTTGTTTGTTCACGCAACATCCTTTCGATCGCAAATCAGAACGAGACGTAGTTCGAGGATTCCGAAGGTCCAACTCGATTATCGGCCGCAATCCCAACAACCACCGTACAACATGAACGTCTTCAACACCTTTACCCAGGTGGGCTCCCAGGCACAGGCCATCGACGCCATGGAAGCCATGCAGAAGAACAACGCCGCCAGCGTCGCCAAGAGCGCCGGGCGATACAACGAGGCCATCCGTCTGCACACCGAGGCCGTCGAGGCCAAGGTACGGCTCCACGGCGAGCGGTCCATCCACACCGCCATCTCCTTCAACAACCTCGGCGAGACGTACCTCGAGGCCGGCAGGCTCGACGAGGCCGCGGATGCGTTCAGCAAGGCCCTCGTGGTCAGGGACGACGCGGCGTTTGGAGGCATGGAGCTCGGCCCCCGCAACGACGCTGCTGCGAGCCGGGACAACATGGCGCGCGTGCTGGAGGCGCGGGGGGACTTCCCCGGCGCCCGGGAGCTGCGTCTCAAGGGTGCGGACAAGGGACATACGATGTGTGGGTGCGAAGATGTAAGCGTTTCCTTGTAAAAGTTCCAACAGTGACTGCTGGACATGGTTGTTGCGACAATTTGTCTTGAATACTGCTGACTTGCCGAAAATAGTGTGTGTCTCCCGGAGGCGCCATGCTATCCCGCCCACAGCTGAAAGCCTGTGGTGCATGCCGTTCTGTCTTTTACTGCAGCCCAGCATGCCAGAAGAGGGACTGGACCACAAGACACAAGCCTCTGTGCAAAAAGTACGCGGCTTCGAAGCAGTCAGCCGCAGCTGGAGCTGGCACACCCGCCTAAGATCAGAGATACATCTAGTCAATGTTTCGAGTGGAAGGGGCGAAGCCGGCACAATCGACACTGATTATTCAGGAAATTGGATGGATGCTCATTACACATGTTCTCAGAGTGAACAATACGTCAGTTTCCGTGAGAGGGCCCACTCCACCAAGGGCCCTATGCCTCTTGCATTTGAGTGCTGTCAATTGAAAGACAGAGCGGGAACGGTGTCGCTGTACACTATTTCCGTAGTCACTTAACACCAATTTTGAGGCCTTTGGGGTAGCTGTTTGGTGGTCCGCAATTGCATTTACGAGGGCCATATTTCGGCTACTATTATGTCCTGATGGATCCAATGTCTTCTCAGCCACCAGACTCTGCAATGTGAATATCAGGTGGAGGAAGACAGCCCAAGCATCACCTTAAGCCACGGGTCTAAGTCAATGTAATTACAGCTTAAGATTTGTCTTGAATGCAATTCCGTGATTGCATCACACATATTCGTCTTCGTGCCGTACGTCAAGCACCGTGTGATCATGTTCTCTCTAACATCCATTCAGTAGTATTGGAAATCATGATCAATGATCCAAAGGATCTCTTAATCCTATATTATCCACCACAAGTCAACTTCAAAGGCTTGTCTTGATTTCTCCTCAGTAAACCGCATGTGACCCATGTTTGGTATCATATATCAATCATCCGTTTGTGAAAAGCTTGTAACAGTGTATTTGAAACCAAGGATTGGTAGCGACGAAGAGAGGGCTCGAATTACCAATGCCACAGGCCCATAACAGGCGCTGTTGCCATCCGCACAGCTCATATGTCTGAGAGCTATCTTCACTGTTGGGATTTGGAGGCATGAACTTCGAATCGTTGAAAGGAAACGTCGGCTAAGCAGACATCACGGGCCTGACCGATGCGCACCGGATACAAAAGTCCCGTTGGTGACAGATGAGACGAGTCCTAGGAAGAAGCTTGGTCATGTCGAAGAGTTATCTTCACTTCTCTTCACTTCATCTTACTAATTCATTGGGAGCTGTCCAGGTTAGGTAACAAAACGCAAACCAACCATTCAAGATCGTAAACAGTGGGTTTGCACGAAGATGAGACATGCACAACTCTAACGTCACAGACGCTAGCTCACATCTCCCGCTTAATCCAAGGCAAGCCATTACGCGTATTGCTGACTATCCCGCTCGCCCCTGAACGTAAGACGTGCTCTGAAAGAACAGCCAAGTCAGACCGAGGGTGTTTTCTCCACTTGAGCCACCGCACGACTCGAGAGTGCATCAAGAAAATCCTTGCGCATCCTGTTCTCTGGCCGCATGTGATTGCCATCCTGCGCTGGACTGTAGCAAGGGAGTGAACAGGAATCCATACACCGATATTCTGCAGGGCTTCCATCTTGCGATCGGTATGATCAGACCTGATCTGCCAGACCCGCATCCATCCGGCACCGCATAAAAAACAACTGGCTGGCTGATGAAGACAAACCACGCACGAGCTGGGTGAGACCGTGCTGCCTCAGCTCGAAGATAGGGTACCTGCTCATTGCATTACACCCCTCACAGTTGCGGATCGCCCGGCCGCAATGCATCTCAGAGCCGCCGAGGAACGACAAATTGCCTCATGCTCCTCGGCGGGCCCACGAGCGAGATGCTCCTCCCATGATGACTAGGGTCCACTCTCTTCTACGAGTTCGATATCGGCCCTTCCTCCATTGAGTCGCGCAGCCCAGACCTGGGCACAAGTCAGTCGATGCTCACTTGGTTTGATCCTCCGCCCTGCGGCTCCTGGCTATGCAGGATCTGTAATGTCTCCTGGCCGGTGACAGGAGGGAAGTTCCGGCCTGACAGCGGAAGGCTGATCGCAGCGCTGGTGGGTGCTGGTATTTCGCTTCCTATGTTGTGGGCGACCTTTCACACTTTGATCTACCTATGCCAAGACTGAGGGTTCAGCAAAATCTACTCGGATGATACGGCCTCGTCAGGATCACTACCACAGTACATGTGGATGGCTCTGGATCAGCAGTGACTCCTCCATGAGTGGAGCCAAAATGCAGAGTGCTAAATCTGGGATGGTGCAGCCGGTGGGTACGATGTGAGGTATCAGAAACACGTCGAGAGAAAATTGATTCTGAGGATTGACGAGAAACCGAAAACGGCCATCAAGGTACTTTCCTCGTCGCCCAGTGTGAATTTCATTCGACATGTGAATTCATCGTATGGATGATTCGGTGTCAGGAGGAAACTTGGTGGTGCAAGGAATGAGTTGTAGAACGACGAACGTAGATAGTAGAGTGAATGAAGCCTGCCGTGTCAGCCGAGGCAGACAGGCTGGCTGGTCCGTGCGCCTCGTTGATGCCACTTCACAACTAAGGGACTGGCTAACAAACGTCAGCGCTGGTTACGATAGGAAACCAACATCCCCGACTTAACCCACGTCTACGATTTGCTCGTGCATCAACAAGTGTCCATCTCGCAACCTTCATGTGAGCCAGAACAGTGCTCAGCGGCATGATGCGCCGTCTCAATCTTGTTCTGCTCGCCAGCCTGCAGCTGTGCAGGGCTCGGCAACCTGGATTCAGCATCCACGATGATATGCTAGCTTACCCTCAGGTAAAGAAGCCGCTGCCGTGTTTTGGTTGCTCCCCCATTGGTGCAACATCAGCATTCTGATAACCGCCCGGCAGTTTGAAGTCGTCTTCCCGGACACCATAATTCTTGAGAAGGACGCACAACGAATAATAGAATCCTCGCGATCCGCCCAGACCACCTACACTGCCGACTTCACTTCGCAGACCGAACTCACCAGCCAGACCCGCGAGTCCACGGCGGCAGACTCCGGCCAGGATGGCGATCCCGAAGACGGCATGCCAGAGGTGTCTGAGGAATTCGAGGTCATCAACATTCCGCCTTCCAGGTTTCTCTGTTCCGTCCCGGTCCTCGCGCCACCTCCGGCCCCCAACCAGACTGCGACCGACCTGGCAAAGGCGGAAGAGGCTCGCGAGCTTGCACGGGCAAACACACGAGGCTGGGAGCTCATGAGCGATCTTGACAACCAGTGCCTCTACTTCGTGTCAGGCTGGTGGAGTTACAAGTTTTGCTACGGCCAAGATATCGTCCAGTTCCATGCGCTCCCCACCAACATGAAAGGCGGCCTTCCGGCGCGTGATCCCCATAGCCAGGAGTACGTTCTGGGAAGGGTGCAACAACCACATAGCACCAAGAAAGGCAAGAAACAGAGCAAGGAGTTACAGACGGACACAAACAGCCAGCAAGCCGAGTTCAAGCCTCCGCCACACACCGAGCTGCAGGTCAAGGGCGACCAGCGCTACCTAGTGCAGCGCATGGCAGGTGGCACACTTTGCGATCTTACGGACCGGGAGAGGACCATCGAGATCCAGTACCATTGCAACCCGGGGTCGACGATTGACCGCATTGGTTGGATCAAGGAGATTACCACTTGTTCATACCTCATGCTGGTCCACACGCCTCGCCTGTGCGAGGACGTAGCGTTCTTACCACCAAAGGAGACCCGCGCACATCCCATCAGTTGTCAGCGTATCTTCGATTCCGAAGAAGAAGCGAATGCGTGGCGGCTGCGTAACAGCATCGAGGCCGCAGAGGCGGCGGGTACCCTTCAGGGCCAGGAGGAGACCGACGAAGGAGCCGAGGGAGCCGAGGGTGAGGTCGAGGGCGAAGAAGCTACACAGAGACAGCAGGACGCGCAGGGCAGGAACAAGTTCAGCGGCATGGAGATTGGCGGCATCGTTATTGGCGGCAAGCAGCTTCATGGCACGGACGACGGCCAACCCCCGCCGAAGCTGAAGCCACCACGGGGATTCGTCGCGGGCAAGGGGGCCTCGACGAAACCACTTATCGAAACACTTGCCAGAGCCCTGAGCAAGGCCGAGGGCGGACAGGTGGAGATGATGACGGACGAAGGGCTCGAGAAGCGCAACCTGGACCCGGACACCATAGACCAATTCCGCAAGGAACTGGAGAAAATCGCGGGAGACAACGCCTGGACGCTCGAGGTGGTTGAGGTGCCGGGAGAGGTGCCGGAGATCCGGGGCATTGTAGACGACGGGGAAGGCGAGGGTGAGGACAACGGCGAGGGCGAAGCCGAGGCTGAGGGCGGGGACGGCGAAGTAGAAGGAAGCGAAGAGAAGTTCTTCAAGGAGGAACTGTGAGGTGGTCTCGGAGGCGATGTCGGCGCTGGTGGTAGAGTACAGTACAGTACAGTACAGTACAGTACGGTACGGTACGGCACAGCGCAGCACATGATTTATCATACCATAGCTCGGAAACAAAACAAGGGCGACTAGACCGTCCTTTCCAGCCAAGCCCAACCAATTCAAACGAAACGGCCCAAATGCCTCAACAGGCAGGCGGGATGGAGTGAAGAGACTCCTGAGGCGAAGCCCGCAGCGCTGCCATCATGACGCATGGCACCAATCAAGCTTTCTGCAAGCGGAGCCAGCAACTTACGTGGTTTGATGCCGTGAGAACTTGCGGCTGAAGTTCAGGGGCCAGGGGTGGGCCGGATGGGTCTCTTGTCAGGGGGGCTCGAGCCACCGCAAGATCCATTCTGGTCGATCCGTCTGCCCTGTCAGGGCCACTTGGCCGACGGGGGTGCCCTCTGGTGGCACTTTGTTGGCCCCTCTCGGTGGCCCCTCTGGGCTCTGGAGGCTCCATCAGGGTCGAGAAAAATCTCCTGAGTCCTGGCAGATGCAGGAAGCCGGGCGAGTCGCTGCCCTGGCCAGACTAAAATAGTCAGATGCGACATGGTAGCAGTGCTGCAATAGCGTACCGTGCATATATGGGCATATGGTGATGGTGGTGACATGGAATAGATAACTCTGGCAAGATTTGCCAGTTACCGCGCAGTTCCAAGTGGTGGAACGATGTCCGTGGACCACGGAATCGAATCGCCCCCCTCGATGCTCCCACCCTCCTTGCCGTCCCTGCCCTCCCTGCCTCAAATCTCGGCGAGCACAAGCGGCGTCAGCGGCATCACCTGATGAGCACCCGGTCACCAGGAAAAGAGTTTTGCTCTCTTGGAACACCACAGAGAGGGCAGATCGAGCGAGGACGCTAGTATAGTCGCAAGCCGTTGCAGGAGTCGGATGCGACGCGATCCTGGTTTCCCCGCATTTATCTGCAGCAGGGCACGGCCAGAGTCCGCAACGCAAAGCGGCGAAAACGCAGTCGCAGGGAGAGAGGCTCGATCGGCGAGGTGTTTGGCCAGATACCCGGCACACCTTAGCACTAGAGGGTCAGGAGGCTACCGTTCCTAGGGTAGGGGCCAGGAGGCAGGCAAGCAGGGCACCACGGCACGTTCTTAGCAGGTGCGGGAAGCAGGTGCAGGTGCAGGAGCTGTGGGCAGGCGTTTGGAGACTGATTGACAGACAGAGACTGACTGGGAAGTGGGAGAAGCGAACCCCTCCAAGCCCGTCCAGAACTTCCCTCACCAGGCCGCAGGTTCGCCATCACCCACTCATCCCATCCCATCTCATCCCCCTCCCATCCACCTCCAACGCCGATCGTCCAGCCAGCCAAGGTAAAGTCAGTGCGTGGACTTGACAACTGACCCTCGACGTGCCTGCGCTGCTCCCTCCTTGAACTCAATCGGTCCCGGCCCCGAGCATTCCGCCTGTCCGCCCTACTGCCCACCCGCCATCGCTCCTTCTCTCGCTGAAGACTCAAGAAACCTTCTCTCACCCTCGCGGAGCCTCACTCACCCAGCGCCCTCTCTCATCCACCAGAACCATCTTGTCGCTTGATGACTCGGCCCGCCCTACCGGCTATCATTATGTCGACTTTGTCTTGAGCGGATCCCCCTGTAATCCCGCCACCCCGGACATTAGTCACCCTTTACGGATCACGGAATCACGGGTCACGGAAAGCCTGCCCGCCCCTCCCCTCCCCTCCCTCTGATTCCGCCCCCAGGATGAAGACCGAAGACGACTCTTCCGACTTTGTATCCGCCGTGCCTCCCGCCCCAGCCTCCGAGTCCGATCCTGCCGCCCGTCTGCACCCTTCCGCCGTCGCTGCCGACCCCGATCCTGCCGGCCAAACAGGCCCGGCCCTCACCGGCCCCTCCACCTCGCCCACAAGGCCCTCGCAGTCCAAGCGGACCGTCTGTGATCACTGCAGGAGACGACGTATGTGTGCCTTGTCCTGGTCCTGTACCGCCCCCCCCCCCTCCCGGACCTCTCTGCCACTCGTTAAACCTGCCACGTGTGTGTCTGTCGCCCATGCGCGGCGTTGCCTCCTCTCGCCAACCCATCGTGTGCCTGGCTGTTTCACCACCCCGTGCCTCCTCTTCACGTAGCTAGGCCTTGCCGTGCTGACAACCCTTCGTCAGGAATCCGCTGCGACGGACAGCTTCCGTGCCAGCAGTGTCTCAATGCCAGCTTAACTTGCAAGCGGGATCATGTCCCCAGAAAGCGTGGCCCCAAGAGGGGTCATGGCCGTGTCATGTGTGTTGCCCTCATCCCATATGTTTGCGCATCATCCATCTGCCCCGGCCCGTGAGACCTGTCATCGCAAGACCTTCTAGGAAGGTGATGGCCGTGTGCTCCAATACGCTATCGCCTGGAATTAAGTGTATCTGCTGCCAGACGTGACGCTGACTTACCTGCGTAGCAATGAGTTGAGAGCGCGGGAGAAGGAGAGAGACAGCAGGGACAACAGTGTAGAACCTGAAGTCCCACCAGCTCGTGCTGCCTACCCGTCCACAGCATTACCACAGGATGTCTCGTGGCGGAACAACGCCGCAGATCCTCGCAATGGGCCGGAACCAAGGAGCATCTTCACCTCCGACCAGCACCAACCTCTCCACCGACCCTTCTTGCACCTTGTCCCGCAATGTCTCGACCTCTACTACGAGCACATCTATCCCATCATGCCAGTTCTCTACATGCCAGCCGTCCGTTCCATGATCACGAGGCAGATGACACCGTCCGAGAAGAACCTCATCTTTGCCCTGTGTGCCCTCGTAAGCATGCACATGTCCGGAAAGAGCCTCAGCTTTGACGGCCCAGCCTCGTGGGAAGACGCCGGCCGCTTTTTCCTAGACGAGTGCGTCTCCAACCGACAGTCTTACGATTTCATGGAGGATGCGACCTTGAATGCCGTTATATCTTCATTTTGGCTGTCGACTTCTTTCTTCGAGATAAATCAAAACCGCAAGTCCTGGTTGTATCTGAGAGAAGCACTCACCCTGGCTCAAGACATGGGACTCCACGATGATTCAACATACGTTAGCTTAACCCCTCAGGAGGCTCTGTGCCGGCAACGGGTTTTCTGGATATTATTTGTCACTGAAAGGTAAGCCATCGATGCGTTATGTGTGACTTGGAGCTGTGTTGTCTGACGGCGTGCTCAGATCTTTCGCCATTCTGCGCAACAAACCCATTACTTTCAAGAAGACGCCCATGTTACCCACCACGCGACATGCCTATGAGTCGCCAGACATACATGCTGGCTTTCTGCAGCTGGTGTCGTCTTACACGCCTCTGGACGAGTCATTTGTATCGGCTTGGAACGAGGGATCTGACCCGCGGGTCAGTGCAACAACCTATCTCGCTCTCCAGAATCTTCTGGCCCAGCCTCCTTCCTTCCTCCAGCGGTCGCGTGCCACCACGCCGTCTTCGGATTCCGACCCGATCTTTTCTGCACCCGTGACAGCAGCACCATCAGTCTCGGGCTCAAACGACGATGCCGACGAAGAAATAATACTGTCCGAGCCAACCGCTATCCAGAAGGCTGACCTGCTAGTCACCCAGCAGTGGCTGAGGCTAATTGTATGGCAAGCTTCATTTCGCCAGAGCCTACTGAGCTGGACGGCCCCACACGAGAGCATGCATTTTGCCTTCCCTCTGGCAATCGCCCGCTCAACAGCTTCCGTCCTACAGAGCCTCCCCAGCACCGCCGTCGAAGTACACGGTATGGGGATATTCGAAAAAATATTCGAGATCGGCACCTGGTGCATGAATGTGCTCGGCGCGGTCGACCGCGCCAGCGCCGCTGGAACCCCAATCAGCGGGTTGGGCTCCCTGAGTGGCGGCCTGATGGGGATGGACTTCCTGCCCGGAAGCGGGGATCTTGGTGTCCTTGGGGTCGGTAGGAAAGGCGCCGCCATTGACCCGCTCGAGTTCTTTGTACGCACGCTCAGTGCGACGCCAAATAGCAGGACGCAGTTCGCTGAAAGGCTGTTGATGTTTGCCCAGGAACGACCGGGCGGGATGAGAATGGCCTTGACACCGTCACTCACATCACCTATTCTGGGGCCTGAGGCAATGTCTATGTCGTGGCTGACCGGCTCAACTGGTGGCAGCCAACAGATGGGTGGTATCCTCGGGGAGGTGGTTAAAGACGAGCAGGAACCGGATCCCGATTCTGAAATGTACTCGATGAGTGGCAACCTGAACGCCGAACAGTCGACCTCAAGCTTCCTCGGTGACCCGCTACTCGACCCCGATAATGTCGACGCCTTTAGCACCGCTCTCAACAGCGTAGCTGCAGGTCAGCGCACTATCCCGGCATCCGTGCCGTCGCTGACGACCTCGGTGCCGCTTCCGGATTGGACGAGCGACATCAATGGCGGGCCCCAGCAGGACTGGGAATACGATCTGACCAGCCCGCTAGTCGACAGTTTCAGTAATCATGTCTCGGCCTACAATAGTGGCACTGGGACCCCAATCGGGACCTTCACCCCGGGAACGTTCTCGAGACAGGACTCGGGAGACAGCTTGTTTCAGTATCAGCAAAGGCAGCGTCAGCAGTTCACGAGTGGTTTCAACAACGGTGGGAGCTCCAGCAGCATCGGTATGACCAATGAATAGGATGGGGCAAAGGGCGGATCTACAAGTGGCATCGTTTGAAGACTTTTCTCTGGAATGAAATAAGGGGTGACTAGGAGGCGAAGGGCATAGAACTGGCAACAGGGGTCTTGAGCACTTGGGGGGATACTGATACCGTCGGCATGTTGACCTTGGGGGGCATGGTTATTCTTGCTACTTTGGAGTCTCTGGGACGATACCGAGGTGCATTTCAAGGCGGTCTTAATTTTTGGTGTATTGCATTTTTTTTTGGTTGCTTATTTCTCCGCTTAGTGCGAATGCATCTCAGGAAAGGGGTTTTGGATATGGAAACCCTCGTCAGTCCGTTGAAGAAATGTTATTTCATTCATGGCCCGCAGTTCTGTTCTGCATTGGCCGAGACCGACTCCAGGACGCCGCACCGTCCGATACAAGTGCATTTTCCCTCCTTCGTCTCCTTTACTTGGAAGACGTAATAATGACTCGCACTGCCTATTCTGGGGCTTGCTTCAAACGAGTGATGGTGGTGTACTTTGTCGCGAACGAACTGTCAAGGAAAAACAACTCTGGACCCTCCATTCGTATACTTCATAGTCTTCCACTACATTCGTGCCCTAGAAAATCCGAGCACCTCCATCGTCGTCGTCATCTCCATCAAAGCCAGAAGCAGCACTGAACGATGGTCCAGGGCTTCCCTCCGGAGTTCCCTCAGGAGGGTCATGCAGGTCAAGTTGGCACATCGATGCCGCCACATCGTCCAGGTCTGTGTCATCGCGCCAGCCCTCGTCAAATCCAACGCTGGTTCCTTGATTCAGCCTAGGGAAGGTCGGGTCCGTGTTGGAGTCATGATTCTTTCTTTCGGGGATCTTCTCGGACAGCGTCCGGAAGGCGTCCTCGCGGACCCTTTCGAGAACCTTGTTGAGTACCTGCTGCCTCCGCCTTACTGCCACCTCGCCCTGGTGGGCATAGACGTCCGGGGCACGCCAATTAATGTAGAGGTTGCGGTGGGTCTTGCGCACGTCTATGCCGGTTGCTGAAGCTGTGAAGTAGTAATCACAGAGTCGACATGTCGGCTTACTGGATCCAATATACTTGTGCCCATCGAAGAAATGGGATGGGCGTAGCCCGGTTGGGCCATATTCATAGAGGAGGGACTGGTGTATGAGCACCTCGGCATGGACTAGGGGCTTGAATGATGGACTGCTGGCCTTGTCCTTTATTTTCTTGTCGAGATGGAACTTTTGCAGCTCTTCGACATGGCCCCTCCACTGCGCAATTTCTGTCTCGCCGCTTACCATGCGACCGATAATTGCCTCTGCATCGACGTTTCTGTTGTTGATAGGGTTTGAAAGTACAGTCGATGAAGGGACAAATCCTACATCAAAGTCGAAGAACGGGCGCTCCCATTTCTTCCGAGCTTCAATGAGGGTTTTCGAGGCTTGGAAGTATGACTGAAGCCGCCCAGCAGCATGGCGCAGCTCAGCCCATGGCGAATGCCCCCCACTCTTCGAGCTGGCCTTCTCTTGTAGGCTCTTGTATGTAGGAGACTTTGAGAGGTCCGTGATGAAAAGCATGAGATTTGTACAAGCCTTGAAGACTTTGGAAGAGTCAGTTACATCATCTCGGCCTTGATCACATGCTGCACAACGATTTACTCACATTCGCCCTCTTCGAGCTCCAGGTTGTCCGCTTTTTGAGCCAGGTCAAGGAGCTCTCTGAGTTTATCAGACAACTCTTTTGAGACCTTGGGAGTCTCCAGACATTCCTGAATCTGAGTGTAGAGCTTCCTGATATACAATTGCAGCCTCGGTCGATTAAAAGCAACAATCTTTCTTAGGACTGACGCCCTGAGAAGAGCCGAACAGGTTGCAGTGTAACCTTTGAGTGTCTCAAGGATTCCCTCAAGGTGGCTCTTCACCTCTAGGAGGTCATCCTCAGACCGCTGATTTGATGCAAATCGACTAGGAATTTTGTCAGTATATTGAGTTTTGCCGGAGCAAGAAAGACTTCAGAAGTAGTTGGTATAGGCCTTCATTTTTGAAGTTTTGGGAATAGAAATTTGCTCACTACTCTATGCGATCTGGATATTCAAGCACAGAAATCGCAGTGACCGTGTCGCCACCACCAGTACGTTTGTTGTCGCAGATAAGACACAACTTGTTGACAAAGTCTTTGAATAGCTCGTCAGCGGAGTGAGAAGGAACCTCTGTCAGTGAATCAGGCACTCTGAGAGCGTAATTATTCATGCAGGACTCAGTGAGTGCGAGCAGCAGAACAAGTGGCTCGTAGAACCGCCTCCGGAGCTTGCCCGGGACTGCCACGAACTCTCTCTCAGATGTACCGGCTGCTGTGGAGAGTGAGTATCACTGCTTATCACTGAGTGGATCGCTCCCAAGCTCACATTGTAGATAAGGCATTCTCGATGACTTGGGATGATTTCTTTGTGGATCAAGTTTCGAGAGAGATTGTAGAAGAGGGTCAATAGGCAATTCTAACGGCGAAGAGCGTCCGAGTGTTGTCTTGACTCTCTCTGAAGTTTGGTACACTCAATGGGCTGGAAATTGAGTCGAATTTATAGACAATGATTGATTCAATATCTGAAGCATCTCTGAGTTGCAGCCTCAAGACATCTGCCATTACGCCTAAGAAGCCCCAACAGAATGTTGGCAACGATGGCCTGCAGGTGCCGGTAGCCCAGTAATATGGAGGCTTCACCCTGCATGCATGTATGGGGCCTACTATAGGGGCAATTCTATTGGCTCATCCCGACAGCTCTCAGCCCAAGGATCGGCCTAGGTTCACCTCCTGTCCCCTTAATGTTGGTTCCACGCGACTATGGAAGTCTGCCTCGTCGGCTGAGATGCTTGGGGCCAACTGAGGCAGTGCAACTCACCAACCACGCATGCAGGACAAAACAATTGTCAGACCATTATTTATCGGCCTGCATCGAAACTGACAGATTTCAATGGAATTCGGTGACATAGTGGCTGACTGCGTTGATCGCGGTAGGCCCCATGCGTCGACGTTGGAACCACCACGAGAAACCCGGCGGTTAAACATGCACAACCAGCCAGGAATCCTTCGCGTATATCTCCACTCAAGCTGTCATTCACTTTCGGCTCAGACCCCTTACTCCAAACTCTCTCCTGAGTCACAAGTAACCTGACCGTGTAGTGTGGGCTTGCGAGTGTGACCCCGTCGTCCTAGCACTACCCTCGAGCGTGTACTCAATCAGACATCGTCCATACCGAATATGTGAGTGCTCGAGGATCAATTGAATCACTTGATGTGAGAACTGACTTGGCAGATCGGGGAATTTGTCTCTAGCCTGCTTCTGGAACCATTTCCAAGTGCTCACACTGTACGTAAATGCCTGTTCAAAAATCAATGGCGTCGCTTGTGGGTTCTAGACTCACGAGGCGTGACAGCCGTAGACTGGATCTCTCTGCCGAGCACTGATCTGTCGGAATCGAAACCCGGATGGCGTCCAGCCACCAGCAGAGGTCCAGCCGACGTGGTCACGGCGCAGACCACAGCGCACTCCAAGAGTACCCTATGACTTACACACAGGACCCTCTGTATGGTTCTTACGGCCCCGGGTCGTTCATGGGACAGCAAGGGCCCCGGGAAGAACTTTATGTGGACCCACAAGATTTGACCCTCGATCAAGTCCTTACCGGTGGCACCGGACTTTCCCAGGATTTTGGGACGTCTGGCTACTTCCAGCCAGAATACGACACCAGTGGTTATCCTCAGAGCTCTGGAACTGATCTAGACTATTTAAACTCCGCCTACCCGGATCTGTCTGGCGATGACTTGGGCATGAGGGCATAGACCTCTGACATTGACCCAGCCATGCTTGACACCATTCCCACGCAGGACTTCACGGCCGTCCCCGAGGACTTTGTACCCTACCCTGATCCTGAAATGGTCATTTCTGACGGTGCGATGCCCGTGCAAAGTGATCTGCAAATCCCGTCCTCCCTGGAGATAAACGGGACTCCCCTAGGCACCTCTACCGGCCCAAGCACAGCCAGCCACCTACCCAGTCCAGGGAACTCGAGCTCTTCCACCGAAGAGGGGCCGCCATCCAACGAATTATATGTGTGCAACCACGTGAAATGCAAAGGCAAAAACAAGTCATTTGCCAAGAAGCATCTATACAAGTGAGTCCATGTTGGCCCCCAACCCCAGAAACACCAATGCTCACTTGCTGTCGCTAACTACTACCACCAGTAAACATTGTGCGTATGACCTAGTCCCTTGCTTATTTAAAAACCTGTCCGAGCAAATCCAGCATCGGCTTCGTGACAGCTGGCTAACAAGCCAAAGACCGAACTCATGAGCGTCCTATACCCTGCCCGCGCGAGGGCGAGGGTTGCCGAGAGAGATTCTCCCAAAATAAAGAGCTCAACAGGCATATTCTGGTGCATCACCGACCCATGGCTACGGAAGAGAACCCTGAATTCGCTCACCTGTCCAGAGAGAAGATGGCGTACAAGTGCGAATGTGGGTATGAGTGTGACAGGCCGGACCGCCTGAAGCGCCACAAGCGAACTTGCCAATGGTGAAGGAAGCCCCTGAAGCGGTGGTATCGTCTGTTGAACGTTCGGCCCAGGGTATTGCAGCGCTTTGTTGAACGTCATCTCATCACGGAATGAATTATGAGCTCATGACCTGCCGTTATTTTCCTTTCTCGTACGCACTGCTCTTGGGGAGGATTGTCACATGCACGCACGCGCGTTGAGGCTGGTTTCCCTATTATTATTTTTGCAGCCCCCTTGTGTTTTCTGCCGCTCTTCTCCTTCGTCTTACTTTTTCCATATGCTTCAGCCTCATTTATTGATTTCCTTGGATATACGATATTTACTGCTGTTGGATTTCAAAAACTTTCAATCAACTCAAAATTAAAACCCCAGCCGCCGTGCACCTAGACGTGAAATGCTGGCGTCACTCTTGCTCGCAAGTGATTGCGTACTGACTCGTATTTAGGTAGATGATTTCTGGAAGTACATGCTGCAATTAGGGTCTGATCTGATAAATTCGGGAGTGCAGAGGGTGCCACCCTTCCCATGGGATCATGCCACTTGGTCCAACATTGACAACCATTTGCTGCGCTGGGCAGCGGGCCTCGTGCAGTTTTGGCGTTGGCTGCATCCGTCGGCCAAAATAGTGACATGATGGGCCTCAACGAGTCAGGGATATGTGCAGCGAGCCGGGCAACAAGCGAGAACGACCTGGGACTGAACATGTGCCACGCATGCCATCCTGTCCTTCAAAGGTCTTTCCTCTCCAGCTCGGCGTAGATGTCCCCTGATTCAATACTTACGGATGTTAATGTCCGGACCAATCGTGGCATTACGGTCACTGAGTGTCCTTTTGAATTATCGAGCTGTGATGAGGACGAGGGAACTAGAGGGAACCTTAACTTCATTCAACGCATTCTTGTTGCTTCATTTCAAGCACTTGAAAATCAGAATAAACATCCGAAAGAGGCCCACTCGTCCCCGAAAGCCGTAGACGTGAAAGATGTCCCTTGGGGAGGATGCTTGAGAGGATTCCGTTTAGCAAGCGCGGCGAAAGAACTCTTGAAAGTGATACTTTCGGCGTATAGTAATGTGCTTGGAAACTACCTTAGTCGATGATTGTATCCCCTTTCACCATGTTGCTACCACGGCAAAATACGAAAGCGATCTGTCACCGCTGTGTGGAACTGAGGCGTATGGCAGTGGGCTTCTTTTCCCTCGTGGCTGCGACTTCAAAGAGGGGTCTCATTGCAACAACTACCTCCAGATGTGCTTCCCTCGCGCTATCAGTAGGAGGCCTACTGGTACCGGTACACAATACCACAGGTAGTCAGGCCCATCGACGTCGCAGGGCTTGCGGTAGTTGGACACTAGACCACGCCTAACCTAGGTGTAAGCTGACCCCGGAACGTCACGACCGGCATTTAGTAGAGACAGCGGGCCGCAAGTTCTAGCGGCCGCTGATGAACCATCCAGCTAGTGGCATAAGACTAGACGAAAGCATGGGAGCAAACGACAGCAGCCGTTGTAACCCCTGAGCCTACCTAACCTAGGGACAATGCTAGGGTAGGCCCGACGGCAGAGCGCAGCGGGATTCGAGACCGACGTCAACGTGCACTTTTGAGCCTCAAGGCCAGGGTCCAGAATTTCCCGCCCGCTGGGTCTCATGCTGGAACCAGATCTGAGAGAAAAGCAAAGATGCAAAAGTTCCACAACAGCTGCCCAAACACGGGTCCGTCTGTGGCTGCGGGCGGGTCCCGCCAGCGGAAAAGGGGGTTGGGAGGGCTTCCTTCTTCGCCAAGAGCTGGGAGATTTGGGAGATTTGGCATCATGTTTTCCGTGCTGGTGATCACTGATCACTCTGGTCACACACAGCTTATCCTCGTTCCCGACCGTGCGTGCGAGCGTCTCATTCGTCGGGCCCCAATTTGAGCTGCAGTAACCTTATAAAGCTGAGCGACTAGGCCGCGGCGAAGCTCGCTCTTCAGGGATGTATTCCCGGGGAGCGGGTCCTACCCTCACAGTACCAAGGACTGGGGTCCTGAGACGACCCACAATCCTGCGTATTGGCGCCCAGGCGTGCACAATCAACGAGATTTACCGTGATATGCCCTGCGTAGAACCCAACCGGCACTTGACCGCAAGGATCCGGACGCGAAGAGGAGAGAAAACACACAAGACTTGCCCCGTCCTGCCCTCTCTATTGTAGCACGAGACCCACGATTAGAGCCTCAGCTTTCGGACCTGGCTGAGGCTGAATGAACATGGTTGACAGGGCACAGGGCTGCTCAGCGGTAGCAACGCACATGTGTGCCCGCTCTCGCAAGACCAGTTCGGAATAGTCACACCTGCAGGCCAAGGATCCTTTCCTGCGAACCCCGGCAACCCCTCGGGACGAATTTGAAGGTCAAGCGCGTGGTCTTCCTGGTCCGTATTCAGCCCCCAAACGAACCGTGCCTTTGCCTTTAATCCTTCTGGCCTTCATTTTCTCCTAAACCTACCCTCCTCCCTCAATGACCGCCTGGAGCTCCGTCCCGCGAATCTAGGAGACCTAGGGCTTACCGCTATATTGCCCGGGTCAATATGCTGTCTCAACTCCCCACCGCGCTGTGCCTACTGCTTTGCAGCGCCGCTAGTTCAATTGCTTCGAGTCTGACCACTTTCTCGGACGCGAACTGCCAGAAGTCACAGACTCGCATTGCAGGGGAGAATGGCTATCCGGATGGATTCTGTACCAACATCGCGGGAGTTGCCGATTCGACATATCAGAGTTTCATGTTCACTGTCCTCGACGCAGGCTGCACACGTACGATCTTCCCCTTCAATCGTGTCATTCTATTTGCCTTCCAGTCTGTGCTGCTCGGGTTATTGGCAGGCGAAATGTTCCGCATGCTGACCCAGAAATCCAGCGACAATCTATCTAAGTGATAGCACCAACGACATATGCTCAGGTGAAGCGGAGATAGCTTATATCTCGAGATGTTACAACACGTCATATATCTATTACAGCATAGACATGTGCACTCCGCTCAGCTCAAGCGATATCTTATCCTCAACCGCCACAACACTGTCAACATCTTCGACAGCCTCAGCATCCTCGACGAGCTCGGCATCAGCAGCGGCCACCACGTCCTCTAACCGCGTTTCGGACGGCGCCATAGCGGGCGCGGTAGTCGGCAGCGTCTGCGGGCTCGGGATCATAGCCGCCGTGTCAGCCTATTTCTTCTGGTTCCGGCCCAAGCAGCGGGAGAGGAAGAGAAGAGAGATCGAGGAGTCCGGGGTGAGAGACGCAGCCGGTGCGGGATCTGCCGGCGCCAGGAGGAAGGAGGAAGAGGACGGCGAGGCACATCTGATTAATATGCGCGAGTCACGGCAGCAGTCACACGAAATGCAGGCGATGCCGGACGTGTTCGAGGCGCCGGGGGACAACCGCGCAAATGAGATGGGGAATGATGGGGAGGTGGTGGAATTGCCTGGAGACCACCAGTATGACGGCCAGTGGAACCAGAGGCCCAGACAATAATTGGGGGACTTGTTGTTTTTATGGTTTGTCTGGTCGCTTGTTAGCATGGGTAATTGCTTGGAGGATCAAACGGACAAGCGAGGCGTTCCGGAACACAATGCTACTCTCACAACTGGAAGGTCTTTTAATTGAGCTTCTATCATCAGATCACCACATAAGTCGTTACACGAGATGTGTGTGCCTCTGCATTGGGTAGAATTAGAGACGTCCTTGTGTAGAGAGACAGCACTTCTTACATTGAGGCGTTGTCTAATACTATGTTGTATATTACCGCAATGGAATATCTTGGGATATGGCAAAGTCAAAGGAGGCTGGACCCATTTCAAATGCCTGACTCCTTGAATGTCTTCCGGCAATTCCAATTATAATCTTCTCTTACCATAAATGCCATCTTGGCCTAATTTGAAAGACTGTCCTCGGAAATATAGATTTGAGCAGATGCTTTCAGTGCAGTAGGAACTATAGGAAATCTGTGCAGAGAATTGATTAAGGTTCCTTGAGAATGTTAATGTTTATGCCTCGTGGGATTGAGTGTTGGTGAAGTGGGCTGTAGTGATATTTTTGCTATGATCTCTAATCTCGAGAGCTTGAAAAAAGATACAACTTGAAGCTGTCAAACAACGATTTACAGAGACAGGTTTAAGTTGAAGCGCACAAAATTAGTTTTACTGCCACAATGCTGCCGGATAAAACAGTATCATGACTTAATACAAATTACTCAAGCAGTCTGATGAAGATCAACCTCCTAAAGTGCCGTACATTTGGTTATAGTCTAGATCTATATGTATAATTCGTTCATCATCTATCAAGCATACTTCGTGACGCCCATTTTCCCCTTTGTGCCCATCGTCAGTCGTGACTGTTCTTTTCAATTTTCCTGACCAATAATGTGGCCATTATGGATTATTGTCAACCCTCCATTCGCTGCCTCATGAATCAACATTACAGAATGCTCATATTAGCTCTGTCAAGACACGAGCAATTTAAGCTGATTTTAGATCTCCAAACAAGTCCAATGAACTGAACTCATGTCAAAATCTGGACCATCGTATTGCTGAGCATATCCAGTGGAACCCTTCTCCACTTCAGCTATCTTCGCTTTCGACGTATGATGCGCTCCGCCTTCAGGCTTAAGCTCGATCTGAAGCTGGTAGAGGTGACGGTGTCGGTATTTGATTCTGTTGAAACCCGTTCCTCTTCGACAAATCCGTCATCCGTGAGGTCATGTAATACAATGTATGTGTTGTCTTTGTGACGGCGACAGGAGTCTCTTTGTGCGTATCGAAATGTCTTCGCTGTTGCGTGCCGTAACAACTTCCCAAGGCCCCGTGTGTGGGTTTTTTGTGTTTCCTCTTTTGGTTTTTCGAGATGCTGATCTGTATTTTGCGAACAGTGCTCTCCGCGGGGCATTGAAAGTCCCCATAGTGAGGCGAGGTAATAGATATCAGCATCGAAAGACATTGATGGCAACGTTTCACGCCAGGAATATGAAGGCGTGATGACAGGTGCGGTAAAGGGACAAAAGGTCGACATAGCTTCTTTTGAGGTTACAAAAGGAGGAATGATCGAGTTAGCCCCTGAAGAAGAGGCTGAGAATGAATGCGTGTGACCCGGCTTAATACTAGACAACGAATCGTTCTTCACCGACGACAGAGTCATGTGTCAGGAGTCGAATAACGCTACACCGCTCCCCACCAAATTTGAGATGATCGAAATAGGCGCATAAATATCGACTCGCGCAAGGATTAAAGTTCAACATATATTGATTCCCGCCGTTGGCGAGGCGCACCTTAGCCCAGTTGTTGACTCTTCTAGGTGGATTCTAGACGTACAGGCGGATGAGATATCATTTTTGTCTTTGCCATCAGGTGATGCTTGGGAAGAAGACGAGTAAATCGCCCGGGTTCTTTATTCTCTCGTCCACGATAGGACAGCCAGTCGTTGCTGTCAATCCCCCTCATCTGATCCTGTCCGGGCCTTAGTACTGACCTCCGGATCGTGTTCGACTAGTTGAACAGCTCACACAACATCATTACCTGGCTAAACAGACCCCACCTTATCCATTTGCAGGGGACACCTCGCCTCAAACAATAACACTGCACCAATGACTTGATAAGAGACAGTCTCAAAAACCCCTTCCAGGGCTTGAACGAAGTCCTTCGTATGGTCACTCTCATTGTCGAACCATCCCAGCAAGTTGTGCCAGAACAGAATGAATCGACCGACCCGGGAGTGGTTTGCTTCCCTGGAATTCCTTCCCAAAACTGTCGCTCCACATAGGACCCCGGACCCCGGCTCGACTAAATGGGACAGTCCAGCCAAGGCCTTGACTTTTCGCTCAGGGGGCCCCGGAAGACAATGTAAGAGGAAACTCGCAAATATGATGTCGTATTTCTTACTTCCTCGTCTTCCGGGGTCCAGCAGGTAGTGTATGGAAGATGAGTCGGAAGTCGGCGCAAGGAAATCCCCACGGACAGCCTCAACGTTCATGTTGACCACGTCGCCGTGAGCTTGTCGACACCTCGTGGAAGCAAATTCCAGACAGTTCGGATTCAAGTCGAACAGTGTGACCAAAGTGTTGGCGGGAAGTTTGGTCTTAGCCATGAAGTAGCCAGTGGCCACGCCGATGTCCAAGATCCTGACTTGAGCTTGGGTTCCTCGTTTGTTGGATTCTCGGCGCTGCGCTGCGCCGTTGATCATGATACGGTAGAGGTGCTCCAACACTATGGCAGGACATTTCCACACAAAGCTACAATAGAGCCCGAGGACCAGATTGTCATAGATGAATCCCAGTATCAGTGGCCCGTAGATTGCTGTCCCTGCTGCGGTTGATCGGATTCTCGCATCTGCTAACCAATGGCCTATGGTGGCACCCGGTACAGAGTTCCAAAAGGACGACATTACCACTTTATAGTTTGTGTGAAGACGAGGAACTTACACAGGCCTTGTACACAGGAATATAATTTGGCTTGATGAGCTCCTCAAGCAAAATGCTTCACCGGGAAGAGAGACATTTCATGTCATGGTGTATTACGGGAAGCTATCAGCCCTGAGACAATAATTTGGCAGTGTATGACTTTATCTGGCCAACCATGACGGGTCTCTGACTAAAATGCTGAACTCCCGCTTGACCTTGCGGGTTGGCTGACATTTGGCGGATATGCTGACAATGGTCTTGTCAGCTCGCCTCCTCCGGTTACCTCAAGCTTGAGAAAGGAGCCAGTTCAATCATGCGGCTACGCGAGTAGACTTAACATATAACCATCAAGTGTCTGCCTTGAGGAGCAAATCTAAATGTGAACTGTGTGATGATATCAAGATAGGCAACAGAATGTGTACCCTGAATCTAATATCTCCGGCATACCAAGGTCAGCTTCACAGCCTGAATTCTTAGTGATACTATGATATATGCTGTATAATCCAAATCATTCGCCCTTGAACGGTGCATAAATCAAATTTGCCATAATCACAGTCCCCATGACCTCGCGGCCGCTGCCAAGTGGACAAATGAGCAGCGCAGCCTGCTTACGGACAGCCAAATGATGGCGTCTGCGCGTCTGCGCCTAAAGCGCAGTCCGGAAAGACGATTGCCGACGCCCTGGGACGGCTCAGCAAGCGGCCGCGCTTAAGGCGCTAAAGAGCTGCAAGGCCGGATTAGCTAGCGTTCGTCCCAGAAATAGACTTTGGCTGCTGCAAACAATTTGGCCGGGCCCCGGGAAGAATATGGTTGTTGGGATGACAGGTGAGGCGCAGTAGCTGTCCGGAGCTCCGCCTCAGCCCTACGGCGCTGCTGATCGGAAGCCTCAGTATCCGTGCGGCCAACGGCCATTGGACCCGGAAGCAATGGCTGGGCTACGATGTTGCTGATTTCGGTGTGTTTGTTTACATGATCTTGGGCGACGTGATGATATTATAAAAGAGCCCTATGTGCCCCCCACAGCAAGGTGAGTTTCTGGACATCATCACCACCATCTTCACCATCTTCACCAACACTGCAACCGCATCCTCCTCAAGCACAAACAACTCTTCTACAAACACTCCATTTCGAGAATTTATTCCGTCAAAATGTTCGCCCAGAACCTGATCACTATTCTTGCCGCAGCGGCTGCTGTCACCGCCCTGCCCACATCAACTACAACCTCGAGCCCCGACAAGACAACCACCCTCACTGGCGTCACCCACTCCGTCGTCGCCGGCCGCGGAGGCGCCCTCCTCTTCGACCCTGAGAACGTCGTCGCTGAGATCGGAGACATCGTCGAGTGGCACTTCCTCCCCAAGAACCACTCGGTCGCCCAGTCATCCTTCGGCCAGCCTTGCGTCCCGGACGCCTCCCTCGCCCAGCCCTTCTTCAGCGGCTTCCAGCCCACCGACGGCCCTCAGGCCCCCAACGTCTTCCAGATCGTCGTCAAAGACAAGAACCCCATCTGGTACTACTGTGCTCAGACCATGGGCAACCACTGCCAGACGAGCATGACTGGTGTTATCAACCAGAACTTCAACTCGCCCAACACTCTGGCCGCCCACAAGGCCCTCGCCGCCCTCACTGGCACTTCGGTCATTCCCCCGGTGATTCAGGGAGGCGCCGTTATTCCCAACCCAAACCCCAACGGTGGCTTCTAATTGGAGGTACCAGGCGAATGGTAGATCGGGAGTGTTTGCTTTTCCATTGGTGTTTTCATGCAAGTATAGAAAGATGGGCCATGAAGCGATTCTTGTACTTTGAGCTGTTGCGCATCGCATGTTTTCTTTTGGGGCCATTTTAGGGGACTATAGACGGTACTTAACTTCTACACTTACATATTCTTGACATTTATTAGATTTCTGCTTTACTTAGAGACTTCCAAAGACCTTTCCTCAGTGCTGAATGTGTTCCACCGCCAACTCCAAATATCCATACCATGTAGTACAGCTGGTGGTTGTTCTCATGAACAGCTTCTTTTAGACATGGACTTTTGTCATTGTTCTCCTTGGCCTTTTTACCCTCTCCGGGCAATAAGGTCCATTCGTCTTTCGCCGGCCATCCCTAGCGTGTTCAGTTATGAAACCTGTATTGTAATGGCTGGACCAACAATTATGTGTCAAGAACAACACTCACATGCTGAAGCGATTTATGTGACTGGTATGTTTCTGAAGATAATGAATTCCTGCAGGTCTAGATTCCAGTGCAACTCCAGACCCCACTCATTACCTATGTCTACCTGTCATAAGGCTCTAAAATATCTTCTAGGTTTGAAACTACCCACCCACAGTATTATTGGAAACATAAGTGTGTGCAGAGCCCGTGGGCAAGTTCATCATTCGTTTGATTTATGATGATGTGCTTTCGCTTGTACTTAACTTTCAGAACCTGGCAGCGGCTGGAAGTGATTGAATGTGTCTCAAATATCGACTGTTGGGAAGAGATCGTCCTAGAGTTAAATTTCGAAATGCTTACACAGTCAGCAAGCAGTCTTTGTTTTGAAGGGAAAGTCCCGCGACATGGATGGATGAGAACGAAGTGCCTTGTGGTGCCATTGACTCGCTAGAACATAATACAGCTTCTTAGTCCTCAGGAACCACAGAAGATTACTATGTAGCCGTCCAAAAATACTGGGAGGGGAGAAGAAAGGACATATGAAGACATAGTGCTGCTTGCCCATCGTAGCAAGTGAGCTGGAGAAGGAGGTCGGCCCACCTGAGTTCTTTGCTTGCGGCTTTAAGCGGATGGAAGCTCAGTAGTGTTCCAAGCTCCACGAACAGCCAATCGTTTTACACAATTCGCCATCCGTGGTATCGCGAGGACCAACCACCGGCCTGAGTATCGAGTGCTCTGCCGTTCTCATCTCTTAATCATCGCGGCCACAGTCTTCTCACGGTCGCCTCCATTCCAGTTATCCCAACACATAGAATAGGTCGTCTTGTCCTTCCCACACACCTCCATCCTCGCTGCCGGGATGGGGAGGCTTGCCGTTGTCAACCTTGCCTCGAACGACCCCGTTCTTGATCACTCGACACCATTTCTCTCTTCCTTCATACCCGAGCCCCATTCTCTCCGCAGCCCTGGCAGAGTGTCCGCGGAGCGAGTCTAGGTAGGGTAGTCTCCACTGCACTCGGATCAGCCCCAATCCACCATTAGAGCGCACAGACCCACATCCCTAATCACCATATTCCCCCATTCACTGCTACAGGCGTGGCCACTCTCAGCGGCAAGTCTATCGGGCATATTGCAAGTGAGATGATTGTGCCTTGTGTATATGAATCGGGCTGTTATTACCCGACTCCTTGAAAAGCACTCCTTCGACTCTGGAGTTTGTTCGTGGAAGAATACATATGCTTTCTTTTTTTCTTTCTCCCACCTACCTCAAGAGCTGTTTTTCAAAACTTGCTTCATTTCCGATCTACATGTGATCTGCCGGCGACTCTCAAATTTTCACTTTGGCTTTTGTTGTGTTACAAGCACTTCAGTATTACCCTATCCAAGTTGGCAAGAAGATCTCAGTCCTGCATCACGAGCTCAAAATGCGAACGCAGATGTCTTATCTCATCCAATTACTTCTCAACCTCTCGAAATGATCAATTAGTACCCCAGAGCGTGATCTCCTGTCCGACTTGACTGCAAGCTCGGCTGCCATGATTAGGGTGGACTTGCTCCAGCCAATGTATCTGCCCAGGCGAGAAGCACGTCGGACATACCGCCAGTCAATCAATGCCAGATGTTGGACAGAATGGTGGACAAATTCAGCAAATCAGCGCGACTGTACGAAGAGCCTCCTTGACCTCGGACGACTCAAACAGGATGTTGACACACACAGTCATATGACACGGGTTCCCACCTAGCATGTGGTGCACCGCTTCATGTGGAGGAGAAATCTAGGCCAATAGTGAAGCATGAACACATTAGACGCTTAAATTCAGATCTATTGGCGGAATGTACCGAAAGCTAATGTACATGTCGGGCACAGGTCTGTTGACAGTGTTGGACACCGGGAAACGGGGGATTGCGGCCTGGGATGTGCCGAGCGACAACAACTTGCTTCGGCAGTTCGCAAACCACTATATCTTTTTCTTTGGTGCGGCATCGTCTCTTAGGGCCTCATAGGAAACATCTTTAGGTGCTAGCTTACCTTTCTCTTTGGACCATTCATTGATGTAGTGGCCGGAGCTTGGTTGCTTGGTGGTGGAAATAGCAATACCCTGAAGAGATGTACGGATTTTATATGTCATTATCAAATCTCGACTTAAAGTGAACACCTGGAGCAACTTGGCGTCAGAGATCAATTAAGTATGAGGGTTTTCATGGACTACAGGGATAGATGATCGCCTCAAGACAAACGAAGTTGGTGTTTGGTGGTGTGACAGAACGGTCGAGACGACTGCCCTCATGCAGGCTTCCGTCCACCATTGGGCTCTAGCCGTCCTGCAAAGGGGTCTTCGACCTGCCTCTTCCAATTCTCATGCGGCCCATGATGCCATTACACCCTTTCAATAGGGTCCCAGGTGAAGACATTGTGACACGAGAGGATGACTGCAGTCGAAATCCGTACGACGCCACTACGTACCTAGCCTCGTCGTGAGGCTCGCGTCCACCCCATCTCTGTGACGGTGACACTTTCAAAAGGACCCACGTCATGCTGCATTGCTTACAGGATCGATTTCACTCGCCCACAACCAGTAACCGATTCCCTTTCCGGAATTAGCATGGGCTTCTGAGAATGCCATCAAGCCTCCAAGAAAATGCATCCCAACTATCGAAAGCAGGTAGCCGTCAAACGGAGGTCTCGTGGTCAAATGTGCAGCATCAACTGCCATGACGAACAGTGACATGACCAGCTGTTTTAAGCACACATCGGAATATTCCAAGGTGTTGATATGTCCATTCCTCATTAGACGTAGAATATGGGCTTTGAGACTGGATATTGGCTGAGCGCTGCCTAGTTCTACTCGCTGTAACACCCAAGTGGTCTGACCCTGATTGTGCCGTTCACCCCACCAAGACGCAATTTGCTCTGAGATCGATCTAGGGATTCGAATTCGGTTTCTGTAATTAACCTCAATGATCGGAATATCCCAGGTCCTCAAAAATAGGTCAATCTATTTAAAGGGGAATCCTCTTACGTACTGGAATATCTGGCCTTCCTCCTCTTCGTCAACAAGTTCTACTGTCTTTACTCGCGTCTATCAATTCGCGACTGTACATCCGCATATCCTGCTCTGTTGACTTCCCCGAAGTACTAGAGATCATCCTGTGTTGATCCTGTCATCATTGCTTGTTCCCACAGTTGCGGCTCTGTGAATAGCATCTCTGATCACCAGCCCGAGCAAGCGGCATGGACAAGACTCCTTCCAACCAAGCTGTGCATAACTTCAAGCCTAAGTACGTTCATGGTGGTTTTGGTTCTAACTGCCTTTTTTTCTTCTCTTCTTTTTTGTAAACCATTCCACGTCTCATGGCTTTATCCGTCCTAGAGCATTTGCTGGTGATTCAACATTTAACACGGCCCTTCTCCTGCAGCAAAAAGGCTGGTGTGCGACCCAAGCTGCCTGTGCCCGACGACCCGAAGTTTGCGATGGCGCGCTTCACTTCATCAGGAAACGAGCGAGAAGATCTCGGATTTCGACAGACTCAGACTGGCGCTCAGTCGTCCGCCCGCATGGCTGAGAAGATCAAGCCGCTGGACAAGATCTTGCAACCAAACTAAGGGCTGATCCCGTTATTACTTATATTTATCCTCTTGAGTTCTAGGTAGCCTTTCCTTGGAAGACGCAATTTGCGCATTTCGTATAACAACACAATAATCCAGAGTCAGTACACAGCCGGCACCAATTCTCGTGGGGCTTGGGGACAGGCAGGCTTGGTGTGATAGCATCGAGTGGGGGGTGGGGATCAGAGCTGAGACAGACTCGGCCTGAGAGCCAATTTTCATATCGAAGTGGCATTCTTACCACTCTTGAGAAGCAACACGGTTCAAACTGTTTTGGTGTTGATCGTTACGACTTGCTAAGTCATGTACAAGCGATGCGGGTAACCATAGCGGCACTACGGGAGAAGTAACATGGAAAGGTTGTTCTCATGATGTTCAAAATAGACCCGAGTCATTTGATACGACTACTTCCTATTATGAACCGCGCCACAGATCCAATGCCCCGTTGGAAAGGTTATTACAACGTCAGTTTCGTCTTAACCCATGCTCCGGCATCCTCCGAGAAAATGGTGAAGTAGCTGGTGTGGGCAGCCCCGTCGGTTCCCTGAGCGCATACGGGGTCGTCCGCGAGGCACCATGACCGAATCTTGTCGGAATACTGATTGAGGCGCTCGAGCTGTGCTCCTGTCCTAGGCTGGATCTTTGTATGACATCAGCTGCTGTTTGTATCACCAAAGCGTGAGGCTGTTATGGGGAAAGTCTGATGGGACCCAATTTGGACAGTTATCAGGGAATAAAATATTCGCACTTACTCCATTGAAGGGGGCCCCAGATTCAACATTGTATGTTTGATTTGCTACATGTGTCACGTCGCCAAATAAAGCAACCGCGGCAACTGCAAAGACGGTTAGCTTTGTAGAATCGATATTTCTTCCAAGTCTGAACCCACTTTGAAGTGCTGGTGATGAATTTGGGTCCAATCCGGTGGAAGTCTGGGTAGTACAGCCCGTGGAACCACCAGCTTGACCCCCAAGGATGTTGCCCACAACTTGAGCACCCTGCAGACTGTGATCAGCCAAGGACATTTCTGAGAATACATCTGGATTACATGCTGACCTGAGAGTAACCCGAAAGCACCAGCTGTGCATCCGGGCATCGGGCTGCGTATGCGGTGATCTGAGATGTCCCATTGACTACCCCCTCGCCCACAGACGTGCAATAGTCCGGGACGAAGGAGGCAGGGTATTGGATATCTTCATAACCACAACTGCTGATACCACTGCAGACCGCATTCACGACGCTGATCTGTCGGCCAGGATAGCCCTCGTTGGTTCCTCGCGCGAGGAAGACGTGAACGGCCTGACATTCTTGAGTCTGGCGGCTAAAAAGAGTTGGATGTCCAAGAACGGACGAGAGGACCGACAAGATGATCACAACTGAAGTGGACTGCATTTTTGTGGTATCGCGCATGGGCTTACGTCCGATCAATACTGATATTGAATGTTTCTAAGGGGCGCTCTTTTTATATTCCACTTGCTCAGGAGTCACGGCTGTCAAATATATTCCCACACTGGAAAATATTCAAACGAAACCCCAGCTCATATTCCCCCATGTAAGTCGGCACCAGTACACGGTAACTCGGTCAAGTTCTGGATGAGGCAGGTGGCTTCTTCCTCGGTGCGGATCACCATCCCAAGACGGACACGAACTGTACACCAGAGCTAGCAGGTGGCTGCAGGTCAGTCAAGAAGTGTTCCATTGCTGTTACTCCAAATCAGGCGACCCAAATTATCAAGGGGTTCTTCGGGCTTGTCCAGGGGAGTTGCGCCGAGCGCTGGCAGCGTACGCGCAACTCCGCACAAGACCCCGCGCGGGAAATCGTTATTTGGTTTTGTCAATTGGCACTGCCTCTCAATCATCGAATAGAAAGATAATCCGCTTGCAAGTGAAGAAGCCACAATCTGTGGTCCTTGGTAGCCTAAGCCGAGTAAACTCATCGTGATCGACTCTAGTTCTCGACCTGATGATCACACTGTTACTCAACAGTTTGCAGGTCACAACCTCTTCATAATGTTGACATGTTTCTCCCACTCTACATTGGACTCCTGGTATGTACTCGCTGTCGCATCCAAGCCAAAAGAAACAAACAGAAGTGGGGGGCAAGTGCATTTCAAAGCAGTGTGGGTGTTTAAAAAACTCACTTTGTACACATTCTGCGATCAACAGTCATTACCGTACACTCTAATTGATTGCTCTTCATATGTGCCCATGGACATGTGCAGGATCCACTGTCTTTTCCTATCAATGGCAAAAGAGTAACCCACAGTCTAATGCAAGCCCAAAAGGGAGTAGCATGAACACCTGGGCATAATTGGGACCGCGATGTTCGAGTCATCTCATTGGGAGCCCACACCTGCTGACAAAAGATAGGCGTTGGATATGTTCACTTCAAAGATATGTATATACGAGCGTCAAAGCAGATGCCAAATGGTTTTAGATTGTTAACATTGCCTGCCTTGCATACCGATGACTTATCCTGAGGAGGCAGCTTGACCACATATTCTTTCAGAGGAGGTTTTCGAAGAACGTAGTCTCAGAGATTAACACAGAAGAATGATCTCAGAAGAGGTCATTCCAGAGTGAGGGTATACACTGTGACAAAGTCATACTAGAGGTAAAAAGGCCAGGGGAAAAAGTCTAAAGTTAAGCAGTCTGCATTGGCTAACCTTGAAAGCCATGTGCCGGAATCTTGTGATTCATGTGGGCTGTTATAGCTTGACACAAGTACATATGTCGAGCCATGCCCTCAAACCCAGGGATTTGGCGCCATTGGAGCTTGTAAACAGTGAGTTATAGTCTGGTACGGAGTAGGTCTGTTGGGTTTCATAAACGGCCCTGTTGTCAGCTGCAAGCACATTCGGTTGGATCGACAATGCTGCAGAGACGGACAGCCATTCGGACGGCTTATGCTTACATAACACTGCGGTGTTGAGGCCTGAGGCAGACATAGGCCCACTCCCGTTTTGCCGAAGACGTCGCAGCTCCGTCCCGGACCAAGTTCGTCAATTGAAATCTCGACGACCTCCGATCCAAGACCCTTCCCCCACAGTCACCATGTTGTCGAGACAGGCCCTGCTCCGCTCAGCTCGTGCTGCAGCTCCCTCGCGGGCGATTGCCTCGCAGGCTCGCTTCTACGCCGCCCCCGCCGCCACCGAGCCCGTCAGGGCCCCCGTCGCCCTCTTCGGCGTCGATGGCACCTATGCCACTGCCCTGGTACGTCACCGCGCCGGGTCGATCGCGAGTCGGAGGGATTCGAGTATCGGCTGGGAGATGGGAATCATGCAATTGATGCGCTGGGGCCGTGGGCCAGCCGAGCAGAGAGCACTGAAGCTAATGCGTCATTTTGCCCAAACAAACAGTACACCGCGGCCGTCAAGTCCTCGTCTCTCGACCCGACCGCCGCCGCCCTGAACAAGCTGGGCGGCCTGGTCTCCCAGGACGCGAAGCTCGCCACCATCCTCGAAGCCCCCACCCTGACCCCCGCCGACAAGTCCGCCATCGTCGCCGAGCTCGAGAAGACCGCCGGCACCAACCCTACCATCAAGAACTTCCTCCAGACCCTGGCCGAGAACAACCGCCTGGGACTCCTGGGAGGCGTGTGCACCAAGTTCGGCGAGCTTATGAGCGCCACGCGCGGCGAGGTCGAGATGACGGTCACGAGCGCTACGGTACGTGTGCTACGATATGAGAGGGAGGGAGGAACGAAGGTTTCTACGTGCACTTTTCAGACAGGCACATCCAATGACGGCTTTATATCACGGAGGAACGGATCGTATGAGACGTGAACATTGTGCTGACGCAATGCTGTGCATATAGCCCCTGGACAACCGGACCCTGAGCCGACTTGAGACCGCCGTCTCCAAGTCCTCCTACGTTGGCCAAGGCAAGAAGCTCAAGGTCACCAACGAGGTAAGGAACGAGAGTGAACACCCCAGTGACTAAATCATTTGCTGACACGACTAGGTCAACTCTGACATCGTCGGCGGCCTGGTTGTTGAGATCGGGGACCGGACCATCGACCTCTCCGTTTCTTCCAAGATCGCCAAGATGAACAAGCTCCTGACCGACACCCTGTAAATTACTTTTTATATGTGAGACGAAGGGGGGCACGGGAAAGGCGATGGCGGGAGGTGCAAGGGATTGCCAGTGAGCCTCCGGGCCTACGATACTGACCAGCATCTGTTGTTGAATTGAGCCAAAATAGAGAGATCATACATCCCACGTCCTAGTCTCGCCACTGGGACCCCCATCATCAGCTTTGCTTTGCGACAATATGTGACAGTACGACCATGGATGAAATCAATAGACACCAGTATAGGTGCGGCCAGAAATGGGGTGTTTTTTTGCCACGAGATATGCATGGGAATGGCACCAGGAGAGCAGGATTCAGTAATGTCTTTTATGTCTTAAGATCTAAGTCCTCATGGTTTCGGCATCAAGATATGCTGCGGTCTATCAATCCAGTCTGCAGCATATTGTGAGCCCCAGAAAGGGCCTGTTCCACAGGCAACCAAAGGAATTGCCTGCACCCTGGCACTCCAGCCAGCCCTTCATCCATTAACTCTTACACCCTTGATCACAAGCACAGAACCATTTGCCCCAACGCCAGCTTCAAGAACACAGAAATCCGAAATCGCGCCTATCGTACAGCCCTGGGCCCATCAGTCGCTCCGCAGCATGCTGTCCACCAGGTCTCCCAGCGGGCCCCAGAAGTCCTTGCCGGTGGCCAGGTTGTGCTCGTCGATGAAGAGCACGTACTGCTTGAAGCTGGTGTTGAGGTGGGGCTCGAGGCCGAGCTCGCGGATGACGGGGTAGTGGTGGCAGTAGATGTGTGCGTAGACGCGGTACATGCGCTTGAAGATCTGGCGGACGAGGGAGGGGAAGGTCTTGGGGAAGGGCACGCCGATGCGGCTGGGCATGACGGCCTCGTCGTCGATGCTGCTCTGCACCCAGGTCATGAGCTGCTCGATGTAGGCCGGCGCGGGCATCTTGGTCGGGCGCTTGTAGTTCTCGTTGTCCTGCCACAGGTACTCGAACTCGTCGGTCGCCTTCATCTCCGGGCACGACTGGGGCGAGCAGAACTCGGTGATGGCGCCGTACAGCAGGTTGATCTGGTTGTAGAAATCCACCACTTCGGTCGGGGGTCCATCAGCATGGGCGTGCGTACCGTTTGCGCGGCGGTGCGTTGCTTGGAAGGGTGCTTTGCTTACTGTTGACTGCGTACCACTCGTTCTCGTCTTCTCCCTCGGGCAGCCTCACGATCTTGCGAAGGCTGCCGCCTCCCAGAGTGGCCTCGGCATATTGTCGCAGCTGGTAACTGGTTGTTCCCTGCTTGCCGCCGGGTCGTGGTCGGAACTGGTTGCGCCGATTGTTGCTCCTGTCCGGTATGTGAGCCTACAGTCCTCGTTCGTGTGCGGTCTTCGGGCTCTCCGCAGGGAGTCAAAAGGTTGGGTAGCGTGGGGGAGCGACATACACGGTAGCAATAAAGGAAGTCATCGTCACTTCTGATGGTCGCGAAACACACGAGTCGGGGATGGGTAGATTCGGGCTTCACGACAGTCCAATGTCAGTGGGGCACATCCAAAAAGGGACTTGTCTGGTCATCCCTCGAGCCTGTTTGGGTGTACGATCATACCTGAGTTCAGATGACGGACACGATCAAGTCTTGGAACAGGCTGCTTATGTTCCCAAGACAGATGAGAGTGAGTAGTGCCTGTGTGGTGTTTTGGTGGTGAGATCGGAATGTGGCAGTATAGCAACCTGAGCGCATTGGAAGCCACCTAGAGTTGGGCTATGATGATACCGCATTAGAATAAATCAACAATGCCGTTGCTGCGGCGCGTCGGGTTAAGGCGTGGAGATTGGGCGGCCCGCCAGGATCAGGGGCCTAGAATTACATAGCTGGTGGTCATAGCGCAAGACCCCGCGAAGCTGGTGGCACAGGTGGGATTGTGGCCTCCGCCGTTGAGTCTCCTTACTGCACGCCTGCCCTTCTTTTCTCGTCAGGGCGCACTCATAGCCAGGTTTGTCAACGCTCACAGGCAAGACTGAAGCATGCTTGTCCTGGCTAGATCTGCCCCACCATTTCCAATATGCTCTCCGCGACTCACGTATTCGAGATGCACGTGGTGGAGCAGCATTGGATCGATCAACCAAGGCTGCGATGCACCCCAGATTCTCCGCATTTATGTCCGCCGGTTGAATTAGTTTGAATAGCCTCAATCTGATGTGGGGTGCCCCAGATCAGTCATAAAGTTTACAACCTCTCGATATGCCTGTCGCCCCTCGTCCCCGGTTGCCGATCCGTCTTCTCGGGTCAACGGTGGGCGAATGGTCTAGCATGATGGCGTTCGCTGCTCCAGCGTGACCCGGTGCCCCGGTATTGGACTGTTAGGATGAATGGTCGTTGAGAATATAACGAGCTGTATTCCAACCGTCCTACTGGTGTCGATCTCACCTGTTCTGGTACCTGGATACTTTTTCCTATGAATTTCTGTGTTGCAGATCTATTCGCATTCTACAGTCTCTTCACACGCCTCCACCGACATACTCTACTCGTTCATTGCTACTGATCTGTCTCGCCCGAGACCATTGCCCACATCTAGACAGCAGCCACTGAGAGAATATCAAACAGAATCATACTTCCATCGAAAACTCTCCCGGGTCGAGTTCAAGGGCGCACATACTCTTATGCGCCATGCGTAGTCTCAGGCTGTTGTCACTTATTCTACATCTGGCCCTGGTCAAGGCCGCATCAGCCGTACCAAGACAACAAGTAGTTCAAGCGTTCAATGTTCGTCGAAATGCGAGCTCTAGCACAACGCCTCTGCAAGTTGGGAATGGCAACTTTGCTTTTGGCGTCGACGTGACTGGCCTCCAGACCTTCAAGCCTTTTGCGACCATGTCTACTTGGGGCTGGCACAACTTCTCTTTACCAACAACCCCAAATCAGACTTCTATTGATGGTGAGAACAAGTCACTCTTCCTCTGGTCTAGCTCTTGTGTACTGATTTGTATAAGACTACACTGGGTTGGACTGGTGGACGCCACCACTAAATTTCTTTGATGATGGACAGCTTGTCAACTACGCGCAGCCGAATCCTTCCGAGAATGACATATCGACTTGGTTAATCCAGAATCCCCAGAGGCTGAACCTCGGAAATATAGGATTATGGTTTGGAGGCAAAAATGTCACTGAGGACGATCTCGAGGACAAATCCCAGGTCCTCGATCTGTGGTCCGGAACAATCTACTCGGATTTTACATATAACGGAAGCAAGATTACGGTTGAGGTCCGAGCAGCACCAGATAGCGACACTGTCGGGGTCAAAGTCGAGTCTGATTTGCTCTCCACTGGTGCTCTCGGCCTGTTTTTTGACTTCCCATATTCAGATCTCAACAAGTTTGATGCTCCTTTCGTAGGAGTCTGGAATGCAACGAGCAAACACTCGACATCTCTTGAAAGTGCGGGCAACGAGGCTGTGATCAAACATACACTGGACGAAAACAGCTACTATTTGGCGGCACAATGGGATGGCAACGGAAAGATCACGGAACCAAAGGAAGGCACTCATCGGTACTTCCTTACCATCTCTGGATCAGAAAAGCTGAATATGACTGCAAGCTTCTCCCCAGATGGAACGACAGCCCAGGCTTCTCTTGAAGACTTGATAATCGAGTCAAGGGCTTGGTGGGAGTCGTATTGGAGCTCAGGGGCTTTCATAGATCTGACCTCCACCAATTCGGTGAACGCCACCGAGCTACAGCGACGAATCATCCTGTCGCAGTATCTACTGGCTGTCAATTCGGCATCTTACTTCCCACCACAGGAATCAGGGCTCGTCAACAACGGATGGTACGGCAAATTCCACCTTGAGATGGTCTTCTGGCATCTTGTACAGTTCGCCCGCTGGAACCACTTTGACCTGATGTGGAGAAGCATGCCGAATATGTACGACCAGTTTCTTCCTTCCTCATTCGAGAGGGCCGCCAAGCAGGGCTACAAAGGCGCACGCTGGGGAAAGATGACAGACCCGAGCGGGCGAAGCGCACCGGGAGAGATCAACTCCCTGTTGATTTGGCAGCAACCCCATCCCATGTACTTCGCCGAGGTGGAGTACCGCTCCTTTCCCAACGACACGACTTTGGAGAGGTGGGATGAGATACTCACAGCATCTGCTGACTTCATGGCCTCTTTCCCCTGGCTTGATAACTCAACCGGTGCGTACAACCTGGGGCCGCCAATATATCCTGTCTCGGAAAACACAAATCCAAATGCAACAATCAACCCGACATTTGAACTGGCATACTGGCGATTTGGACTTGATATTGCTATCACATGGAAGGAGCGCCAGGGGCAGTCCGTCCCGGAGGATTGGGTCACTGTTAGGGACAAGCTTGCGCCGTTGCCGGTGGTGGACGACACTTATCCCGTATACGAAGGCATCCCGAACATGTGGACCGACAATGCAACTACGAATGATGTGAGTAACACTGACCACCCCTGAGCCGATACGTCTGTCACTGCCGTCAGTAAATTAGCAGTCGCTGATAATAGCCGACATAGCACCCAGCAATGGCTGGCATCTACGGCTGGCTGCCGCCTCCGATGAGCGGGCCAGCCTTGAACCTAACAATCGTCCAGAACACCGCCGACAAGATTCTACAGCTCTGGGATCTGGAGGAGTCATATGGATGGGATTTTTCCCTGCTGGCCATGAACTCTTTGAGGCTGGGCAATGTAGAACAGGCCGTTGACTATCTTCTACATCCCGTCTTTCAGTTCGACGATGCAGGATACCCGGTGGGAGGGTCTCGCGTTCCAACGCCTTACTTTCCTAATGCTGCGTCTCTGCTGCTTGCTAGTACGTACTACTCTATCCCTACTCTCATGTTGCGGTCCGTTGTTCAGAGAATATTCTTAACATTGTCGTGTTCGGACTATGATATTAGCTAACTTGAGGCAGCATCTATGATGGCAGGGGGTTGGGATGAAGAGCCGGGCCCGCATTTCCCGGAGGATTGGGATGTGGAAGTCGAGGGATTCACTCCTGGATTATAGCGTAGTTGACACAGAGGAATAAGAGCCAATTTTGAATCTTTCAAGACTCAGTCCTCTGGGTGTTAAGGGGACGAGCATGCGAGCAATATTCTTTCCATTTCATAGACTCTCACCATTCGCCTGACTTAGAATTGAGTCCAAAGAGTTGAAATGATACTGCAACTCAAGCTTGTCTCACTCTAATTGCGCAGATGGAAATGATCTCGCAGATATGATGCATGTTTGAGGCGCGTGCTGAAGCGCCATGGTTTGAGATATTCAACCAGAGGTCTGGTCAATCATAATGATACCTCTCATCGTATCATAAGCCGGCCGCCAAAAGACCTACTCGAGGGTCCAATCAGGTCGTCCGCGTGAATGGCTGCCCGAGCATTTCACAATATATTCTGCTCGTGCAGCCAACCGGCGCCTAGGACTGGTTGCAGCTTCTTTCGCAACCAGCGATGACCTCGTCAAACGAAGTCAACTCAGAGAAGGATGGCATCGCCCATGCTCTCACCCTCAAAGCCGAGAGCAGAGAGGTTCTTCTGCTTCTTCTTATCCTTTGTCTTGTCCTCTGCCTTCCTCTGCTTCGCAAGCTTCTCGACCAAGTCGGGATCGGCCTTATCGTATCCTGGCGGTGGGTCGTCGTCTTTGTCCAGGTCAATCTCGCCCAGGAGCATCACGTTCTCTCCGCGGACGAGGAACATTCCTCGCTGGTAGTCCGCGTATATGCCTCGCTTTTCTTGTGCGCTGGGGTGATCCGCGGGAACCGCATCGGGTGTCACGAAGATTCTCTCCACGGTCGACTGCAGAACCAGATTCGCTGTAGCCCCAATGTTAACTCCATCCCGTTGTGCTGCACCTGCCCAGGTGAATCGCCATACCGAATTGGTCCCAGCTTCGTAGAATTCCCAACAATTTTCGGCCGTCGCGCAGCGCAACCATCAGCTTCTCTGAAGCTGTTGTCAGCCTCGCACGTGGAATAAATCGGCCGCTTGGCGCGGGCGCTTACTGTCAGTCAGGTCGAGAAGTGATGCCGAGGTCGTAAACATCTGCACGGGCAGTTGTTGAGGCGGAGGAGGGGCTCTACCAAGCGCGGGAGGCCCCTGAGGACCGGGCCCTGGAGGAGGAGCTCCGCCTCCTTGGCCAGGAGGATCATTGAGGGAAAGTTGCTCCATTGTTACTTCATGAGCAATGGTCTTTGTTCGAAGTATATCAGGAAGGCAGTATGTCCATGGGTGGGTGAGGTGAGAAAAAAACAAGAGGCGGACAGAAGCACACCCAGACCGTGGCGCCTTGTGCTGATGTCGCGACGAATATCGGGCGGTCGAGCTCTCTCGCATGCAGAAAGTCACTTACGACTGACTGCTTGGGGTCTGGTCGCAAGTCGCCGTGGGGCTGGACTCTCTATCGCCGAGGTACGTCACTTTCGATAACGGACCTAAGTCAGCCGATCCTCCGTTTCCTGGGTGTCGCAGCCAATGAGAGTCTCAGGCCTTAACTAGGCAAGGAGTTTGTATGTACCCAGGTACTGTGTAGCTCCTGCAGTGAGGCAGTCGAGCCTTGGTCACAATGGCCGGTCACCCTGACCAGCCGCCCCCCGGCTCGACACCTACTAGATGGAGTATTCTGAGCTCGCCTGCGTTTTCCTCACCTCCGACTCTCCACTCCCATCTTAAACAATTGGATGTTTCTTTGCGAGCATGAGCCGGCAGATCAAGTCTTGTTCCAGATTACCACGGCTGGAAACACTCTGACATTCTTCCGCATGACTGCACTGTTTTCGGAGCTATTCTCCTGTCCTCACTCTTAAACTTGTCTCGAACTCGTTTTCGAACCGCCCTCCAATACACAACGCAGGGTCAAATTCTGAAGAACACCTCTTGTGTGCCTGGGCTTACACCTTGCGTCTTCTGGCGTGGAGATTACAACTCGCTCATTCCTACAATACCAGCCAGATCTGTCTTGCATGAAGACTTTCCCGCTGCCGCAATTCCCACCAAGTCGCTTCTTCCTCAGCCACACACGACAGCTGTAGAAGACCGAGTCCGACTCTTTCCAGAGACACCACCCAGGTCGTCTCCAATCCCGACTACAAGATGGCTACGAATTCAGCTGTGTCCGCGCCCCACGAGGCCGCTCCTCCAGCTCGCAATGAATCCAAGCGCGAGAGGAAGCGCCAACTCCTGCACGACCGACTTCAACAGATGTCCGAGAACTTCTCGAGAGGCCGCGACAGTGCCTACCGCGAACAACTACAAAAGATCCAGCTCGACACCAACCTCATAATGCGAGTTGACCCCTATTGCGAGCGCCCTCTTGAGGCACTCGATCTCGAGCAAACCGATCCCGCCCTGCTCGGAAACACAGACCCCGCTACTGCCCGGACTCTGCTTGAGATGGCTGGCCCAAGGTTTCGAGACTTTGTCCACGACATAGAAGACCTTGTCGAGGAGCGCGACTATGAGATCACCAAACAAAAGGTATGCGGTGCACGCTGACACTGCCGTCGCAACGTACGATTGGGCTAACAAATCCGCCAGGCTGAATACGACCGCAAATGCCAGGAACACCGAAATGTGTACAACTACAAAGTCCTCCAGGCAAGGCGAGAGCATCATTCACTAGCTTCCACCGTCCGCGATCGTTTGATCAATACCATAGCAAGCAAGAAATATCGCCTCAGCAAAGAGAAGGAGGCACTCGAGATCAGCGATGCGTCTGCCTTACTTCTTCACCCGAATCAATTCAGCATGACCAACCCTGCTAGCCCCGGGGGCACGCATGGCAAGAGGGCCACACGACTTAGGAGAGAGATGGAAGAAATGCCTGGATTCTCGGAGAACAAAAAGAGAAAGAGGAACGCCAACGATGACGACGGATCGCCAGTGCCACAGCGACGAACCCTGGATACAAACAACATCACTCCCGTCTGGCAGAGTGACAGATTGCGCTTCGGAAAGAGTACCGGCCCAATCTACAGCATCGACAAGCTCTTCACCGACAAGGAGCTGTCAATGACCTACAACAACGCTGCTCTTGCTGCCCACAAGTACATGCTTCGACACAAGTCCAAGGATGGTGTGGTATCATCGCCTTCGGAAAGCGGTCCCGAGGAACATGAGGAAGGCGAAGAGGGCGCTGACTCTCTCCCTTCTGCGCCCGTCATGGAGCGCCAGGTCTCGCATGCGACCAGAAGTACGCGGGGCGGCACACACAATCCCAATTTCTACGACAACAAATTGGTGGGAATAGAGGCGCTTGCCAACTTTGAGCTGCCTGGCAACCTTGAGAGGCTTGACGCCCAGGAACCCAGGCTTCCGCCGATCGTACCTGCGCCTTACAACAAGGCAAAGCCTATGACTGAGGCCAGTGGGCCGGCCCCTCTTACGCAAGATGATGCTCTTGCTGACTTGCAAGCCATCTCTGTGTTGCGCCAGTACGAGCAGCTCCACGGCGTGGGATCAAATTTTGACGTCCCCAACGGCGGTCGAAAAGTGCTCGAGGCTGTCGCCGCAGGTCCTCGGGAGGAGAAGTTCGTAGCCTACCTTCAAGGAGATCGGCCGAGCACAGACGATCTCCGTGTAGAGCTCAAGGTTGAAGTAAGCAATGTGCGTGGCGAGCCGGGGCCAAGTTCTTTACAAGCACCAGCCATGGCTGGCGTCCCAATGAGCCGCCAGAACTCGGGCGGGGTGTCCATGAGCCGTCAAGGAAGCAACACCAGGAGAGGCAGACGAGGCTGATCAGTAAACTTGGTCAGGGAAGAAGAGGGAGCGTGGGGGCATTCAGCGAGCATGTGGAAACTTGTTGCACACAAAAGAAGATACGAGCATTGAATATACTGCGCTAGATGAATTACTTTGCCAAAGTCGATCATGCTTCCAATTACAAAAAGTCAGTCTGTTAACGCCCTGAAGTGCCCCGATTGCTTCTCGATTCTTCATGGCCCAAAAACCAGCGTCCTGACCTCGATACTCTCGCGGCCTTCTGCGTCAGGATGCGTCCTTGGATCTTCAAAGGCTGTGTGGGGAAGCCTGCCACCCTGAACTTTCGTGCCCTCCTTGAGTGCCTCACTGTCAAAGCATTCCAGCAACAGCCGCTCATCGCCGGTCATTCCGCTCAAGTAGTTCCACCTCTGGTTGGGGTTCGCCCGAATAGAAGCTGTGAAGCCGGTATACCCGCTGTTGTAGCGGTGTTCCGTGGGAATGACGTCCGCGTCATCGACACTGTACGAGGACGCGAACGCCAGGGGATGCGACTCAACGGGCTTCTTGTTCAGCGGGCGCCAGACGTTGATGATGCGGTACCTGCCCTTGAGCAGCGCCTCGGCCTCGTCGCCGAGGTGCCTCTTGACGCGCATCTCAGCCGAGGCCGGGGTCTGGTCGATGTGTGTCCTGTTGACGGGGGCACGCTTGGCGTTGGGGTTCGCCCGGCGGATGGTGTGGTCGAAGAAGACGACCTTGTTGGCGCCGGGGATGTTCTTCAGCAGCAGCTCCTCGAGCTCCGGGTAGTAGTTGGCCTTTATGGACTCGTCGTCGGTGAAGTCCTTCTCCTTGGACTCCGGGACGTCCTGGATGACCTGGAAGGCATCCTTGTCTAGGTTGTACTCGCCCTCGTGCCCTCTGATGTCATGGATGAGGGTCTCAACCACCTCGTCTGTGAAGTTGCGCTGCGGAAGACCCTCTGGCGGCGTATCAACATGGTTGAAGGGCTTGGAGCCATCGGCCGGCGGTGTGAAATAGTTAAGCTTGGCCGTGACTGGTCCACGGGGAACGTTTGATGTGATGGCCATTGTAGGGGATGTGCTCTTTGTCACGGATGGATATTGCTGGAAATACTGCTGGGAATTGTGCAGTGTTGGAGGGTAGATTGGAAATTCAGACTATTCGGACAGAAGGTATGCGAAGGATGTCAAGTGTGTCTCTGGAAGAAGAATGGTTATATAAAGCTGGAGGATAGGCAGACGAGAGTAGAGATGTTAGTGCTGAGGATTCAGTAATCTGATGATGAATGTGATTGCGATTAACCCAACAGCAGACGTTCAAGTGAATATATACGTGAAGCTTCACACTCGACCTGACAAATCAGTCGTGTAAGTCCGGGCTTTGTTCTAAATACCAATTGCAAATGAGAATGTCCATCTTGCACCAGAGTTGATCACGTCATTGCGAAGGGCGCCTCACGAGGAGAGCACGGGGATGGAGAAATGTCGGCCTCGACCAAGACGGGAGATATTTGACTAATACAATAGGGCGAGCGATGCGGTACGGATGAGGAATATCCAAGGGTCATTGGGGCTCGTTATAGGTGGTATTAGAAATGACTACCCAGGTACATGTGGTACAGTGCATAGTACAACCGTATGACGGGGATCTTTAGAATGTTCTTTTGCCCCGGATTATCGACAAGTGAGGTCATGCCGCAAGCCCGTACATAGCGGTGCAGTACTGTAGTTAACAGACTCTCTGGGGCTTGCTGACCAAGTGAGGAAGATCATTTCGCCTCCATGCTTCACAGGACGACCCTGGCAGCAATGGTGAAAAAGCGGGGCAAAACGTGGGATAGCCGCCGAGCATCCGTTTGCGACGATTGCGCTAGGGAGTCCCAGGCGCAAAGTACCCTGCCCTGCCTGCCTACGGCAAGGCCAGAAAATGTGGCCCCTGGCAACCAGCCAGCCAAGTCCGCTTGCGGTAGAGGGGGTGTAAACAAGGCCTGGCACGAGCTTTCAGTCCCGTGAATTCGTGAGCCAGACTTTACCAGCTCATACACGCTCAATCCGCGCTCGTGCCTACGCCCACGCCCATTCGCACCGTCTCCGTGGAAACAACGCGTCACAACCACGAGGCCACCGAGAGCCCTTCTTTACTTACTATCTTTTTATAGCTCTTGATCTTCCAAATGCGCATTGTATGTCGAGACATCGCCGGCGATCATATCGAGATTTCGCCGACATGTCGGGCTTCGAAATCGAGTTACCTTCGTCGCCCGACCCCTTGGGCGACGAGTCGGTAGTCATCCCGCCAGGCTCCGTCGCGCCGCCTCCTCCATCCACAACGCGTCGCCCTTTCCAGAGCGCCGCCTCCTCTCGATTCTCTGCAATTCCAGGAACCTCGCCTCGGAAGCGCATGTTCGCCCTCGATGTTGGAACCGAGATCACCCCTCAGACAATTTACGTCACCGTGGAGGCTGGCCCGGATGGCAATCCAATCACGAAGCCTGGCCGTGCTAGTGTTGGAGGCGCAAACGTGAGGCGACTCCTGTTTGGGTCACCAACTCCTCAGCCGAGCCCGCGTCGGGCAGCGCGGACGACCACAACGACCGTGCCACTCAGAGGCTTGACGGACGACGAATGCGAACCGACACCACGAAGACGCAGGCGATCATCTACCAGGCCAGGGACGCCAGCAACGGCAGGCGCCAAGAGGAAGAAGAAAGGCACCCCAACACCCAAGGCTACGAGAAAACCGCGAGGCACGCCCGTTGCTAGCAGTGATGCCCTACAATCAGAAGCACCCGAAACGGTAGAAAAGCCGACACCCAGGAAGAGAGGCAGGCCGGCCAAGCGCAAAGCGGAGAGTGCGCCTTCAGATCAGGATAGCCACGCACCGCCAGAAGCTTCAACAACTAAGAAATCAGGTCGAAAACGTCAAAAGTCTGTCCAGGCGGATGACACCGACGAGCTCACCACAGCTGGTATTGACATCGCTCCACCTCAAAGCTACGACCGGTACTCTTCCCAAGCTATAGATGACAACAACAACCAACACCTCTCGCTAGAGGAAGCTCATGAAGATGGAGGCGCTGCGCACCAGGAAGAGGCTGACGAGGAGGACCCTTTTCTGGCTCAGTTATCAGACCCGCCTCGCGATGCGCACCCTCCTTCGACAGATGAACAGGCGATGGACCCCTTTGAACCTCTTGACGAAACCCAGTTCGAGCAGCAACATCCTCATTTGGAAGATCAAGGGCCGCTTCTAGGCGAGTCGGATGACTACGCCCCCATGATGGACTTCGACGACAGAAGTGACGTGGACTCACACCATGACGGGCCTGCAACTTTCAATGCACAGCCGGAGCAAGGAACACTGGAGCTGGAAGACCAAGGTCCTCTGCCCGGCGAGTCTGACGATTTTGCACCTATGATGGACCGCGATGATGAGAGCGATGTTCAATCGCGTCACAGCGAAGCCACACCTAGGGTATCACGAAATACCAGACAAAACCCCTTGGAACTAGAGGACCAGGGACCTTTACCGGGGGAGTCGGACGACTATGCTCCTATGATGGACGTCGATGATAGAAGTGACGCCGAGTCTCATCACAGCTTCCGACCAGCTAGGAGTGAGGACGCAACAGACAATACTGTAGACCCGGACACATTTACCATGATTGGTATCGAGACGATGCCCTCCTTCCAAGGAAACAGGGGCGCACCGACGTCGGATCTGCCCGAGATAGGGGAGACGACAAGCTTGCTCATCAACAAGACGCTTGAATCGCTAAGACAGGAGATGGACTCGACAGACGAAGAGAATGACGATGTCGACTTGCTCGGATCCCGGGAGCAGACACCTGTTGCGGCGGAGGCAGATAGCGCGCATAAAGTCCCGTCTGGAAGGAAGCGTAGTCCTTCCCAGAGCAGCCAGATGCAAGAGTTCCGAGCGAGGCAGCCTTCTGGAATCTCACAGCCCCCGAGAGCTAGTGCTTTACTTGAGCGCACTGCACTGGAGTCACTGCAAGAGAACACGCAATCTGCTGCTCAGCCGATCCGAGAACAGGATAACAGCAAAATCACAGGTGTGAGCTCAGACGAGCTAAATGCCGACGATGATTCCTTCTCCGACATCCCAGAAGAAGTCTTTGCAGCCGTGGAACCTCAAGAGATGCTGCACCCTGCAACAAGTCCTAGCGAAGATGAACTCAGCATGGCCGTCGTACCTGCTCAAAATTCGACGTCCGACTCGGTTCACAGCCAAGAGACTATTCCAGTCGATTCCGAGGACAAAGAAATTGCCGAAAACCCTCAGTCCCCGCGCGACCGCCTTGAGCGCAGCCATGCCGACGACGGTGACTTCCTCCAGCGCTCCGCGTCCCGCTCCGCCCAGTCCGGCAGACGGTCCAGCCAGGCCACGCAGAAGAGTGCGCCACCCCATTCCAATCGCTCTCCTTCAGACTCCAACCGTTTGTTGACTCCTCCAGATGAGCCGACTTCTTCCAGCGATCAAAGTATTCCCGCGACGAATCAGCCGAATGAAGAGCAGAATGTGTTCGACGATGGTGATAACGAGATAGGATCTTCCCCACCAGAAATCACAACCTTCGACCGAGAGGATGAACAACCAATCCAAGATTCGCGCCGGAGCTCGGACACACCCACAAACCGACCGCCCTCAATCCATCTGCAGCCCGTGCAAGCAAGGGAGGCGCATGCTGCAATCTTCTCCTCCCAATCGGCCGGCGCTCGGCCATTCCTCTCCCCAATTGTGCGTGTCGGGGAGAGACTGCAGAATATCCTATCTGATCCTCCCTCTCCGTCTGCGAGAAGCAGTGTGCTTGGAAGCCCTTTCAAAGGTTCCGTTAGGAAATCTAGCTTGGACGCGCGGTCGGACGAAGAGGCTGTGCAGAGGGATACGTCTTCTAACGCCACATTGCAAAATCCTCCCGCGCCCCCCGAATCACCGAAAAGCACCTGGACCCAATCTCTTTTCTCGCTCAGCCATTTGAAAAGCCTTGTCACAGAAGGGACAAAGAGAATCACTTCTCCGCAGGTAAACGTCACACAAACTTGGGAGGATCCGTTTGGTCCTTCATCCCCCAGCAAGGACCGAGGTGGAAGCGGCAACTCGGCTTTCATGGAACGCATTAGACAAGCTTCACGCGAAGGCAGTGTGCATAGCAGCAGAGCCAGTATCGCAAGAGCGACTTTAGGAGAGGTGGATGACAGAAGTTTTTCAGGAGACCCAGCACCCCGAGGGCTAAGCAGTAATTGGAGAGGTGAGAGGCCACCGAAGTTTGGTCTGTTCGGCTCAGGGGTCAATCCAGGTCAATCTCATGTTGGGGCACGTAGTGCATATGACGGGGCAGCGGATGAACAGCCAGGAGCGATGACTGCGGACCGTCTACCAGACGAGCCGCGGACCGATGACACTCTTCTTCAACCAGTCGAGGATCAAGCACCGGAGACCGAAAGCATTCGGTATCCACATCTTCGTGTTGAAGTGGTTCAAGAAGAAGAGATCCAGACGCAATCGAAAGAGGACGCCATGCAGATTGACGAGGCGCCGCTTGATGGGGACGGTTCTGATGATGATATCTGGGCCATTGAAGCAGACAGGACGGCGTCCTCTCCGACAGCTCAAAAGCGGGCAAATGAATCGATCAACGAGTCGTTCAACGCTTTTGCTAGAAGCGGGCTGTCTATTGATTGGGGAACACGAAGCACCATCTCACAGACCCTGCCTCCTGGTAGGAGCCCGGCTTTCAGACAGTCCTTGCGTGGCGGTTCTCATGAAATACCTGAGAATCTGGAGGACTACTCTCTTCTCGATCTGCACAGTGGCACTGATACCCAGCCGTCCGCCAAGAAGCCCACACCAGAGCAAAAACAACAGGCAAAGAGAGTGGACCTGTCGGACTTCTTCTCGTCGTCACCCAATTTTATAGAGCGGGAACGAAGGGCTAGGGCAGCATTGAAAGCTAGGCCCATGGCTCAGACTTCAGCTGAGAGCCATGTCGCTCAAATCACTTCGCCAGGATCAATACACGACACCCGAGATGCCCAAAACCCGCTCCAGAGCCACTCGTCATCGGATAGTCGCTTCTCGGATGAGCTGCCAGCACCAGCCCGGACAACTGACCAGCACCTTGCACAAGATGCAACAGGTCACTTATCGTCCGAGTCCACGCCGGAACGACCACGTCTCACACAGCAGCGCCTTGCTCCCCACCCTAGCCAGAATGATGCAGCTTTGTTCGAAAACTGGGAAGTGTCATCATCTAGAGCACCAACGGAACGTCTGTATGTCTCGGATCCCATAAGCGACGAACAGCCGAGTTCCCCGGAGGCCATCGAGCGACCTAGCACCCCTGGGGATCCTGCCGAGTCCTCGTTTGAAGTACCCACGCTGAAGCCACTCCCTGGCCGGACTATGTCACCGTCAAAGTCTTGCTTGAGGTCTCCCCTGAAACCCAAGACGCCTGGACGTGTTGTGGAGTTCACGAGCAGCACTCTCTCCCCGATGGCGCAAGGCCAGGCCCGAGCGGGTGCCCAGGGCAAGAACCCGACCACCTTGGGCCTTCCTCCTTCACTCTCGCCCCGTCGCTCCCCCAGAGGCAAGGAGAATCAACCATCGGCGCTTAAATCCTACATACACTCCTCCCCCCACCACAGGCACCTGAGCTCTGGCCAGCAGCAACAGCAGCAAGAGCCGGCCGACTCCCCGCTCTCGCAGACCAAATGGTCCAAGAGGCACTGGCTCCTGATGGACGACCTCCTGCAGGCCTACCGCCGCAACGCCCTCGACTTCCAGCTGCGGCACAGCGATGCCGTCATGGCCTCGCCTAAGAAGCGCGCGTCGAGCTCGCTGCTCGGCAAGATGGTCACCTCTCAGGGCGAGAGGATGGCGCTGGAGCAGTGGCACCTGGACGTCGTCGACGCGTTTAAGAGGGAGGTCGGCGGCTGGCCCGAGGATGCGCTTGCCAAGCGGCTCTTCTCCCTGATCGTGGGCGAGGACAGGAGGAGGTCCGGGTTGGTGCCGAAGAGGCGGTGATTTGTTCAATTTTTCCTTTGTCTGTCCTTGTACGGTGGATTTTTGATGATGATGAGCATAAAGTGGACAATGGTGCATAGCCGCTCGAAAGTCTTGTTCAGGCCGGAGTGGTGGAAATTCATGTTAGGGATTGTGCAGGATACCCGGTTTGGAAACAAGCCAAACCTACAAATAGCATCAGATTGTACAAGGGAGTAGCAATCGGCGTCTAAGGTCACTTTGGTCAACAACTTTTTGAGATCATGCAGAAGATGAATATACGTAATGATGGTCAGCCACGGGTGTCTTTTATCACCAGTGATACTCTATCATGTTAATATTACAATCGAGCCCATGATCTACCCCGTTACTCCAGCATCGACGCCTGGTTCGTGTAGAGCACATCGACCACGTTGCTCAGCTTCTCGATGGTCGCCAGGGCGGAATCGTACGCCTCATCCCTGTGCGTCTCGTCGAAGATGATGAGGCACCCAGCACCCTGGTCCAGGACGCCGATGATGACCTTATCCAGGATCATCTGCGACAGCTTCTCCTCAACCTGGACGGGGCTGAGCTTGACCATCTTGGCGACGTGGTCGATCTCGACGCGCGAGAACGGCTCAATAACCTTGATGAGGTTCTGCTCCAGCATGGCGTCGTAAAGCCGTCGCAGGTGGCCCCGGATGAACGTGTCGCTGCCCAGCTCGCGCTGGTACGAGCCAAGCACGCTCTCGTACTCGTCCAGCGACCGGTTTGAGTGTGCGCGCGCGATGGCCTTCATCGCCTCCAGCGACTTGGTCGCGTACTTGGTCGCCTGCTTAGAGCTCATGAGCTGGTTGACGTCGTCGACTTGGTTCAGCATCACCTTGCAGAGCAGCATGTACTGCAGGGCGGCTGTCGCCTTGACCGTCTCGTCGAGCTGAGAGTATCCGTCCAGAGCCTCGATAAAGTACGAGTACGCGGTGGTGAAGTCCTTGTCCTCGGCGTGGAGCATACCCGCCTGCATGTCCAGGTTGGCCTGGAGCAAGGGAGGGGTGTAGACGGAGGCGGCGGATGTGCGGGCACTTGTCAGGGCAGCGCGGGCCTTGGCGATGTTCCCAAGCGCGTGGTACACCCTAGACTCGAGGAGCTGCACCTCGACGAGCACCAGCTTGTCATCCAGTCGCTTGAGCTCGCGGAGCAGGCTGTTGATCAGGGTGAGGGCGTCATAGTAGGATTGTTTGGCCATGTACAGGGTGACGAGACGGGTCTCAAGGTTCTGTCGGAGGAAGCCTCGGCGCTCTGATGTTGCCCAGTCTATACATGACTTGGTGGTCGAGATCTGAAGTTCGTTCGTGTCGGGGATGTCGTGGAAGAGGTCAAGGAGCTGGCGGACTATTGCACAGGCACAGCGTTAGCGATGGTCAATCAAGTAGTTTTGTGGCATTGCATCCAGGTACATACCTAGCTTTGCAGTCTTTGCCTTGGCAAATGATGAAAGAACAGTGCGGCTCTTCGTCACAAGCTCAACCAGCTCTTGGGTGTTTCTGCTCCTAACGTCAGCGACCTATTCCGTCATGGTAGACAGGCGTGCAGTAATGGCTGACTTTTGGTCTCGATACAGCTCGCCCAGGCTGATCAGAGCAGTCTCGTATTCTCGTACTGCAGCATCAGTGAGAGATGGTGGCTTCGAGACGATGTCCTTGTAGATCTGCTCGGCCTTCTTGGGATCGCTGGAGGCGACCTTCTGCGCCTCTCGCACTCTCTCCGAATCTCCCTGCGCCATTGTGTCTCGTTGGTATCAGAAGGAGGCTTTGTTGCCTTTCGGTAGTAGTGCAGAGGTAGAAATGGAGCTCGAGATCGTTGGTCGGGAGAGAGGTGCGGTTGTGAGCAGATCGATGGAGGTTGTGTTGTTGACGTTGAGAGTTTCGGCGGCAAGTCAGCCTCCTTGCTGCTGAACCTAGAGCTCCGTCCAGGTTGCCGTATGCACGCGCAAACTTGCCCGCCGCTGCAGTAAACCATGGCCGTTACGTGCCTCCGGTTAGTAGGTACTTAGGTACATCGCACAGAGTGGGTCATATCCCGGCATGGTTCCTTATCGCTTATCGCCCATGCCGTCTTTTAGGTCGGCGCTCCATCTCTCTCAACTTTTTTCTAAAGCTGCAATTGAGCCTACCTGATATTCCGATTCAAATTCGACTCCACAAACGAGCAACCATGAAGATCAAGGCTCTCAGCCGGTCGACAGCGGCTATCCAGCCAGCCGGCTCGGATGTGGCCAAGCAACCGAAAAACATGGATGCCAGCGTTCACCCTTTCGAGCGGGCCAGGGAATACAAGCGCGCACTCAATGCCGTCAAGATGGAGAGGATGTTCGCGCAGCCCTTCGTTTGCCAACTTGGGACAGGCCACGTGGACGGAGTATATCAGCTCGCCAAGGACCCGAACTCCCTCAACATGCTAGCAAGCGGCTCAGGCGACGGCGTGGTCAAGGTCTGGGACATGGAAAGCCGAGAGCAGCGGTGGCATGTAAATGCGCACGCGAACATTGTCAAGGGCTTGACCTGGACAAAGGACCGGAAGCTTCTCACCTGTGGAACCGACCGCAAGATCCATCTCTTCGACCCCTCCAACGCTTCCGACTCCCAACCTCTCACGACTTTCACTGGTACCAGCGCTTTTACTTCTCTCAGCCACCACCGGTCCAAGAACGCCTTTGCCGCTTCATCGGGAAGCAATATCCAGATCTACGACCTCGAGAAGATCTCGGGTGCGCCTGAAGAGTATACCTGGCCCAACGCGACGGACACAATAAATGCAGTCAAATTCAACCAGGTGGAGCAGTCTGTCCTGGCATCAGCTGCGTCCGACAGGTCGATAGTGATTTGGGACGTGCGGCTCTCGACGCCAGTCGTCAAGACCGTCTTGACATTCGCGTCGAACGCACTGTCGTGGAATCCAATGGAGGCGTTCAACCTTGCCGTTGCAAACGAGGACCACAACTGTTATGTGTTTGATGTGCGGAAGTTTGACAGGGCGCTCAATGTGTTGAAGGGACATGTTGCGGTAAGTCGATCCCATGTGGCCTGGTCAATCCGGCCCTGTGAAGGCACAACTTTTGACCGCATGTCCTCTGACGATAAATTCAGGCCGCGATGGACGTAGAATTCTCGCCGACTGGTGAAGAGCTCGTGACAGCGTCATACGACAGAACGATCAGAATCTTCGCTCGGGACCAAGGGCATTCACGCGACATTTATCACACCAAGAGAATGCAACGTGTGTTCGCTACGAAGTGGACGCCAGATGGCAAGTACCTTATCTCTGGATCCGATGACGGCAACGTCAGGTTGTGGCGGGCGAATGCTTCCAAGAGAGAGGGCGTCAAGTCTGCGAGGCAACGACAGGCCGAGGAATACAATTCCACATTGGTGGAACGCTACTCACACATGTAAGTGCTGCCTGGCTCTTGAAAGCTTCTCACTATTCGCTCCCGTTGCCATCCTCAGCATCTTGAGATCCAGCGTACGCCTGCAGATTGCGCTCGAACTCCTAGGCTCAAGCTGGCTATGAGCAACACTTGCAGAGTTCTGGATGTCAGATGGATGACTGGTCATATTTGTGATGCATATCTGCCTTTTTCAAGAAGCTGACTGAGACTTGTAAACGCAGGCCCGAGATTCGACGCATCAAACGTCATAGACATATACCTCAAATTGTCAAGAAGGCTGGTGAGATCAAGAAGGAAGAGCTGAAGTCGATCAAGAGGCGCGAGGAGAACGAGAGGAAACACAGCAAGAAGCAGTTCCAGAAGCGCCAGAGCGAGCGGGAGAAGATGATTCTGGCCCGCGAGAAGTAACGAGCTGTGAGGAGAAAACACAACTGGTCAGGGGACTTGACATGCATTGCAAGGCGTTGGGCGGGAAAATCATGATACCTGGTTGGCTGACCCCGGAGAGGGTCGAAACAAGTGGTCACAAAAGTAGATTTGTAGTCGATGTCTTGGGAGGTGATCTTTCCAGGCTGAGTCTATCATAAGACTACAAAATAGGAACAATCACACACACACAACCACCCGCACCAGAGGAACTCAGCCACTACTCTGACGAGTCTGAGTGGAAGGGCCAGCTGAACCATGGACGGACAGGATCGGGCCCAGCCGAAAGTGACCCGTCACTCGATCAGCCGTTCGAGCCCACCGCGAGGGAGTGGGCCGGGCGACAGGGGTTAGCTTGAGCTCCCTAGGGCGGGCATCATCAGGGGTCTGAGCTGACACCTGCTGGGGCCAGTCTATTGTTTCAACATGTGAATCTTGCGTCAAGGGGAACTTCTCCGTTGTCGCAAGTAGCCCACCACGTCCTAAGACATTTATTCCTGACGTTGAACAGACCTGACCTTCTCGTAGCACGTCTGGCGACAGCACTCTCTTCCAAATCTTCAGAAACAGTGTCACCAGCAGTGTCACCAGTGAACAAAAGCTCAACCGGCGCACCTTCGCAGAGCAGCATATTCACATCCGCAACTTCAACATGGCTTCAGTCGGCGGCTTCGACCGCCCACCACAGCGGGACTCATGGTTCGCCCCGTTCTCCATAGACCTCTTTCTCAAGGTCCTCAACGTGACCTTCTTCCATCCATTCGTTGCCTGGATGATACCTCTGTGCTTCCGCGCCGAGCACATGGACTGGGACAAGATCCCAATGCAGGTCTCCATATACTACGCATGGGCCATAACAGCCTGGTTCATCCTGGGCGAGATCAACAAGCGTGTGGCATTCGGTCTCCCCCGGAACGTCAACCTCGAGGATGAGGTCATTGTCATTACCGGCGGCGCGAGCGGCCTTGGCCTCCTCATCGCAGAGGTATACGGAATGCGCGGCGCTTCCGTCGCGGTCTTGGACGTCAGGGACCTCGAGAACGGAGAGGCCAGGGGCGTCACGCACTACAAGTGCGATGTCACGGACAAGGCGCAACTCGAGCGTGTTTCGAGGCAGATCGAAGAAGATGTAAGGCCTGCCCTACCTGTGCTCTCCCATATCTGCCTGCCTGAATCAGTAACTGACCTCTCTGCAGCTCGGCACCCCGACGGTCCTGATCAACAACGCAGCCGTGGTGGTGGGCAAGCGGCTCCTGGACATGGACTTTGCCGACATCGACAAGAGCCTCAGCACGAACCTTCTGTCGTGCTTCTACACCCTCAAGACCTTCCTGCCCGCCATCATCCGCGGCCAGAACGGCGGCACGGTCGTCACCATCTCCAGCGTCATCGGGCAGGTCGGCGCCGCGCAGCTCACGGACTACGCAGCCGCAAAGGCCGGCCTGATCGCGCTGCACAAGTCCCTCACGGCGGAGCTGAAGCAGTCGCATCCCAACATCCGGACCGTCCTGGTGACCCCGGGCCAGCTCAGCACGCCGCTCTTCTACGGCGTGCAGACGCCCAACTCGTTCCTGGCGCCCGTGGTCGAGCCCGTGGACATCGCCAAGGAGATCATCGACGCCATCGACAACGGCAAGGCCGAGTTTATCAGTGCGCCGCTGTACGCGAGGATGATGGACTGGTACAACGTGTTGCCGCTGAGCCTGCAGACCGTTGTGAGGAGGCTGGCCGGTGTGGACACCGCGATGGAATCCTTCATCGGCCGCAAGGGTAATGAGCTTCATGAGAAGAACGGGAGCCTGATATGAGGGGACGAGCGCAGAGCCCGAGGCCGGCTCTAAAACTCAAAAGGTTGCAAGTATAAGAAAGGCTAATAACCGGTTTATAATCTTTCTATGCAGCCAGAACGTATTGTGACATATACCCATTAACAAGGTGCTGTACTCCAAGTCGCGGGACAGCCATAGTAGTAGAACATCTCATAATCTAGACAATAGTCATCTATACTACCGACCTGGTTCACAGGTCCACATACCATGTTCACAGTACCACATGGCTATGAATAGAAACTAGGGTGTCGTACAACTACTGTACCATCAGGGCCCTGCGAACAGATGAACGCCAGCCAATAGCTTTCAAAGCGCAGGGTTGTACCGCGCAAGCAAAGGGTCAAGAAGCATATCCACTTTCCAGTCGGCTGGCCTTGCGTCTGCCGAGACGTCACAATGATAGTTCACAACCCCATGAGGACGGCAGCGCGCGCCTCATCTGGCCGTTCAAGCATAGACCACAAAGCGTGGACCGGAGCGCCGCTGTCATTCGACGCCAGAGTACAATGTGCCAAGTGAGGATGCCCAAGGGACAGCATGATGCGCACCGAACATGCCTCGTTTCTGAAATGAGAAGCGAGGTACTTGTGTGAGAAGTGGACATTATAAGCCCCCGATCATCCCGGCCAAGCAGCCGACCTCGTATCCATGTCACCGAGCCGGGAGCTCATGTGTCTCGCAACGTGGCGTGGGCGATCGGATCAAGATCGTGGAGTAGTGTTCTAGGTATATTATCTATATTATCCACACTTATATGAGCGTGAAGAGGACCTTGATAACCATCCACCTGCATGCAAGTGACCCCCACCGAGGCTACCGAGGCTTGGCCACCGACCTTCTCACATGCGGGCAGAACAGACAGCCGTCGGAAGACCACGACGCCGGGGATCTCGCCATCGCGGAAGAAGCAAAAGTGCACGGTCCGGACCCCTGAGGATGTGTCCCTCTCATGTCTACAGTTAGCCGGTATATCTCGTGCAGCGAGAAGAGGCACCACAGTAGGTTACACCTCGGTAGGATAAGGTTCGCCGCCAAGGGGACTGCGAAACCAGCAGGGCAAGGTAGCAGGAGGGCAGGAGGGTTGCGCGACATCCCACACGAACATACATGACATGGTCCCACTCTGATGGAAACGGTGATAAAGGGCCAAGATGAAGAGCCCGTGTGAGGAATCGGTTGGTAAAAGCAGCCACTCCACGCCGGGACGCCTGAGAGGCTGAGAGGCCAGAGGTCGATCCCCTTATCTACGACCATTGCCCTGCCTCGCTGAAGGAGTGCCACCCTTGTCCGCATGGCCAGCTTAGACAGCCTGGGCAGCCCATTCGTCGGTGGAGCCCGCCCGCCCGAACTGCTATGGCCTCCTCGTCCACCGCAGCGACGTCAAGCTTTCGCAGGCCTGTCTATCTGTCTCATCCTTGCCCGGCCCCCCAGTTCTTCAACGCGCTTTCCTACCGAAGGGCCCAGACGTAGCAGCAGTTCGCCGTCTCCTCCATCACCATGTTCAGAAGCAAGCAGGTCGGTACCTATACCCTTCTGTCTCGTTGCGCGGGAAGAAGCAGAAAAAGGGCCAGATCCGGGTCCAATTTCCTCTCTTGAACCTTGGAGGCCAGTAGCAATCTTGCACCCGGCCGACCCTGGGCCTTTGTTCTCGTCGTCCCCGGATCTGCGGACTCAGCTGCCTGTGGTGGACCTGAAGATCTCGCATACTTTGCTTGCATGACACCCGATTCGTTATCAGCAGTGCGCTGAGCAATCTCACCGGTCATATACAAAGAGCGAGGCGCATACAGGCTGCTGCTGCTGCTGACTATCAGCCTCGCCCAAGGGTGTTGTTCTTCGCCTCCACCACCCCGAGTACTACTGTATTTCTCTTCCCATGTTCCTCGCCTGCGTCTGGTTTCCACCTGCCCCATATCCTCCCGCAGATGTGCCCAACGAGGCGGGTTAATACCCATGTCCTATTGTTCAGCCCTACGGGTAGAAACACCTTCGGGGTAATCAGTCCGCCATGGATCGAGTCATGCGGTTCGACACAGCACGCATCGAGAAGACCGTGACGAGGCAGTTTGTCCACTCACATCTCCTCCCCGACGAGATCGAGCGCTTGGACAAGCCCCTGGCTTTTGGCGATGGCCTCACCGACTGCACCTACTGGGAGTGGATAGAGGGCCACGCCAAACGGCTGTTCCTCATCCTCATCGACCTTGGGGTCCCAGACCAGATCTTTGGTGTCATCGACGACTCCTGGGAGGATGTCGACCTGCCCATCGCCCTGGACCAGGTCGAGAGGCTCTGCCTGACCGCCACCAAGGATGTGAAGGCAGAAAGGAGGTTCTATGACCGACAGTTTCACTATCTACTCAGGCCGATCAGGAAGGGCGAGCACGTTGACTACCAGGACGAGGAGATCGTGCCCCTCGACGTGTACGATAGGCGGCCGGGTTTGATACAGAGCAACGACATAGACAGGGTGGGACTCCCTAATGCCCCCGGCGAAGTCTTCTGCAGGCGTCGATTTCCCATAGGATATGACCAGGGGTTCCTGTCCCGCGAGGACCTCATGTTCGAGGTCAGCTCCATCAAGGACCTTCAGAACGGCCACCTCGTGTCGTATTGGGCGTCGTATATCCACCAGGGGTTCGCGTACGTCCTCTTCACCCCGGTCAGCGAGTACAAGCTCAGCGTGTACCTGACCAACACGCCACAATCAATAAAAAACGTCGAAAAGACGGCCAAGAGGAGGCTGGTCCTGGACTGGATCCTGTGCCTCGTCGACACCCTCTGCTACGTCCACAGCAGGGGCCGCTGGCTCGCAAATATCAAGCCATCCACCATCCCCTTCACCCACGACAACCACATCCTCCTCTCCGGCTTCTCGCGCCTCAGCCCCGACAGCCCCTCGGGCCAGGGTACCTTCTTCGACAAGGGGGCATACGATTACGCCGCGCCGGAGCGGTGGCCCAAGTCGGCCAAGTCCCCTACGGCACCGCGGATCAAGGCATCAGCCCCGTCGTCGTCCCGGTCCGGCGCGCCGTCCATCAGGAGCGGCAAGAGCGGCCACACCGAGCACAGGGCGGCATCAACGTCGCGGTCAGATCCGCCGCCCCCGCGGCTCGACCCGCAGGCGGCAGACATCTTCTCCAGTTCGTACCATTTTCTCCCTTTACACTTCTCTGTCTCTCTTTGTTTTCTCTGGAATCTTCCAGAACGCATCACTGTAGAATACGAAGCAGGTGGCTGACACAAACCAGTGGGCTGCGTGATCCTGGAGCTCCTAAGCCACGGGCTCTTCAAGCGGTCGACGGCCTCCTTCGCGTCGCACCGCAGCGCAAAGCACAAGAACGCGGGGCGCGGCGGCGCCGTGCTGGACTCGTCCTTCCACAAGAACCTGGGCCAGGTGGAAGGGTGGATAGCCTCGCTGGCGAAAGAGGCGTCCAAGAAGGCCGACGGCAGCGGCGACAAGGGCCAGGTGTTCCGGGGCGTCGCGCCCTTGCTGGGGCTCGTGAGCGCCATGCTGTCGCCGCACCCGCCCGAACGGCCCTCGGCGTTCGACGTCCAGCGCCGCACGTACCAGGTCCTCACGCAGCTGTGCGGCATCACCGAGCCGCACTGCGTCCACCAGTACGACGCCTGGGACCACCTCGGCGCCGCAGTTGGCGAGGGCGGGGGCGCCACCAGCACCGGCCGCAACAGCATCATGACGACCATCGACGAGGCGTCGACCCCGCCGGAAGGATTGGCGGCGGCGGAGATGACGGCGGCGACGACGATCGCGTCCTCCTCGAACCCGTCGAGCTTCTACGAGCACGAGTCCGACCTTGAAGGCAGCGACGATGGCTACGGTGCCTATGATGGCGGGCCGCCCACCTCCAAGCTCGCGATCCGGGGCGGTGGTGACATGCCGCTTATCGTCGGGCAGCGGGATCACAGGCGACAGACAAGTCAAGACAGCTCTGCGAGTAAGGACAGTGACCAGGGCCGGGGCCGGGCCCAGGGGTGGGAGTTAAACAGCGGGTTGAAAGCAATTCAGAATCTACGCATCAATAGGCCAAGGGCGTGGCAAGATTCATAACAGACGGCCGAGGCCGTGACAATAGGTCAAGAGGCCTGCAAACGAGAGGCTAGAGTCCATCATTTTAATGAACCATTAACATTGTACGACGCATGTATGAGTTTGGGACACTCGTGCCTGATAACGTCCAACACAGAATGCGCGTGGATTCTGGAACCTGACCAAGCACTCGCTCAATCATAAAAGCGGCCATCATGTCACCTGTTGATCTCATTGGGAACACTGTCATTGATGATGTGCGCTTCCATGTTCTAGATGTATGAAGCTTAGACTGTCCCCCGTAGAACACCAGCCAGTTGCTCTAAGCGATGCCCAAACAACCACAACAATTATTCTGCGCCATAGTCTCAGTGTGTACAATCTCCGTTGCTTCTATCTGTTTCTTTTCCTGACAATATCTGCCTCCGACAGAGCTAATGTCTCTATTACCGTTGATGAAGCCGAGCCATTACACCGAAGCTTGAAGACCACCTGTTTGTCATGTTCAACGGGTGTGAATGAAATGAAATATGTGTTCGCAATGGGGCAATGTCATTTCGCGCCAGATCTCATGGGCAAGTTGCACCTTCTGGTGTCTTGGTGAATCTGATCGTCCAGCTGCCAGGCGCCTCCAGGTGCCCGATCATAGCATCAAGGTAAGGGACATTAGAAGGCCTAAGAGTGCAGCAGTGATCTTGGTGAATGCCATGCTCGTACTGGCAGGACTCTGCGAGCTCGACGTGGAAGAGGCGGACGCGCTCGTCGAGTCGGCATCCGAGCCATTGGAGGTCGATGATCCGGTCGGTTCAGACGTCGCGTAAGTCGTTCCGACAAGCGTCTGACCGACTGTAGGGAGCTGAACATCGCCATTCAGGAGCCAACCTAAGGAGCCGGTGCTTGAGGCGGGACAAGACCGTGTGGAGAGAGACTTGACGTCCATGTCTGAGCTCTTGATGCCTGTTGGGTTGAGCGTGGCCCACTGTGCCTTTAGGTTGGAGAAGTCCGGGGACACAGGTGTCGGAGTGCCCTGCCTCGTGAAACCTCCGGCAATGTTGCTGCCGGTAGCTGTAGGATCAGCAGGTGGGCCGTACGAGATCAGACCGTAGTTGTTCGCCTCCTCAATCCACTCGTAGACAATCGAACCGCTCTATGGCCGGAAGTCAGCATTCAATCACGTCTGTGGGAATTTGTCAAGATTTGACAAGGCTTTTGAAGCTGCTGAGGGGACTTTGTTCATGACATGCAGACTGTGTGCCATGAAAGCCACGCAGAGGCACCTTTCTCGTCGTCAAGTTGCGTCACATGGCAGCTCAAATCGCTGCTGAGACACAAAATTTCCCGAGTGCATGTGTGTGTGTGTGAGAGAGAGAGAGTGTGTGTGTTGGGGGCTCGGGGGCGGGAGGACGACGTACCCAGTCGTTAATCATCTTGTCGCCAAATATCGCAGTCTGGTCCTCGAAAGTCCGGGGCCGAGCAGTGTTGCATCCGGTCTCGGAAAAGAAGATGGGAACGGGGAAGTTGGCAGCTCCGGCCTGGAGGTTGGCGTAGCCGGATGTCTGGAAGTCTACTTCGCCGCACCATTCGTAGCTATTCAGTGCGAAGAAGTCGACGCTGTCTGAATCATTTGTACCGCAAGTGAGGAAATCCTGCAGCATGGGCCGCAATTCAGCGATATCAGCCGCAGAGTACCCAACCGGGATAGTGCGATAACCCTTGGAATTGCGGTATGCTTTCATGTCACGGGCAGCTGCCTTGATGAAAGGAGCGGCCAAGCTCTGCGACGCCTGGGCAATCACCTCATTGCCGACGAAAAAGCCAAGAGTATTATCGTACTTTTGGAACTCACTGCCACAAATCAGCTACTTATTGAGAAGACCTCGGTCGGGGAGCCCGGGGCTCATCCCAGGCATGCAATGAGGCATGGGATGAAGCACGGGAGCAGGAATAGGGCCGTACGTACTCCATAACCTCGGTGAACCGTTCATACTGGGTCTGGTTCCACCATGGGCTAGTCTGCGAGACGGAATTGGGTGCGGGTCAGCGGCCAAGGCTCAGCCAAGAGAGACAAGAGTATGCTGAGATCCACAAGGCGCGGGGGAGGGGACGGGCCGTACCGGGAGTATGTAAGTCTCGAATGTGTCAAGGTCGACGAGGAGATAAATGCCAGCATCAGCGAGGGTGGACATGCAGTCGGAGTGGTCCTTGGAGGCATCCACATGGTACACCCGAATCGAGTTGACGCCGAGGTCTTGCATCAGCGCCGCATCGCGAGCACACTGCTCCGAGTCGACCAGGGGATCGTCCCCAGTGAGCTGGTAGGCGACACCCTTGAGGAAGAATTCTGTTTCGACATGGTCAGTCGGTCAGTCCTGCGGCGGCTGGGACAGATGGGACGTTACGGGTTCCGTTCTCATAGAAGAACTTGTTGCCGTGGGCCGAGATGGTGGAGACGGCGGCCTGCACGGCGCCCAGCAGGGCCAGAGACACGACGTAGTAGAGTCTCATGATGGATTTGGAATGGTGGCCGTCCAAAATTGGTATCCAAGTGAGCGTGTTGGATCGATCACAAGGGCGTGTAAGGATGGTGCCTGGTCGTCAATGTTGGATTGCGTGTACCAAAAAGGTGGCACATTCGAAGCTTATTGATCGGAGTGGGCAGGGGAAAGTCGCAGAAGTGGCGGCAACGAAGGTCCTAATGTTGTCAAGGTGATTCCGAGTGACTGGTGGGTGGATATGGCCTTCCCTATCTGGCAGTCACAGACAGACCCGCTTCACGTCAAGGGGAAACAAACAGGCTGAAGTTGTGAAGGTGCGGTGCACACCGCTGGCATTCAACAAACTGCAGCAGGAATGAACGACAGGACGCCGACAGCGGGAAGACAACGTCAACAGAAGAGACAGAAGTTTTATCCCACGACGCCAGAAGTGGTCGATGCTGGACCATTCGGTAGACAAACCCACAGAGAAGGGACAGACGCGCGGTAGAGGACGGGGGCATAGACAGACCACACACAACAACTCGTTGGTTGCGATGATGTAGCGCGTGCAGGATCACACGGCGCTGTCGACATGGGTTGGACTACCCTTGCCACCTGCCGGTAGACCGCTGCTAGCAAACCTCTGATTTCCCTCTTGATGTAAACATGCTGTGCTGCATGCGTACTGGTTCAATGATCCACAGTCTCGCACCGGCAGATTGCACTTGCGGTACGTGCAGCCAGAGCTGAGTTGGACATGGACAGTACGGCCGTGATGGTCTGCCCAGAAGAGTTTGGGACCACACGCGAGCTCACGGCGAGCTCACGCACAAGCCTGCTCACCATCATGCCTTCCGCACGTGTGGGGCGAGCAGCTTACCGGGAGCTGCTCGAATTGCAGATCAACAGCCCGCAGGTGCAAGTCGCCAAGTCCTTAATACCACTCGCTTGTGCAAGCCAGGTTAGACCAGAGGTAATACCCGGGCGTCGAGCCAGGGCAGAAGCCGGAAACAGCGACCAATTGACCCTTTTGTGCTGGGATGACTGGCTGGCTGGGTAATTGGAGAGGTGCCCTGTCCCCCAGCTTCTGCAATTGTGAGGACGTTGTCCGGAGCCAGTGTTTGACAAGAAGGAAGGAAATATTGTAGACGAGGTCTCCTCAATTTGAAGCCTCAAGGTGCCATCGTCCCGTTGCATCACAGTTTGATCCGCATGACAGCCGCGATTGGAGGACCTACGTACAGAATATTGACACTGCCAGGTGGTATTAACTGAGCTTGACCCGAGCTTGTTCTACTCTGCGCTGAATGACGGAGCTTCAACTTACTGTGGAATGTCTTTCCGCGAGATGAAAGGACTGGACTGGGGGAGTCCCATGTCCTCCCCATGTCCTCCCCCACACGGGGTTCTAGGCTGCTCGAAGCTTGGCTGGACGATCAGTTCCGGGCGGCTTGTGCAGCAGAGGCACACCAATACTGCCTGCCCGACGGAGCCACATGTGATGACCATTGTATTGGAAACTTTTCGTGCACCAGTCACCAGTCACCAACAGCCTTCCACCTTCCTCTGCGACCGGTTAATTACAAAGTGATTCTTGGGTCTGATCGTCGGCAAGGCCATGAGGTTCCCACGACATCTTGCAACACACAAATCGTGCCACAAGCCCCCGCGTTACCCCTGATTGACAGAATCAGGCGGCTCGCATTTGGCGTTTCTGCGTACTGCATGCACGCTGCCGTCGCGCCGGTCTCTTGCATCGCGCATATGGCAAGGACGATGTTTGTAGATCCGCGCAGGCTTGCTAATTCGCCCAAGCTGATTCTGCTGGAGGAACAGCCCCAGCCTAACCCAGGCACGCAAGGCCTCCCAGAGGCTTCCCGACGATCATTCCTCAAGGCATTCACGCGGCTGCGTTCGATTTAGAGGGCGAGTGCCGATCACGGGCTCAGAGCGGCAGAAACAACATCTCCTCCAGCCTTCCTTGCGCTGTGGGTAACAACCCGGCCTCTCCCCTTTCTTGAAGCACATCGACAGATGCCAGATGAGACAGGAACACATCATCTCGGCGTGTGACATCCCTCGCCTACAAGCCTTGGTTCGGGCCGCCGGTGACGAGCAGAACCGGAGGGGCGAGGTCAGAGGCGGCCGGCTTCAGAGTAGTGTGCCGTGTGTCTTGCACATTTCATGTCTGAGACAAACTTGGCAAGCCACGAATGAATTTTCAGCCTCTGTCTTTGCTGCCACCTGGTTCGGAACACCGGGTTAAGACAGCGCCGGGAGCAAGGTGGCTGTCTCTGGAGCATGTCGCTAGGGACTCGACAGCTAAGCCACCAGCGTGTGGCTTCCGCCACAACCACCAACCTGCAGCATGGGCGAAGACCACGACATGTACGAGAGTATTGAACGAGCCACAACTTATCACTTCAGGTCGCGCGCACTTCCACTTTGATGGAACTTGGATTCTCGAGGTAGCAACGAGGCAACGAGCTGTCGTGAACGAAGGAGATTGGGACAGCTTGACCGACTGTCGCCATGAGCGGCTGATGTGTCGCCCATCTGGCGTTTGATATTGAGCATGAGTTGACACAGGTGCTCGGGAATACCAATTTGCCCGTGCCACCGGATTTGCCGTACTCTGGGTAATATTACACGTGTACACCAGCCTCTGCAGCTCGCACCCAAGGAGGTAAACGGCGATCCCTCAGATCTCCGTCGGGACCGACTGGCAGTGCTGGAAACGCATGAAGCAGACCGCTGAGGGCCACGTAACAGAAATGCCCGAGCCATCCTGTCTGTCTGCCTGTACGGGTCGCGGCTTTCGCTGCGGTCGGACAAAACGATGTGGGCTGTTTTAACAAACACCACAGGCCTGGAACCTTCTATTCCGTGCTATCGTCACCGCCGGCTTTGGCAAAACTTGCATGCTGAGAGAAGGTGTATAGTCGGTCACCCTGGCTCATATCCACTGCAACAGGGGGTGATGTGAGACGTGACCGTACCATCGAATTGCAACCTGCGGGAATGCAGGGGTGTTTCTCGCATGCGATTCGGTGATCAAAGATCGGCCGAACCAACCGGAGAGGCTAGCGCACAGACACCACCTGGGGGATGGGCGGTTGTCGTGACGGACAAAGTCTATCGTCTGAATTATGACCAGGTTGCTCGGATTGAGCCGGGATGGCTGGTGACCACCAGGTCAATGAGATTGTTTCACGTACATTACCCCTGGGCTCTACCGGGCTGACCGACTGATCACTCCCCAGGCACGCGGGTTGGCAGGGCAGGAAGACGGCGCCCACACAGCAACAGATCGGTACTCAGAAACCCGCGCCGATACATATCTGACAGTTCAGCATGTAGGCTGAGATGCTCAGAGGACCAGGCTTAGGTACACAGCCTTGGCAGATCCTGGCAGGGCTGAATGCGCATAAGGATTATGCAATTCATGAGCAAGCTCAACTGTCGCCCTTGAGCCGTTGAGCCCGACCAGGACTCTGCAACCTGTCAAAGTGCTGTCAGCTGCACGGTCCGCCGAACCGCGCATGAACTACGCCTTCGTCCGTTGGCAGCGGTTGAGGGCGCGCTGTCACAAGAGAATACGATTGGCAGTCCAGTAGCTCTCCGATTAGGTTTTAGGGCATGCTGAAACGTTGTGGGGTGCGCCTCTAGAAACCAAGACACCTATAACAAGTGTCATTGAAGCATGGGGGCATTCCACACTTCCGGATTTTCAGCCGCATGGACAATCATGTTTCCTGGTACGAGTCCGATCCTGAGGACACATCCGCCACTCGCATCGGGCGGCTGGCTCAAGGACGCATCACTGGGATGGTGATCACACACCGAACAACCGGGCCATGGGTCGCGTCACTGCAAGAAAGATAGATCTGCGAGAGATCTCCGCCGATATGTACACTGCTATGGAGACGAGATTCATGTCTGGACCGAGTGATGCCAGAGGAATTTGTGTGATTAGTCCGCATCATATAGGCAAGCCCAACTTGTCCCTAGTTTGAGCCGCGTGATGACAGCTTGGCTGACACCTATGGCTATCCCAGACCGACACGCTGCTGGTCACAGAACTGAGTCTATCCATGACCCGAGTACCTGCCCCTCCAAGGCACACACACTTTTGTAGCGCAAAGTTTCCAAGGTACCTTCACCGCGGCCAGGTGACTCTCTGGCCGTCCAGGACCAGGGACTTCGCCGTTGCCGCATGGCTGCCACCAAGCTCTGCGCTGAGATCACCGAGCTTTGAACCTGACGTGGTATTCTGCTTTTGAGGGTGTGCGAGGTGTTTCCCCAGCTTTATGTTCATCCTGCCCTGCTTCCAATGCAGGATCTGTGACCCGCTCCCTCCTACATCTTGCATCCTGCGTTATGCAACCAAGCCGCGAGCTGTCACTTTGAGCTCATGCATCTAGGTCTGTTCGTCAACGTCTGTCTGTTGATGCCACAGTTCCTATCCAACAATCATGCTACCAGAATCAGAAGTCTCAAGAGATATACACAGCATTGAAGACAGGAAGTCGTCGCGGCGGGCGAGGCTTCCATTAGAGCTGTCATTCGAACATGTGGTCAAGAACACGGTGGCATCGGTGAGTTCTATCGCCCACATCGGGATCTCTCGGCTCCAACTATCAAGCTGATCATTGTCTTAGCCATGCTCTCTTGGCGAGTTTATGGACTTTCTGGTCTACGAGGACCTGAACGCCGAATTACTGCAATTTTTCATCTGGTACTGCGACTATATCGAGCGATGGAGTGAGCTGTCACCCCAACAGAAATCATTATCGCCCCCATGGGAGCCAGCCAGACAACGGGGACCAAAAGGACCGGCCGCCCAGACTCACCGACGAGATGGAAGTGACAGACTGAATCAGATATTGAACATCATGGAGGTTGTCAACGCCGGGAAACACCCAAACTGGTCATTAGGGGGCGGGATCGAAACAGGAGTCGACTCTGGGACGTCGAGCAAGTCACCAAGTATATTGAGCATCCCAGCTGCTGCCGCTCGGAGGGTAGTTCCGCAAGCTACCAATCAAGATGCTCCACGAGAAACACACGTCGCGTTGCCTCTGAATTCCAATCCCATCGACGAACAAACCCCAGACCAGAGACAGCCGTTCCGCGACGAGGTGACCATGATCATCAAGCAATACATCACGGACCAGGCGCCCAGACGTCTGAAGATTTCAGACGACGACCTGGCAGCCTGCCTCAAGGCCGCCAGCTTAACCACACATCCATCCGCTTTACTTCGTGCCTTCACCGCTGCAGAAGACCTTCTGAAGACTGAATTGTTTCCACGTTTCGTCCACAGTAGCCGGCGAAACGCCAACAAGGCGCGGCTTATATTTGTTCGGATTATTGCCTTCACTGTCATAATGATAGGCTTTCTGGCCAACCAGGTACTGGTCCTGTCCAGCCTGTCCCAGTTCTACCGCGTGCTCAGCATAATACTCTGGTGGCCCAGCTTCACCATCCTAATAGCGGCAATACAGGGGCTGTGCCTCATTCTACAACTCAGAAGTCTCCGCCAGCTGCGGCCATGGGAACAACAGCAGCTACTTGAGGACGATGACACGGATGACGACACCCACGAGCTGAATCCTGCAGCCGAGGTCACGACGCACATCAGCTCGAACAACGACAGGCGGAGGTCGAAGCAGGCGTGGCACGGGTCTGTCGTGCGGGTCACGAGCCGGCCGTCCTCGAGCCGCAACGACGACCCGCTGCGCAAGCCGAGCATGCAGACATTTGGGCCGGCGAACAAGTACGGGAGGAGGGCCCTCGTCAAGGCGTACCAGTCCAAGACGATAGCCCGCAAGATCTGGGACGACGCGGTCAAGACGCGGAACAGGAACATCAAGATGCTGCAGGACCGGACGCTCTTCCTTTCAATATGCTGGGGCGGTGCGATATCGTCGGTCCTTACCGTGGTGTCTCTCTTCATTCCGGTGATGAAGGTCTTGTGACGGCACTACATAATCACTATTTTATTTGCATGGGCTTGGTGCTTATAATCGGCGTTACAGCGCGAACGTGTACATGAGAACATACAGTCCCTACCGCACTATACCCCCTGGTATCTATCAGGATTGCGTCTGAGGAATATTTGGAGCGGGTTATTAGATGGCGCTGATATGAAAGCACAAGCCATTGGTATTGGTGGATTGGATACAGCGTTGGCGGGTGCATTTCATTCGAGGCAACAATAGAGTCGGGGAGCTATCAGCGATACAGCGTAGACAGTACTGTACGCGTGATATGGTATCAGCCAAACCAAGATCATATTTCAGAATCATATAAAGTCTACAAGTGAACGAGAATACAACGTCAGCAAAGCGGGTCCCCCCTGACATCGCCAGCGTGACCCTGGATTGGCCAAGACGGCGTCGCGTGCCCGGAGTCTCGGGACCAAGGGTCCTCGGCATTAGTTCGGTGGCCCCCCTGAACCGGCATGTTGGACAACGGGATCCAACTCCAACCCAGCCAACCACACCCGCGCTTCACAACTTAACCTTTACCACTGTTCGACCGGCCCCAGTATCACCTGTACCGGATGGAAACTGTTCCGCTTGGCTGCTGGCGATAGTAACCATCGCACACACCGAGGATGGAGGACCCGGATCACCAGCAACAGGTGCCCCTGATTTCCAACCGGGACCATGGAGACGACTACGACGACGGCCTCGACGATGCCGTCGCACCGGCAGCCTCGCTCCACGCCGGCAAGGCGTCGTCCCCCGGCCTGTTCATGTGGCTGCTGACCTTTGCTGCTGGAATAGGCGGGCTTCTATTTGGATGTACGAACGCTTAATATCCCTTTGCCCTTAATCGCACAACGTAATAAACTACCTTCCGCTCTGCTAACAACAACGGCGCGCAACAGATGACACGGGCGTGATATCAGCGACCCTCGTCTCGGTCGACGCCTCCCTCTCCAACCGGCAGCTGACCTCCCTCGACAAGTCGGTCATCACGTCCGCGACCGCCCTCTTCGCCCTGCTCGTCTCCCCTCTCTCCTCGGTGCTGGCCGACCGCATGGGCCGCCGGCGCGTTATACTCGTGGCGGACGTTCTCTTCGTGATTGGCTCCCTCCTGCAGGCCGGAAGCTCGAGTGTGGCCGCCATGGTCGCCGGGCGCGCCGTCGTGGGCGCCGCCGTGGGCGCCGCCTCGTTCGTCGTGCCGCTGTACCTGGCGGAGCTGTCGCCGGCCGCGTTCCGCGGCAGGGTGGTGACCATGAACATCTTCTTCGTGACCATGGGCCAGGTCGTCGCGTACGTCGTCGGCTGGGGCTTCGCCGAGTTCGGGGCGCGCGAGACGGGCTGGCGCTGGATGGTCGGGCTGGGCGCCGCCCCCGCGCTGCTGCAGCTGGCCCTCGTCGCCGGCATGCCCGAGACGCCGAGGTGGCTCGTCAAGGCCGGCCGGGCGGCCGAGGCCCGCGCCGTGGTGCGCCGCGTCGCCGGGGGTGGCGCCGGGGCCGCGGCCGAGGCGGACGTCGTGCTCAAGGGAATCGAGGCCGAGGTCCGCGACGAGGAGCAGGCGCACAAGGCCCGCCGCAGGGCCCCCGCCGCCGCCGCCACCCGTGGCCCGCGGGGCGACTGGCTGGACGGCTGGGACGAGCTGCTCTCGGTGCGGAGGAACCGCCGCGCCCTGGCCATCGCCTGCCTGCTGCAGGGTCTACAGCAGCTGTGTGGATTTGTGAGTCTTGCTACGTCTTGTCGGTGTCATTAAGTACTTGTGTGGGCTGACCACATCGCTCTACAGAACTCCCTCATGTACTTTTCGGCCACGATCTTTAAGCTCCTGGGGTTCGACAGCCCCACGCTCACTTCCATGGTTGTCGCAGTCACGAACATGCTCTTCACGGTGGTCGCGCTCCTGGTGATCGACAAGGTCGGCCGGAGGCGGATCCTGCTCTGCTCGATCCCCTTCATGGTGGTGGGCCTGCTCCTCTCGGCCTGGGGGTTCTCGATGATGCAGCTGTCGACGTCGGCGTTTGCGGACGGCCCCGGCGAGGGTGGGGCACCGGAGCAGCCGCCGCCGGCACCGAGCCACGGGGCGGCGGTGGTGGTGCTGACCTCGATCATGCTGTACGTGGCGGCGTACGCGATCGGGCTGGGCAACGTGCCGTGGATGCAGAGCGAGCTCTTCTCGCTGAGCGTGCGGTCGCTGGGCAGCGGTGCGGCGACGGCGACGTGCTGGGCCGCCAACTTTGTCGTCGGGCTGAGCTTCCTGCCGCTCATGGACGCGCTGTCGCCGACGTGGACGTTTACCCTCTACGCCGCGGTCTGCGTGGTGGGCAACTGGGTCGTGTACCGCGTGTACCCCGAGACGAGCGGGCTCGGCCTGGAGGAGGCGGCTGCTCTCCTCGAGAGGGACGACTGGGGCGTTGGTACTCGATGAGGCCCTCTGCTGCCTGCCTATCGTACAAGTATTGCAGGCTACTGTTGGTGTCTACGCAGTATTACGCACTATTATGCGATATAGAAAATTACAAAGCCCATGGTGCTGCCAAAGTGCTCCACCTTTTACTTTACGAACAGCCCACATCTTCCCGGTGGGGGTGGTTCCTCACGACGTTGCAGTGCCGTGCATGCGGATAGAAGTGGGAATGGAGCCACCGGGGCCTCGCATTGTAAAAATACCCACGGTGTGTCAGGGATGTGGCCTTACAAAAAGGAGAAGATGGATACCCGGGCGGCGGATTTGGACGGTAAACAACGGCAATAGGCAGTAACACCGAGTGCAACTTTTGACCCCCTGGATCAAATCTTTACTAATGTGTAGACTAACTATATTGTCGCCTGTCCAGCAGGGCGGCGAGAGGGAGGACCGGGGGTTGAGTTTTCTTCAAGGCAGTAGATCTATGAATATCTTCTTCAGGCTGTTCCCTGACAGCTGAGAAATGCATATCCGGCCATGGAATATCCGAGTCGGAATTAGGCATCTTATGGTGAAATCCTGTTCCCGGGCCCGTTGAATAAGCCGGTGGGTGGGCCGGGGTTGTTCACGTTTGCCCTCGGTGCCGTGGGCCGTTGCAGACATTTTTAATCCTCAGCGGGCCGAGGCAGCAAACCAGCAGGCTTGACGTAACAGTACGTGGTCCGTAGATCCTGTCAAACGCGAACGCCGAAGGTTGGTGGGCGTGTGGCTTGGCTTGGCTTTCGGTGCCGGGTCGGGAGCTTGTCCTGGTCCCGACCCCGGGCCTGGTGAAGGCTATCTCTCGTCTATCTCGGGGCCAGCAGATCATGTTGTACTGTGGTGAGCTTGCTTGCTTTGTTAATTAGAGTTTGAACAGAGCTGAGGCTCTCTGACGCAGGTGTGTTTGAGATAGACGTCCCGCCTTGTTGCCACGGCTGCCCCGTGACTGTCGTCTGTGTGCGATACCACGTAGAACTAATCGTGTCTGCGTGTGCACCAGCTGCAGGTCCACCCACGAAGCACAGAACCTTGGGACGTTGCAGAAAGCTGCCTGACCGCGGGCGTGGGGCTTTGGGAGCCAGGGAGCCTGCATCCACCTTGTCTGGCTCATCCTCCACCGACTAATCAGTCCGCCCGCTGTCAGTCCGTCAGCCCGTCTGCTGGGGTTTTTGTGTGTTGTGGTTCTCAGTAAGCAACGAGTAGTGTCAACCTACGGAGCGGCATGACGGCATGACGACATGCGAGCGGTGGTGTGCGAAAAGAGCGAAGCAGCGAGATCCGACTAATGTAGGTAGGCTGCCCAGGTGCCTTGGCTACCCAAGGGGCTAAGCCCTGCTGTGCTGTGCGTGCCCGAGTCAACCAGACAGCTTGGCGTGGCGTCGGAGTTTACTGACAAAAGACCGGCTTACCACATGCACCGGCGTGGGTGCCACTGGGTGGTTTGCTTAGCAACCGGCTGTCTCCCGGATCCATGCCTGGCGCCCAAAGCCCACCCTGTCAACCTGTCCTGGGCCTGGATCTGGATCTCAGGCGCTCTGTCTTCGGGTTCTCCTAGGCTCTAGTCCGAATCATGGTCCACTAGGTAGTGTTTTTTTTTTCGCCCTTGCCGTCCAAGCTCCCTCCAAGGATGACAGTTGAAATTGCGCCGACGTCCCAGTCCAGGTGGGCTATGGTCGTTGGGTTGGATGAGCTTCTAGAATGTGTCCCACCCTCAATTGACTCTTTTGAAATATATATATCCGTCGGCCGGGCTGAACCGTCTCCTCGGTGACCCGTCCTATTGATCAATTGCTTCCATCTGACCTTGAGCTCCCGTATCGACTCACCTCTAGTTACGTCATAACGGACATAGCTACGATAATTCATATATAATTCACACACACGTACAGCCATACAATACAGACTTACACACACATACACACAGCGCAGGCCTCTCACCAAACACCATGGCTGAGAACCAGCGCTGGGAGGATGACCTCGACCGTCGCATCAGCGCCGCCGAGGTCGATGCCACCAACTACAACGGCCGCGCCTCTCACGAGATCGAGCGTGTCCTGAGCGCCTCCTCCGTCTCGACCTCCTCCAATGGCTCCGTCCGGGGCCGACCAACCACCGCCGGCGGCATGAGCAGGGTCTCGACACAACACGACCTGGAGCGTCACCCCACAGAGCTCGACCGCATCCAGACGGCCAGGAGCCAGCACAGTAATACCGTCGGCGCCGGCCTGGGGAAGCGCAACACCCACACCCGCGACTCGAGGCGGCCCATGCCCCCAATGGGCGCTGGCAAGAGCCTGCCCGCGCCCCTGGATAACGACGAGTACGTCGTCGAGTTTGACGGGCCCGACGACCCCCTCCACGCCCAGAACTGGCCCCTGAAGAAGAAGTGAGTACTTACAGCCGCACAATAGTCTTATATCTGCTGGCGAAGCCATTGCTAACCGCACACTCGCAGGATCCTCACGGCAGCAATGCTCGGCTTCACCACCCTCACATCCGCCTTCACCTCCAGTATCTTCTCCGCCGGCACCCGCGCCATCGCCGCCGAGTTCAACGTCTCCACCGAGGTGGGCATCCTCGGCGTCTCCTTCTACGTCCTCGGTTTCGCCTTTGGCCCCACCCTGTGGGCGCCGCTCTCCGAGCTCAAGGGCCGCCGCATGCCCCTCGTGCTGTCCATGTTCGGCTTCTCCATCTTCACCATCGCCACCGCAGTGGCCAAGGACCTCCAGACCGTCCTCATCTGCCGTTTCTTCGCCGGCTTCTTCGGCGCCTGCCCTCTGGCCGTCGTCGCCGCCGTCTTCTCCGATATGTTCAACAATGCCACCCGAGGTATCGCCATCACCATCTTCTCCATGGCCGTCTTCACCGGCCCATTGCTCGCCCCCTTCATCGGCGGCTTCATCGTCGAGAGCTACCTCGGCTGGAGGTGGACCATGTACATCACCAGCTTCATGGGCTTCGCCAGCTTCGGCCTGGACCTTCTGTTCCTCGAGGAGACCTACCCGCCGCAGATATTGGTCGCCAAGGCCGCCGAGCTGCGCCGCAGGACCCAGAACCACTTTATACACGCAAAGCAGGAGGAGATCGAGATCGACTTCCGGGAGCTTGTCGAGAAGAACTTTTCTCGTCCTATGAGGCTGTTGTTCCAGGAGCCAATCGTTCTTCTTCTCTCGATCTACATGTCATTTGTCTATGGTAAGTCTTGGCTGCGAATAAAGCTTCCACGCGAATCCCCCACCTCCTATCCAGTAAATCACATGTACTAACAAGATATCTGCTAGGCATTCTGTACCTTTTCCTGACAGCCTACCCTCTCGTTTTCGTCGGTGTCCACGGCTTCAAGTCCAGCAGCTCGGGCCTGTGCTTCTTCGGCATGATCATTGGCGAGCTCATCGCCGGTGTCGTCGTCCTGGCCCAGCAGCCCTGGTACCAGCGCAAGCTCACGTCCAACAACGGCATCCCCATCCCGGAGTGGCGTCTCCCCTCCGTCATCGCCGGCGGCGTCGCCTTCATGGGTGGAATATTCTGGTTCGGCTGGACCGGCTACCGGGCCGACATCCACTGGATCGTGCCCACGGCCTCGGGGCTCCTGACCGGCTTCGGGCTCATGTCCATCTTCCTGCAGAGCATGAACTACCTGGTCGACGCCTACCTCTTCTTCGCGGCCAGCGCCATCGCCGGCAACACCTTCATGCGGTCGCTGTGCGGCGCCGGGTTCCCCCTCTTCGCGACCTACATGTTCAACGGCATGGGCATCCAGTGGGCCTCCACGCTCCTGGGCTGCGTGGCCGCCGTGCTCGTGCCCATCCCCGTGGTCTTCTACCTCTACGGTCACAAGATCCGCGCCAAGAGCAAGATCGCCCCCTCGTTCCCGGCCCCGCCCCAGGCGAGCGCCTCTGAGGACGTCGAGTCCGAGAAGGACAAGGAGCGGGCCGGCAACGATGCCGTCACGGCGGCTGTGCCGCGGAGGGATGGCGACAAGGCCACCGAGGCAGTCTAAGGGGGTGCCAGTTGACTGGCTTGTGTACGAAAAAAAAAAAATTGTGGGAATGTTTTATGGGAGCGGTGTCCACGGATATGAGATTATGAGCTCAGCGGTCTGCATTTTTATTGATATCCACTCGAGTTTATGTATATAGAGCTTGGCGCGTTTGGTTGGCATAGTATGAGCCGACCGGTCCATGACGATCTACAAATCTATAATGTCTAAGTTACAACTCAAAACATGGATTACGGATATCACGATGTGAACGAGAAGAGAAATGCTCTTCACTAGCCTTGTTTCTTCTGCATAGGATGGTAATAGAGTGTATGAATCATCCTATTGGAGGTTATCCCATAGGAGGTTGAGCAGTCATTACTGCACAGATGGTCAGGTAGTTCACTCTGTATATGCTGTGGCCGCATAGCCGACACCCGAGTGCAGCTCAGATAGATCAAGACAAGCATGTAAGCAGGCATCAGACATGAGTTGCAATCATATTCACTACGCGCCTGACAGGATCCGAAACCTGGACCCGGGGAAATTTACCCAGCCTGTAAACCTACATGCAGGAGACAGTTCCAAATTTGCCGTTACATGAGATGTCAATTTTTTTTCTTCTTTTTTTTTTTAGAACGCGTACGAGTCCGTGACACGGTCCGGAGCCCCGCAAGGGAATCATCCCCAGCATCGCGTGGACTAGACACCCTCCGGCAGTAGTGCTGACTCCCGGTGAGACAGACCTGCCTTTCCCGTGTTGGCACGCCCTAGGGGGTGTGGGTCTGCACAATCCGAGCTCGCTTACACAATCAAGGCCATCGTGCAGGTAGGTGCCTGGTTTGTGAGAACATATTCACACTCGTGCGTTATCTGGATATTAGCCCGTATTACATACAGCCCAGGTATCCATATACGCAACATTCGTTCACCATAAATAATTGGCTTGGTCTGGTACCCCTCAGCTGGCTACAAATACCTGCTGGATACTAAGGAATAGCATCACCGCGGAGCCAACTGACCGTCTACCCTCTTCTGCCCTGACCCCCTCCCCAATCTCCAACCTCGCCGCCAGCACCATGTCGACCGCAGCCACGCCCTCGGAGCCACCCAAGGCCAGGCAGACCTACGTAAGCAAGATCTTCTCCTTTTACGGATCCACGTCTTTCATATTTTGGAATGCTCCAGAACGTATCGCTTCAGGCTCCGTAGCAGGTCACTAACACGTATTAGGAGGCGGGTTGCCACTGTGGATATATCCAGTTCAGCGTCACGCTCTCGCCCCCGCTGCCCGAGTACAAGCCGCTTGAGTGCAACTGTTCCGCCTGCCGCCGGTTCGGCTACCTGCTCGTGTGTAAGTCTAAGAGCCCAAAAATACAGCTTAGCCAGCCCATACACGAACGCCATAGATCCGGGCATGTGTATAGTACGCATATGTGGGTATATTGGTTCGCTGACGATGCCACTTGAAACAAAAGACCCCAGCCGCGAGGACGTCAAGTTCCATGGCGACGGAGAGTCGCAGGTGCAGAGGTACCGCTTCAATACGAAGGATAAGGACCAGATGTTCTGCGGGAAGTGTGGCGCCAGCCTGGGGATTGACTTCCGGGACTTCTACAAGCCCAAGTGGAGCGGGTTTGGCATCAGTGTAAGTCTACTGCCAGAAAGGGGCTTTTTCAAGGCCAAGAGAGAGAGACTGTGTGTGCGCGTTTGTGTTTGTGTAAGTGAAGGAGGATGGGCTGATCGATTTGCATCTAATGTGTAGGTGCGCACTTTCAACGGCATTGATCTCGACACACTGGAGTTCGAGAAGTTCGACGGGATGCAGAAGGTCTTGCCAGCAGGGGACCTATCTGGCAAGTGGCACGACGTGGGCGCGGAGACAGTCACCAAGTCTGCCTGATTGATCAGTTGACCACCCCCGGTGGCAAAAACGTTGGCATCGCCCTCGCCCTCATTACGGGGAAAGACAGGTTGTGATGCGGGCATCGGAATTCTATTGGCTCTCTTCTGAGAATTCTCACAGATATTAATCGAGATCATGAAATTCTCCGATGATGGGCTGTGGCATTTACTGCGCTCCCTTTGCCTGGCGATGCACGTAAATCTTTTCGGCGGAGGTGATGCATTGCATGTTTGCGCCAAGTTTGTTCTGTGAGTAGTTGTTAGAATGCGCTCTGTTACTCGATAGACCTTGACCAAATGTGACCAACGAAAATTCTGTCTCTTGACTCGTGGTACAAGTGGCGTTCAATGAAGTTGTTCCTTGGGTAGGCCAGGAAACGCATTGGTGACTTACAATTGTCTCCATCCACTCATCATACGGGTCCGAGTCGAACACAATACCACCACCTAGCAGATGTCAGCGGGGATCACAGTGTCAGAGTCTGGGCATATTGATCTTACCAGCCTGGAGGTACGCAACACCATCCTTGGTCATCATCGTGCGAAGAGCTATGCACGTGTCCATGGCTCCCTCCTTCTCCACTCCAGCAGGAGTCACGCTGCCGTAGCCAAAGTACCCGACCGCACCGGCGTAGACGCCACGCTTCTCCCTCTCCAGCTCCGCGATCAGCTCCATGGCCTTGACCTTGGGCGCGCCAGAGACCGTGCCGGCGGGGAAGATGGAGCGGAAGGCGTCAAACCTGGTCTTGCCTGGCCGGAGGACGCCCGAGACCTGAGACACGAGGTGCTGGACGTGCGAGAACTTCTCCACGACCATCAGCCTGTCGACCCGGGTCTCCATGGGGTCGCAGACGCGCGTGACGTCGTTGCGCGCCAGGTCGACCAGCATGACGTGCTCTGCGCGGTCCTTCAGGGAGTTTGCCAGCTCAGTGGCCAGGCGCTCGTCCTCCTCGGGATTCTTGCCTCGCTTAACAGTACCAGCGATGGGGTGGGTTATGATGCGCCCGGCCTCCTCCTTGACGAGCAGCTCCGGAGATGCACCGATTATCTGGAAGTCCCCATTGTCGATGAAGAAAAGGTACGGCGAAGGGTTGACAGTGCGGAGGTGCCTGTAGATGTTGAAAGGGTGCAGGTCCGTGGGCCGAGCGAAGCGTTGGGATGGAACGGCCTGGATGATGTCTCCCACAACAATGTGCTTCTTCAGGTTCTTGACATGGTTCTCGTATCCATCTTGGCCAATGTTGGACGTGTATTCACGGCCCAGTTGGATGGGTTTCTGTTCCGGCAAGGGAGTCTCGGGGGCCTCCAGGACGCCAACAAGATCCTCAATGACATTCGCCGCCTTGGCGTACTCGCTCTCGATGTCGGCTGGGTCCTCCGGCACCCGCAGGTAAGTGATGACCTTGATAACGCCAAAGAAGCGGTCAAAGGCTATTATGGTATCATAGAAGTGGAAGAGTGACTCCGGGATCTTCAGAACATCCTCCATAGGTCGAGCTGTCTTGGGCTCAAAATATCTACAGGTACCCCTCGTCAGTGACAGCGCTCGCCCGGGGCACGCGAAGCTACTTGCCTGACACAGTCATATCCTATGTATCCGATAGCACCGCCCGTCAGAGGTGGCAGACGCAGGTCCGGAACCTCAGCAACGACATACTGAGAGAGCTCCTTCTCCAGCGCAGGTAGTGGATCGCAGGACTCGCCGTGACCCTCGCCGGTCTTGAGGATCTTCCTCGGGCCTGCTCCGACGAAGCTGTACCGGCCGACCTGCTCCGACGCAGCACTCTCAAAGAGGACAGAGTACGGAGATTTGGTGTGAGCCACGACCTTCAGGTAGGCCGAAGAGGGCGTGATCAGGTCCGAAGAGATCTGGCCGTACAGCGGCACAAGGTTCGGTTTCTTGGGGCCCTGCTGCTTGGCCAGCACATCCTTCACCGTGTCCAGCGATGGGACGATCTGGTCCTGGAAGGTTGGGTTATTTTGTGCCATCTTTGACATGCCAGGAGGAACTTGGTGCGAATAACTCACTGGGACACTCATCTTTTTGAACCAGAAATATGGGCCCCCCTCGATTCAATGAAAGGACTCACTGAGCCGGCGTTGTAAGCTCGGTGGGTTCGCGCTGACTCACTCGCAGTCTGGGACGGTGGGTAGGTGTGAGCCTTGTGCTGCATTGCCCCGTCGAGTGTCAAGCAGGCCGGCAGGGCTACAAAGTGTCCCCCCAGCGGCCGTAATTCCAGGGACTAGGGCGCTAGGTTTTTGTTTGCTCAGGGCCCAGCTTGCCCCGCCTCGCCAGTCTTTGGAGGGGTATTGGAAGCTCTCGAGGTCACAGGCAAAGCTCTCCCTGGGGCAATTGTGCAACCCCAGGAAAGCGTGATTCAAAATAATGCACTGGTGAGCAAGTCACAACACATGATATCTAAGGCAATTACAACTATGTAGGTGGTCAAGTTGAGTTCGCTCATACGCTCATTATTCATCTCGCAATTCTTGAATATGTGTCAATCTCAGCTCTCAATCGCCAATGCCTTGACGCCCACCAGCCGGGCGCCTTTGCCCTCTCCTGCCCTCGTCACCACAAAGTATTCCACCCTCGATTTATCCTTGACGATTCGGTATACCCGAACGTCGTTACCCTTGCCGGCTTTGCTGACCGCATCGACGACCTCCTTGTACTGCCCATTTCTGTCCCAGTCGACCGGGTCCAAGATTTCAACCTCGGCCTTTGCAGGATCCCAGTGCTCGACCAATTTGGCGATCTCCTCTGCACAGGAAGCGGGATAGTTAGTGCATGTCACATCTCTAGGAATGGAACACACGGTGTTGACGTGGGACCCTCGAGGGAGAGGAAAGAAAAGCGCTCGACGTACCCTCGTTCGGCAGGCCCTCGCCCTTTTCCCACGCCAGGGACACAGGCACGAATGGCTCGTCCGAATCAGACATGTAGAAGGCATCCTTGGTGGCCTTGACCAGTGGCTGTGGTATGTCTGCCCCGTGGTCCGCCGCCTTGAGCTCCTTTTTCCCTTGGCCCCCTTGTGCCTGGGCCGAGGCTGAGCCCTGGCCCGGGTCCTCGTTGGCCTTGTTCAGGAAGTCCATGTATTCGTCGTCCGTCGCCATCTTCAGATATGTGGTGTCAGACAGACTCCTTCGACTATGCCGCGCGCGTGCAGATAAGTGGTTCGGATCGGCGGTGCAGGAGATGCACAGCGGTGGACGATGTTGGGTATGCTCGTCGTGGGGATGGTGGCGTGAATGGATGGCCCTCAGATATGGAGTTGCACGAGCTAGATTTACCAGCTGAGATGGCACTCGTTTGGTCCCGACTAAAGCGGTCACCATTTGCTGGCAAGGAGGGGAGCTGTGAAGCACTTTCCAGTATGACGCAACTTTTCAGCAGGGCCGCTGGCAGCGCCCCAAAAGGCTGGATTGCCGGGCTAGGGTGGTTCATAGCACCAACCCTGCAGTCGGCAAAACCCTTCCATGCTACTTCACAAAGACTTCAATTGATGGATTGTCTACGTCGCCTCAATCTTGTTCTGTTCTGAAAACCATTGGCATGGCCATCAAGGCAATTTGGGCAAACATATTGATCTATATAGACTATTTGTATTCTTTGAGTTCCTCTACTAAGCCGGAACAGCAATGAGTATCCTGAAAGGACAAGAGACAATGTATTTGTGGACAATTGCAGTGAGATTCGCTATGCAAGGCTTTGGACATATTGATCTATATAACGGGAGCCGCATCTTGTTTGTCCGAGATTGGGTTGTACCGGCCCCGAATGATACTCTCTTCGGGACGTGTGGACTTGAATTTGAGCACAAGACCGAAGACACACAGCACGCACGATTGTCAAAGAGGTGGTATCATTCATTTCATGAGTAAATTCATCACGATTTTATTTTCCACTGACGCCAGTGAGGGCTCATCGTGAACCTTCTGGGACTTTGACCCCTAACGAGCTCTGATTGAGCCCCGGTACCCATTAACCAACCCATCCATGCAGCAAAGAGAAAGCCGTGACACCACGCCGTGAGAGAGAAGCAGCAGAAGCCTAAGCGGAGGCGACATCCTTCTTGAGGAGACCCTGGTACTGCTTCTTCTCGGCGGGGGTCTGGAAAGCACCGTGTCCGAACTCGGACGAGGTGTCGATCCACTTGAGCTCGACCTTCTCCAGAGCCTTCCTTGAGGTGTGGGTGAACATGGACTTGCGGAGGGTCATGACACGCTTCTTCACACCGGGGATAGAGCCCTTAACCATGACGAAGTCGTTCTTGACCTCACCGTAGCGGACGAAGCCACCCAGACTGTTTTGACATGTCAGCGTTTTGTCTTGCGCAGAGAGCACACGGGGATGGGAGTTTAGCTTACGGAGTGATGGTCTTCTTGGTGACATCAACCTCGGTAGCGGCGTTGTCGTCGGCGTCGCCCTTGCCGATACGGTAGACCTTGTGGTTGACGGAGGTACGGTGGTGGTAACCCTTCTGACCAGCACGGGCAACAGTCCACTGGACGTGGGACGGGTGCCAGGCACCGATACAAGCGACCTTACGGAGACCCTTGTGTGTCTTACGCGGCAGCTTCTTGGTGCCCCAACGGGAGGTGACACCGTTGAAACCGTGACCCTTGGTGACAGCGATCACGTCGATCATCTCGTCCTGCTCGAAGATGGTGTCGATGGAGACGGGCTTCTCGAACAGACCGTGGCCGAACTCGACCTTGTCGGCGACGGAGCCACCGTTGATCTGGATCTCCATGAGGTGGGCCTTCTTCTGCTTGAGGGGGGTCTTGCGGATCTGGGTGTGGGCCAGGACACGGACGACGGTGCAGTACTTCTTGATGCGCTCGAGCTCGCGGGTGAAGGAGGAGGCGCTGTCGGAGTGCTTCTTGGAGTACTTGGTGAAGGCCTTCTTCTTGCTCTTGTACCAGTTCTTGTAGAATCGGCGCTTGATCTCGTCGCTCAAGTGCTCAGCCCAGACGGTAGTGAGCGATCGCAGGCCACGGGGGGTTTCGATGTATCCAACCAGACCAACAACGATCATCTGTGAAAGATGTTAGCCATTGGCTCAATTGCCAAGCGGGCTGCATTGTTCGTACAGGTGGCGTGTCAACAATGGTGACGGCCTCAACAACTTCCTTCTTGTGGGACTTCGCGCCAGGGCGGTCGAGGTCGCGGACAATGGTGGTCATACCAGCCTTGTAGCCCATGGTGGCGGTCAGGTGGACGGGCTTCTTGGGGTCATCCTTGGGGAAGCTGTAGAAGACGATACGGTCAGCAGCCGCCCGAACCAAAATACAAACGAAGAGCCCATCCATCAATTGAAGGTGCACCGGGGGGAACTGTTGGCGAGAACTTACGACTTGACCTTTCCTCGGTGCCTGGCGGCCCTCTTGCGGGGCAGGTAGGCCAGAGAGCCATGACGAGGAGCCTCGAACTTACGGTGCGACATGTTGGCTAACTTGAGCTCTTTGTCGCGATTGTCGTGAAGGATGGGTAGGCGGTTGATGGGTTGGGACAAGAAGTTCGCAACTGAGGCTGGCTGCAGACCTCCAAAAAGTTTCACCCTGGGGGTTTGCCGTTGGTGGGCTCTGTGGAGCACATCACGTGACTCTGCCGGGTGGCTCACAGCTGGTCACAGCTGGCCTCTCAAGAACAACTCCCCCTTGGCCTCCCGGTAGCAAGACTACAAGTACAGCAATTACTTCCCATGTCCGCCATATCAGCTGGACAACAGACTATTCTGGTATCGAGTATCTCGAGTCCCGCATTCTGCCATTCATATATCATGTTCCTTAACTCTGCGATGAACCGTTGACGAGCTGCATCGGTCTCTCTTCGGCAAGAGGCTTGAGGCTTGATCCTCATACAGTCAGGATGTGTTTGTCACTTCCTACAGACAGACCTTGAAATCCTACAGTCTTAGTGACTGCACACGTACGCATAACATCTTATCCGGATCAACGGATATTTCCTTCCATTGGTGAAGCGCAGTCATCTGCCGTCAACACGTGGTAGGTAGGGACAGCCACGAGCAGCCAGCCATCTAGGCCTGCAGTCAGCCCGGGTGTGTGGGCTGCGATCTAGACTTCTACGTAGGGTGGTTCAGAGACAGACTCGGTTTCTTTACCTCTTGTAGTTAACCTCATGTAGGACAATCGTCTATAGGATAATCTCCTGTTTACTAACAGGTAGTGTTGGCTTGATGAGGTTGCATAAGCCCGCTGAGATAAAGTGGCAGCGAGTTCCGATGCACACCAAGCATGCAGCAGCGCGGCCCGGTGGCTGCCTCGGGAAGCCGACATCCCAAGGTTTGGAACGGGTTGCTAGGTTGGAGAGACAAGAGTGCAACCTACACAGTACCAGCCTACCTAGTAGGCAGGTACCTAGCAATTTAGTCTTAGCACCCCTCCCGATCCATCCCCACCTTGTGGGTTGAAGGCAATGAGGTGGCTGCTGACTGGGTGAGCCTGCCACCGCAGCCATCATCGCCACCAGGATTGCCGACGGAGACTTTGTGTGTGCCTCTGTCGCCCAGCTTGACACCTTGTGGATCAGCCGCGTTCTGTGCTGGGTAGCATGCGTCGACCTCAGACAATGAGCACGCTACACATGCAATCCGTGTCTCAGTGCAGTGCACACATTCCTCAAGCCTGATCAGAGTAACGGCATCGGACGGGCACATAGTCGGTAACATTGCCGTGCACTTTGCCCTTCATTGGAGATCGGATGGACCAGCGCATCTGCTCGACTTGGCCCATCTGGAACCATGCTACCTCGACAGCTGCCGGTCCCAAGATGTTCGAATCGACGGGGCGCTGGTCCCCTGTCTTGTTTGAGGGTGACGGCACTGTGGCGCGCTGCCGATCTACATACAGCACACGCATCACCACGAGGCTCGGCATCTCGTGCCTGCTCCCTCCCAGCTTGGCAGGCTCATGGTAGCGATGGAGATTGGTTCTCGCAGACAGGCCCCTTCAGCCTGGCGACTAAGCAAGCTCCAGCATCCCTTGTTGCACTGTTCCCCTGCTTGTCAAGCTGAGTAACCTTACACCAAGTACTCGCATCGCATGGTCAACCGAAGGTGAGTATTTAGACATGCAGACCAGACCACAAGCCTAGGTGCTACCTAGGTACGGCAACAGTTGCTGTTGCTCTAGTCGATAGAGCACTAAGCATGCGCGCATAAGTGGCCACATTGCGATCGATCATGTTGAGCACCAATTGGACCGATCGTGTACCTCTGTTCAAAGCGAGGCCTTGAACGGCTCCCAATGTCAACGAGTGAGAGAGCATGTATTGCTAGCATAGCGGGAAGGATTGCGGTATTTGTCCTCAGACCTATTGGAACTTGATTTTATTACATGAAATTATAATAAGCGGCGTTGGATCGACTGGCTGCTGCTCACTCTAGATCCGCTGCTGACGAGGATACCACCGCGAACCTCGGGAAGCTGGGACAGGGCCTGAACCGTGACGGATGACAGAAGACAAGGACCCAGCCATGCCTACCAATCCTGAAATCATGGGGGCGGCACGAGAGACGTGTGACATGCATGTACTGCGTGAAGAGGCTAGCGCCTCTGGGATTCCATTTCCGCGCGGGACTGCGAAGCATGCGAAGCAGAGACACAGCAGCCGTTTTGGCAGAAAAGCAACTCAAGCTGCTGCTGAAGCGACAGCAACCCACGGCCTACTGACCCGTGCGTCGTCAGTTGCCTCCGCAGTTCGTGCACAATGCAATACGCCCCGATAGCCACGGCTGGCCGCGGCCAAGCGATGCGGCATGATGCACCTCAATCACAGGGTGCAGATTGCGGCGGCACAGCACTAGGACGAGACGGGCGAGGCGATCACGGCCGTCGACAGGGTGGGTGCATCAACGCCCCAGACTCTCCCCCGAGGTTTGTCCCACCCACCCACTACCACTCTCAAACATACCAGACGCCAGACTCCCGGCCATCCTATAGTCCCCCCTCCGCATTAAGTCATGGCCCTCGAGATGGCCGGCTCTGGGTACATCACCACACTACAAAACAGTTGACGGTTCGTGTAGAGGCGGACCGTAGGTGGACGGCGCAATCCAGGCTGCTTGGCCGTGCGCATGTGGATGTGCACCATGAAATCCCGCTTGGGGGGCGACGGTTAGTTCGACTCCGCCGCATCAACGACTACCCGCATGGCATATGCACCAGGTCGCAGAGGCTGCTGTACCTGTGGCCTACCATGCATTTCCGACGGCTTCTGCAAGTCACCCCCATCTACACAGTCAGTACTGTGTACCACCGCTCCTGTCCGGGGCGCCCACATGTCCGGGCGATCCTCACAGGCGCCGCCGGGTGGCAGCACGGTGGCTGTCGAACGAATCCTCCACTCGGCACACACCTGATTACCATATATAGAATGTTGTGCATCGGTCATCACTATTTACTTGTCTGTCATCAAGTCATGTCACCCACCCAAAGTGTTCACCGCGAATAGAGAGGGCACCTACCGTGTCCTAGGTGCATAAAACCCACCAATGGATCACGCCAATCACCTGCCCTTGCCCATTGTTACCCAGAATCCCGGGCCGACCGCAGCTTACCATCACTTTTTCGGTGTGGAGGTCGTGGATGCGTGCGGCTAAAGTCTCTTAAGGCCGAGGCAAGTCCTTGGTGTAGGTAGGTGTAGGCCATGTGTTTCCTCGCAACGGGCGGCAGATGCGAGCCTGAAGGTTTGAGGGTTTCGAAATGTTTGGCGGAATGACTCGAGATCCAACTCATAAACAGCAAGAGGCGATGCCATAAAGTCCCCTTTTCGGTCGCCCGCTTGCATGACAGGCTAGGAGGGCCTCACATCAAAATCTATGGAAAGACGCACAGAAGCCAGCCGATCGAACGGGTCCCCGCTCTGCGCCGGAAGTGAAACCGTAGATCATCTCACACTCGTCCCGTCATCACCACCAGGGATCAGTTGCCTTTTGTTATCACGGGGGCAGGTGAGATATCAGCAGGAAAATGCCCGCGTGCAGCCCACCCCTCCCCCCCTTTCTCAAGATTTCGAGTCGGTGCTTTGAAACAGAACGGATCGTTGCACACGGACAAAATCTCGACGGGCCCGAATCTTGATCGACTTCACACGGACGGGAGAAAGGCACTTTGTCTCCCAAGCCTCTTTGCCCGTGCGAGCAGAGCCCCCTCCGCCCGTCCGTCCACTCTGTCTGTGGCTGGGCCGAGGGGCCAAAAAAGAAACAAGGAACGAGCCGATGGTGCGAGTTCCGCAAGGTCCACGTGGGAATGCCCCCTGCGGATTGTCACGAACCGCTGAAGACGATGACACTGAATTGCGATCGCACACGGCCCCTTTTACCCCGGTCTGTCTGGCCATCGATAGCCCCGGGGTTGCTCCCATAATAAGGCCGGGGTTCGGCAATGCAGAACACGACAATTCGGTCTGTACAGAGTTCTTTGCCGCACCGCCTGTTCATCATCGTTCTTCTCCTGTTAGATTGTCAGGAAGTGCTTGAACCTTTGGCATTAATGAGGCGACGATGGATCTGCCTAACCGGATCGTCCTGGGAATCACATATGTCATCTGCCGCAGTCAGGCACAAACGACGACAGCTGTGCGCACTGCGCACAGCCATTACCGACTTGACTTCCGCAAGGCCAAACCCAAAACCGCAAATGTCACCCAGCGGGCAAGCATGGTTTGACGCAAGGGACTGCCCGACCGCTGTTCGGTTGGTTGTTGCATCGGCCCCTTTTTTTTCTTTTCTTCGAAATGCTGGGCATGACTTGGGCCGACAGCGATACCCTGCCTCGAGCGCACATCGCACACGTTTTGAAAGCGCGGGAGCATTTCCTTGCCAATGCATCAAATATAGTTACTGTGGTCTATTGGGTTTCCATCGCATCATTGACTGATGCCTCGCGCGTCTGACAAGCTGCTCAACCGCAGCCGCTACTGTGTGTTTGGTCGTAGCTGGCACACACACACAACACACATTGACATAAGCTGCCAGCTGGCCGAGGGCGGCCTGTCCTTACTCTTTTTCGAAACATCGACTGATCAGTTCCTACCAACCACGCTGTCCTGGGCTGGGCGGCCTCGCTAGGCGCCTTTACCGCACTGCCGAGGCGGACAACCAGCAGCGGGTTTCGAAAGTTCTTGCGGGACCCGCAAAAGCGTTCGTCCTGCGTCCGGAGAATGCAGGGTCATCGCCAATAAGCTCCGCCGACGAAACGATGAGCTTATGTCCACTCCCTCCGTCACTAGTGCAACCTCGTCCTTCGCCTCCAGCTGCAGATCCTCAGGTGTGTGGAGCGAGGGAAATGCGGCCACGCATTTTACGAGCGTCCCTGTGACGAACAAAAACTACTGCAATCGAATTTTACCAGGCTGCGCTGCAGATCTACTTACCGTACTGTGCCTGACCCACCCTCGATGGCGGGCCCCGGGTCGGGGGGTCGGAGGGGGGCGGGAGGGGCACGGCCAGGCCAAAGGTCTTGTTGCTATTACAGCTCGACGAGGTCAGCTTCGCATGGGGCAAGGAGGTGCTGGCCGGCATGCTGGGACACCTCGATCCAAGCCTTAAAGGGGCCAAGATCCGTTTGGGGTGTTGGAATGGTCAAATGAGATGGCCAAGGCGCGCGGCGAACAGGCGAGATGCTCGGTCGCCTTCGCGACAGAGGATCTGGGGCTGGAGGCTTAGTCTGGTAGTGGCTGGCCGGCGCCTACAACGGAACCGACCGCCTGGGGAGAGGAGAGGGGAGGGGTGCGGCTAGGGCACGCGCTCTTTTTTTTTTTTCTTCTTCTTTTCTTTATTCTTTTTGGTTCTTACACGTATTGCCAGAGGGGTTTTCCGACCCGGGAAAATCCCATGAGGAATATTTCCGAGACGAACCGGGTTAGGCTGTTCTCGGGAGGGAAGGGAGGGGGGTGGGCCAGCGCGTGGTTCGCGAGTAATGTAATAAGAAGGCCCCCCAGTAGCATCCATCCTAAACCACCAAAGGTGGCCTGGTGCGATGCGGTGCGTTGCGGGTGCGGTGCGGTGCGGTACGGTATGAGCGGTCGCAGGCAGTCAGGAATGGACAAGGCCCTGGGGCCTGGGGCTGCCTGGGGGGAAGGGAGCAAAGGACACTAGTATAATAAGGTGGTCTGGTCTGGCAGTCAGGCAGTCTGGACAGGTACGTACCGTGGCATACTTGCAATACGGTCCGTCCTGAGTCTTGAGTCTTATTACCCGTTTTATGTTCGGGCGGGCCCAGCATCCGTCCTGACGCACGGGGGGGCTGCAGGAGCCTGGCGCCGAACAGGTAGAACGATTGCCATTCCCTGCGGCCCCAGCATCTGCAGCTAAGCAGAAGGCGTCATGGCGTGCCGCGGAGACACCCCCGTTTCTGGGAGGGGCGTGGTGGGGAGGGGTGCCGGCAGCACTGAGCGCCAAGGTCCCGGTACCGCCATGTTCAGATGGAAGGGGTCCCGACGCGTACTCGGTACATCCGGCCATGAAAGCTTCGGCCAACCCTGCATGATGCACGAGTCGGCCGTGGTGGACCTGTCAGGGCCCTGTCATCACCAGCCGCCCACCTGCCCAGGCCCCACACACCTTCTGTGCACGCCAGCCTCGGAAATCAGTTTAGATTTTGTCCCCATCATCCAACATGCCTCCCCCCCTGCGCGACCCCCAATCCCCACCATCAGAACATGATGCGCCAAACCCTAACCCAATCTTGCGGCCGGGACAATGAGAGGCTGGCAGTGCCCTGCACAGGCACCGGCACGCGGGCGCGGGCGCGGGCGTGAGCAGGGGGTGATGGCACGAGCAGTCGAGGAGCTGCCTTGGTGCTGCAGCCTGCAGGAGCATGACGGGTGGTGCGAATCTGCGCTGCCTCATCGCCCATCAAACCCATCATTCGGATGCAACAGCCATCAGCCAGACTTGGGATGAAACAAACATCTGGCCCTTTCTTACCGCCCAAACCCCGCTTGCGAGTCGACATCACACACTGGGTGGAAAGGAATCTTCCACACCGGCCACACTGACCTCCTCCTCTTGCAGGTCACGGCAATGGGGCCATCACGCCCTCGACGCCGTCCCCGCGGCAGCGAGAGAGAGAGAGTGTGTGTGTGCGAAAGAGAGAGAGTAGCAGGCCAGCTAAAGAATCACGACCGCTACCTCTGTTTCACAGTCATCAGCAGCACTCTCGGCACTCCTCAGTCTCCTTCTCCGTGCCAATGCTCCTCGCGCACCACGATTCAGAACTCCCCGGCAGGCTTCAAGAGACGGCAACGGCATGATGCGCCAGACATGACTCCCGAATTAGTTGTCGTGAGACCGGCACAACGTCGGCTCAAGGTGGGAGACACTATTTGCCATTGAGGCCGAGGTAAGCAGACGTGTGATGCCATCGCCAGTCAGGCCGGAGGCAGGCGCTAGACAGCACCATCTGAATCAATTTGGGCTGTCAAAGGCAGCGGCGGGTCGAGGCCTAGGTGCCTAGGTAGGTATGCACGGTATGCTGTAGATCTGGCGCCATGCGGCTTCGTCCCCGGGTCGGAAGAGAACGGGCGTCATGGAGGATCCTGCTAGCAGTGCGGTAGCACTATCATCGTGGTAGCGGACTGGCGTACGTACCTATTTTAGCTAAGCTGCCGACAAAGGGATCGTCCCAAGGCAGGTAAGGTATTTATCCAAGGGCATTGGCGCATGATACGCAACAGCCAACACGTCTGTTGCTCGTTCTGCTTTTTTTCTTTCCCTGTCTTTTTCTTTTTCGGGCTGTCACACCTCCCGCGCTGCTTGCTCCCTCAAATCAAGTGACGCACAGCAGGAGAACATGGCATGCCTGGCAAGCAGCAATAAATAAGCATGGTGTGCGCCGCGCCGTGTTAGGTACGACGCAGCAGCAAGACTAATCAATCACCTAGTCCTACTGTCTGTTGTTAGGCCTGTGCGGAGAAGCCGCACGTCCCGTTCCCCTTTTGTGGCAGGTCCCAAGAAACCCGAACATGGTCGTGCGGCAGTGACACCTTCCCTGGACCATTGGACCAGCCGAGGAGACCTACGTAACAGGAGGGGACCGTTGCTCACCTCCCGTGGCCCCTCCCACCCACCAGTGACCGACCACCCCTTCCTGGGGCAGCCACGATCCCAAAAAAACCAAGAGGCAGAGGCTTGTCTTGGGCGACCCGCCTTTTCTCGCAGAGGTGGGGTGGGAGGGGTGGCTTTGAGCTGCGGGCTGCAGGCGAGCGGGTCTGGGCCTGGGTGTGCAGGGTGCGCAGGCGGTGGTGAGGCATGTAACCCTGTACCCCGGTACCCTCGTACCCCCCGTAAGCGCACCCAGCTCCTCCACACCCACTGCGGGCCCAAATGTCAGGTAGCGTGGACTTCTCGCAGATGGCCCGAAGCTGGGCCCTTGTACCGGGACCAACGCCTCTCTGCTGCAGCACGTCGTCACCCTGCCAGCTGCCGGCTGCTGCAGCCAACCCCTGACCCGAGCACTGGAGGTGAGGTTGCGGGCTGGGCTGGGCTGGCTGGCTGGGCCGGTACGTACCCACGCAGCCCGGTGCTGGAGTGGTGTTCGGTTCGCGTGTGGGTGGCCTGGCCTGCCCACCCAGGTACGTACCTGGCTTGCCTGGGTAGCTGTCGAGCTGTCTGGTCAGGATTCCTTCATTTGTTTCCACGGCTAGCAGCTACCCACACCCCCCGGCCGTCCCCCAATCGGTGGGTAAGGGGAGTTTGCCAGAGCTGCGCTCTCATCTGCTCCCATCTCCCCCGTTGGTTTTTCTCCTCCCGCCCACCGATCCAGGGAGCCGCTTCAACCTTCCACTCTTCCCTTCTTTCCTCGCAGTCTCGCCAGCCCACCGCACACAACCCGCGTCTGCCTCACCCGGCTTCTCGTCTGTTCAATTGCCTCCCTCCACACCGGCTCGCACTCCCCCTCTACCCTTTCAATGAGGCAAGCTGTTGACAGTTGGAGTTGACACTTGCAGCGGCTGCTTGATTTCGTAATTATCTCTCGGCCACAACCACCCCCATACCTACCCCCATACCTCAACAGCACACAACTCTATTGTCGTCACAAAATATTCTCGTCGGCATCATTTTCCTCTCCCCCCACCCCCAGCCATCCTAAATCTCTTCCACCCTGATGGCTGCTCCGGCACACCACCAGTCGCCGTCGATGCCTCTGCATCATGCGGTCGGCGCTCCCCCTCCGCCTCCGCCTCAGGGCGCATGGGCACCGTCGCGACAGATCCTCGCCATGAACGAGGCCGTCTGGATGCAAATAGGTACGTCCACCTCGCGTGAACCACGGGTGTCCAAAAGACATTTTCTACGCCCCGGGTTTTGGTTGCGCCGGCGCAATTGCTTGCCCATGGGCTGCGCCGGCGGCACCCGCAGTGGTGTGCCTTATTGTGTTAGCCATGTGCAGATAGCTGATGCTCCTCCCAGGCAGCTTATCCGAGAACCTGGGCAATATCGAGGATGCCTTGTTCGCCTATGAGCAGGCCATCCGCGCAAGTCCTGGCTCCACCCAGGCCATGAACTCGATCAGCGCCATTCTGAGGACTCGCGAGGACTTCCCAAAGGCCATAGAATATCTTAATCAGATCCTCAAGCTCGACGCAGCCAACGGAGAGGCATGGGGCAGCCTTGGTCAGTTACGCTCCGCCACTATCAGAAAAGCAAAAGCTGTTCTCGTATCGGCGTGACTGTGCGGTTAACTAACACATCGTGCGCAGGACACTGCTACCTTATGATGGATGATCTGCAGCAGGCGTATGCGGCTTACCAAAATGCTTTGATTAACCTCCGCAACCCAAAGGTCGGTAAACACCAGACTGCCCGCTTTGCCGACAACCGATTGACCCCAGTCTCGCAGGAACCAAAGCTGTGGTACGGAATCGGAATCTTGTACGACCGCTACGGATCCCTGGACCACGCCGAGGAAGCCTTCTCCCAGGTCATGCAGATGGAGCCCGGCTTTGAGAAGGCCAACGAGATATATTTCAGGCTCGGCATAATATACAAGCAGCAGCAGAAGTACGGCCAGAGTCTTGAGGTGCGTAGGACATCCGGCAATACCTGTAAGCGTGCGATCACTGACACACTTCTAGTGCTTCAAGTACATTGTCAACTCGCCGCCTCCGCCGCTGACCGAGGAGGACATCTGGTTCCAGATCGGTCACGTCCACGAGCAGCAGAAGGACTTTGATAGTGCTAAAAACGCATATCAGCGTGTACTGGACAGAGACCCGAACCATGCCAAGGTCCTGCAGCAGTTGGGCTGGCTACACCACCAACAGAGCAATAGTTTCGCTAGTCAGGAGAAAGCGATCGAGTTTCTGGAGAAATCTGTTGCCGCAGGTAAGCCGCCCATCGCCGCACCCTTGGGTCACATTATAACCTGCTAACTTGTTGCAAAGATAACAGCGACGCACAGAGCTGGTACCTGCTCGGTCGATGCTACATGTCGCAGCAGAAGTACCCCAAGGCATATGAGGCTTATCAGCAGGCTGTATATAGGGATGGCCGCAACCCAACCTTCTGGTGCTCCATCGGCGTCTTGTACTACCAGATCAACCAGTACAGGGACGCCTTGGATGCCTACAGTAGAGCCATCCGGTTGAACCCTTTCATATCTGAGGTTTGGTATGACCTCGGCACTCTGGTACGTCGCAACAAGCGCCCCATCATATTCATCCCACAGATTGCTGACATCCTCTTTAGTATGAGAGCTGCAACAACCAGATTAATGATGCACTGGATGCCTATCAGAGAGCGGCCGAGCTGGATCCGTCCAATCCTCACATCAAGGCCCGGCTGCAACTGCTCCGTAACGGCCAGACCAACGGCGCCGGTGCGGCTCCTATGCCAACTGATGTGCATCCCCAGGCATACCAGCAACAAGGAGCCATCGGGCCCCCAGGTCCTCAGTGGTCCAACTCTGGACCTGGTCCCCATCAAACACAACCTCCGCCGGGCCCTCCTCCTGGGCCAGCCGGCAACTGGGCGCGGCTTTCGGAAGTGAACCCGCCTCCGCAACCGCCAAATCCTTATGAGCAGCGCGGTGAGCCTCTTAGGGGACCAGCCCCGCCATCTTTTCCTCGTCAGCCTAGCCCTCGCCAAGACCAGCAAATGAGACAATACCAGGATCCCACGCGGCAAGGCGGTCCAGGTCCAGCAGGGCCTGGGGGTCCGATGATGAGAGGGCGAACACCGCCTCCATTGCACTACCCTCCACCGCCACCACCTCAGCAGCAGCCCCTGCCACCAGCCTCGCAACCACCACCTCGCGTTGCTAATCCTAACTACAGCGGCCCATCCCCTGCGCCCGCTCCGGCTGGACCTCCTCCGCCCACCAACGGAGTGAATGGGCCTCCCCCGGGGCCAACGCCTCTGATGGCGTACCGGAACAACAGCCCCAGGCCTGAGTTGCGCCCCATGCACGAAAACCGCATGCCCTCGCCAAAGTCGGCGTACCCGCAGCACCAGCCGCCGTATCCTCAGCAGCAGCAGGACCCCTCCGGGCCTAGCAACATGGAGTCCGGAGCTCCGCCTCCCCAGTCTGCTGCAGCCGCTGCTGCGGAGGCCGCTCTCCATCGTAATGAGCACGACAACCGGCCTCCGTCTGTCGGCCCGAAGCGTCTCCGCGAATGGGAGGAAGAGGCGGCCTCGAAGAAGCCACGTCCTTCCACGCCGGCTCGAGCTGAGTCTTATCGCCGTGAGTCCTCGGAGCACAGACGCGTCGAAGAACAGCGTCCCCATGGCTATCACCCCTCGGAGGCTGCACATCACCCACCTGCTCACAACATGCCGAGCCAGCTGCCGCCCATGCAGGGACCACCACCGCCCCCTCCCCAAGGCCATGAGCCGGAACGGGCTGCGAGGAAGATGGACATTGATGAGGAGTATGACGATGATGGGGAGGATGATAAGAAGGCCGTCCATACCACATCCGGCCCAGGATCTACGGCGGGTGATCTGAAAAATAACACGTCGCCATCGGGATTGATGCAAAACGGTGGGCCGAAGACGGAGTAGAGGCGTGGTTTCTGTTGTTTCCTTCTTAGTCGGCATGATCCGATCTGGGTCGGTAGTATAAGTCGAAACCGGTCCTTGGTGCAATCAGTCCTTTTGTCAAGTGATCGTCGTCGATTTCATGTCGGCGGTGCTAGTCGTTGGTCAATATTCTCTCTACTTCATTGGTATCTATGTATTTGTGAGGTTTTTGGAATTGCGCTATACCTGTCCCGGCTTGCTCACGCAACAGCCAAAATTTCATTTTGTTCACAATTGTAAATCCAACATCTTGGCGGTGAAAATGAGACAACCTAGCAGAGGGAGAAAAAGGAAAATATGTATAATTACAATGATGTTCTCTCGATTGTCAGAACGCACTTAGTCCAGCAGGGGGGACTCGATTCCAGATTCAAATCCACGTGCGAAAACAGATACATGGTTTAGATAACATGTGAAACAATTATGCTTCCGAACTGATGGGCAATTGTCAACAATTCATCAGCTGTTTTGCATTAGTCTCTCCACCCTGACCAATACTTAAACTAAGATTAACGATCATAAAACCAGAGCACTTTGATCTCGGACAATAGACACAAATCATCACAGATCCAGCAACATGTGCCACAAGTGACGGCCACACTGTACTGCGCTCTCTGAAGAACAAACCGTTGCTAAGATTCCGAGAGAGATTTCAAGCACAAAGATCTCAGGGTGAAAGCTAACCGTGATGCCTGTCCGGTCTACCTATTCCCACCTCGCCACCCCCCAAATGATTAACAGACCGTTGCAGTCGTGGTAGTTTAGTAAAGTTGCTACTGTACACGAGACGTCGCAGCCGCTCGGAACGCCGCGCGGGAGTTCCCAAAACGTAACCACCGTGCCCGCCTCGGAAGCCAAACGCCTCCGTCCTCCGTCGTCCTCAAGACCTCTCATTCGATCCTTTACAGCAGGTACCGTTCTAGCGCGCCCTTGACACGCGCCTGGATCCTGCTGTCTGACCTCGCCTCTAAAACAGGGTATCTGTGAGTGCTTTTTATGCCGAGTTTGAAACGGGGAAGCCCCCCCCGGACCTAGCGGGTGGGTTATGCCTCGTTCTTGTCCCCGTCGTCGTGGTCGGGTGTGTATGTCGTCTCCCCCAGCATGCCGTCACTCGGGCGTGATGTCATGGCCGTCTGGTTGTTGGACACTGGCTGCTGTACCACCGTGGGGCCTGTCGTAGGCGGAGGATCCGCGGTGACAGCAGGGGGAGGTGGCGCCGGCGAGACAGACCGCCCGCCCGCACCCGAAGCTCCTCCGGCAAAGGCGCCAGCCGACGCAGAGCCTGCGGCGCCTCCCCGCCCGGCGGTGGCGGCGTGCAGTTTTTGATCCAACGCCCTGAGCGCCAGTGCCCTCCGTCTCTCGGCCTCTGCCCTCGCGCTGCCCGGTGCCGCGTTGCGGTGGCTGTAGCCGTGGTAGCCCCCGGAGGAGCCGCCGGCGGCCGAGACCTCGGCCTGCGAGAACGGCGTGCACAGGCGCAGGGCCACGAGGACGTTGAAGATCTGGTCGCCCAGGGCGGCCACCAGGGGCTTCGCGGGCGCGGGGAAGAACTCGGCGAAGGCGAATGTCTCGGAGGCGTCGCCGCGGAGGGAGTACGGCGTCTGCGACGAGTCGAGGTCGGGGAAGACGGTCTTGTAGAAGCGCAGGTAGGTCCAGCTCGTGATGAGGCCGAAGACGGCGAGGAGGAAGGAGGCGGCGGTGAGGAGGGGCGTCAGGCTGAGGAGCAGCACCAGGCCGAGGTAGACGAGGGGAAAGCGCGGCACGCGCAGGGAGAGGATGCCCCTGAAGAGGGTGACGGTGTGTGCGGGTACTAGCTGGCTGAAGGCGACCAGGAAGCTGATCTGGAGAGGGATGGTGCCGGCGATGGTGGTCAGCCTGGGATGGGAGGAGGCGCGGTCAGTTGCTGGAGTTCACAAGCAGAGTAGGGGGGGTGGAGGGGGCAGGGAGGCCTTGTGGGTTACATACGTCCAGCTCTCGTTACGAGTGACGGTGAAAAAGGTCACCATGACGCCAAAGCACAGGGTGTTGGGTATCAGTGCGGTGATGAGGAGGAATTTGGCGAACTCCTTAGACGACCAAGCCCTCTCGAGGTACCGACCCCCTTGGTAGAGGGTGACGGCGGCTATGGCTAGGGTGAAGACATTGCTCTCGACCAGGGTGGTTGTCAGGAAGGTCCACGGGTATATCAGAGAGAGCTGTGGGATGAGGTTGAGGTAGGGGATGACGATCTCCGAGTTGGCACTCCATTGCTTGTAGCGGATGGCGGCGCTGAGGATGCTCTGCAGCCCGAGGGTGATGAGCAGGATGCGGGTGACGGGGGGTATGTTTATTCTGGGAGGCATCGCGGCGGTGTTTGCTGGGGAGGGCGCGGGCGCGGGTGCAGGGTGCGGATGGGCGCGCCTTGAGGGCTTAAGCAGCTCCGAGTGAAGCTCTTCAGGCCCAAGGGTAGTCGGTCACGATGCTGGCATTCGGGCGAGTGTCAAGGGCCACTTGAGGCAGGTGCAAAACGCCCAGGGGTGCCCTGGCCGCGCACGGGCCTCGGGCTGATCCGTGTCAGTTGGAATGGACCCTGAGATTCCAGCCTTATCATTATCGCACCCGCCGCTTCGGAAACTGCACAGCCAAGCACTCACGCAGCACACCCGCCATCGCAGAGCAAGCCACAGGACAAGTCACGGTCAGGGCCAGTGGCTCTCGGACTAGGGAACTGAAGGGATGCAACGGGTGCCTAGGTAGCCATAATGCACCCATAACCACAAGTGCTCCCTCTTGGCGGTAAAGAGGACAGAATGTGCACTCTGTTAAGCCATCCAGACGCCACGACACAATACGTGTACAAACCTGGGATAGTCGTGGCTGTCCACGGGAACGGTGGGTACCGACCCAGGAAGGTTGCGGGACAAGGTTCACGGTGCGCTTATCGCCATGTGTCCTCTGCCATGCCTCTTTTGCTGATGACGAGTGGGATTTACCTCAGCAGATGACGCTCTTTACTCGAGACCGAGGCGTCGAGGGTCAAGCGCACTGGCGTGGCGCCACCTCCGCAGTACCGATCAATGTTGCACTGAGACCGACAGGCGCACTCTGATGGTTGGGCGAACCACGCTTGCAGGCTTACAGGAATAGGTAGATGGCAGATGCAGTACGTACTTGGTGCTGTACATGCAGCAGCGTCCCCTTGAAACATGCCTGTCGGGCATTTTCCCCAGGACGAACGTGTGCCAATGAGATGAGCCCAATCAGAGCTTGCCGGCGCACGCAGATCCAACGACCCATCCCGTTAAACGCTCACTGGGCAAGGGTGTGCACGCAGACCGGGGGCGTGTCTTCTCCATGCTTCAGTGAGCCCGCACGAGGCTACCAAGCTACCAAGATGTAGCGGTCGACGGCGTCAACTGGAGGTGCTGTCGATGTCGTCCACTTTGACCCGGCATCAACCAGGCCGGCATCAACAGACATGCTCGGTCTTATTCAGCCTGGTCGAGCCGGTAATGACGGCTAATGAACTGTTTCGGATCTGGTGACATGTCCACCCCGTCTTCATTGGTGGCCTTCCTTCCTAGGATGATGGACTACGCCGACCCAGACGTCGGCTACAGGTACGCGAACTCCACGAAGCTTGAAGAAAACAGTCACGAACTGCTACCAATGTAATCCGTCTGGGGAAACACACCGTATTTACGTTCGCGCGTGGAACCGTCGGGTTTAGGAAGTGACCAATTCAGTTGTTCGGCACGCCATCATCACCACTAACAAAACTGCGATATGTTGAAACTTTTATATGTCGGCCACTGTCCATCAATCCCTTTTGCCTTTACGCACCCGTTCTAGCCCATATTACGGCATTTTCTTGTCTCCTTCCCAAAATGGCTTCAATCATATCGTGGAACAGCTTGGCCGAAGAGATCCGGCATTTGCTCCTACAGGCCTTTCTCCAGAACGCGGGCAGGTTGTCCAACCTCGCCGCAGTATCACGCGAATGGCAGGCATTCATCGAGCAACACAATTTTTCTCGCCTCAAGTTAACCCCATCGTGCCTTGAAGAATTCGCTTCAAAAGTCCACCGCAACAGGCATCTCGTGGGTTACATATGGCTTTGTGTGGAACTCAGAGAGTATGATGATGCCTTGGATTCGGATATCGGTACTGAGATTCTCACACCTCACGATGTCAACCTTGTTGCAAAAACGATTCAGGACCTGTTTGCGATTCTCAGCACATGGAACCCAACACCAGACGATAAGCTGCTACTTGATATCAGTGTTTATTCGCCCAGCGATTTAGAGTATCGCTTTCAAGAGTTGACATTTAGGCCCGATGTTCCAAATAAATGCGACTTGCACCACTGCATAAACGGGGTGCTGTTAACAATGTCCGACAACAACCAGTCCGACGAGCATATGGACGGGCAAGACAGCAGGATCTATGCAGGAATCAAGGGATCATTTGGTCTGATCGGGTCCAACGAATGCCTCTTTGAGGACAAGGCGTTTGAAACTCAATGGTGGCAGCAACGGCCTTTGGTTCCAGCAATCACGGGCATACTTTTACGCCAGCAAACACGGCGACAATGGAGCCCATTTACCCTCGCGCATATGTTCGCCCGCCTCCCCAGGCTTCAGGAGATTCATTATGAGCCTTGGAGGGATTGGATGCCCGAGATCCCGTTATTTACCGACGAAGGTGAATACCCACTTGTCAAATCCATCTTCCACTTCTATTATCTAACACTATCGTGTGAATTATAGAATACGAAGCCCTTTTCAACTCAATTGCTTCCAAAGATTTGAAGAAGCTTATAATATTTGAGAACTTCCATCCTGGCAGCCGATCTACCAAGGCTGCACCTGAACCAAGACGCACATTAGTCCGTGCAGTTAGCCGGATGGCTGCCAAAACAAGCCTCAAGCTTGAGCACTTTTCAGGTTCCTTCCTTGTTGACGCCAGCCAGTTCTTTGCGTCTTGCGAACCATCCTGGCAGTGGGACAACTTGAGGTCGCTGACAGTCACTTCAGAAATACTCACTGCCAAAGGAGACCAATACGCTATTGCAGACATGCTGCAAGCAGCAGCGGCGGCAGTAATGAGTATGCCACAGCTTGACACCTTCGAGATCTGGAACGGAGAGTCGAATTCAGCAACACTTTTCAGATACCAGCCAAACAGGGGTCAATCAAATGCGCTTCTCACGTGGAGGAGCACCTGGGAAATGATGATGCAGCCTTCCGTATTCAAGGACTGGACCGCTGTGGCATATAAGCATGGCGCACGTGGGCTGGTCACCTGCAAGGAACTGTCCGACCGCCAGGATGAAGTCAAATTCCATGGTGATGCGATTCACTGCTTGCAACTTTCGCAGCCGGTCACTCGGCCCGTCTCATTGGAACAGATCCGGCAGGAGCAAGAGATTCACGACAATTGGAAAGAGTGGCGAACGAGCTGGCGAGAGGAATTCATGAGCCGGATGGAAAGCTTGGCTGATCCTAACAACAGAGGCCATCAGGAGGTGTTGACCTATCTGCGAAATAATTTCAGCGGGGAGGATGGGACGGATTGAATGAACCGGGGTAGGTATGTCTTGGATATAGCCCGATATGAGTTGCATAGAAGTTCAAGGCTGTTGTATCGGCAGGAAGGCGTCCGGAGCTGCTTGGACGTTCATCTTGCACAAGCACTCCAGACTTCGGCATCAATTCCCGCCCAGTCATCTGTGCTGGTCTTCAAATGGATCATCCAATCCAACCAACATGTGCGGAGAGATTTTCTGTTCAGCCGCGCGCATCATATCAAACCAGGGTCCTCGCGGTTGGGCCTGCCCCTCGGTAATGGAAGAACCCTGGCATTACCGGAGGCACGTCGATGCATGCGATGTCGTACGAAAATGGCAACCTTGTTTGGTCCGGGACGTGGTCATTGGTCATGCAGGATGTCGAGCTGATTGCTTACTCGCGCCGGACAGCGTGTATCAACAATACAACAAGAGGATGTGGCCTGCTTTGTGGCTCAAGCTGTACTTTTGAGTCTTTGACACCCTTGTCTCGGGATCGCCCTGTGAGCTGTGCTGTCTCCTCCGTGATCACCCCTGCATCCCCCCATCCCACGCCTTCCCGAGTTCCAGGCCCCAGGGGCAGAAGGATTGCCTTTCAACTACCCCGTGGTTTTCTTTCCCGTTCCCAACTCGAGTGCCTGAGGTGAGGACGTGCTGGGTGTGGCAGGGGGTGCAGAAGGTGATGGCGGGACGTGCTTGTAGAAGCCGAAGTGGTGCTCGGCACATGTGGCGTGTGGCTTGTGGCTGGCGCGAAGGCGTCTATGTACTGTGGTGTTCCTGCCACGAGTCCCAAAAGGCAAAGACGGATGTGCTTCTGGGGGTCTGATACATACCCAAAGTAGCTAGCTCGCAGGAGGATGCCCGCAATAAAATGACGGAGCCCTGTGGCACGACCGCGGAACCGACTCGTCTGGAGCCCTGTATGGGCTGCCGAGCTGGGCCCCTGGTCGGCGGGTCCACACCCCTTTCGGGGCGGCCCCAGGAAAGGGCGAAGGCCACACGAGGGGGGAGCTCAAACAGTTTCTGAGATGGGCCGGGGCCCGTATGTTTCTGGCGGCTGACGGGGCGTGACGAGGCAGATGCAGACGCCGAGAGGGAGGGTGCTGAACCCTCCACCACCGCACATCTGTAGTCCGTACTTGTGGGACAATCGACCTCGGGACTGTAGGGTGTGGGATGATGAACTGTGGGATAACAGAGGCTTGACTGTGGGATCCTCGACCCTGGGATAGCCTATTGTGGTCTTACCTCTGCGGGACAACCTCCTGTGGGATAACCTTACCCTAGGTCGCCCTGACCGGGATGAGACTGTAGAGTAGCCCGTAAGTAGGTTACCGTTGTGATGCACAGCATGTATCTCGAATGATGGTGCCGGCGCGGTGACACGGCGTCCGCAGACGCTGCTGTGCTGTGCTATGTGCACATACATGCTCGATCGAGCACTCAGCAATGTTGGATTCTGTGGTCTTGGTCTGGATCCGGATCTGTGCCCCTGCCCTATCCTGTCAGCCTGTCCTGGCCCTGAGGTGCGGGACTGATGACGACGAGTCTGTGAAGCCGAGATCCTTTTTGACTTTTCGGGGGGTTGCCACCCAACAGCGTCTACCCCCGCACACAGACTGCAACCGTAGAAAACGGGCTTGCTTGCATTGTCAATGTCCGGTCCGCCAGCAGAGCAGATGGGGCAGGATGGAGAAGGACGACTTGCAACCATGCACCACACACGACTGGGGGAGATCTGTTCTGGCCCTCCCGACCCGGCTCGCCTGCACATCATCTGTTCGCCCCAGACAGATTGTCCCCATGCCCGCCCGCGGAACTTGCGATGGGAGTCGAACACCGAACTTGAGGACGACGAGGTTTGCCCGGAATGCCCAGCCCCCCCTCCTACATCCACCCCCACACACACACCCCAAGTCTTTGGAAGGCAAGTTCCCCCGCGGATGGGCGGCAAAGGGGATGGGCTTGTCAGTCCCCAACCAGAGCACAGCAGACTAGTAAGCTCGGCGATCGTTTGTCCAAGGCTAAAACAGCCGACTCAGGCTCAGACTCAGTCGCAGAATGCGGCCGGCCGACACTCAACCTAAACCTACCCGAACCCTACCCTACCCAGCTCAGGGCGCCATTCTTTCTCATCCGACCGTTCAGATCCAAGCCCAGCACCCCAGGTCCAGGGCAGCCCAGGACTAGAATGGACGCCACCGAGCAGAGAGGCAGACCCGTGCCCCAAGCCTTTTGGTCCAATCCGTGCATTCCCGCGTGTTCCTCCTGCCTGGGCCGCCCGCCAGCTCTCAAGCCCAGCCACTCGTCCACCGAACCTCAGTATGAACCTAATACGATACGCAAGCACACGCAGCTGCAGGCGGCGGCGATCAGCCGGATGTGTGTCCACCGATAACAGCAGGTGGTCACACCCAGGCCAGAACTTGGTCTGAGAGGCGACATCGATGTTAAGCTTCTGATTGCTTCCCACTCTGGATGACGATGGGGCCTCATGTGCTCTAGTCCAGACTTGGCCGCAGCACTCGGTAGAGTCAGTCCCTAGTTCGCAGCCCATGCTACCCCAGCTAGAGACAGCAGCGTACCGTGACAAGTCAGCAATCGAGAACGCCCACAATGGGTGACGGCCCTTGGGAGGCACCCGGGCAAAGGCACTCTGCCATTACCACCGCAATGTAGCAGCACAGAGGTGCAGATGTGCGGACGTGCATCAGGGTGCATGCATGCGTTCCCACAGTGTATGGGCAACAGAACCATAGGACCATGACCATGGTATTCAACTGGCTGGGCAGGCCAGCTACCGTACTGTGGTAGATAGCAGCAGGTTCGGAAATTTACTGTGGGAGAGGGCATCACAATGCATCGGCTGTAACTTGACCAGCACAACCCTGCCCACTGCCATGACCAACTACACCGTACACAGTAGGCACACAGCGTGTCCAATTCGCAGTGAATGCTATCGAGCACCGCCTAGAGGAAGGACGTGTCCAGTTCTCTGTCCGTACGAGACGTCCAGCTGTATGTATCCAAGGCAGAAGTGTTCGCCAGCAGATGAAGCGCACACACGGACGAGCGAGCGACGGTCGAGGGGGGGGGTGCGCGGGAGGGTGTGGGAGACCCCTGCCCGCAAGTCGAGTGTTTGGTAAGATCTCCAGCCCACTATTGCTGCAAATCCTTGCGAATGAATACAGCATCTACCAGATTAGCTTGATGGGTTTTGTACCCCCGTACCTCAGGCACCCGGGTACCCAGGTACCGGGCTGCCAGCCAGCTAGCTTAGCAGGCTTGGCCCATCACAGCCAGCCCATCATCCATGCATCCAGCCAGGCGAGCCACAGCCCAGGCGAGCCGGGGAGCCAGAGGCCTGGCACTCACGCACTCACGGTCTGCACTCCTGGCAACAAGCACAGCTCCCTCTCCTGTCCCTCCTGCCCTGCCCTGCCCTGCCCTGTCCGTCTGGCCTTGTCCTGTCCACTCCACTCCACTGGACTAGACTGGGGCTAGCGAGTTTTGGAGTTGGGGACTGGAGTCCCTTCCAAAATCGACCATGTCGACGTAGATTCGTTCTTTCTTCACCCAACTCGACCGGTGCGTCTTTCGACAAAGCCTCAACTCGCAACCTTGCCGCCCTCTGTAGGCCCTCATCACCTCTCTGACACCGCCAGACATCGCTCGTCGGCCTCGAATCCGGTTCCTGGCCCCGCCACCTCTCCCTTTCCGCCATTGCTACACCGCCAGCCGCCCGCGATGAAGGAGTTACTCGACTCGGACAGAGTCAACTATCTCATTTGGAGGTTCGTTTTCCTCCGCAACGCTCCACGCCCAGTTCCACGCCTTGCGCCGCCCACAGCCCAGCCAAGCACAACAGCCCTCACCCGTCAACCCGCCCGTCACCTCACTCACCCACTCACGCAAGCACTCAATCACAATGCACTCGCAATGCACCCCTTCACCTGCCTGCTCACCTCCCAGCCCGTCCGCCCGCCCACTCACTCATCATCCGATGTGACGTCTCACTCACTGTTGACCTGGCCTGTCTGCTAACCATGCCCGCTGCACCCGGCATACAGATACTTGCTCGAAGGCAGTATGTACACGGCTCTGCTCAGCTCAACACTGACCTCTCCCTCCCTCTTCCCCATCCCGTGTCCCCCGTGTCCCTCGTCCCCCGTGGCCAGCTAACCAGGGCGTCCGCGTGGCACTGCAGACTTTCGGGAGACAGCCGCCAAGTTCCAGAAGGAGTGGCGCGTTGAGGCTCCCCACCGGCACTTTGAGTTCGCGTCTCATGTCAAGAACTACGCCCTCGTCTCCGTCCTCAACAAGGGCCTGATCTACCACGGTCTCGAGAGGGACTACGCACAACAACGGGTATGGCCAACCTTGAACCTGCTCCTGCTTCTGAAACCCCGTTGCGTCCCGCCCACATGTCTTGCGGAGCTGGCGCTTTGCCGCTGCTCACCCTCAGGGCCGGTCTCTACTTCTGCTTCTGCTTCTGGCCGAGCCGCAGGTCTGTGGCAGCACACTAACAAATTTACGTGCAGGTACCAGCCGACGCTGCGGCAACGCCCGACAAACCCCAGTTCGGAGTCTTTGGGCCCCTTGTGCCGCAGCACCCCATCAATTATGATGAGCTCGAGGAAGAGATCGAGGAAGAGCAGCCCCTCCCGGCCTCTCACCCGCCGTCGGCTGCCGATGAGGCCGACAAGTCGTCACTGAAGCGGCAGGTTGACTCCCAGAGCCAGCTGGCAAATGGGAATGCCACAAAGCGACCGAGATTGGGCAATGCCAACGGCCTCGAAAATGGGGCGGATGCAGCCACAAGCCCCATGGAAATCGATCAGCACCAATCCGACAACCACGCTTATCCCTCCCCCCTGGAAGGCGAACAGGCCCCGACCCCAGCTCCCCGAACTGAGGGCCCGGATCACGGTACCCAGACTGACAAGGTCGACGACCTCGAGGCCAAAACAGTTTATTTGCGTCTTGCTCACGATGATTCCTCCTCACTTGCAGCGACCCCGATCGCCGACGTGTCACATCCACGCGCTAGCCAGAACCCAATCCTTCTGCATTGCGAGTGGAACCCCAAGGACCCATCCCGCCTGGCGGCTGCCGGGACTGACGCACTAGCCCGAGTTTGGACCGTTTCGCGTGCCACCGGTCCGGAGCAGGTGGCTGATCACGTGGATCCCGACTGGCCCTCCATCAACCTTGTCACCGATGACTTCCCACCCCATTCCAAGGTCACCGTCATGGCCTGGGGCTCCGATGGCAAGGAGATTGCTGTCGCTACGGATGACGGCCAGAAGGCCCGCGTCGACCTCTGGAACCTCGACGGCAGACAGATGCACACATATACCGGCCTGGAGGCGCCCATCGTCAAACTGCGATGCAACCCCGTCAACCGCAAGGTCTTGAGCATCACACCCATCTCAAATCCCTCAGGAGACCCGACAGGCTGGATGGTCACTGTCTTCCCTTCGCCAAAGTCGAGTCCTGTCGAATATGAGCACATTTTCCCACCAGACCAGGACGTCGACGCCCAGCAACCAGATGCCGTCTGGGTAGACGAGCACGAATTCTTGCTGAGTGTTGGCAACAAGGTGCTCAGCCTGCGATGCACGGACAACGAAATCATTCAGTCCAAGGAACTCCCGACGAGGACAGACGATCCATTAACACAGATCCAGTACGACGGCACTGGACACTTTGCGGCGGCAACGCTGAAGGGTGACATTGACGTAAGTTTGGTGCCTGCTCATCTCCTCCCTCTATCACAAACGTCATTTATCCTGTGCTTACTCTGCCCAGATTTGGGATCCTACCGGCGCCCGCCGAACTATCCAAGGGGCCCATGACGGCCAGATCACGTTTCTGCATTGGCAACCGATTCAGGGCCGGGCGTCTGACAGTGATCTGCTACTTGCATCGGGTGGTGAAGATGGCACAATTGCTATCTGGGATGCCCGCTCGCCTGACAGCAGGCCCAGGCTTCAACGGACGATTGACGACAACCCTGTCGTTGGTCTTTCCTTCACCCCCGACGGTGCCTTCTTCGCCGGCGCTACAAGAGACCGGATCCTGATATTTAAGGTCGGCGAATACGCGTTTCCCCGGGCCGCGTGGAAAAGAAGTCTGCCGCCGGGCGGATTGAGCCCTAAGATAAATGGCCTGAATGGTGAACCAGAAACAGAAGATCAACACTGCTTAAGCTGGGACGCCAACGGTCAGAGACTAGCGTTTGGCGTGAATGGACTGGTATGTTTTCGTGACGCTCGATTGGACTCATCTTGCTAACTTCATAAGCTTGCTGTGGTAAATTTCCGATGAAGACCCCGACTCCCATTCACTGGTCCCCCCCAAACGCCGTGTGATGGAAACGATGAGGGATAGGGCCCATTCCGATCCGAACGTTTCAAAGCAGATAAATACTTGTCCCAAGCCGGACAGGATCGAGCTATTTTGCTCAAAACATTCCAAATCGATCCGCTACCCTCGCGACGCCTCGCTGAGCGGTCGGGCGGGCACGACCAAGACATATAGCGCCCAGCGCCCGTTCTATAAAGCAGCAAGGGTGATGCTTGATACCATAATGAGCATGGATATTTCAATGCATTGCACAAGCATGCCATGGAATTAAAATGGTTTTAGCCAGCATGATGGGCACGATGTCTTGGATACAAAGGGAAGGAAGGGCAGTTCGGTCGGGATTGATACACCTAGCATTGATATTCGGCATCACTCATCGATAAATTGGAGCCTGGTCCACCGGCTCAGTGTAGTTTTATGCGGGAATTGGCGCGTGGAGGCGAGGATGAGCCAGCTTGGCAACCGGCGTTGAGGAGTTATCTTGTGTCTCGAAGCCGAGAACAAAAAGGCATCTGCTGGACATGTGGGCAGGTCGGGGACCCGCCAGGAATAAATACCCACGTGGTGGGCTTGAGATATTCTGGAATCATACAAACATACACAGAAAAATACAGAATAGAGGCTGTTCAGCGATCTCAATTTTGCGCCCCCCCCCCCCAACAACAACCCTTCTCCCTCATTCCTATGCATCATGCATATTCTCATTGATGTGACTTGTTTCTTTTGACCAAATCCCAATTTTCATCGACATGATGCTATGTTGCCCCAATCGAGGGCAACCAAAGGAATGCGCTCCTTGTCGAGTACTGTCCAGAGTGTGCCGGACGGTAAACGATATTCAATGATACCTGTCATGCCCAGCCGGGCTTGGTGACAACCTTGTGGGAACCGTCTCTGTAGCAACCAGCCCGTATTAGGTGTTGAAGATTAATTTATCTTCACGAGGCAAGGCCGTCGTTCGAGGTGGGCGTCCGTCTTCCAAATATTCTGCTTCGAGCACGACAGCTGTTTCCACTGAGCACATAGGCCCATGCGACAGACGGCAGAACCCATCAAGAACGCGAGACTGAATCCTTACCCTCGGGAAGAAAACAATTATTGGCAATGTGGAGTTTGTCTAACAGGATCAGCAGGTGCACTGGGGGGAAGAATAGGTAAGCGCAGCGGCCCAGACGTACGAGAGCGGTCCGGAAGTGTCCGAGGCGTGGGTGGGCTGTTTATTGTTGCGACCTCCTGAGAGACCTACGTACATACATTCACACATACGTCGCCGCAAATTGCGCGAGGGAGAGGATGGGGAGACGGGAAGGCGGACGGCGAGGAATTCGAATCTTACATCGACCGAGATAGCTTTCTCAGCCAGTGGTTCTTGAGCTGAAGGACGGAGTACAAGAAGCGTGGTAATGCTGTAAGTGTATTCTGGTTACAGTAGCAGCTGTATAATCAACACCAGGGTATATGTACTCTATGCTCTCTCAAGTCACATTCTAGACTCAAATGACGGGTGCATGCGCGTGAAACGAAGTATGCCTGGCTATAGAAGCCGTTCCTAATACCCCAAAGTGTACGCCCAGAGGGAGTTCATACGATACGGCCCTTACTTCTCGTCAATATGCTCGTCGTGCCCGGCGACGTTGGACTTCTCCTGGATCTCGCCGGCGCGCCTCTCGAGGTCGGCGTTCAGGTTCGCCGTGTAGGCGCTCTTGTCGGTGCCGGGGACGATCCAGGGGGCGTTGGTGAAGAGGTAGTTCATCTCCTCGAGGGGCAGATTTTTGGTCTCGGGCAGGGTGAGCCAGAACCAGAGGGCGTTTGTGAAGTTGCAGATGACAAAGACGAGGTAGTAGCGCCAGCCGACGTCCTTGATTGCGAGGTCGGTGACCTGGGCAATCATGGTGTTGAAGGCGAACGAGACCATGGTCGTGATGGAGACGCCCTTGGACCGCGTGTGCGTGTCGAAGATCTCTGCGGGTATTATCCAGCTGAGTGGGCCGCATGTCGCCGAGAAGGAGATGTTGTACAGCCACGTCACCACGATGAAGCCCCAGCCGGCCTCGCCGCCGGGGAACTTTGCGATCAGAACCGTGGCAACGAGGAACATGGCCGAGTTGAACAGGTTGCCGCTGATGAGCGGCCTGCGGCGCCCGACCCGGTCGATGAACAGCACGCACGACGCCTGCGCCAGGAGCGCAAGGATGTTGTTGATGGCCTGGTACTTGAGCGTGTCCTGCCCGCTGATGCCGACCTGCGCATAGAGGGTGACACTAAAGTACTGGATGGCTGACACACCGGTCATCTGGCAGGCGCCCTGGAGGGAGCACCCGATGAGGAGTCGGCGAAAGGAGGAACTGGGTTCAAGGTTAGCCAACGTGTGTCTTCCGTCGGGCACGGTGAGGTGAAAGATTGCCGCTTACCGGGTCCTGATGAGCTCCATGTAGCTCTTGGCCTCGTGCTCACGGTCGAAGCTGATTGCCTCTTCGATCTGGGAGAACTCGGCCTTGACCCACGCGTCCTCGATGTTGCCATTGGAATGAAGCTTTGCAAGTGTCTGCAGGCCCAGCTCTCCGCGGCCGTGGTCGATTAGCCAACGAGGGCTCTCGGGGAAGAAAAGGATGAGTGTCGCGAGAATGACTGCCGGGAGGACCTGGATACCCAGCGGGACTGTGCGAGCAGGCCTGGTCAGTGGCGGTCCAATTGGCAGGGGGAAAGAATGAGAGCACATACTCCTGTAAGCTGCCGAACTCGGGATACTATAAGTTCCGTAGCTGAGCCATCCGGCGACGAACGAACCGATCCCCAGCATGAATTGTTGTAGAGCCGTCACCCGTCCTCTGATGCTCGGGTGGGCTATTTCACCCTGATACACCGGGATGATCATGACCAAGAAGCCGACTCCCAGGCCAGCAATAGCCCGACCGGCCCACATCCAGTGGAGGGTCTGAGCAGCAGTCTGGAAGACACCACCGATTATAAAGATTATTGCTCCGAGGAAGATAGTCCATCGTCTGCCGACTTTGTCACCGGCAGGCCCAGCGAAAAAGGCGCCGAAGAAGGCACCTCCGGTGAAAAGCGAGACGACGACTCCACTGGTTCAGGGCTTCGAGTCAGCAAGGATGGGCTGGATGATATATATAGAGCGATGACGGCTTGGGTCTGGTCCATGTTCTTACGTCTCAACTGAGGTCGGGTTGTTGAAGTCATCCTTGAAAGGCTGGCAGGCAATGACTTCGGCAATGACACCGAGATCATAACCATATAGGATAGAACCGACGGAAGCGAAGACGCTCACGAGGAACTATACACAGAAAAGGGTCAGTCAAGGCTGTCGTCTGTGCTGGGGCACATGGGGCGACTTTGTCCTACCTGATATGTTTTTGGTGCGAGCACCATCTTGACAAGCTGGTCCGGTGCAATATCACGGCCAGGGGAAAATTATAAAAGCAGGAAAGGGCCCTTTCAACGGGTGAAAGGTTGCAGTGCTGCTCTGGGAGACAGTAGATCTACTCACCGTCCCTACCTCGAATGGCCCCGTCATATATATATATATATGCTGCAGGTCAGATCATCTTGCAGTCCAGCCCGGTTGGTTCGGGCAGCGAGTAGAATGCCTTCCTCCACCCACTCATTCCTTCGGTACGCATCATCCGTGGTGATGCCCACATGCCCAGAGCGGCCGGAAGTCCTTCTTTCCCCCTGTCTGTCATAGAAACAATGGGGCCCAAGGCTCGTAATAAACAAAAATGTTCGGCCGTTACCCCAAACCCCAGATGAACCCCTGTTGGTACTCATGCGGGGGAGGGTGTGCAAGGTTTGGACTCCTTGGGGACAGGACACGACGGGCGGGTTTGTGATGGGTCCCGTCGGCTGGGACCAGTCAGAGGCAGCAAACCGTCGTTGCATAATCATCGTACGGTACCCGGGCGGTGGGCATCCAGTGACTTCGGTGGGGGAGAAACCTCTTTTCCTCCTATCAAGAGCACATCCGCCGGCAGGGGCTGCTCCTCGACGAGCACTGTGTATTCAGAGACAGATCGGACAAATGCCAACAGTCCGGAGAGGATGATAATGACTGCATGGTTTTGAGTCGGGGGGCTTTGCTCGCTGTCGGACCGAGGCAATCTCGCCCTGCTGGAGCGATTCATCAACCCACGAATGACGCTCTCACCGCGTGACCAGCGCTCCCCCGTTCAAAGAAGCTTCTCTGCCGAACGCTGGCAAGGCGGCAGACTTGTCCCTGTTTGGGAGACGGCCGCGCGATGTCACCTCCCACAGCTGATGCGCACCAATCACAAGCAGCTTCGGCTGGGCGACCGGCACACGGCCGGGCTCGGGCGGAGATGACCCATGCCGCATTGCATGTTGGCGGCGCATGCGCTTGTGCATGAGATGCGCGCATACCGTGATGCTCGGGGTAAGGAAATTGGGGTAGCAGAGGGGAAAGTTGCGACGGGCGTGCAATTCTCCAAGCCAGAGTTTCTCCTCGTGGGTCCTGCCTTGGGCGGAATAAGAGATAGATAGCGAGTGCCCAGCAGCTAGAGAAATTGGAAAGCCCTTGTAACTCCTCCCTTCTTGTAGAGAGCATCGTGAGACTCAATCGCAGCAGAAATGACGACGTTTACCAAAGTTTCGGATGGCGAGAAGCCCCTCATCGAGGTGGACGCGGAGAAGAAGCTCTCCAAGATAGATCCCATGACCTATGGCGGTTTCACCGAGTATGTGTAGTGCCCGGTTGATCGAGTTATTGCTTTTGTTAAGATCCGCACTGGAGTGAAAGGCCCAAGTCTGCTCGGCGACTTCCAATGGGCGGCTCGACAATGGAGCGTAGCTGACAACACTCAATCCAGGCACATGGGACGCTGCATCTATGGAGGTATGGGCAACATCTCTCTTCCCCCTCGACCCAATGAGGCCTCATAAGAACAGCCACAGGCAAGGCAGACTCGGAGGACTCATCTCGCCTAGCATGCTGTTTACCAAGACCAGAAGGGAGACACTGACACAATGCCCTGCAGGAATCTACGACCCGGGCAACCCCCTGTCTGACGAGAAGGGCTTCAGGAAGGATGTCATCGAAGCACTGAAGGACCTCGACATCCCCGTGGTCCGCTACCCCGGCGGCAACTTTGTGGCGACCTACCACTGGCTCGACGGCGTGGGGCCCAGGGAGAAGCGGCCCAAGAGGCCGGAGCTGGCGTGGCTGGGCACGGAGCCCAACACGTTCGGGACGGACGAGTTCATGGAGTGGCTCGACGTGCTCAGCGAGGGCAAGGAGAAGCGCGTGGAGCCGTACATGTGCCTGAACATGGGCACGGGGACGCTGGACGAGGCGCTGGCGTGGGTGGACTACTGCAACGGCACCAGGGACACGTACTACGCCAACCTGCGGCGGCAGAACGGGCACCCGGAGCCGTACAACGTCAAGTACTGGGCGCTGGGCAACGAGATCTGGGGCCCGTGGCAGGTGGAGCAGGCGACCAAGGAGGACTACGCCAAGAAGGCGTTCCAGTGGGCAAAGGCGCTGCGGCTGCTGGACCCCAGCCTCTGCCTGATCCTGTGCGGCGAGACGGGCCACAGCTCGTGGGACCACCACGTGCTCAAGGAGTGCGTGTCGGTGGTGGACATGCATTCGATCCACATCTACACGGCGTCGGCGAAGCACCTGCACAACGTGACGGCGCCGCTGTCGGCGGAGCGGGCCATCCAGACGGCGGCGGCGCTCATCGACATCGCGCGCATCGAGAACAACGTGGCGCCCACCAAGCCGCCGGTCAAGATCTGCTTTGACGAGTGGAACGTGTGGGACCCTGAGCGGGCGCCGGGCGACAAGGGGGCCGAGGAGAAGTACAACCTGTCGGACGCGCTGGCGGTGGCCATCTGGCTCAACGTGTTCATCCGGCAGAGCAAGTACATCGGCATGGCCAACATCGCGCAGACGGTCAACGTCATCTCGCCGCTGATGACGAGCAAGGACGGCATCGTCAAGCAGACCATATGGTGGCCGCTGCTGCTCTTCAGCCGGTACATGCGCGGGTGGACCGTGGCCGCGCACGTCAAGTGCGGCTCCTACGAGGGGGAGACGACGCCGGCGTGGCTGCAGGGTGTGCTGGAGCACGGGGCGCCGTGGCTGGACGTCAGCGCCGTGGTCGACGACAAGGGGTGGGTGAACGTGGTGGCGGTGAACATCAACGACAAGCAGGACTTCGAGACGACGCTCAAGGGCGTGTCTGGCAAGGTCGAGGTGCACTCGGTCAACGGGGCGGACCCCAGCGTGGTCAATGTCGCGGGCAAGGACGAGGTTGTGGTCAAGCAGACCGAGTGGGACGGCAAGGGCAGCTTCGTGTTCCCCAAGCACTCCATCACGCTGCTGCGGTGGAAGTCGGCATGAAACCGACCTGTCATTTGTGGGAGTTCTGGCGGCTTAGATAGACAATAGAGACTCGGCTGGGCACGAGTTGTTTTGTTGGCTGGTTGATAGTCTATAGAATCGAGCATCTTGGTCCTGTTGGCTCTCCCGACCCCTGCAGTGGCTGCCCTACACAATGTCATTGTCCCAGCGTCGTCTTGTCATACACTTCAACTTGGCGATGACCAGGTACGTACGTGTCTGTTGATAATCAGTGTAGAAAGAAGAGATGTTGAAGTCAAGGCATCCGTTGTCCTCCCTCGTGGGCATTGAGTAACCCAGACGGCCCTCGTGTGCACCACTCCAGTCGGGCGTGCGCCGAACCGGCTGCGTTTGATTCTCGCCTTGTCGCCCGTTCCGTTTGGCTGGTCCTCAGACTTGCAGCAAGACGGCAGCATGGATGAGAAATGACTGGCTGGCGACGCGACGGTGGCAGCAGCATGCAGATTCCGTTTGATAAGAAGAAGAGAAGCGCAGAGAGGAGCGAGTCGTTGCGTGGCACGGCAGCTGCAGGCCTTCGTCTTGCCCGTCACTAGGCGTGTTAGTTGTAGTTGGTGCAGCGGCCGTCATCTCATAGCCGCAGCTCATCCTAATCAACCCATCAACCCCAGCGAGGGGCAGAGAAATCCAACAACCTCTTTCTCACTTCTGCTCACCAAACTCACCCACCTGTCCCCCTCACACTCCAGCCCAGCCACCAGAGCAGAAACAACCGGGGGGGCCATGTCGTCCTCGCAGAACCCCTTCTCGCGCAACACCACGGCACACGGGCGCTCGTCGTCGCCCCGCGGCGGGCCGTTCCACAGCCGCGGGCCCTGGGGCGGGTCCCCGGCCGACATGATGGACCAGCCCTTCACCGACGAGATGCGCGACCTGCAGGCCCGCGGCAAGGACCCCTACGCCGGGGACGCCTCCGACGGGAGCGACCTCAGCCCCGAGCGACTGCCCGGCGGCGGCAGGATGGCGTCCGCCCATCACCATCACTCTCACCACTCTCACCATCACCACCGCGCCACTTCGTCTAGGTAGGTACAACAGTCAGACACACACACATATACACACACACACAGAGAGAGAGAGAGAGCCAACACCCTTTACATAGGCAGCCCAAGGAGCCCTTCTCCAAGACCGAGAGGCGTGACTGGGCCGAGACGGTGCTCGACAACCCCGAGCTGCTGATGATGTACGCACAGAGCAGTGGCGCCGTAAGTTCACCTTTTCTAGTACATTCAATATTTCTTCATTTTATTTTTCCATGTCCTCTTCTATTGTCACCCAGAGACACATGTGAACGACGACGGCTTAAACCCCAAACAGACCGTCCCCGCGACGAGGTTCAGATTCAAAAAGATAATGTGTGGCCTGGAGGACGAGGATGACGACGACGATGACGACGAGCCGATCCCGGACATCAGCGGCCCTAGGGCGGGCTACCAGCAGCACAACTACCACGGCCAGGGCGGCCAGTCCCTCCGTATGTCGGCTGCCCAGCAGCAGCAGCAGCAGCAACAACAGCAGCGTGGCCGGGGAGAGGGTGGCTCGAGGGGCGGGAGGCGGTAGGCTGGCTGGGGACGCGGGCAGGTGGAAAGTACTGTGCTGGACGCTGCACAGTAGCCATGAGTTACGACTTACGACCAAGTGTTCAAATCACATAGCGAATCGGAATGGCATGCTTCATTTGCTCACAGCGTTCTTTGTTCCGTGGGCGATGCCTCAGCCTCGGATTGCGACCTCACCTGATTCATGTGACATTATTATTGGTACCTTATCACAGAAATTTCATGCCAGTGCGAGGCTGAGTGAACAATATATAAGTGCTTTCGACTATAGGATAGCTGTAGTATATAAGATACTGTCTCTCGAGATATTCCCGAGGGGGCCTTGCCAGGCCCTTGTCCCGATTCCATCAATGCCCATTGAACGCCATTTTCCATGCAAGAGAAATCTGTAGTAGGTAGCTTTCCCGCCTCCTCTAATGCCGGGCTCAAGGCCCTCGCTCATCATCAGACATGATTGACGATGGCCCTTCCGCTGAATGGTATCTCGCAACAATTCCATTTCAAACAACATCCCTTACGCATACCGCGCGTTCCGGTACGGCTGATAACCGTTTTGATTATATGTCGGCGGGGGCCCGCCCATGTACTGGTTCGGCCTCGGCCCCCTGCTCATCACTGGTGGCGGTGGCGGAATGTTCCCCCATCCTGCTGGGGGCTTGGGTGCCCTCGATGGCACAGCTCTCCGGCGGCTGCTCCGGCGGCACCTGGAAAAGATGCAGGTCACGATAGCCAAGATGAGAAGACCGCCCACCACACACACAACAGGAATGAATATCTGTTTGTTGTCGTTGATCCACGCCAGGATCTCGTCGCCGGCGCTGGCGCCTCGGCACACTCCGTTGTTGCACTTGCCGCCACCGCCACACGTCGTGCCGTCCAGGAAGTTCTGATTAAGCTCGTAGCAGACATTGCTACTCAGGCATTGAATCTGGCAGCTCGAGGAGCCGCAAGCCTCGGTGTCGTTGTTCGTGACCAGTGACCCCATGAGCGACTGGCACTGCTGGTTCCGGGATGTGCACTGGCCCGTGGCACACTGCAGGCCGTTCCCGCAGTCCGTCCCATCAGGGGCGTTGTCGTCAGTCGGACATGAAGATGAGTTGCCTGGGCACGTTTCTTGGGGGTCGCAGAGGCCTGTGCTTTCACGGCAGACGGTACCACCGCTCGCAAACTGGCACGAGTCGGTGCAGCACTCCTCGTTGGTCGGGTCGCATTGTGATCCTTGGGTGAACTTGCAGGTCGTAGGATTGCAGCACGAATTGTTGCCACACGACGCTTCTCCGCCGCAGTCACACTCTTCTCCCGACTCCACGATACCATTGCCGCACTGACTCCCGGTGATGGTCGTGACATCCCTATTGTTGGTCAAGCAATTGCTCTGCACACTCTGGCGGCCCAGGGCCGAGCAGATGTTGCCGATGCTGCATGCTGAGAATTGCGTGATGCCAGTTCCGGTGGAGGGATTCATGAGGAAACGGCCGTTCGCGTCACATGAGCTCGAGCTGAGCGGACAGCATTGTTGCCTTGTCGATGTGCCGTCCGCGCACGACGAGGATGTGCAATCGTGCACGGCGCCAAAGGTGTGCCCTGTCTCGTGGGCAAAGACCTGCCACTCGGTAGACCCGTCTGTTCGGACGACCACGTTGGCCGCTGCGACCGTCTCATTGCCTCCATTGGAGGACGTTGAAGAGCCGGCCATGCAGAGCTGGCCAAGCCAGGCCAGACCGACGGCTGAGCCGGTGCCACACTTGCTCATCAACGTCCAGTACGCGTTGCCGTCCTCATGCTGGCCACGCCACTCCGAGAACAGAATGAGGCGGTCGGTAATGGAGACAGAGTCAGAACAGCCGACGTTCCATGGCGCGTCGGCATTCGCGGTGGATGGACAGGCCTGTGGGCTGATGGTAAGGTTACGAATGCCCAGGGAGATATCAAATGTGCTCTCGTATAGCTGGGACGCCGTGTTGACCTGGTTGATTATGTTGGACCTGATGGCTGTCTCGTTGCCGTCGAAGTCGGCCGTATACGTGCAGTCGGTGGCAATGCCGATCAAAGCGACCTTCCTGGCCGATGGGCAGCCCGAAGTGGAACCGATGGTTGAGATCAGGTTAGCGCCCGCACCGTTGCCACCCGTCGTGCCGTCCATCTGCCGCCCGAAGAGCATGTTGGAAGCCATCGAAGACCACGAAGACCTTTCCTCGAGGCGGTCGAAGCCATCAAGGCCGTCCAGGCTGCGGTAGATAGGGTGGTTCTCATCGGCGTTGTAGTCCAGATGGTCCGAGGTACATGTCTCCTTCTGGGCCAGCGCCCGCTTGAGCTCGTCGGGGCTGTGGGCCGATAGGTCGTCGGGCTTGAGGTCGGAGTCCCTCCACAAGATCAAGTACTCGTCGGAGGCCTGTTCGATGTCGGGGTCGGCCCTGAGCCGAGTCTTTTGGTAATTGGTATTGGTCTGGATGTGGTGATGGTCGCCGTACAGCTGGAAGGCCCCTTCGAACAGGGGCTCCGGGCCGTCTCTGTGGACGTGTATCCTTGCCCAACCGGCGTTGATCCACTCAGTCTGCCCTGCGTACTGAACAAAAGCGTTGCCCTTGTACACGCGGTGGTCTAGGCGGTCGATGGGCACTGTCCTCTCGACCTTTCCATCTGCACCCAGGTAGGTGATTGTAGCACCCTCGGCAACGACATCGTGATTTGGCTCGAGCGAAAGCCTCACCTTTTGTTGCGAGTCGGCGAGGGAGAAGGTCGCCTGGAAGTGGGAGTGGGCATGGATTCGGTGTGAGGGTGCTACGATGGTAGGCGACTCGAGGCGGGTCACTGTCTGGAGCGGGTTCCGCTGTCTCGATTCGGCTATCGCAGATGGTATTATTAGGAGACTGGCAATCGCAAGTGCGAGCTTGCCGAAGGGCTTCATAATCAGCCCCGAGTCTTGCGAATTTAAGACTTATTCGTCGTATAGGATTTCGTCAACATAGGTAAGGGTGGAACTGTATATATAACACGACGCCGGACACAACGCAGCCGCGCCAGTGGGCTCGATAGGTTGACAAGTTGACGGGTTAAAGAGGACGCCTCCCGAGTAGGACTGCGTGTTACTCTGCGCTGCGCTTGAGGATGCTCCTGGAAAACGAAGGTGTGGTGGTTCAAATGCAAGTAAAGACAGGAAATAGCCTCGAGGTCAGACAGACTCGTCGGAAGGGTCGAGCGATGGTTGGAGGTTGCGCAAAGAGGGTGAAATTGTATTGGCAGGATGGGGAAGGAGAAGTAGGAGGCTAGGACTTATTAGGCCGGTCCGATATTGTCGGGATCAGCCAGAGGCAAAACACTGGGGATCTGGGCGATGGATTAATTGAGTGGACCAGTCGAGCGGGCAAGCAGGCAAGCAGGCAAGCAGTCAAGCAGGCGTGTGGGAAGGTGGTTAGGGTGGGCTGGGTCGGGTTGGCTGGGGGGCCCTCTTTCCTTTTCTCGTTCGCGGGTCTCCAGTCTCATCAGTCCCGCTGGGCTCTCATTTGCCCCGAATTCTGGCCCCAATCTGCCCTCCAACACAAGTCCCAAGGCGGCCTGCTTCGCTAGGCGAGGCAATAGGGAGGCGGTGCATCATCAGCGACGTGCACGTTTGTTGGCCGAGGGTTCTTGGCAGCATGGACTAACAATGCACAGTGCATCGGAATGCACGCGGGCGCCAGAGAGACTGCACTGTATGTACGACGGGAAGGGGCCACTCTAATCTAGCGAGGAGGCCAGGAATCTAAAGTCCGATAACCTTAGTTTAATGTGCATCTCGTAAGTCGTAACCCGTAACCTTGAAGTTTAGATCAACACGAGGTCAGTAAGTAGTGTCCTGTACTGTACCGTGCGCTGGTCTGAGTCTGATTCCACAGAAAAGGCAATCTGTTCCACCGCGGCTGGTCGTCGCACTGGACTGGAACCGAGAATCTGGCTCGCTACATGGGATGTGTGATTCGCATGTCTCGTCGGGCCTGGCCCTGGGCCTGCACCTGGGAAGCCACGGCGACTAGGAGGACCCCCGACATTGCAGGCGAGCCAGCCAGATACTTCAGACCGGACGACTCGAAACTCTGGGGTCGTCAGTCCGAACCGCATCTGCATGACCTTTTATCTAGGCGCCGATTCTTCCTCTCTTCTGGGCATATGGGCAATATGTACCAGTATAGTCTCCCCGTCTCCCTCCCTACCTAGGCAATGAACCGACGCAAGGAGACTAGCAGGCGCTCTGGTGCTTGGTAGACCACCTGCACTTTAGCCTCAAGGATCCGGCCCGCCCGAGCGATGGAACAGCCCGAGCCAGATCTACCGACAGCCTTGGCCATTGCAATGCGACTCAAGAGCAGCAGCAGCATCAAGCATCGAACATCAAGCATCGTGTTCACTGCTGCAGAGACAGAGAGGCAGAGACACAAAAGCCGTTCAAATGAGCCTGGTACGTGCTTGAATACGCGCAAACAAGGTCCAGACATGTAAAACCACAAGGCTGCATGGTTGAGCGCCCCCTCTGCCCCCTTCCAGAGGCACCTGCCAGGGGTGGGCCCGCGAGCTAGGCGCAGATCAACCCTGAGCTTCGGATGGGTTTCAAGAGCCGTCAGCCGAGAAGGACCAATGCCAACGCCTCTAGGCACGCATTTTACCAGGGTAACGCGCCTCGGCAGACAGACACAGGCAACTGCCCCGACAGGGGAATGGCCTTCTCCTTCAGGAGAGCAAAACAATCATAAACACATTTCGTGTAGTACCTAGCAGGCCAATGGGTTTTGTATCAGGGTGTAAGAATGCCCAGGTGTATCAGCAGTGTCTACTGTTCACTATGCGACTCGTCGGCCGAGATACAACACTCGACACACCCAATCAGCACCCGCCCAGGCCGGCGACGCTCAGCAAGTGCCAAACACTGCCCAAAACCCCAGCCTGGGCCCGCCCAGCACAGCGCCCACCTACGCCATCCTTTCTCAGCCTCTGCCTGCGTCCGCACAAGGCCAATGACCGCTTGTCTTACAAAGACAAAAAAAACCAACCACCCCCGACTCACCCGGGCAAACCATTCGGACTTTGCGATGCGCGAGACCGCCCTTCCTTCAACTCATTCAGCACACACACTGTGCGACCTGTTAGGCCAGGACCACGCAATCAGCAGCCTACACAGCCACCAAGGGAGAGCGTAGAGCGTGCTTGGCCCTGTGGGCAGTCTGCCAACGAGAGACAAGCTTGCTGGCTTACCCACCCAGCCCACCGCTCTATGTGAGGGGTTGAAGGAAGTAGCCTCTCTCACCCCCAGACACCGAGTGGTGACGGCAGGACAGCGCCGGGGCGATCGGGAGAGAAAAAAAGGGCCTGTCTGGCGGGTGGGTGGGTGAGAAAGCGGCCGTCCTGGCAGCATGCACCCGCCCACAGCACCACTCCTCAACCTTATTAATCAACTCCCAAGCCCGCTACGGGGGTTGGCCGGGCTTTTGCCAAGCTGGGGATGACGAGTCTTGCAGGGCACGGCAATTGTGTTTTGTTTTCTTCCTGCACTCAGTTCTGCCGTGGCTTCCAGAACTGTTCTGCAATCCTTCACGGCGGGCCGGTCGTTCTCCATCACGCTCCACTGGTGATGATGCTGCCCAGACAACATGGCCGTAAATACGCACAAACTACGCGAGGCGCACGACCAGGACATCTGTTCGCTCTGTTCAGGGCAGCTGAAGTCTCTTAAGTCCGGGTAAACGGCTTTGATAAGCATATCTCTTTGTGTATGAACCCAAGAAGTAAACTATTCCAACCCACCCCTCACCCCCGCCAGACGACATCGCGTTGACATTATAAAGCATCGCCATATTGAATTTGTCCAAGCACCGTCATTCACTCCGGAATCCGTTCGTAAGATCCAAAAAACCTGTTCAGGTCTGCCGCCGCAAGCTACAGTGGGAAGGCCGCCCCCCACGTGATCACTTCTTCCGGTCGGAGTGGACTATCGTGATGATCTTCTCGACAACCGACGGGTCCGAGAGGGTCGAGATGTCCCCCAGTTGGTCCTCCTCGCCCGCCAGGATCTTCCTCAGGATGCGCCGCATGATCTTGCCCGACCGCGTCTTGGGCAGGTCCGGCACGATGTAGACGGCCTTGGGCGCCGCGAAGGGGCCGATGCTCTTGCGCACCTGCAGGATAAACTCCTTGCGGAGCGCATCAGATGCCTCGCTGGCGTCCTTGATGGCCACGAAGGCATTAACCGCCTGGCCTGTCAACTCGTCGTTGATACCAACGACCGCCGCCTCGGCGATGGAGTGATGCTCGATCAGCGCCGCCTCGATCTCGGCGGTTGACAGCCGGTGACCAGAGACGTTGACGACGTCATCAACACGGCCGCGGATCCAGTAGAATCCCTCGTGGTCTCGACCGGCACCATCACCAGTAAACTGCCTTTTTGTTAGCAACGGGCGCTCTCAGGTACTGGGGACGATGTACTCACGTAGTAGCCCTTATAAACATTCAGGTATGTATCCATATAACGCTTGTGTGCTCCGTATACTGTACGTGCCATGCTAGGCCATGCTTGCTTGAAGGCGAGGACACCCTCCACGTCGTTACCGTGGATCTCCTCGCCAGAAACAGGGTCGATGATGGCAGGCTCAATACCGAAGAAGGGGAGAGATGCAGAGCCAGGCTTTGTTGGGGTCACGCCCGCAAGGGGCGTAATGACGTTGGACCCAGTCTCGGTTTGCCAGTAGGTCTACTCAAAGAGTCAATACACGTATACGTATGTAGACAAAATAACGAGGTTGAGGCGCAACTTACGTCGACGATCTGTGCCTCCTCCTTTCCGACAACCTCAAAGTACCACTTCCATACCTCAGCAGCAATAGGCTCCCCGACGGAGCCAAGTACTCTGAGATGGCTCATCTTGCTCTTCACGAAGTGGTCGCCAGCACGCTTGAGCAACCGCAGTGCGGTTGGTGCCACGTAGAACTGTGTCACCTGGTGCTTGTCGATGATCTCCCAGTACCTCGAGAAGTTGGGGTATGCTGGTGTTCCCTCGAAAACGACTGTCGAAACACCTAGCAGGAGAGGTGCATAGACAACATAAGTGTGTCCTGTAATCCAGCCGACGTCTCCACCACAGAAGTAACGATCTCCATCGTGTATGTCAAATACGTACTTCCCCGTCATGGCGGCACCGAGCAGATAGCCGCCGGTGGTGTGCAGGACGCCCTTGGGCTTTCCGGTCGACCCAGAAGTGTACAGGAGGAACAGTGGGTCCTCTGAGTTCATAGGCTCAGGGGCGATGTACGCTGGCCACTTCTCGACCTCCTCGTGCCACCACCAATCCCTGCCCTGGGTGAATGGCACGTCAGCCCCGGTGCGCTTGTACACAAGCACGTGGCTGACGTCTGGACATTGCTTCAGGGCGTCGTCCACAATCTTCTTGGTGCCAATGAGCTTGCCACCGCGCTTGCCCTCGTCGGTGGTGATGACCACCTTGGACTGGGCATCTATAACCCGGTCGCGGAGCGAGTCTGAGGAGAAACCGGCGAACACGACAGAGTGGACGGCTCCGATACGAGTGATGGCCAGCAGTGCAATGAGAGCCTCGGGGATCATGGGCATGTAGACAGCAACTGTGTCGCCCTTCTTGACGCCCATCTGCTTCAGCACCCAGGCCGTCCTGCAGACCTCGCGGAGCAGCTCGGAGTAGGTGAGATTCCGGCCCTCGCTCGGCTCATCGGCCTCGTAGATGATGGCGACGCGGTCAGGGTCCTTGGCGGCATGGCGGTCCACGCAGTTGTAAGACGCATTCAGCTCGCCCTCGAGGAACCAGGCGTTGTCGCCGTGCTCCAGACTCCCCGTCTTCACGGTCTGGAAGTCTTTGGACCAGGAGAGGAGCTCCCTGGCCTTGGTGCCCCAGAACTTCTCTGGCTCCGTGATAGATTGCTTGTAGAGTTGTTGGTAATCCTCCAGGCCTGATCCACCTCGTCAGCGGTGACTCCAGCAGTGGGGTTTAATTTCCCAACACGTTGCAGACTTACCAGACAGGTGAGGTTTGCTGGGATGCTCTGTAGGTTGGCAGTTAGCACGGAATTGGTCCACAGTCACGCAAAAATCACAGTACACGTACTGTCAAGCATCTTCTGGGGGGGATCTATTGGCAGCGTCTGTTAGTGTCTATTCAACACAGATTCCACGGCGTCTGAGGGCCCGGGGCGGGCTGTTCCTCAACCAGCCCATCTCTGGATATTCCAGGCGCGGAAGGACTCACGGAAGGTGTCGACCTCATGGGCCTCTGCGACCACTGGGCCCTTGGGCGCGCCTGAAGCCATGACGGACGATGGCGGGCGTGGTATGTAAAGTGGCGTTGGTGGTGGTGATGGCGGGGTAGCTGTTGAGGTGAGCCGCGGGAGCGAAGATGGTGGATGAGGGTGGTCTGGTTTCAGTCTTGCACGTCTTCTCGGCTTCAAGAGATGCAGAATATGAGAGTCAAGCTTCGAATCCGGCCTTGAACGGATGTGAGAGGGAGCGAGGAAGGTATTTCAAGTCTACAGACGAGGAGAACTGGAGGAAAAGGAATTGGAAGAATCGAAGGCAGAACAACGGCCTCGAACACGAAGGGTGAGGCTAGGGGGGTAGCTTTGTATTATTTTGCTGATGAGTAGCCAGGTCCTTGGTCACTGGTCCCTGTTAGCCATTCGCTCCTCACTCACTCACTCGCCAATTCAGTCTCTTGCTACTGCCCACAGCATGCACGCAGGGCCCCTCGTCCCTTGTGTCCGAACACTGCCTGTTCGGGAATGAGTCCATACCCACCGTGACGGGGGTGCTCGAGCTAGTGCAGAGGGATTCCACCCGGCCGGGATTGACACCCCACTGCCATGAGGTGAGGAGCGAGGGTTCTGAGCGACAACTTTTCCGTCTGTCCGGACTCCGTCCACCAACTCGCTGCTCGATCAGATGAGCCCCTACCCAGCCAGGCCTTACGAGGGAACGCGTTGTTGGCAAGGGTCTGGCCGGCCAGCAAGCAGCAGCAACGGAGCTCTCGAGACAGACTCTCACTCCTGCCGTCACTCCTGCCTTGATGTTCTGTTGCGCACTGCTCACTGCTCACTGCAATGCACAGTCGCTACCTCTCCGGTTCCCCATCCGGGCTCCCTCTGCACATCGCGCCTCAACGTCTGAGACCGAGAACCGAGAGACCGAAAACCCCATCACTCTGGCGATTATCTGACCATGGGCTCCTAAGTCGGCCTCCCTGGTGACTGGGACCTACCATCTGTGGGAGGCACGTTGAGTTATCTGGTTGTCTATGAAATTGGCAATCCAGCGAGCAAAGCCTTGGGATGCGTCACTCCGCCTGGGGAGCCCGGCTCATCGCCAGACTTTCGGCGCAAAAACGTTCGACTCCAGGCCAGTCTCAGCCCCCCCTCTCGCCCTCCGGCCAGACCCCTAGGTCCTCCCACTCGGGTCCCCCTCCCCCATCCGCCTGACCAAGAGTCAGAGCTTCTCCATCGTCGACCATGCACGATGCGATATCGCCCCAGCGCAGCGAGCAGCTGCAGCTCGTGCTGTAGGACCAAGCCGAACAGACGCTCGGTAAAGGCCAGGCGCCTAGCCGGCCATAGACCATTGCGTTCAAAGAAGCTTTCGGGACAACGGTTAGAAGAAGGTTTGACGTACTGCCCCGGCAGTCCAGTACATCATCCTTCTCGAGCACATGCAACCCTCCCACCCCTATGCGTTACTCCCTTTCAGCCCCAACGCTCCAATGCTCAAGAGATAGGGTGTTCTTGGTCCAGCCCATCAGCCGCTAAGAACAGCCACGAACAAAGCCGGCGCGCCAAGCAGCTCCCAAGTTCTCCTAAGCTTCCCCGCATCCATCCTTCTGGCCTGGGGTAGCGCCGACGCGGTAAGACTGGCCGAGATGAATCGTGGAGAGTGGGCACGGGGCCTTGGACTGGACCGCCGCCCCCCCCTAATATACTGCCCATTGCAGTAGGCAGCCGACAATGTGCATGATGCTGTTCAAATATCGACGAGCCCGCAGATCTTTGCGGTGGTCTATCGCGCCGGCTCTTGGGCTCTGAATTCTGTTTTGGTGTCTAGCTTACAGTGCCGTATATAGGATGATATACAAAGGTACAGCCCGGGGAGATCGTCAACCAGCAAGGACCTGACGTGCTGGTGGAGCCGGCAACTTACGTGCGCTATCGTCAGCCAAATGCCAGTAATTGTGGTTGGTTGCACTCGCTACCTACTGTGTAACTGACCCGTACATACTACACAGTACACTATACCTGTCTGTTTGGGTATTGGCCCGATCATCCGCCTGATGCACGGGATTTCACCCGCAGTCAACAACACCCAGACGCAGGAACGGGCTCGAAAGCTCAACAAATTGCTCATACATATTCCCTTTCTGGCATTTCGCTGAAGCTCGCGGCTTTCGCAGAGAGCGAGCTGGGGCCTCGAGTACTGCTTGTAGTGTAGTTGCGGATAACTGGCGGCAAGGCCCGGATGATACAATGCTAATCCAGTGCGTGTCCGAGGTTAGGCGGACACAAAGATGCGGCACTTCCTGCCACCCGCGCCCGCACCCCTCGAGCACCCAGGCACCGTGGGTGGTCCCCCCAGGATCTCCCCCGCCGTCGCACGGCCCAGGCCAGATGACTTCACACCCAAGCTGGCTGGCTGGGCAGGTTGGACGGGGTCGAGGACGGCCGTCACCACACCTGACGAATGATCGTCTTGCGCCCAGACTGCCGGGTCTGGGTCGAGCTACGCAAATGCTGACCGTCGCGCCCGGAGAGCCAATTCGGCGCAAGGATACTCCTCTCATGGACCAACGGAAGCCAGTAGACTGATAAGTAACCCCGATGCAGCCCATACAGTGGTTTCACCCCTGTCCAACCTGTCACAGGGCTGGGCAGCCAAGCCGAGTGACGAACGATGTGCCTCTTTCGTGCGACGGCACAGCTAAACGATTGTTCCTCAAAGTCCTCGCTCGGTTCTTGTTGATGGCGCTGTCAGTACTGCTGGCACGGTGGAGCAACGGGCGGTCATCGTGGCCGGCCACGTTGAAGCGAAAACAGAATTATTTTGGTCAAATCATTTATTCATTGACAAACACCAAATTTAGGTCAGGGTTTAATATGTGGGCTTCGAAGCGCGCCGCATCCTGCGCTGTTGTCCCGCCGTCTTCAGCCAATGTTACATTCAGCACGCGACTGCACCACATATCCACAGCGCCTCTGCCTGCGGAATCGGACCTTATGGACCTTATGGGGCTACGCCGAGCCGCCCAAGCAGGTGGGCATGCATCTGTACGCAGCCTCTTGCGGTGCAGTGCATATTCTCCGCATTGCACAAAATGCGCGCACACTGCGGCTTGGTCCCAACAAATGCGAGGCTACTTGAACAAGTACAAGCTTCTCGCTTGTGTGTGATGGGCTCCAAAAAGAGACGCCACTGGCTCGTCCCGGCTGGTGGCTCGCCGGATACAAGCGAGCTTCAAGCAAACCATCCCTCCAGGTACTTTTAACCTTCTTGAGAACGCCTTGGCCCTGAACGCCCTACTGCATGATTAAACTGGTACTCCGCACATGACCATATGCTCTCCCAGTCCACGTAACTCGCGAAGCCCCATTGCCCGGAGCACCCAGCCGCTCGATCCATGCAGCCGTGCTTTGTGTAGCAATGTCGCGAGTGAGACAGCATCTACTGTTAGGGAGTCAATTCCCCTCAGTCCGACTTCATCCTTCAGAAGTCCATGCTCATCAGGTACATCTCTAATATCCGCATGAACTTCACCACGAAGGCCTCGAGATGGAAAATGACCTTGGTGCCTGTCTTGATCCGGTGCTCGTAGAAGGCCGACCATTTTATGACGTCGGCTTTCAGGGCGTCATCGATCAAGGGCAGCAGCTTGAACGTGAGAGTCTTGAGGATTGTCGTAGCCGGGATGCAGTGGGAGAGGAGATCGTAGAGCTTCGCACGAACCACCAGCACCCGGGCGGGCGTGTGTTCCTCCATGATCTCTCTGGCAATCTGGTGGATGAGAGCCTCCCAATCCGGAGGTGGCAGCGGTGTTGAGTCGGTGACCTTCTCACTGTGAGAGAGCGGCGTTAGCAGGCTTATTCCCAGATCTCGACTCTAGTTCCAAGGTGCTGGGCCAACATACTTTTGCGCGTGAACGGCCTCATACATCAGCAAGGCCCTTCGCAGATTCCGGCCGCTCTCCTCGGCTATGCGCTGGTGCAGACCCTCGACCACCGGCCATCCCTCCTTCTTTGCCGACGATGCCAGGACCGTACAGACCTCCTCGTGCGTGGGAGCTGCAACCCGCACCAGCAGCGTCCGCGAGCGAATGGGCGCAATGATATTGGCCGTCGAGTTCGCCAGCAGGATCAGGCGCAGGTTGGGACTGTACTTCTCCATCGTCCGCCTCAGGGCGGCCTGCGCGTCGCGGGTCAGGTGGTCGGCCTCGTTGATGACGACGACCTTGAAGCGCTGCTTGGCGGCCTGGTCGACCTGCTGCGTCTGCGCGACCTCCTTGAGCAGGTCCTGCACCACCACGCGGTCGTAGTTGCCCACATCGCTGGGCGTGATCTCGAGGTGGTAGACGGAGGCGACGATGTTAAACTCGAGCTTGCGGTTGGAGGTCGTCTGGAACACGCGCGCGTCGATCTTGATCTTCTCCACGCCGGGGCCGAAGAGCTCCTTGAGCGTCGCGACGATGCGGGTCTTCTTGCCGGCGCCAGATGGTCCGTAGACGAGGAGGTGAGGAAAGTCGCCGCTTTGAGCCTGGTGTGAAGCTTGTGTCAGTGGGTGCTTCGAAGCTCAGCCTTCATTTGTGCTACGAACAAGTGATCTGAGCCGCTCAGAGAGCTCTGTGTGGTATGTGAGTTGGTCCAGAGACCGTGGCCGATGCTTGTCGACAATCAACGCCATGTTGAGTTTCTCTCCTCTCTCGAATACCGCAGGTGTCACTCGAATGCTCTGCTCGATGTTTTAGAGTGTGGAAGTGGCTGAATGGTGCTTCGGGTGGAGGGATGACGGGCCTTCCAAAAGTCAAGTCGCGGTTTGCGCGACGCGTCTGTACAGGCAGACGAGCCAGCGGCTTAATTGGATCCATACTTGCTGGTAGATACCTGGATAGCTGACCAGGGTTTGACCCCCCTGTACCCTTGTACGTCCGTGTAAGTGGGAGGGGGCCACATCCAACACTGAATTCCCAGCCTCACTCACATCTGCAACTTCTACCTGTCCAGAAGCTTCCAAACCAGGAGAGTTCATTAAGCTCATTACAAATTAATCTTGCCTTTCTGAAAGCACGACGATAAGGCCGTCTGGTGAAGTGCGGTACACGCGGCGTCAAGGAGCCTGCCAAACAGGGAATACATAGTAGGCCATGTTACTACGCGCTCAGCTCGCCAACCCGCGGAGAAGACACAGGTAGTTCGCGTACCAGTACACCAGCCTCTCCAGCGTACATCTCACCCCTACCTCCTTCCATACCGCTTCCGCCAGTCTGAAATGCTGTCTGGTATGTAACTTGAAGCCAATTTTCCTTCTCCTTCTGTCTCAGTAACCTCTGTTCCTCGCGTCGCAGTCGCCTCTCCTGGGACAACTTCCGCCACACAAATGCCAATGATGCCAGCGTCCCGACAAGAATAATGCCCAGGACAACCCCTATTGCGATGATGGCATCTCTGACACTCGTCGGTAGCTCGCTTGTGTCGTTGGCGGTTGCAGACGTATTACTAGCGGAGCTGGCCTCAGAGCCCGTCGATGCTGTCGAGGTCGGTGCGGCGACAGCTTTCTCACCTGCTGTGATATAGGGGGTCAACCGATTCGTACCGTCACCGTTGATGACCGCTTGTATATAACCGGGCGTGAATGAAAACTGATTGTTGCTATCATTACAACAACTTGGACCTGTGCCATCCATCACACAGCACACCATCTTGTCCGCTAGACTGCACGACTGTATCCAAACAAATTCATCCAGTTTATCTGCGAATGAGCACGATGGAAGTCAGAAACGGGGTACAGTGACTTGGGTAGTATCGTGGATAGCACTGCACCTTTCTGGAGACAGAACTGCGGGCAACTCGGATCCTTCCAGGTCGGATCCGTGCAGCTTTGTCGATACATAACCCCAGACCAGTCTTGAAAACAACTGCCGCTTTCATAGCAGGCATCGTCGTGCAGACAGCATGAAGTGTGGCCGCCGTGGGCTACAGCTGTAGTGTTGCATTCATACCCAGTTGTATCGACAGATCCATCGGGCCAGTAACAAATTCCAGCGACCACTTGTGCCATCAAGAGTGAAGAGGTCAGTATGAAGATCATGTTGACAGGGTAATACTTGGCTTCACTTGGAGCGTTCCCGGAGCCACTTTGAAAAAGTTTCGATTGACAGTGATCGTTCCGGGCGAACGCCATGTTTTTCCTTTCTTCAAAAAAATAAAAAAAATAAAACGGCGGGTGCAGGCGCTTAACCAGGCAGAAGCGCCAGAGGCTTTGCGGCCCAGGTTTGAACACGGCCCCTTTTCATAGCTGAATGAGAGGTAAACTGGTGAGACACAAGGTAATGTACCACTTGTGTAAGAGGTTTGGCCCGAAATGGTCGACAATTAGACATGAGTGAGACTAGGTTTGGGGGTGGCCATTTGTGCGGCCTGGGTGGCAGGAAGCCAGTTTGGTCTACGGCATCTGCCTGGGATACTCCGCTTCCCGAAACCTGATGTATTCTGTGTTGACGTTTCAAAATAAGCACCCATTCATGATACGGGCGCCTATCTGACCGTCATTTGACAGTATCATCAACATTGTAGGTATGCCCCAAAGATGTCAAGACACAGCCCATGTCTAGTTCCACGATGCTGGCTATTGACATTGAAGAAAGTGATACAAAAATTGGGAACTAATTTTGACAGCCCTAGTGTAGCAGCCTTGTCTAGGAAGCCTTCCTATGGAATGACTTCCGGTGGAGTAACCTCGAGCCTGTGGAATTAACCCCGTGGAGCAACCTCCTTCTTATTGATATGTACCTAGTACTCACTTGATAAGGCTATACACTTGGGCAAGTCCGCTGAGATACGGCGCAAGTCTGGGATGTTCAGACAGTGAGTGCGCAGGGCCCTCCAAACCGATGATCACGAAACATAATATTGATATTGAGGAATGTCACTGACGATAAACACAACACTGACGGCACTATGGAGATCATGGGGAAATACAAATGTGACTGGCCCTATTTGCTACATCTCGAATGGACACAAGGCCTCGTGGAGTATACTCACGAGGCCGGTGTAGTCTTTGCAACAGCTCGAACAGCCAGTTTCACTAGCTAAACAGCAAGATTTGCAGGATATAGATCATTCGGATGTTCTGTGACAAAGGCAAGCGTGTTACTCATGGAAGTTTTGCTTTCAAAGTTCTGTGGCTGTCGACAGCACTGTCTGGTTTAAGTCACGAACACATGCACATCACCTCATCTCGAGATCTGCGACTCTGTCATTGTCAGGAAGAAGGCTGCCAGCTCCCAAGTATTTAAACGCCGCAGATTTAAACTTCCTGTTTACTCAGTCTTCACACTCAACCATTGAGAATCGGAACAATACCTCGAGGCCCAGCTACAGAAAAGCCAACTTGCCTAATACCACGAGAATCCAAACTTCAAACCAAAGACCTGACTGCGGGAGAACTTGGAAGATCACAGCCCCTTCAGTGCAGGAATCAAGAGGACGCAAACAGAACCACCAAAAAATGCCGTCGGCTGACAACCAAGCATCCAAGGCAGATTGGGTCAAGACGAGAATCACAGTCTCCACGATCAAGAAAATTGTCGGCGCGGTAGAAATCAGTGATGCGAACAATGCTCTACGCGCGGCATTAGATGATAGGTTCGGGGCCGGTAACCGCGAGGCTGATATACGGCACAATGAATATGTCATCATGGCACCGACTGTCTTTGAAATTGTGAGACACAATCACCATACCACAATTGTACTTGGATCCTTAGCCCTGAGCCTAACTTTAATCTCTTCTCCAGGACCTCGATCCTCAAAACCCCGACAAGCTGAAGTTCACCTAAATGGAGGGAGGGCATCAGGGAAGACGGCCTGGAGCACCTAGGGAGCAACGGTGCAAGCGCAAGAGGTTCGGGCACAATGGTGAGACCAAGCAGAATTTTTCGATGAGACATAATACAAGATCTCGGAAGTTTTGATGGGATAAGAAACAAGTTCTCAAAATCTTGCTGAGCCTGTGCTACTATCATGCCAATTGGCGAATTGCCCAATTTAAAAAAAACTCCGTTATCCATTTGGACGTGTATGCCCTTCCTTAGCAGCTCACCAGCCTCATCATATCCTCGAGTATTGGAATACATATTGGCCCCCGTAATCTTACTGCAGCTCTCTGTCCCTTCCTTGTAGTGGTCGGCCTTTGACAGATCGTATTTGAGCCGGTCTCAGTTATTAACTCTCTACAGAAATCAAAGACAACCATATCCGACAGTGCAGACGCGAGTCTTTAGAGGTGTGGGCTCGCTGTTTTTCATCAATCCATCCATGTTGAAAGCACAAGGGAAGGAAGGTAGCCTCTTTGTTAAAGTGCTTGAAAAGGGGTGCGCCCACTGGCATTGGTGTGATGATCAAATGAAATTTAGGAAAGCAACGTCTAACACGTCATATGGCTCTTCTTAATCCCAGGAATGGAAGAGTAGCCCAGCTGGTGAGAGCGACTGACTCTCTGCATCATACTTGTTATGTGAATTGAACTTGACCACTTGACTGATGCTTTCGATACGATCGATGCTCCTGCGTCGACTTGTCGCCCGCCCCCTACCTACCTGACTTCGTTCTATCCCTTTGCTTATGTGTGCAAGTAAAAGCAGCTGACTGCAGCTTGGTTTGGGACTGAGCAAGCCATCTAAGGACTATCAACTAGTCGGGATATATCTGGAATCATCTTCTATCTGGGATGCAGCGAGCGTGTGAATCTGTGCCTATGGGCTTCCGTTCTACACTCCATGCGAGAAGCGCCAGCCTTCTGCGATGCAATGATTGGACAAAGGCTTGCCGCTTGTTCTCACTTTGAGGGGCTGGCTCGGCAATGACGAGCGCTCGCAATTGCGGACCAAGTCTGCGTATCTGCTTCTAGCGACAACAGCCCGGGGTATATCCATTGTGCAGCTAGATGTAATTATGTTACATTCTAAAGGATCCTCACCCGTCATGGCGCTGGAGACGTCGGGGGGACAGAGGACGGAGTCGTTGCCACTGCTGGCGTCACATTTGGTGCTTCCACCTCTTTCCATGGTCTCTTCAGGTCCTCCAGAGTGACCCCATCCAGCTTTGTTATGCCCACAACAGCTGGTTCTCCCTTCTTGATGAACTCGTACTGGCCCGGCAGCTTGTTACCGGCTAGTCGGAAGGCGTCCCGGACAACCTGCTCGTGCAGTGCTCCCCTGATCTCGAATATGACACGGTTGACCGCAACTCTCGCCGCCCAATGGTCGAAGGATCCTTTTCCTTTACCCATACGAATCTGTTCATGCATCAGTCGCCTTGTCCCCGAGACCCACTCAAACAGACGGAGCGAAACTGACCTCATTACCGCTGATGTAGACGCCAATGTTGCAATTCACTCTTGTGTACAGCCGGTATCTTTGCCCACGAAGCCTCTGCTTGATGGTCGCCTCGGCGAGCTTCAGTTGTGCTGCGCTTATCCTCCTGTGGTGGTCGATCATGCGCAGCCCGTAGTCTCCAATCATAATCGTTGTGCCTTTGACAGAGCCTCCTGTGGCTACTCTAGGTCTTCCCTTCATCTTCTTCTTCGTTCGGTCGATGAACGGCTCCAGCCATGATCCCAATTGAGGGGCTGTGGATGTGAATGTCCTGGCGGCGGCGGCGAGGCAGGGGACCTTTGCCGCGTGGAAGGGCTGCAGGGGAGTCGCGGGGGACACCCTCAGCCCTTTCAGGGCATTGAGGAGTGTTGATGGGCCTTGCCGATTCATCTTTGTCGGTGCCCAGGTTTCGCAACCTGAGATGGCGCTGAATTGGGGTGGTGGGTGCTTGCGCCGTGCCTGCTTTCTTGATGTCAAAATCGGGAAAATGCTAGGCAGGCACGGAGGTGGTGGAGCTCGGGCCATGTCTGCCTTGGCTGACCCACTCTTTTTAAGTGATTCGAGCAATCATCGCGTCACGCACGCGTCTCGAGCTTCCTCCTTTGACTTCTGCCTCCTGCCGTCTTCCACAAACGGGGACTCGACTCCCAGAGTTCTCTGCCAACCCAATTGTGCTGGTGGCGTCTGCCTCACTGGGAGCCCTTCCAAAACATTTCGACCATCGATCTCAATTCCCAGACACCCATACCGGCACGATGTCTGACATACGAAGCTTCTTCGCCCCAAAGGGAGGTGCTGCCCCGGCCAAACCCGCGCCCAAGAAGGAGGAACCTGCCAAGAAGGGCCGTGGCAGACCGCGCAAGGTCGTTGAAGACAGCGAAGAGGACGAGGAACCCGTCGCCCAACCGAGCAAGCCCGCGACAAGGTCTACGCCGAGGAAGAAGAAAGCCACGGAACCAGAGCCAGTGAAGGGGCAGGAGATTTCTGCCAACGACTACTTCAGCAAGAAAGCCGAGTCCACACCGAAGAAATCCAGTGTGCCCGTCCGCCAGAGCCCCCGGAAGGCCGCCGCCACAGCAGGGGCAACCAGCAAAGGCAAACCTGCTGCTAAGCCCAAGGCCATTACGTCTCACAAGAAGGTCAATCTGAAGGATGACGAGGATGCGTATATGGAGGACGCGGATGAGGATGCGGATGACATATTCGCTGCCGATGCGCGAAGTGGAAACAAGAGGAAGAACGACGAGTACTTGGAAGAGGAGAGTGAAGAGGAAGTTTTGCCCAAGCCCAAGCGGGTTGCGTCCCGAGGCAAGCCTGTCAAGGCCGAGGAGTCGGAGGATGACGACGAGGACTTCGCGCCAGCACCAAAAAAGGCTGTCAAAAATGGACGGAAGCGAAAGTCACCAGAATCCGACGATGAAGACCTCGAAGAGGCTCCACGGAAGAAAGCCGCGGCGTCGAAGCCTCGAGCCCCAAAGAAGAAGAAAGAGCCAGAGCAGGAGGATGCCAGTTACAAGGCTTTCATTGATTCCGTGCCTACGGTCAGGCCACCGACGCCGCCTCCCAAGGACGACGCAGCGAAATTCGACTGGAGAAAGGCAGCCGGCGGCGGCGGCAACTCAGGGCCTGCGCCGATGGAGGGAACAGCCGACATCCCAGAGGGTGAGGAAAATTGCCTCACAGGGATGACGTTCGTTTTCACGGGTCAGCTCAAGACCATCGGCCGAGAGGAGGGACAAGAGCTAGTGAAACGCCTCGGTGGAAAAGTTACTGGTGCACCGAGCAGCAAGACTACATTCGTGGTCTTGGGGGATGACGCAGGACCCTCGAAGCTTAGGAAAATCCAAGAGCACGGAATCAAGACAATTGACGAGAACGGTCTGTTTGACCTGATACGGAAGGCACCGGCGAATGGTGGATCAGCCAAGAACGCTGCAAAGGCTAGAGAGAAAAAAGAGGCTGACGAGAAGAAAGTCAAGGAGGCCGCTGCCGAGCTGGAGAGGGAGGAAAAGGCCCGTCAGGTCGAGGCAGAGAAAGCTCGCAAGGCAGCCGCAGCGCGTGGCGCGGCTGCTCCAGCGCAGACAATCACTGCCAACTCACAGCTGTGGACGAGCAAATACGCGCCCTCACAGTTGAACCACATCTGTGGAAACAAGAGCCAAGTCGAAAAGATTCAGAATTGGCTGAAAGCCTGGCCCAAGAACCGCAAGTACGACTTCAAGAAATTTGGAGCTGACGGCATGGGCGGTTATCGGGCAGTTATTCTGAGCGGTCCTCCTGGCATAGGCAAGACGACTGCGGCACATCTCGCAGCGAAGCTGGCGGGGTTCGATGTGATCGAGAGCAATGCCAGCGACACCCGAAGCAAGAAAATGGTCGAGAACGGAGTCAGCGAAGTGATGAACAATACTTCTCTCCTGGGCTTTTTCGCCGGCGATGGAAAGAAGGTTGAGGACGCCAAGAAGAACATCGTCTTGATCATGGACGAAGTTGACGGCATGTCGGCTGGTGACCGAGGCGGTGTTGGAGCGTTGGCCAAATTCTGCAAGAAGTCGGAGATACCTCTCATCTTGATATGTAACGAACGCAAACTGCCAAAGATGAAACCATTCGATGGCGCAGCTTTCGATATCCCATTCCGACGGCCGACAGTGGAGCAGGTCCGGTCTCGCATCATGACAATCTGCCATCGAGAAGGTCTCAAGCTGCCACTCCAGGTTGTCGATGCCCTCATTGAGGGAAGCAACAAGGACATCAGGCAGATTATCAACATGCTCTCAACGATCAAGCTTGACCAAACATCGATGGACTTTGACCAGACCAAATCGATGTCCAAGGCGTGGGAGAAGCATGTGGTTCTAAAGCCGTGGGACATCTGCCAGAAACTTTTAGGTGGCAATATGTTCAACCCTGCAAGCAAGTTCACGCTGAACGACAAGATTGAGTTGTACTTCAACGACCACGAGTTCAGCTACCTCATGATTCAGGAGAACTATCTCAAGGCGAAGCCCGCGGGTCTGAGCGGCAAGGGTTATAACAGTAGGGAGGCAAACATGAAATACCTTGAATTGGCGGATCAAGCGGCCGAGAGCATCAGCGACGGTGATCTTGTTGATCGCATGATACACGGTCCGCAGCAGCAATGGAGCCTTATGCCGACACATGCGGTTTTCAGCACAGTCCGTCCGGCGAGCTTTGTTGCTGGTCAAATGATCGGAAGTGAGTTCACAAAGTGGCTCGGAAACAACAGCAAATTGGGCAAGCTGGGCCGCTACGTCCGAGAAATTCAGTCACACATGCGGCTCAGGTCTTCCGGAGATGTGAGCGAGATCCGCCAGCAGTATCTGCCTGTGCTATGGCATCAGACTGTCAAGCGCCTTGCAATGGAGGGCAAGGAATGTGTAGGTGAGGTGATCGACCTGATGGACAGCTACTACCTCACGAGAGAGGACTTCGATGCCATGCTTGAACTTGGTGTCGGCCCCCAAGATGAAAGCCTAGTGAAGATCGAGACCCAGACCAAGGCAACCTTCACGAGAACGTAAGTCTATTCGCGAACAAACGTTGAAAGCTATCAGCTAACGTGAACAGATATAACTCGACGTCCCACGCTGTGCCATTCATGAAGGCTAGCAATGTGACAGCACCGAAGAAGGCTGCAAAGGATGTGCCCGACATCGAAGACGCTATCGAGGCAGATGATGACGGGGCAGAGGTCGTCGAGCCGGCGGAGGAAGACGAGGACGAGATCGATCTCAAGAAAGACAAGTACATCAAGCAACCCAAGGCCAAGCCCAAGCGAGCTGCTAAGAAGAAGGCCGCCGATGACGGTGATGAAGACGATGCTGAGGACAAGCCTGCGAAGGGCCGTGGAAAAGGCAAGGCAGCTACAAAAGGGAAGGGGAAAAAGTGATGGAGTGATCGAAGGTGACCATGAATCAAGGTATGATGGAAATCCATTTGCTGCTTCTTGGAGCCGGCGCAGGAGTCAGTGCGGCACTTTTCCCTGGGGCGTATTTACCATTTTACCATCCTCCAGACCCTGCGACCTGCTTATCGAGCATTCTTGATCTCATGGAAGGACGAAGAGCTTTGCTTTCTGTGCACGGGCTAGTCCTGATGGAATTCTCAATAGACTCACTAGAGCTTAGGAAACCAATACTACAACCTGAGTCTCCGAGATGAGCCTAAACATGAAAAATGGCCCGGTGCGTGGTGCTGCCAGTGTGTGGCCTTGCAGCTCGATTGCTTGTCGTGTTGTCACCTATCCTACTTGGTCCATACAGAATCTTTCCTGTTGTATTTTGATTGTTCCCGTCACTGTTGCTATCGCGTCACGCGGCACCGTTTGGGCTTTCCAAACAAACCAAATTCCAGCCTGCGCAAAAGGTGTTGCCCACCACCACACCATAATCCAACCCACCTCACCTTTCCTAGGCCCTACAAGTCAACCTCGAGAAAGTCTTTATCCTCACACCCCATGACCCTCTGTCTTCTCCATTTCTGCATTGACCTTCGTCTTCTCCCCATCCTGGACTGTTTGAGACAACATTCTCTATGAGTTCCTCGAGCGAGGAGCTAGTCCAGGAGGACGGTATCCAGGGTACGCCACTGGAGCAGACGAGGGTATTCAAAAGTTTACTGACATGCGCAGCAAACGTATCGACCCAGTCTGTTTGCTCAGCGTCCAGCGAGGGACAAGACCGCAATCCGGTATGGACCTTATCGGGCACGACGATGAAGGCCTACGTCGCCATGAGAGGTCTTCCTGCCATACAGGATCCCCTGATGACGTGGATCGCCAGCCTGGAAATAGGTAAGCGAATTGAAGGGGAAGTCACGTACGTACCATTACCTCCCGTTCTCCTTTTCGCTTCAGCAGGCTAAAGTCTTGTTCTTCAGTATGCTGGGTGACATTGAGAACTCGATCAAAGAGCGCTTCGACTGGAAGTCCCGTGGCCCAGCGATGTACGACGATGAAGAGACGCAGCGCAAACCGATCTTTACCTTTGATCGCCCCCACATCGAGGATCTCAAACCTGTGAATCTGGAGCTACCAGAGGGCCTCGACACTGGCAAGTTGGACGACATCTGCCGGGACAGCAACTTTGCAGCAGAGGGGTGGAGAAAGTACGCGGCCAGCGATGTCTCGGACGACGGCGAAGGTGATCCCGTGGATGGTCGGATTTCTCCAGGTACCTTCGTTCTGTGGTCTGAGGGCACGAAGAGATGGGACGGACATAGCGACAAGTCCAAGACAACTTGGGAAGAGCGAAAGACTAATGACACCCCTGTGAGTGAGAGTTGGAGTTTGTCCGGACAGCCACATCAACGACTCATATGTGATCCGTCGTGGCCATTGATATGCTAAGAACGAGGCACCAGGACGGACGCCAACGACCTTGCTCGCCTAACACCGCCCTGCCACGAAAGACGAAGCATCGCGATGCGCAGAGCTTATACGATGTGGAGGACGGCAGAAAGCTGAGTCCCGCATGCAGCGCTTACGCAAGGTCTGAGCCGTCAATTCTGTGGTCGCCACCTCGTGAGTCCTCGATTCCAAGCTACCTTTCTCTGTCGTGTATTGGGCGTGGTCTGAAGATGACCCGGCAGCTATGGACCCTTCCCTTCCCCACGACTTCTACACCCACATCTTCGACCGCATGGACCCTGAGCTCATGCGCCTGGTCCGCATGAACAACACCTCGAGCGAGCCCTCCTGGGGCGTAAGGACGGCCTCGGAGCCCGAGCACTACGAACCCGCCGAGGTCGACGCCGCGATCGAGAAGTACTGGGGCCTCGAGGCCACACACGAGATCCTCGCCAGCAAGAACAGCGAGGTCGCGCACCTGGTGCAGACCGAGGAGCAGGCCAACGCCGAGGCCGAGCGGCTCCGGCACGAGGCGACGCGCCTCAAGCACGAGAACCGCAAGCTGGCCGACTGCTTCGGCGAGCACCGCAGCACGCGCGACCGGCGCATCATGAGGCAGGTGCAGCGGCAGATCCGCGAGCTCAACTACGTCGCCAAGGCCAAGATGGCCGAGATCAGGGCCCGGGTGCGCGAGCGCGACGAGCTGCGGCGCGAGCTCGACACCCAGCTCGAGGTGCAGGCGAGGCTGCTCTCGCTCATGGGCAAGGACACACCCGAGGAGGTGTTTGCCATGTACCCCGACATCTGGGAGCCTGAGGAGATCAGGAAGAACCGCCGCAACTACTCGTGAGGACGGCAGTCGAGGTCCAACGGAGGTCTGCGATGGTCTGTTGGTCTGTAATGGATGGCCAGGCCCACAATTGGAATTGGTAAACGGCACATGTCAACTGATGGCAGATGGCACTCGAACAAGTGTCTTGTAGGACAGGAACCCAACGGATATGCGTGTATCCGAGGAAGAAGGGCGGCTCACACAACAAGTGGCTCGGCGTAGCTATGCTGTCTGCGCGCAAGACTGCCCAAGGGTGGGCACGCGGGTGTGAAGATCCAAGTGGAAACGAACAGTGTACAACATGAACCTGTTAGGAAAGTGTCAAGATTTGTTCATACGGTGAGCAAAGAAAGCGAAGGCTGACCAGCTGCTGGCCAAGAATCAGAGACTGGCACACTGCCCTGATGTCAGCCCAGAGGGTTGCTTGGGTGACAGAATCGACTTGGCATACAGAAAGGTCCAATTAGTGTAGATAAAATGAGTAATCGATCATGTAAATTTACGTAAAGCGTGAAGGCAACCGCGGTACGCCGCGATGGAGACGATGCCCTCCCTCCGCAATCCGTGGCGGTATCCCCTTTGCCAGAGTGCTCCCGGCGTCTCATGGCTGACAGACCCGGAAAGGGCGCCCTGATGATACTTGCCCTACCGTTCGGTGTCTCTTCACAAGACGGGGCCAGACTGTCACATCACTACTCTCAATATGTGGGAGGTGCCCAGACGGGAACGCCCTCAACAGATAATGTAGGAGTCAGGTATAGTTGAGCGAGTCACTTTATGAGGCTGAGATTTGTTCTTTCCGGGTAGAATTCGGCATCCAGCCTGTATTCATATCTGCTGTCCTGCTTTGCCGGACCTTTATAACATCGTAGGCCCGGAGGACTCTTCCCGTATTAATGCGAGGTGGTAGTCTCTATATACAAGAATGGACTATGCAGATCCTTCGTCTAATTTCGTGAACGTGACCCTGCTATCATCCATAAAGCTTTTTTACCCCGGTGATCGTGAGAGGAGCAGTCATCATACCTAGCCGCCTGAACGCCAGTGCCAGACTTTTGGTAGCACATGAGAGTGTTGGTAGTAGTACAGGGGGAGATCAGGCAGCGCGTTTCCTGCCTGACGTGGAGTCATGTTCCAGTTTATTTGTTCTTGACGACGCCGACCTTGGCCGCTCTCAGCACGCGGCTGTTGAGCTTGAAGCCCTTCTGCTGAACATAGAAGACGGTGTTGTCTTCCTTGCCCTGCTGAGGGCTCATAAAGGTGGCCTCGTGCTCGTTGGGGTTGAATTTCTCGTCGACGGGGTCGAACCGCTCCAGGCCGTGCTTCTTGAGGGTGTTCATGAGGATGTTCTCCGTCATCTTGAGGCCCTCGTGCAGCTGGACAACGTCCTTGAGCTCATCGTTCTCCTTGGCCGCCGTCAGCCTCTCCTCGGGGACCATGGAGAGAGCGCGATCGAAGTTGTCAACGCTCTCGACCAGGTCCTTGGCGAAGCTCTGGATGGCGAACTCGCGGGCGTTCTTGACCTCGCGCTGGGTCCGGTCTTGGAGGTTGCGGAAGTCTGCGATGGAGCGCAGGCATTTGTCCTAGATGCAATGTAAGCCTGGGAGATCTTGGGCAGGTCTGCCGCGTGATGCGCTCCGTACCTTCCAGTCCAAGGCCTCCTTCTCCTTGGTTTCCAGCTTCTTCTTCAACTCTGTCACAGCGGGGTCCTCGGTTGGCGCTGCCTCTCCCTCTGCTGATGGCTTGGCCTCGGGTTCAGCTTCTTTCGTCTCGGCTTCTTGCGAAGCCTTGGGGGCGTCGCTGTACCATCTCGCTGCTACGGGTTGTGCCCTCCGTATCGCCAGAGGAGTTATGATAGTCTGAGGCCGGGCCAAAGGCCTCTGGGCGATTGATCGCGCTGATGAGCGGAGAGCTCTGGAAGGAGTGATAATGGCTTGTCGCAGCATGTCGGGCTTGAATGTGAGGCCTGAGCAGTTTTTAAGAGATGCGTTCTGGAGATAATGGAAAACTTTTATGACGCAAGGGAAATTTATTTTTTTCCCTTCCCCAGAAAGAAAGCTCCCACCTAAGAGTCCAAGGTTGCACTGCACCACCTGCACCTCGGAAGCTCCGATAACCTCCGATAAGCCAGCCCAAAAGCCTGTCCCGCTAACAAGTACTAAGTATCTCCTCCGTACTGTGGTGAAGAGGTGATTAGCGTCGCCGCGTTCAGGCTCCTGCTTGAAAGTACCCTGCCCCAAGCTTCAAAGCCGTCACTGGCGCGTGCAGCCTGCAACTTTGCCATTCCCACATCCATCGCGCCCATTCACCCAACGACCAGCATTTGCTCTTTTGTAATATCGCATATACCGGAGGATCTTTTGAAACTTGGCAGAAACCGATCACCCAAAGCCATCTAGCACCTAGCATTGTCCCTTGGAGCTGGGGACAGCGGTCAAGATGGACTACGACCCCATGAACCTGGACGGGAATGGCGAGCTGGCGCCAAAGCAGATGGAGGTCAAGATCACAGAGGTAAGAAGAAGGCGCCGGCCATGTGGAAGCATTCTTGAGTACAGTTTGCAGTGTCCTAATTCCATGCGAACTCGGTAGGCGGACAATCACCATGTCAACTTCAACCTTGCCAATGTCGATCTCTCCCTGGCAAACTCCCTGCGCCGAGTCATCCTCGCCGAAATCCCAATCATGGCTATCGACCTGGTCGAGATAGAGGAGAACAGCAGTGTTCTGGCCGATGAGTTCATTGCACATCGCCTTGGCCTGCTGCCATTAAATTCCAAGAATGCCGATGATGTCCTCTACACCCGTGACTGCGAATGCGAACAGTACTGCGAGATGTGCAGCGTTAAGATTACTCTACATGCCAAGTGCACCACCGAGGGAGAAATCATGAAAATCTACGCCCGCGACCTCGTTGTCGACCCCATGCGCCCCAACGAGTGGGTTGGCCAACCCGTCATCACAGACCCTGATGGCCAGGGACCGTTGATCGCGAAGCTGCGGGAGGGCCAGGAGCTGAAGTTGACATGCATTGCAAAGAAGGGAATCGCAAAGGAGCACGCAAAGTGGGCGCCTACTGCGGCTGTTGGATTCGAATACGATCCGCACAACAAACTTGGGCACACGGACCTGTGGTTCGAGGGCAAGGGGGAAGGCGCAAGACCCGAGCATGAGTGGTAGGTCTCGCAACCGCAGGAGCTTGGTCGCGCGATACTGACCGCAGAACAGGCCGGAAAGCAAGTACGCCGCATTTGAGGAGCCACCCCAGCCCGGTGAGCCATTCAAGATCGACGCTGTCCCCGAGAAGTTCTACTACGAGGTCGAAAGCGCCGGTAACCTGGAGCCGGACGCCATCATCCAGCAGGGCATCATGGTCATGCAGCAGAAGCTTGCCGGCTTGATCCACGGCCTGAGCGAGGGCGACAACGCTGGAGATTACGGCGGCCCTCGCAGCCCTGATGGCATGAACGGCGGCGATCCTTGGCAAGATCAGGGCTTCACCACACCTTACGGTACCGGTGACTTTGGGGGAGCGACTTCCTACGGCACCACTACACCTTATGGCAACCCAGGACAGAATGGCTACTAAACATTCTACCAGGAGGAGGTTGCTGTCGGGGCTGATAATGACCCGCAGTTTGACAGGCTGCTGCTGATGTGCCTGCGGTCCGTCTGCGGGCGATGCGCCGACCCGGGACGGTGCGCGGGCTAGTGTGTCTGTTGAATACTTTCCGCGGTCTGGCAACCTTTCAAGGCACACGATTGCCTGGTTGCCGTGGGTCCTCGACCTGGTATAGAAGTCAAGGTACCACCGTTTCCGATGGCGTCCACCCGGAGAAGAAAACCAGAGGAAAGGTAGGGACGCCCTTTCAAAACACACACGCCCGCCGGTGAGAAGCGACCGACGCCAACAGAGATTCGCCAAGGTTTTGGCGCCAGCGCATGAAAATTCGACAAAATAATTGCATTAAGAGGCGTTGGGCTCCCGGGTTTCGGTCACGGTAGGGTTTTATGCGCGGAAGGGTAAAAATGAAGTTTGCGAACTGGCCCAAGAGGCGCCAGAAAGGTACTGAGGGTACAAATGCTTGCGCTTCGTGATGGACAGCAGAACAGTCAAACAATGCCGTCCCGTCAGACTGAGAAGCCACTTCTATGAGAACGCCCCGGTAATGCTTCGTAACCCATGTGACCCCGCGCCCAATGCTGTCGGTGAATGCCACCAACTCTTGTATCTTATGTACTGTTGACCTGGCCATCTTTCCAGCGCCACTGGATATGCTCACTGCGGGTCATCCAGGTCCTGCACCTTTCTATATGCCTTGCGGTGCATCTCTAAGAACACAAAAGTACAAATTGTTTGCCTAATCACGGTCAGCATGACAAGACGCCCAGCTGGGGGCCTGACGGTAGATGGAAGAGACTTACGGTCCAAGCCTAAGGAAACTGGGAACCCAGCCCTTGAACATCCACCCCATCCCCTCCGCAGCAGTGATGTCTCTCAGCAACGTCCCGATGCCCACGCTCTTTCCGCTCTGGGACATTATCCTCGTCTTGATGACATCAATGGGGCTGGTGACTGTGGCGGCCGCCACGCCGGCCAAGAAGGAGGCCGTGAAGTGGGTGGCGAGGTTATCCGACATGGGCGTGTATCCTATCAACAGCTTCTTGAAGGTGTCGTAGCTCGCCAGCTGGCTGGCCGTCATGGCGGCGGCGCGCATGCTGTTGGGGAGCACGCCGCGGAACCAGCTCATGAGCCCCTCCTCCCTGGCCATCCGCAGCATGCCGTCGAGGGCGTGCTTGTACTTCCGGCGCTGTTCGGGGGCAAGGGCCGTGTCGTGCTGCATCCTGATGTTGCAGATGTCGGCCGCGTTGCCCGAGATGCCACCTATGAAGCCGGCGCCCGACGACAGCGCGACGAGCATGGGGAAGGAGGGCTGCTTCCCGCCGTTCCTCTGTGTCATGTTGTTCTTGAGCTCCTCGTATATGCCGAACCGTACGGTCGAGTAGGTGAGCTGGCGGAGCAAGGAGGCGGACAGGCCGTTGTACAGGCCCAGGATGCCATTATTGCGGATGATGTATCTGAAGGTGCCCAGCATGGACTTGGGCATGTCGCCGGAGCGCATTTGCAGCCGTACCTTTTGTCGCGTGTCAGGCCATGGAGAACAATGCTTTCAAGGCGAGGACCTACCTTTACTGTTGACAGAAGGCCGTCAGTCCCGCATGCGCCTCAGGGGCCAGACAGCCTTCGTTCTCAAGACTCACCTAGATCCAGTGGGTGCGTGACGCACGCCGCCATGGAACTCGCAGACCCTCCGAACCAGAAGGGGTACCGGATCGAGGGGCCATGGCTCTGCTTGTTTTGTTTAGGAGCCAAGGGTTGCTTGGCCGGCGCCGACGCCGAGGCCGCTGCCTCCTTTTGCGGCTGCATTTCTCGAGGACAATATTATTGTGACATTACCTCGTGAAGAAGAAGAGCCTGGGAGTAAAGACTGGACAAATGCAAGACGAATTGAAACAGAGGAGGAAAAAAGTCCCAGGGCGCCGTTAACGATGACGACAAGTTGTTTAGCACGGCCAGTCGACGGCTCTCTCCTCCGGCCGAGTCCCAAAGGAGGATCGAGTTTTCGACCGTTTATCCCGCTCGGCCGTCCGTCTGGGCCCTCCAACACACCGATCAGATGCAGGGTCGTGGTGGAGTGACGTCTGTGGTACAGGGACAGGGGCTGCAGCTGCGCCGGGAGAAAAGTGATAGCTGCATGCTGTGGAACTCTTTCCCGCCGCAGCTAGCAATATTTGGACGCCATCAAGCTCTCTCTGTTCCGGACCTGCTCGGCGTCACCTCATATTTTCCAAGCTCCATTCGAGCATCTCAGCGGGCCAGCTTTCGGATCAGGGGGCGGGTTCCATATGGATATGGCATGACGGCATAGGGCAATAGAAGTTCAGAGACCAAATGGCTGCTTCTTGTCGATTTATACTTCGCGTGGCTCCGTCCAAGCTGGCCGCGCCGTGCCGCCTCCCAGTCTCTCGGTACCGTCCGACGGCCTTCAAGCTCGCACAGGCGCCTCGTCGCCCCTGGACGGCCTACTCGACAGGTGAACATCTCTCGCAAAGCCTCAGCGCTCTTCTCGCGACGCAGCCTCACTGACATGACCAAGCTGCCGCTCCGGCCGCCCCCAACACCAACACCAGCAACAGCAACCCCTCGACGGTTGAGATCGATGGCCATACCTTCACCAAGGATAGCTGGTACAATGTCCCCGCCAACGTGATCGACGCGGCGACCCGCAAGCTGCACCTGCAAAAAGACCACCCCGTGTCCATCACGCGGCAGATCATCGAGTCCGTGTTCCCCGCGCCGACGTACAGATACTACAACAACTTCCACCCCGTGGTATCCGTCCAGGAGAACTTCGACTCCCTGGGCTTCCCACCGGACCACCCAGGCCGCGCCCGATCGGACACCTACTACGTCAACGAGTCGACCCTGCTGCGAACCCACACGAGCGCACACGAGGCAGCCATCTTCAAGGCGAACGAGAGCGATGGCTACCTCATCAGCGCGGACGTCTACCGCCGCGACGAGGTGGACCGGAGCCACTACCCCGTCTTCCACCAGATGGAGGGCGCGCGGCTGTGGGACAGGTCTACGGTCCCCGGCGGCGACGTGGCAGCAGCCGTGTGGGCCGACGTGGACAAGCTGCCCAAGCACAGCATCAAGGTCGAAGACCCCAACCCGCCCTTCCACGCGGAGCGCAACCCGCTGCAGGCCGGGCACCACTCGCCGGGGGAGGCCGAGGCCATCGCCGCGCACCTCAAGCGGAGCTTGGAGCTGATGGTCGTGGAGATATTCACGCGCGCCAAGAGGGCGGCGGCGGCGGCGGACCCGGACTACAAGGACGAGCCGCTGCGGGTGCGGTGGGTCGAGGCCTACTTCCCCTTCACCAGCCCCAGCTGGGAGCTCGAGGTTTACTACGCGGGCGACTGGCTCGAGGTGCTCGGGTGCGGCGTCACGCAGCAGAGCATGTACGTCAACGCCGGCCAGCCGCAGCAGCTGGGCTGGGCCTTCGGCATCGGCCTGGAGCGCATCGCCATGCTGCTGTTCAACATCCCTGACATCCGGCTGTTCTGGTCCAGGGACCAGCGCTTCCTGGGCCAGTTCGCCGGCGTTTCGGACAACCTGGACCTGGTGCGGCGGTTCGTGCCCTTCTCGAGGCACCCGGAGTGCTACAAGGACGTCTCGTTCTGGCTGCGGTCCAGCTCCGCGGCCGGCGGCAACACCAGGGCCAACGCCCACGACTTCCACGAGAACGACCTCATGGAGGTCGTCCGCGGCGTGGGCGGCGACGTGGTCGAGGACGTCAAGCTCGTGGACGAGTTCACGCACCCCAGGACGGGGAGGAAGAGCATGTGCTACCGCATCAACTACCGCAGCCTCGAGAGGACCCTGACCAACGCCGAGACCAACAAGATGCACTCCGAGGTCATCGAGGCGCTGGTCGAGAAGCTGGGCGTCGAGATCAGGTAAAAGCGGGCGACAGGGGGATCGCACGCACAAGCGCTCGAGTGCAGACCCCTGAGCCCTCCTTTGCTACGCGCCTGGGAGAAAGTGGTTGCGAATCACAGCTACCGATCAGTTAGAGACTAAGGTGATCTCTCCCGCGCTCCACAATGCTGATAGCACTGGATCTGAGCCGGTAGATGTTAGAATACACTCAAGTGATACCCAAACAGCATCCTCGTTCCTCGGCCCCTTGCTGGCTACTCGCTGCATTGTGATGATTCCGCGGCTACCGCGCACTCGGCTTACGCATCCATGTCGGGCCATTAAGATTGGCCGTGAGGTCGAGTCAGACCCCGGAGGAGGGCAGGGGCATTCCGATGTGGTCTCTTGCCGATCATTCGGAGGCCAGGAGGATCTGGAACTCACTCGCGAGGCCATCTCCCTGGAGGCCGAATGCCGCGTCGTATTCCCTATGGTCTCTCTCTGCAGGACTCTACTTTGTCCTCCGCAAAATTAGTTACGGGCAGCTTCTGTTGCAAAGACAAGCCGTAGGGCTCAAGTGCAAATTTTACGTAGAGCGAGCTCGTAGTTGATCTCGAAGTGACGAGGCCTATCCTCTACCGTGTAAGATCCTGGAATGAAACCTATCCAAAGCATGGCCACAATTGCGGCATTGAGAACTAGACGCCGGTGGATCATTCCTCTGATTACAAGTGAGCGGGACAGGTGACACAGTCTGCTGCCGATTATGCAGTAGCCGGAAATGCCCTGATCCCGATATGCCCATGCAGTAGGGGACAATCCAAGGACTTAACCTCCGGTGGCAAAACACGAGCACAAGATAGAGAACGTAGTGATGTTGGTGGCTGGTCTCTCGGGCAATGACCTCCGCCTCAAGTGGGATTAATTCCCGGAGGTCCATCCTAATAGGCATCTTGTGCTACCTAAAGCAGATTACTTTGTAGCAATTTTCCTGCTGTACCAGGGAAGGTTATTTCAGAGGTCATACTAAACGATGTTGCGAGGTTATCCGAAAGGCGCCTGTTTGGTTCCAAGGATAGACACAGTCATCCACTCCAATATACCTGTATATCTTCGCCCGTCCCGTCCACACACTGCAGAGTGACGGCGCGCAGCCCCGATGTCCATGCCAGCTGTCAAGGTCGCATTCATGTGGCTCAGCTGGATTGTGAAGAGACAACGTGATGGTCCTCGCAGACAGGTTGGAATAATCAACCCCGTCATCTGCACAAATCCATTAGAGCAGAGTCAAGAGAGTGATTTGGCTTGGTGATGCCGATCCGTAACCTTACGACCACTGGATCGGGCAGTGCCGTCGCTGAGCTCCCCGTCTCCTCTACGCGCGCAGGCTCGGCGATGGTCGACCTCCCGTGAACTGCGGCAACCACCAGGTCTCACGGATGGATCTCTTGGGGGTAAGGAGAGGAGAAGAGCGATTTCAAGAGAATAGTGTCGGCTTGGTGACGCATATGCGTGCTTCATCACCGTCAGAGGGACAGGCTGAGCCACTCTGACCCGGGTATCCGTAACCTCGGGGCGGAGGCATGGCTCACGTTATCGTCGCACACGAGCGGATGATGGGCTACATCTGGCTGTCGCGTGAATGCCAGCCCGTGAGCGCTTAGTCCCCGCACTTAAGCCAAGCGCCGCGAGGGAACGTCGAGGTTGATCCGCGCTGTAGGAGCTTCGAGGGCGTCGCGAGACGTCAACCCACACCTACATAGCTTGGTAGTGCAGTGCCCCAGAAACCCCTCAGTCCAAGGACATGCTGATTCGGGCAGAGACAGAAATGCCGTCACGGCACTTGGCAAGCAAGGACAGTTAGCTGGTTGGGACGAGTCAAACAAGCGAGCAGTTTGAGGGGACGGAAACAAGAAAAAACGAGCGACCGAGAGACGGGAGCGAGGGTTGGGTGGCTGTGCTGGGTAAACATTTTTTTTCTTCCCGGCATCTGACATTAAACTTGGGGAGGGGTTGGGGAAGGGAAAGCCCTCGATCAAAGGCAGGCCAAGAAGTTTGAGAAATCTCGAGGTGGTTAGGAGGTCTGGACCGGAGCCAAGGTGTCGTAGGCCAATGGCCGGGCAGTTAGTCTGCCTGCGACCAAGCCTGCTTGGGTTTGATAGTAACCTCGACTTTGGAAGATCTTTTTCGACACTGCCTTACTTGGCAGGCGTAGCAGGAGTTAATCCGACGGTGCCGCATTGTTGGTGAATCTCACTTGAGATTAACGAGGTGGAGGACGAGAGCGGACGCGTCGGCGTGGTTGTGGCTTGAACTGGAGATGGGCTGGCCATGGGCGTCGGTCCGTCTGCCTGTCTGCCTCTTCCGTCCAGACTAGATGCAGTATGCCCAGATTCGGCTTGGCTCAGCCTCGCTCGCGTTCGTCGCGGATGGACAAGGTGACAAGGAGCTGCTTGGCCAGCGGACGGTCGTGTCATTCAGACAGTCGAGGGGTTCCCTGGCGCATGGCGGTCTAGTAGCCGCATGTCATTGTCAGAATGGGGTATCTACTGTTAGAGCCGGAGAAAAATGATGGTTGGGTGACTGGCTGAGCTCGAGCCCAAACGTCATCAGCCTGCCAGACACCAGGCCGATAGGGAAGGCTGAGCTTGGTCGTCGTCTGAAAGCAAATTATCCCTGAGGCTTATACGTTGGGGCAAGGCAAGAGGCAGGAGGCAAGACGAGGCAGAGCAAAGCATATGTCGTTCCGACGGTCTGAGGGCCCACGGGCCTGAATCAGGGAGTCTAAGATCTGGACTTGGGTTACCGAGCCGTGGTCTACCTGGCTCCGAGCTACTAAGTTGTTGGTGACAATAACGGTGGCAATGGTTGGCTGGCCTGGCTGGTTGGGTTTGTCGACGGTCACATCGATCTTCCTGCGCATCTCGTGCAGAGGCCGCCTTGGCGAGGCCTTTCCGTGCCATGCTCTCGGTACGGGTCACACGGTGCTACAATGCACCGAGCGGCGGCGACGGGGCTGTGTAGTTTCGACCAAGCCAGAACACACCGGACCATCACACACAACCTCTGTCTGTAGTGCAATGTGTTGCAATGTGTCCTTGTCTTGTCATGTCTTGTCTCTTGTCTTGTCTTGTGTTGAGGGAAGAGCGACGAGCCGTTCCAATCGGCCCAACGCTCCCCCATTCAATGTTTCGACCCGGCATGTCTTGGCATTGGCAACACACACACGAGCAGCTATCAGGTCTAGATGCTCAGTAGTCAGATGCACAAGGATTCGCTTTTGGCAGGTCACTGTCTCGTATACCCCGTGGGCCAGGATGCGGGTAGAGGAGGCTGATAGCAGTAGTGTAGGAGGAGGAGGAGGAGCCCTGCTGGAGGAGGATTGGGAGGCAGCTCGTTAGCTAAGGTACACAGCCAGACAGCAGAACAGTCCCACTGGGGGGGCTCGGTGGTCGGGTACGTAACGGCTCAGCACAGCACAGCACAGCACTGCATAGCAGAGAGGCAGGGAGGCAGAGAGGCCACCAGATGATTACTACACGCTTGACAGTAGATCGGTGGGGACCACTCGTCACCTGCAGCGTCCCCCGTCCGCGAATCCTTACACCTGCATTGCCGCTTTGTTTTGCGGACCTGGTCGGCTGCTCCTGCGACCTTTTGCCCATCTGAATGTTTCATCCGGGCAAAGTCTCCAGGGCACCACCGCCACTACCGCAATCGGTTCCTGTTGGACCCCCGCTCTATCTGTTCTATCCCACTTTCCGCGCTGGCTTGGTCTGCTCGCTTGGCGCCCATTCCGGCAATCATTGAGGCAAATCACTGACTTTCTAAGCCACACTCCAAGCTAGCCATCCCTACAGGCTACGGGCCTTGCTGAGTCTCCATCGTCAACACGAGCGGCAAACCCAGACTCCAGACTTCAGACGCCAGACGCCGCATGCCACACACCAGCCGTTTCCTCTCCCACCCATAAGAACTACCACTCCTCCACGCCGACTTCTCTCTTGTCATCCCCCATCCAACAACAACATCTCATCACATCCCGAGATCCTCAGCAACAATACAACTGCAAACGCAAAAACGATAACAACAACTAGCAGTCACCTCTTACACACACCTAACACGACTGCCTACGATTACGACAACTGCACAGTTGCCACTCTTACACACACCTACGCAACCACACACATACAACACAACACCACAACCACTCAACATGGCTTCGACATCACCAGAGCTAGCCCCATCGCGGGCATCCAGCCGTGCCTCCAGGACATCACTCACTCTCGACCTCTCCAACCTGCCAGCACTCCAGCCACCAACGCCGGCAACAAACACCCTCCTCATCACCAACCTCCAAGACCTCTCCGTCTTCCAGCCCGACAACCTGCAGACCATCAAGGGCCTCATCGCCAAGACCGCCATGATCCACACCTGGGCCCCCCTCAAGTCCTTCCGCCGCATCCTCGTCTCCTTCTACACGATATCCGACGCCATTGCCGTCCGCTCCATCTGGGACGGTGAGGCCATCCTCGGCGAGCGGTGCCGCGTCTACTTCGGCCAGCACAGCCCCGTCGATGCCTCTCCCAAGGACACCCACCTCGCCCTCCCCGACGCCGGCAAGCTGTTCTTCATCTCCCCGCCGCCGTCCCCTCCCCACGACTGGGAGCAGATCGTCGAGGGCGCCCCCAACAAGCAGGTCCACGCCGACGACCTGGCCGCGGCCCTGGCGCAGCTCCACCACCACAAGATCTCGGCCGACTCGCCCATCAGCCCCGTCGAGGGCCGGTCGCCCGGCGGCTTCAGCGCCGCGTCCGGGAGGCAGACGAGGAGCCGCAGCTCCACCCTCATCTTCCAGCCCCAGGTCGACGGTGCCAGCCCCAACCTGCCGTGTGTTATGGTCGACGACATGACGGACGGACCCGTCGACGACATGGAAATCAGCCCCATGGACGTGGAGAAGCCCATCATGGCACACACCTCCCGGCCTCCGGTCGAGCTGATGAGCGACGCATAGGGAGCGCGCGAGAAGAACTGACTGTCTTTACTGCTGCGAGGTGTTACGGGCATATGGCGTTTAGCGGCGTGTTTGGGTCACTGCCAACTGCATCACATATCAGGGAGCATCTGTTTTGGTGCACGGTTTATGCGGGCTGCTCTGTGGCGGCATCACAATTAGAAGTCGATGGGCAGGCGGCAGCTTTGGTTGGGCTTTCTGTTTAGAAGATAGGAGTCACTGTGTGGATATGATGACGAACGGGAGGCATAGAATGTTTGTACGATACCATTGAGTATGCACAAAGGCTCTAGGCTTAACAAGCCGAGAGAATGATAAGCGATGCCTAAAGAAACGCTCGACCCAGTGACCCATGCTTGTTGATTCCAGTGAAACGAGACGCGACATGCACACTACTGATCTTTACCCAAGAGCCGACTAAAGGCGGCTCTCTTGCAGGCGTCCCACATAATACGTCAACGAACTACCGGCATCACGAAACCACTTGGACAACTGCCATAATGGCTGAGGCGGCCCTGAACCCAGACCAAGCCACGGCCGCGACCAGCGCTGCCGCCAACATCAGAGTTGTCAACCCCTGGCGCTCAGGGGCACCGACGCGCAGCCTGGGGCCCTCGGGCTGGCCCAGCTCTGTGGTCCGGCCCATCTGTGGCACGTACTTGAAGTCGAAGTTGGTCTCTGTCCCGAGGCCGATCTCCTTGTTGTGCACTGTCAAGTGGTAGAAAAACTTCCTAGCTCGCTGCGGTCGGGCAGAAGGAGGAGTTCCCAGGTTAGTCTCTTTTTACACCACGATTTATCCCAGTTTGCACGTATTATACATCATAGAATGAAGGATGGAAGGGGGGAGATGTGAAGAGCTTCCCGTTGACTGAGAGAATAACGCACCTCGTTCTTGCGCTCGTCCCACTGCGGTATTGACCGGTTAACATAGCAAGTGACCATGAAATAGAGGCACTGCCCGCCCACTAACGCCTGGTGATATAGACTAGGCCGCTCGATCCCAAGGGCACGCGATAGCTCCCACCCGTTGAGCCAGTACGCCTCGGCGCAGAGGAACTCGCGGCTCACATACGTCGGCGGCTGACAGCTCAGCCCCGTCAGGATGTTGTTGGCCAGCACGCCCGACATATCACTTGGGTCGATGTCCGCCTCGACCAGCGACTCGAGCATGACCTTTGCCCTCCGGTGGTCCGCCAGCCAGGGCTCGGTCGGCGTGCCAAGCAGGTAGGCCACCCAGCGCCACAAGGCCGTGTAGTCGGCGATCTCGCTCTCCCGCAGGTAGATTCCCTGCCGGGGCAGGCCGACATAGACCAGCGCCGAGGAGAACGTCAGCACGGTGCCGACGCAGTCGAGGTCGTTGATGGGAACGCCCCACTCGGCCACGTCAAAGTATTCCGGCCTGTCGCGCGCGAGGGCGAGGATGCGGCGGCGCACGCTCGCGTGCAGCAGGCGGACCTTGACGCTGCTCGCGAACCCCCCGCCCCCCGGCTGCACGCTGCCCAGGTCCTGCGTCACCTGCAGGATGTGCTGGAACGTCTCGAGCAGGCGGCGCTTGGCCACCTTTGCGCCGAACCCGCCGGTGCGCGTCAGCGTCTCGACGACGCGCCGCCCGCCCATGCCGCCCACCAGGGACTGGAAGGTCAGGCTGACGATGCTGGGCCCGCCGTACCGGTAGAAGACGTCCTGGCCGCGTTTTATCTGGTCCCAGTCGACCCAGGCGGGGACCGTGTGGATCTGCGTCCACAGCTCGTCGAGCTTTGGGTCTGAGGCGTGGTGTTCCTCCAGGAGGGCGTATAGGTCCCGCCGTGGTGTGCCGTCCTTGCCGCCGCCGCCGCCGCCGCCGCCCTCCTGAGACGGTGCCTCGGCTTTATCATCATCCACGGGTGACTTCGGGGCCGGTCTCGTCAACCCCGGCGGGCTTATAGCGTCAAGCCGGTCCAGGCATTCGGCCCCGAGCACATCGTAGCTAAAGGTCAGTGGCCGCAACTGCTCCTTGGTCTGGTGCTCTGGAGTCCACTCGTACGTGTAGCCCCAGGTATGGCGTATGTTACGCTTTTCTCTGGTGAAAAGCATCTTACATTACCTGCTGGAGCGACTTGGCGAATGTGGAAGTGGAGATCCGTGGTAGATGACGGCATAGACAGTGCCTTGAGTGTCCTCAAAGAGACATACAACAAGGAAGAGATTCAACACTCGTTTTATAGTCGTAGAGGACGACGCGAAGGGAAGTGGGACATGTTGACAATCAGTTCATAATTCGAAGAGAGGGTTTGTTTCACTTGAAGCTCCAAGGCAGACTGGTGTGTAGGGGTTCTGCGTGTCATTGAACTCCCGGATGCCATCCCTGAATGAGCATGTGCTAATTGGGGTCAACCCGCGGTTCGGCATATGGTAGTTGCCACCTCCATGAGCCCACCACGGGTCCAATGATCCCGGCATGATCGTGTATGCGGAGAGAAGTCCTCCTCGCTGTTTAGAGATGCTATGACCCAAGACTCATTCGTTGTCGTCGAGCTTGTGATTGAGGGTCAGTCAACTGCGGCAGATACAAGACGAGGGGTCATTTCTGCAGCGCCTTTCATTTTGTGCTATCAGTGTCGATGATAGGAGTGGTTAGCTGTCCTCACAAGTGCAGCTTGCAAGATGTTTTGAAAGGGAACTTTGGGGAATGTTGCGAGCCATTGAACTTGACTACAGTGCGTCAGTGCAAGACCCTAGACCAGACGTCAAGCGCGTGTATTGTCAGACAGAAAGCCGCGTGCGTGGAGGGGGACCCGATAAGCCTTAGCGAGCCGCGTCCAGGGGCGTCATCCCGCCACAGCGGACCCTTGCTGAAGCTTGCATAGCTTAGAGTGCGGCGCCCGTCACAGGGATTCGCGATTGCGATGCTTGTGAAATTTTCCCCAATCGTCATTCTCCCGTTCCGTCTCAACACCGCAGACAGCCCCATTTCATTCGCCTTCTCCAACATTTCACAACCTCAAGGCTACGAGTATGGCCTGTTCGTGCCGCACAGCTGCTCTGCGAATATTCGCCCGGAGCCTGGCCCAGGTCCACGCCCCAACGACGCAGTATGCGCGCTCGGCATGGCTGCCGAACCGCCCCAGGCTCCCAAGCCGCAACTTCTCAATTGCTTCCAACTACCAACAAGCACACACTCCCACAGAGCCGTCCGATGTCGTGGCACAGGGAACGAATGAACAAAAGACGCCCCCAGAAGACCAGCACACACCTCAACCAGTCCAGGACCTGCACCCGTCTTCTCCCCAAGCATTGAAGTCGGCAGGAGGGGACGGTAAGCTGTTTTCGAAGAAGCTACGCGCCAAAAAGGCGATCCGAAAAGCGGCCAGATATTACAATCAACCTGATTCATCGCTGCCATCCACACAGCCGTTCGATGTCGTGGCAGAGGGAAGAAAAGAACAAAAGACGACCCCAGAAGACCAGCACAAACCTCAACCAGTCCAGGACCTGCACTTGTCTTCTCCCCAAGCATTGAAGTCGGCAGGAAGGAACAAGAAGCTGTTCTCGAAGAAGCCACGCGCCAAGAACGCGATCCGAAAAGCGGCCAGATACTACAATCAACCTGATTCATCGCTGCCATCAGAAAGTCAAGAGCAGTCAGATGGCAATCCAAACAACGGCCAGAAGTCCAGGGCGATTATAAGCGAGGAAATAAGGCAGAGGAAAAAGGCCAAGAGACAACAGGAGAGGGCAGAGAAACGGGCGGAACAAATCGAACGCCCGGCTGTCAAGGCCAGGGATACAGAAGAGAGGACGGACGAAAGACCATTGTGGTTAAAACAGAAACAGGCGCTCAAGAAGAAGTTCCCAGAAGGCTGGAGGCCGCCCAAGAGGCTATCGCCGGACGCGCTCGAGGGCATCCGGGTCTTGCACAAGCAGTTCCCAGACATGTACACCACGGCGGCGCTGGCCGAAAAGTTCGAGGTGTCACCCGAGGCCATCCGGAGGATCCTCAGGTCCAAGTGGGAGCCGAACGCCGAGGAGGAGGAGAGCCGCGAGGCGAGGTGGTTCAAGCGCGGGGTGAGCGTGTGGCAGAGGTACGCGGAGCTGGGCATGCAGCCGCCGCGGAAGTGGCGCGAGGCTGGAGTGCAGGCGAGCCCCTGGGAGCCGTCACGCGAGGAAGAACATGCTGAGAAGGAGGATGTGGCCGGGGAGTTCGACCCGGAGACGGCGGCACGGCTGCAGGCTCAGATGAAACTGTCAAAGAGCCTGGTATGAGGCGATATGCTGGCTGGGGGATAGTGTTGATAGGTGCCCAGATGGAGTGGCGCTCTCTCGGAGCGATCACATGCCATCTCCTGCTGCCTCTACGGCCTCTACGACGATACGAGTGTGAGAAAGATGGCCCTCCCTACTTCAAACGTTGCATCGTGATTATTGCCAGATACAGCTCCCGCGGAATGAGGCAGAAGCCGGCTTGGTCATGGGACTATTCCTATAGGATGGCCTGTTGAGGGATAGTCTTTGCTCCGATAGGATAGTGTTATCGGTGCAAATTTCCTGTGAGGTGACAATGTGAAATAGACTCGGGTAGAGTACCATACGTTTGATGATCTGTGATGTGATGCTCCCCGAGTCAAATACAAATCGGCAGTGACATTGGGATCCCTGGGACATGTAATTAGAGTCTTCCGAGATTGGAATTTCAGCCATCAGCCACTACGACGCTCAGTGTGATGGATGGGTGGCCACG